>OY728162.1:1434950807-1435575807 GCA_963277665.1 Viscum album
AGGGGAAACCCTTCGTGTGGTCAGACAGATGTCAGTAGAGCTTCCAGGAGCTGAGACAGAGATTGACCAGCGCACCTATCTTGAGGTTTCCTGAGGAGGGAGTAGGGTACGTAGTCTACTGCGATGCATCAGGGACCGGACTCGGATGTGTTCTGATGCAGGAGCGGGCATTGATCACCTATGGATCACGTCAGTTGAGGCCGCATGAGAAGAACTACGCTACCCATGACCTGGAGTTAGCAGCAGTGGTCTTCGCTCTGAAGACATGGCGACACTATCTGATGGGCGAGCGCTTTACAGTCTTTTCCGATCATCAGAGTCTCAGGTATATCTTCTCACAGAAGGACCTAAACTTGAGACAGCGGCAATGGCTTGAGTTCCTCCAGGACTATGACTTTGAGATAGTCTATACTCCTTGGAAGGGGAACGTAGTAGCCGATGCCCTCAGCAGGAGGACGGGAATTCAGATACTTGAGGAGGCAACGGAGCAGCTAGCCTCTTTGCAGTTATCCTTCGTGGATAGAGATGGATCAGCCTTCCTCCAGTCTCTCACAGTCACCCCTCCACTACTGCAGCGGGTCAGAGAGGCACAACGTGAGGATGATGACTGTGAGACACGGTGTGCACAGATATCCTCGGGACAGGCACCTGATGGTTTCTCCCTTGGAGAAGAGCACGACATCCTTTTTAGAGGACGTACCATGGTACCAGTCTCTTTGCAAGAGGAAGTGCTGAGAGAGTTTCACACTTCTCCTTTGGCGGTACATCCTGGAGTGGCGAAGATGTACCAGGACCTCAGACGACAGCACTGGTGGCCAGGCATGAAGAAGGCAGTAGCAGAGTTCGTTTCTCGATTCCTCACCTGCCAGCAGGTGAAGGCAGAGCATCAGGTACCAGCAGGCTTGGTACAGCCCTTGGAGGTCTCGGAGTGGAAGTGGGATGACATATCTATGGACTTCGTGACTAGACTTCCATGCACTTCCAGAGGTCACGACTCCATATGGGTGATTGTTGACCGACTCACCAAGTCGGCACACTTCTTACCCATCAGAGAGCAGGGCTCAGTGGAGAGATTGGGACGTCTCTACATTCAGGAGATTGTGCGGATCCACGGTGTGCCATCATCTATCGTCTCCGATCGAGATGCTCGCTTTACTTCCCGGCTTTGGAAGAGGTTACAGGAGGAGTTCGGGATGCAGCTACGTCTGAGCATAGCCTTTCACCCTCAGACAGATGGTCAGACGGAGAGGACCATTCAGACTCTCGAGGACATGCTCCGCGCATGTGTCCTCGACTTTGGTCATAGCTGGGAGGACCACCTACCCTTGGTGGAGTTTGCGTACAACAACAACTACCACTCCACCATCGGGATGGCACCGTACGAGGCATTGTACGGCCGACCTTGTAGATCTCCTTTGTGCTGGACAGACCCTGGGGAGTCAGCACTTGTGGGACCAGAGATGGTCCAGGCCATGACAGAGAAGGTCCAGGTCATCCAGGAGCGGATGAGGACAGCTCAGAGCCGGCAGAAGTCATATGCTGACAAGAGGCGGAGGCCACTGGAGTTCGAGGATGGAGACCACGTCTTCTTGCGGGTCTCACCTCGACGTGGTATTCAGAGATCTGGACGAGGCGGCATGTTATCTCCGCGCTTCATCGGACCCTTCCAGGTCCTCAGCAGGGTTGGCGAGGTGGCTTATCGCCTGGCTCTGCCACCTCAGTTGCACCGGGTGCACGACGTCTTCCACGTATCTCAGCTGAGGAGATACGTGCACGACCCGACGCACATCATTGACCATGGGGAGCTTGACGTTGACGATGGGGTGACTTTTACGGAGGTCCCGGTGGAGATAGAGGATCGACAGGAGCGGGTCCTGCGTGGGCGATCGATTCCTCTTGTGCGCATCAGATGTCAGCACGGGAACCTCCAGGAGAGCACATGGGAGTGGGAGGATCAGATGCGTGCTCAGTACCCTCATTTGTTTCCCTAGTTTTTGATATATCTTTACGGAGACGTAAATCCCTGAGGTGGGAGTAATGTAAAGACCCGTAAAATTCAAGGGAATTTTTTTCTTAATTTTCTTTGGAATTTTACAAGAGCGCGGTTTCAGACGGCACCTGATTCCGAGGCCCGGAGTGCCCGGAATTAATTTCCAAAGTTTGGCTCGGGTACGTTCAGTGAACGAACGAGCGGGAATTCCTAACTTTTGATCCGGTGCTCGGAATTGAAATCCGAGGACACCGATGAACTCGCAGCGCCGATATTCGCTTAAGAAGACCTTTTCAGAAGTTGCGTTTGCCTAGGAGGAGTTGTTTAATTCTATGGATGAAATGAAGAGTAAAATAAAATTGTGATACAATATTTATTTTATATCTTTAAAGTGGTTAAAATCTTTTGTTGGAAGTTGGGTGGTTTAACCACCTAAGAGAGGATTAAGGTGAGGAGGGGCCCACCCGAGCCCCACCTTTTCAAATTCCCTAACTACCCTCTCTCCCTCTTTAAAGCTTGATAACTTAACACTTAATTAATTACACAACTCATGTATAATTAATTAAGTGTTTTGTTTTTGAAATTTATGTTTTTGAAATTCTTGGCTTAGTAAATAAAATAAGGAGGGACCTTATTTTATTTGGATTGTTGGGTGAGTGTGGAAGAGCTTTGGAGAGAAGCTGAAGAAATCCTCCACCTTCTTCGTCTCCTTCGTGGAAGAACGCGAAGAACATCCGCCGCCCATGAAGAACACCGACGATGACATCATGACTCATCTTCTCCGATTGCTTCCTCCTCGACTTCTTCTTCTTCTAACCGACGTCAATGAAACGACGGCCGCTTCCCACGACTACGTCAAAGTGTGACTATCGAGGTAGGGGTTTACTTCAATATGATTATCACTTTCCATGTTTTCCCCTTCTAAATCTATTGTGGGATTGGGAAAAATGTTTGATGAGGATTGTAGGGAATTTTATTTAATTTATGTGTGAATCGTTTGAAACAAGGTTCAATTTTTAATTAATTAAAAATTGTGCCATTTGGGTGTTGGTTATTCGCCATTGTTAGCATCTAATGCGGAGGGCGCGGGCCGAACGAACACGGCCCGACAACCCTCCGTAATTTTGTTTTTGGTGCGTGGATTTGACAGTGATGAAAAATCGAATCCGTAATGGGAAAATGAGGTATCCGTTCCGAAGATCTCGATCCGAGAAAATCGCCGGCGAAGACCGCAAGTGGAACGGACCACCGGAGTGCGTCTGGTGGTCCGCGGAAGACGGCGGCCGCGCGACGCTCCAGCGCGGCGGCGCCGGCGACCCGCGGCGGAGGCGCGCCGCCGGAGTAACCCACCGCGGCTAAGCCGCGGTGGTCAACAGGCGGCCGGCAAAGCCGGCCGCGACGGTCCAAGGGCGGGACCCTTTAGGGTCCCGCGTTTCGTTTTTCAGCCGGCCAAACGGCCGGCCGTTTCCAGGAATTCCGGGGGATTAAACCTCCGGATGAAGGCGGAGCGGGCTCCCCACGTGGGGGGGGGGGGGGGGTTGTTTTGCAAAGCATGGGGGGCTGCGCCCCCCCCCCCCCCCCCGTTTCCTCGACCAGCACTCGGCCAACCGGCCGAGCTGAGCGGCCGCGCCGCGCCGCCGGCCGTGCTGGGTCCAGCGGACTGGGTCGACCCGATTCGGGTCGGACCAGGGGGGGTCGGGCCGGGTCGGACCGGGCCTAGACCCCAGGTTTCGGACGGGTTTCGGTCTTTTGGCCATAACTTGAGCCACGGACCTCCGAATGACGAACCGTCTACGGAAACACGATCCTTGGATCGAGACGGTCGTTTCGGTATATTACACTCAGGGTTTCGGAATACTTTGAGTTCGGCCGAGTTGGTTCGTACACGAAACCAACCGGGCCTTCGGAGCGGAAACGCTCATATCTTGAGGTACGGACGTCCGTTTGACGTGCCGTCAGCTTTTTTGAGTTCCTCTTAGTGAGACAGATCTTTTGGCATACTCCGCCCGAGGTTTGGACGCAGGTGGAGTACGGTCGGGTTGGTTTTTCCTTAAAAACCAACCGGGCCCCGGGGACGAAAATGCCAATAACTCTCAGACTGGGCGTCCGATCGACGTGCCGTCTGTTGCGTTGAGTTCCTGTTGACGATACAGAACTTTTGGATACATCAACTCTAGACTTTGTGACAGTTGATGTATCAGCCTCTCGGCTCGTGGAGCGGACCCTCCGAACGAGTTTGCTGTGTGCGGGAACCCTAGTGCTGGCTGCGACTGTTACTGTGACTACTACTGCTACTGCTACTGCTACTGTGACTGCGACGACGACAGTACAGAGATCCTGTGTGGATTCGACGACGACTACAGCACTCAGCGATCCTACGTGGATCAGTGCTACAGGTCCTGTGTGGGCCCGATCCTGTGTGGGTCCGATCCTCTGTGGGTCTTTGCGCTCAGCGGTCCTGTGTGAACCAGCGCTTACAGGTCCTGTGTGGGCCCGATCCTGTGTGGGTATTTTGCGGGGGTTAGTTACCTATCGATCCTTCGTGGGTCCGACGACTTAGATGGATCAGAGATCATCTTTATCGTCTTTCGAAGAAGTATACCTGTGTGAGCTGAATCCTGTTGCTTTCCTGTGTGGATTGAGTTGTGCTATCCTATGTGGATTTCGTTTTGCTTTCCTGTGTGGAATTCGTTTACTTTCCTGTGTGGACTGAGTTGTACTTGGTCTCGGAGGATGGAGCGTGTTGGAATTGATGACTTAGGTATATGTATGTGTATATACCTAAGCAGTGTCAGTTGTTACTTTGTGTTTGTATCTTCCTTTGTGGATTATCCTTTGTGGATTTTGTGAGACCTTCGAGGGTCTCGGGGTCCCTACTGAGTAGCTTATACTCACCCCTGCACGGGCTACGCCCGCACTACGTTGTGTTGGTTGCAGACGACGAACAACGTTGATCTTGGCTGAGGCTTGCAGAGCAGGACGGTACCTGGAGGTGGACCACTGGGCGGGACGTGTTCGGAGCGGACGACGGGACCCGTGGAGCAGTGGAGCTATCTGTACCCACCCTTCAGGTGGGATCTCCAGTGGACAGCTCGGTGTAGCGACTTTTACTTACAGTTGTTGTTTTCCCTTTCGAGTTATATTTTACTTTCAGTTTGAGTTTGTATACTGGCCCATTTACTTTTCCGCACTTTCAGTTGTACTCTGTTTTTACTTAGTGTTTACTTTCTAATTGCTTACTCTGTGGTGATTGTTTACTTTACAAAGGCAATGTCTTCCCTTTTTACCGGGATTTACGCCTTGGTGCTAGTCGCCATCCCCTGGCCTATGGAAGGCGGGCTTGGGGTAGTCACGACACGGACCCCGAGGGCGGGTCGTGACAATTATAATATCTTATTACCCATATGTTAATAATATTTCATTATTTTAATTATTTCACGTGTCAATTGCCTAATTTTTCGAGTATGTTTTGACTTGTTATTTGTGTTTCTCTTAGATAAATAATGATTTAATCATATAAAAGATTTAAACCATGATTTAAATATCATATACATTTATTTTATATTTATTTATAATAATCCATGATATTTTGAGATAGGAAATGAAATACACATTTCATGGAGACAGTAGGTTGTACGTACACATGAACCTTGTTTCCATTTTATTTTCATATTAAAAGAATGAACATTAAATGATATATATGTATATAATAATAAAAATATTATATTTCTTTCATATATGTCACATAATTTTATGAAAACCATCCTTAATAAATTAGAGGTATAGCGTGAACGAATCACATCACTTAGAGGAGGCGGTAGTCCACATGTCCACAAATGATGTTATTATATCCCCACAAAATAGAAAGCATGAAATTGAGTTTTATATAAAAATTAAATAATAATAATGTAATTGAAAATATCATATATATAATATAAAACTATTAATCCATCATTATTCCAAACCATTAAAGGTGGTAATGGAAGAACGAATGACATTTGTTCACAATGCGGTAGTTCGCCGTACACATCAACAATGTTTTCATATCCCATTTGATGGATGTTTGTGAAAGTTTAGGTAATATACTTAAGTTAAAAACATATCAGTATATTAAGGATACTTATGTTTTTATATAATCATGATATAATTATATTTCAAGTGGTGGAGAAGCAAATGAAACTTAAGTGATCGTTGAAGAACGTTGCCTCTTATTCAGGAAACTCCTCTTGGTTGATACCAAAAGACTTCATAGATTTGATTTATTACTAAATTTAGGCTTCTAGTATGATGGGAGAGATTTTGGAAAATTATTTGGGATGGTTTTTGATTATAAAAATGAATTTATAGGTGTTAAGAAGTGGATTTGTGAGTGCCTTTTTATATTGGAGGAGGAGTGGCATCCTTGTAAAAATAAAAATCTAAACACTATTGAGAGGTCACCCTTACATATTGTGAATTAAATAATAAATAACCTTATATAAAAGTGATTATATGGACTAAATATTTCCATAAAATGGTTTTTGGTGAATTTTATAAGTAATTTTGTCCCTTAAATTTTAGGTATAGTCCCCTGTTAAAGTGGTTTTCCTCTTAATCGATGTAATTAATTTTAATTTATTTCACTAATATTTTTAGTAAAAATATAATTTTAACTTATTATAAATTTTATAATATGATCATTAAAAATATTCAATATATTTTTTAAAATCACAATCACATAAGTGGAAGAAATTAATTTAAAATTAATCCTATGGAAGGGATGAGAAAACAAGTTTTTAAAGTAAAATTTTTTCAAACTATTAAATGTTTTGTTGTCCAATTTCAATGTGAAATGGGTAATAATTTCATAAATTGGTTTAATTGATGTTAAATTGATCTAATTAAACTTTATAAATAATTCAAAATATAATTTAACCCTATAAATTATTTAGATGAAAAATCAAATTTCCATTAAAATTCCATATTTTTTTTATTATTCATCAAAAAATAAAACCTCATAGAAAATACCAAAAAATAACCCTAATATAAATTTTAATTTTATATTAAAAAATGAACATTATTTTTTAAAATATAAATTATAGAATTTTCAAAAATTTTATTTAAAATAGGTGCGTCCTTAAAATGAGGCAAAAATGCCTTTTAAAAAATATAGATTTTATACATAAAATAGAATTTGTTCTTATATTGTGCCTATAAAACCAAATAGATGAATGTAAAAAACAATTAACTGAATATATAATATATATAAATATTTCCATAATATCATTCACTAATAGAAATTAATTTAATATATTAATAAAAAATTCCTTTGGGTGCATAAAATATTTTTCTTATAAATACATTTTCTTTATATTAAATTGGATTCTACATTCATTTATAACATAAAATAATTATATAAAAATATTTAATAAATATTTTCAAAATTTATTTAATCCATCTCATACATGTTATTACAACATCTATTTGATAACTATCATTTTAAATAATATTTTTAATTGTATATTTTAGTTTGGAAAAACTTAGTCTTGCGTGTAATGCAAGCCATCGAAGAAAGTCATTATTGCATGTAACGAAAGATATACTCGTAATTCCATATACTGAAAGCTAGATATAGCATGACCTATAGTGTAATCTTTACTTGTTTTTTTATAAATAAATATAGGAATTAAATGAAATTTATTCTAAAAGGAAAATATTGAATATTCTTAGGGTATTACAATGGTATTTTCATGGATATTTACTAACATGTTAATCTTATAGGGTATCCATGGTTAGGATTCCTGTTCTTACCTACTTTATTTTATTCTTGATATATTCCTAGATTTGGTGAATATGAAATGTTTTTATGAAAACAAAAGTATGATTTACAAAATGAGTTTACTTTATGATTTTTTTTGTAAAATATAGTTTTTTAAAGATAGAGCTAATGGAATATTGATATTATAACTTGTATAGTTTCTTTGCTGGTATCCCACTAGGATTTGTTCCAAAACTCTAATTTTTTACTTTGGTCAGCTGTAGATGTTGTTTTGTAAGACTTATGTAAATGGAATTTCATTGTGCAGAAGGTCAGTTTCTCTTATTGGTCTTCAACTTCATAGAAATATGGTTTTGTGGTGATAGATGGTCACACATGAAAATATTTTTTCTAGTCTATTTTATCTTTATATTTTGAACTATTTTCTTGATTTTTTTTCTCATGGACGTTTATCTTTCTTCCATGCTATTATATGGTTTTATACCTTTTTTTGTTACACATGATACTGGTTTTATATTCATTAGTTTCACCTCACAACATGGAAGTCCATCTCAGGTGACTTGTTTAGTTGACTTGGGATAGTACATTACACATAGTCACATCCTTCTTAGGTTGACATATTAGATGGGAACCTGAGATGATTCTCCTTTTTCATAGGTTACATGTTTTGGAAAGGGACCATAGTTGGTTCTTGATGATTGCGTGGCTAGGTTAGATATTTGTGTATGGGATTTGGTCTAGGGATTTGGAAATTTGATAATTATATTATCTTTTGGTATTCTACATTTTATTTAATTTTCGGTTTTTGTTCTTGACTTGATTATTATGTATGATCTGACTATATGTATGTAAAATCATTATGATATTTCTTGGAATGAGGTTTATTAATTTAGAACCTTTAATTTATTCATATGTTTTGTGATGTCATATGATGTTTACCTTATTTACTTTTTGTATTTCAAACCCTAGTACTAAGGTTATAGTCTCCCTATATGAACTTCACAAGGCCTTTCTGCTAGTTGACATCCTCTAGCATTCAGGGAGGTGCACTTTAGGTTATGTGGTGCACCAGCTACAGGAACTAGTTCAGTGGCATCTGAGTCGAGGTGAGATAATGTTGTATTAGATATCTTTTCTTTTATCTTACTATTTGGGAATGGTAGACAGGAGAAAAGGAAGTTTTTGGGGCATTGTAATAATCTTATGCATAGGTGATGTAGTCCCACATATGAGGGAAAATACATGTTTCTTAGTATGGATATCTTTATTCTTACTTTGTAATTTTAAAGTTGATTTATTTCCACATTGAGTGGTGCACTTGGGTGTGATGTTATTAATTCATGGGATTTATACTTTTGGTCAGTAATGTAGGAGGTTTTATGAATTCATGCATCATTCTTGGCACATATAATTTATATGTTTTTTTGTAGTCTATGACTAATAATTTCCTAGTATTTACATGTGTTGGTGCTTTGTTAACTATTGTGGTATATATCTGTTAGTTATTTATATCTTCCTATAGATTATATAATTGAATGGGATAGTAATTTAAATTATGTGGATTCATTTATTTGTTCATTCTCAAAGGTAAGGGTATGTTGTCATTCTACTTGGCCAACTCATGGAGTAACCCCTAAAAACTTATTTAGGTATAAATGGTTATCAATGTAATGGTTTGGTTAAATAAGTTTCATGTAAGAAACTTATAATATATTTTCCTATATAACTTTTGAATAGAATCCTATATAACCAAAATAGGTTTATGATATCTAAATAAATATAAAAGGGTTAATTATTGGATGTTTTTTATAACATGGAAATACTTAAAATGGCAATCCGTGGAATGATGGCTATGGATTCTAACTTTTGAGTTTATATGGTGTCTTTTAAATGGTGTTACGATCACATATTAAAGGGTGTTTTACTATATAATATGTTATTTACCCTTCATATAATGACACCTTGGGAATAAAACATGAATATTTAAGAGATACTAGAAGTTGTTAAAGATCGTGGTGTATATGATATATGTGACTTCGATCGAGTTAAAATGATGAATGTGGTTAAATAAAATGTCATTAAGAAACCTACTGTTTTTTTCCCTCAGAGAATATGAATGGAATCTTATTTAACCATGATCGGGAACTTATAAATGTAAAACATATGAAATTATGAGATACTTGAGTGAATGACAATGTGTAAGTCCCTTTAGAATATAGGTTCATGGACTTGAGTGGTATATAGGGTTGAAGGAGTGCTCATGTTGTGACCTTGTGTGATAGTTTTTGAGCCTGGTTATGGGAAGTTTGGGCTAGATAGAAATCCTAGGTTATAATACCTCTATGGTATGGATGCTTCTATGTATCTGTGTGATATACTTGAGACCGGTGTTTAGATTTTTCTTGGTGGGTGTCGTTGGATTTGATGGGTGTCTAGGTTTGTTTCATGAGATATATTTTTGGGGTTTTTATGGTGTTTGACCTAGGTAGAATGACCTAGAGACCCTTAGACAAGGAACAAGTTCTTAGTGATTCAACATTTAGTATTCTATGAGAGTGACCCATCAGGGGGTTTACCTGTTCTTGTGTTTGTGTGGATGTTTGAATCATGGATAGATGCTTCACCTTATGGAATCAATACACGAGATGTGTTATCGACTATATTGTTTCAAAACTTTTAGTGCCCAGGTCTTCATGTTAAAAAATTATTGGTGTCTTAGAACCCTTAGTATAAACTCCATTTTTGGAAGGAAATATCATTTGGATCCCTAACTGGTTATCTTCAGTTAGTGTTTCGATGGCATGGTTAGTGCTGATCCTAGATGATAAATTATAGGGTTAACCGAGCATGGTGAAATTCCCTAGTTTGGAACTGAGTTACAAGGAGTGATTGAAGGTATGGAGTTTAGGAATGAAGGTGTCCTGAGAATCCTAAATTCCTGAAGGCTAGTTCTGATGAGGCATGTCGGTATGGGATACCTTTTGTACATGTTATTTCTATTGTCTAGGCTTGTTTATGATGGTACGATCCATGTGATGAATAGCCTAGTAATTTCTATATTTCTTGTGGTTTGTGGTGAGGGAAGATAGATTATTTGTACTGGAATTATGCTCGAGTGATGGGTGGTCATATCATGAGTTGTGGTTAGTCTACTTCTTGACCCATTGTGTGGGCGTGTCTTAACAATGTTTGACACACGGGTTTGTGATTCATGGGTTAGAAATAGTCACCAGGAAGTGAGTAACCACTAGGTTATAGAAAAATCAAGATAAAATATGTCTGTTAGAGGGGAATGATTCCATTGAGGCGATGTTACCAGATGTCTCAATAGTGATATCATGTTTTGTTCCTCATTATTAAGTGGTGCACATATCCTAAGTAAGGGGCTTGTTGTGTTTTTATTAGTGAAACATGTTTTGATTATATCCATGGTGAATTTTTAGGCTTTTGAGGAGCTCAAGAAATATGATAGTGGTAGTTTCATGACAAGAATGGGTTCATGACTATATGGTGGAGAGTCATGGAAGCGTATTTGTTTTTATTAGAAAGTTCCTCTTGTAGTGAGGTAACTAAGGAAATTGTTGATTCTTTCAGTAATGGTTTATTTTGGATTTAAATATGAATCAATATGTATTCTACGAGGTTGCGGTGATTTTTTGGAGAATCGAGGTTCATTGAAATAATTAACCCTAGAAATCCTTAATGGGTGCATCTGGGTAAATGATGTGGGTGATCATGGCTCGAAGGAACCAACATGAGTTTGGGTATGGTTGAACCTATAATTTTTTCTTTAAAGGGACATGTAAATAAATCTGTATAGTGGGGAGTGAACCATTTGATGTCTGGGGGTGTGGACATCTTCTTGAATGGGGTTTTTAAGGATGTTACAGATGATGTTATCGTAAACCAAATATTAATAGTGGCTGATGTATCATGTTTGGTTCTTGGGTTTGAGTGGGACATAAACGTATAATCATTATATTTAGTAAAGAGTGGGACATGGTATGTATAGATAAAGAGTATTATACCATGAGTTAGGATAAGGAAACTCCCTGTAAAGGAGTGTAAAATTAGTCACAAAAGGTTCAACCCTTATGTTAATGTGTCATCAGTGTGTTGAGACTAGTCATTGGGATGGTGGATATGAATTGTTTGGATCCCTGTGGGGATAATAGGAATAAATTTAAATCTGTTCTCAAATAAAGCTTTAAATTTTTTGTTAGATCAATACATTCTATAGGTGGTTGGAACGATTCTATGATGGCTATGGTATCTACACTCGTGATAGAGAATGATGATGAGTTCAGTTTTTTGGTGGATCAGATGAAGAGTTTCATTGAAGTTTGGGGTTGTAATTCATTATAAATGTTTTTTAAAGTCATTGGATTCCTCTAGAGTGTAGTTCATCATGACCAGGTTCTTAGGTGATGCATCTATGGGTATAGTTGAGTGTTCAGAGTGGTCATCTAATGAATCTCTAATTTTTTTTGTAAATGGACATGGAAAGTTGGAAACCATTTAAGGTGAATCGTATTCAATAAGATATGTTTGGAAGTGAATCGAACTGACCATCTATGAAAAACCAAAGTGATTGGACCCGATGCATGGGAAATGGTGCAACTCTTTGATCTAGTTTGGCACCAGAAACAAGAACTGGTAGATTATTTTTATTGGTTCCCTATCAGATTGTTGGTTACAACATGAGGGAACTTTGGATAAGCCTATATGGACCAAGTGTCCTATGGTTTTTTGTCTGATCTTAAGAATTGGATGTGTAAATTTCACAGTGTTAATAGAACCTGAAGAATGGTTTGGGTTGGAGATATAATCATATAACATGAGCGAGGATTAGTAATTCTAGTGTTTGGATGATAGTGGGTATCATTTAGGTTTGATCTCAAATACCGATAATAAGGAAGTCATATGTTGTGGAGCACACCATGCATGGGTTGAGCATGTGGTACTCATCTCAAGAATTTTTTGATGAGTGCTGGGAATGATGGGTTGAAAAACCCCACATTTGAGTGTTTGGTTTTCAAGGAACGCCAATGGTGTGGGTGTAAGTTGTTTCATTATTTTGGAATCAATTGGTTTGAGTCATATGACAAGTATTTGTTGGTTTACAATCAGGTTTTTTGGTCGATTGTAAGTATCTGAAGGTAAAGTAGTAGGGTGATCGAATCTACGATAATTTAGTGTTTTTTGGTGAGGAATCATGAGATGGATTTTCTCAGAAGTGAGAATTCACTTTTGGATATTGTTTTTGGCAAGAGGGGTCTTGTGTAGACTAGTGACCTCAACCCATGTAGTGTGATATTGGTGAATTAAAAGTTATAGGATTCCATCGGTAGACCGGTGACATAAACCAATGATATGATGAAGTTTATGGAAGTGAAGAATCATTGAATGACCATGGTATGACCATAAATAGTGGTATGTGCATGAATTTTTTGCTAAGGTATGTTTGATGTTTCTACGGAGTATATCTTGGGGATAAGCTTTCGTATGGTGGGAGATTATAAAACCTCATGTCTATGTATGTGTTAGGTTTTTGAAGAAAGATTGATTCTCATTTAGTAGATGGGTTGATTTTATACCATGTTCCATATTCAAATTCAGAAAACTAAAATTCTTCAAAATATTCTTTTTAGTCTTAGAATGAGGTTATCTATGGGGTTTTGGGGTCTCGGGAGCATACAGGAAGAGAAGGAGGTGGCCATGTAATTTGGTGAAATGGATGCATTGCCACTGGCTTTCCATATATAGGCCACCAGTTAGTTTGTGTCCTTCCAAGGGGCATGAGTCTCTACCTAGGTCAACTAGCTCATTAGTGGTCCCAACACTAGCTAGCCGATGGGCCCAAATTTATTTAATTAAAATAGGGTAAAAGGGTTATTTACCCCCCCCTTTCAACCCCTTTTTTCATAACAAAAAATGGCCAGTTTTGGGGCATTTCCAAGAACATAGAAGATCCACTTCCCCTATTCTTATTTATAGTGGACCTCCCCTAGTTTTTATCCATTTGGATTCTCATTAGTTTCATTTTATATTACTTGGTGACACTAACACTCCACAATCCAAATTTCTTTTTTCATCCTTCTTGAAAAATATATTCTTCTATTTATGTGCATTATACCTTTTTTTAGATCATTTGTAGGGTTCTTTGATTTCGCTCGTTTTTTGTCAAACTGAATGCATAAATTAGACAAGTGGGTATCTCTGAGGTTATGGTAGGCGGTCTAAATTCTTTTCCCATAAGGTCACATATTTTTAATAATTTTTGGTTTGTTGTGTTGCTCTGGATTACTGGTTTCATGACCCAAAATAATTAAATTGGATTTTTAGTTTTGTTATTGGTTTATGAAAAACCCCGCTTAACCAAGATAGACAATTTTATCTTGGGTAGACTTATGGTTAAACATTTAAGTGGTGGTTTATGCTATTTACTTAGAGTTGGATGAATTATTTAGGGTGTTTCTAGACTGTCTTTGGAAATTTAATTGATTTTTTATGAGATATTAGTTACCTGGGTTGAACCTTAGGAACTGGTGATGCATTTGGTACCTTAATTATTAAATTCAATTTTGAATTGAACTAAATTGTGAGAATGACCAAAAAATATTAAAATGGTTTTTATAGGAATTAACCAATGTGGTAAACCTTGGTTGCAGATGTTAAGTTCCTTCACATTCAAATTAGAAGTAATATATTTTTTGATATTAATATATTTTTATGTGATAATTATAATTCCTTTGTAAGTACCTTGGATTCCATATAGAATGGATAAATGTGAATTTCCCTATAGAGATTCATTATGATCCGTATTGTCGTGGAATGTCATTGACGAGCCTTGGATTCCAATAGGAGACTCATGTGAATGTCAGGGGTGGGAAAAAATGTTGATCCAAGGTGTTTAAATACTATGGAATTCCATAATTGAACTTGTGTATTCTATATAGATTCATTATCGTGAATTCTGTGGGGGTGGATCCACCTTAAATTCAGGTAGTTTCTACATTTATCAAATCCCAAGGATTAATTTCATGGATTATTAAGGGAATCCGTTGTTGAATTTCGTGGGATGAGCTTCCCATAATCAACCCAATTATTATTGGTATGGAATTTCTTGGGCGTGAGCCATGGATTCTATTCGAGTCATGCTTTTAAATGTCAAGGGATACCCCATGAGTTCAAACCTGACTAGTAGTTATTCTTGGAAATTGATGGGAGGGAATTCCTATATGATATATGTATATTCTTCTTGTAAAACATTATTTTTGTTTCCTCAATGATTCACCAAGGAAATAAGCTGATACATGATACTGATTGCATTATCGAGCACGTCAAATTAGATGTCTATTTTACTAGAATTTCTGTAGTATAGCAGTAACCCTAGGTCGTCTCTCGACAGAGCCTTAGACTATTAATTCAAAATTAAGGTTGTGATTATAAAAATATAAGGGGAATGAGATTTTGGAAAACATGGGGTTTGATAATTTAATATTACAAATGAAAAAATAAAGCGATAAAATAAAGTGGAAATTAACAAAATTTATTAAGCATGATCAACATGGGAAATTCTCATGATGCTCAGCCTTCATCTCTTCAAGAGAAAGGGTATAGATATTTTAATACCCAGGTTGAAACACCTGGTACCATAATTTTATATATTTTAAGATAGGATACCTCCTAGGGTTCTGTTGAACACAAATAATGATTCATTGGATGCCGCCAATGATTGGGTGATTTGTGTTCAAATTTATAACCGAAACTCACTAAGGAAACACATGAAGAACTCAATGTGCTATCCAGGTTTGTATGTTATTTATTTTTGATACCATGAAAAAATTTACTTGGCCTTGAAAGTTCTTATGTGAGTTCAATTGAACAATATAAACGACAAAAACACCATAATTAAATGAGGGGAGAAAAAGGGATGAATGATGTGTGAAACATCACATGAAAGGGTACCCCCAAAAATGATCATTTTAGTTTTAGTTTAATGTACCAATATATAACTAAATTAAATATGATTAGTGGATGAATAAAAAAAACATACAACCTATAATTAAAAATATCATTCAAAATAATACAAACATGAAGCTCGAGATTATATCACGTTCTTCCATAGGTGATCACAAGGGGTTTAGAAATCCATGGGAGGGGAGGAAGAAGAAGATGATGAAGTAGAAATTACAATAGCCTCTAGAACATCTAGGGATTATTAGAATACTACTTTGGGACTCAAAAATGGTAGCCCCTTTCCTCCTGGTCGAACTCCCAAATGGGGTGCCCAGGGTGCCAATTTATAGGCAAAGTGGGAGGTGGTTTTGGGCACCCTGATTTCAAGAATCCTCTTGGTCCATGCTTTTTGCCAGTTAGACAGCCTTAAGTCACTTTTTAAAAAAATAAAAAGTTTTTGTTGGACTCCTTTTATATCTCCATGTCAAATTTGGAGGCTAGATATTGTTTATAATAAGAGATATTTATAAAATACTGTGGAAATGTTCTGACCATATGAATATTCATTATATTGGATAGATCGGTTTGAATGAGCCTCTTAACGGAAGAATTAGGCTTGTGTTATTTCATTAATGTTTTATCCCATGAAGATATGTATCAGCTCAAATAAATTTCAGCCCATTTTAATTGACTAATTTCTAGGATCATGAAAAACAGTGGAAATTTATTCATGGGCTTCAATGCATTTTGGATCATTTTCTTTCTACATCATCGTGGGCTCTCCGAATCACCACCACCTTCAATGAAATCATTAAACAAGTAAAATTTACCTTTTAAATATTGAAAAGAACAAAATTATTTAATAAATAATGAATTGAAATTTGTTATTATAATTTTAATTTTCAATACAAAACTATTTTAATACATTGGTTTTAGGATGAAGTAAAATAGTGAATCGTGATACAATCACACCCCCACACCTAAGAATTTTCACTCCTAGAAATTATAATATCCAAATATTGTCCCATTCCTAAATAAAAGGTGTGAAAAAAATAAAAGATTCATTTAAAATTAAATTCATCATGTATCATTTAGAGAATCAATTTTCCTGTCATTTTGCTTCTCTAACATTCGAATTTGTTTAACTTCATTTATTCACCTGTGCAACACGTCACAACCTAACTCACCTAGATATTTTACCTCTTCACTAAAGTAAAATAAAGTTAATTTATGTTATTTTCCCATATTTTACATGATCTTACCATATTATTTCCAATATTATCAGTTCTCTATCGACAGAATCTAGCGTTCCACTCAAGAGGACTTCCAACAGGCTATTCTGAGGTTCAAGGGTTGGTAGGATTTAATGTTTAAAAATTAGAGGTAGAAGAAGGGTGTTTAATCTCTTACACACAAAACATGTCAAAATTAGGTAAGTGTTCACAATAAATGTACATACTCAACCCCTCACAAAGTATATCACCTCCAACTCACTATCCCCATTGTCCATTTGTGTGGGTCGCAACCAAGTAGTGAATAAAATGAGTAAACATCATCTTTTATCCATTTTATTATTTTCTTCTGTTTTTTTCAACGCAAGAAACTATATATTTTTTAATATATAGTTTTTGAAGATGAAGAGGGGAAAATGTGTAAAAAAATTATAAAATATGGGTTGTGAACCCACTGCCTATGTAAAATGTAGGCACCCTTTATATCAACACGTAACAAAGATTATCTCCCTAGAATTCCTATGGAAACACCCTATAATTCACACTTTCTGAAAATAAAACAAGAATATACACAATATAAGGGAAGGTAGGGATAAATTATCTTATAATTTGGCTACCTGATAGACATTTCATGGTATCTAATGATTAAGAAGGATAAAATGTCAAGGTGGTCGAAAATAGAGGTTAATTGTACAAAGGGATTTTCAATGAACAATTTCCTCTATAATGAGTGTAGAATACTTGAATCTTCTAGATTAAAATATAATAAAGGTAAGTTCTAGTTTCTCTACATGGCCCAAGAATGTCAAGAAAGTGATTAAAATGACGAATATAAAATAAAGGTCTCAGAATATCTCTCAGGTAAAGGATTAAAATATTAGTCAGTGCTAATGAGGCATGGGATTCAAAAATCTATTAAACAGATAAAAATGATTTGAAAATACAAATTATAGAAAAATATTCCATATCAACATTCATATGAAAAATATTTTTTCAAAAATAATGGAAGTTTCCTCACAATCAACTCAAGTATGAAAAATGATTTTGGATATTCTTTTTAAGATCAATGTTTATCTAAAAACACAAAATAAAGAAAAAGAAATCAAAAATGAAAACACATTTGTCTTGTTTTTTTTTGTTTTTTAATCCCAACTATGAAATGTCACCCTCCCCCAAACATAAAAATTACATTTTCCTCAATGAAAGTGTTTTAAATAAATATGGATGTAAATACAGGTAGGGAGAAGGGACAACCTGCTAAGTGGTGTCATATGTGGAATATACCAGTTGAATTTCCCCCACGAGATGATTTGGAAAATCCACATAGAAGTGTCTGAGCCTCTATCCATTGACATTAAACCTCTGTCCACTCTTCTCATGCAATACCTATATAAAACCAACAGGGTAAACATCAGTAACAATAAAAATACCGAGCCATCAGGAATGAAGCCTACCTAGGTGGAGTTTTATCTTGGAATTATATATGAGAACATTATCACCGATATGAAACTTCCACTGATGAATCCTCCCATCACAAATATCCTTTTTCCTCTCTTTATAGATTCAGAAGTTCTCATATGAATCATGTCTAATTTCTTCCAAATCGTAAATCCGCAACTTCCCATGCTCACCTGTATATGAGAGATTAATATTACATTATTTAATAGACCAAGATGCACGGTTATCTACCAATAAAAGGAGGTGAAAAGCCTTTCCAAACACAATCATATATGGTGACATTCTGATCTGGTTTCTAAAATCTGTACAGTACGCACCAAGTGCATCATCCCAACATAAAATCCAATCTTTCCTATTGGGTTGTACCATTTTTTCCAAGATTCTCTTAACCTCCTGATTGTGAAATTTTGTTTTTACATTAGTTTTGGGGTGATATTCTATAGATACTTTATGAAAAACCCCATAATTACAATTTTTTTTCATGTTGCGATTGAAAAATTATGAACCCTGATCACTAATGATGAATCTCTACAAACCAAACCTACTGAAATTTTTGGACCTCAAAAAATCATCAACCACTCAAGAGTCATTAGTCCTGGAGGCCTTTTATTCCACCTATTTAGATACATAGTCAATATCAAATAAGATGTACACAAATCCAAATGAATTTGGAAAAGGCCCCATGAAGTCAATGCCCCATGAATCGAAGATCTCACAAAATAATATGGGCTATTAGGGAATTCCATTCCTCTTGGAGATATTTCCTATGAATTGACATCGAGTACATGACTTACAAAATCGATGTAAATATCTATAAAATTTTGACCACTAAATTATTGAGTTATGGACCTTTTGAATCATACGTTGAGAGCCAACCAATGTGTGGTAGAAGGTCAAAACAGTAGTGAAATCATAGTCGGGGACACACCCACGAACAACTTGGTCACTAAAAATTATCCACAAATATGGGTCATACCAAATGTACCATCAAGAATCATGATTAAGTCTCTAGGATTGTGACATATTGAAATTATTGTGGACCCTAGATGTTGCTAGAAAATTCATAATGTCCGCATACCGGGGGTATGGTCCACAACATCACAAAGGTTCTCATGAGGGAAGAATTATCCAATGGGGATGATTGAGTAAGCATGATGGTCCAATGGTGGAGAAATCATACTAATGTGGTTATCTACTAAATTTTGCACTCCTCTGTTATCTCTAATATTAAGTTAAAACTCATATAGGAAGATCATCCACTGAATTAGGTGAGGTTTTTCTTTAGGTTTCTTTAGGTGGAAACAAAGGGTGGCATGATCAGAAAAGGCACTGATTTTTGACCCGATAAAATATGAATGAAATTTTTACATGGAAAAAACAATAGAAAGAAGTTATTTTTTAGTGGTTTTTTAGTTTTCCTGGGAAGGCGATCATGTTGTCGAGCGTGTCAAATTAGATGTTTATTTTTAACTAGAATTTTTGTAGTATAGCAGCAACCATAGGTCGTCTCTTGAAGGAGATTTAGATCATTAATTAAAAAATGAGTTTCAGATTGAGAAACTGAAAGGGGAATGGGGTTTTATAAAACACAGGTTTTGTTGCTGTAAGAATATAAATTGAGAGTATATTACTACTGAGAGAAAATAGTTGGAGAAATCATGATCAAGCTGGTTAAGTGTCCCTTGATGCTCAATCCGTCATCACTCTCAAGGGAAAGGGAAGGATCATTGATTACTTGATTTTATACTTACTGAAACCAGTAATGTTATGTGAGTTCTTACTAGGTTACCACCTAGGATTTTATTGATCAATGATATTGATTATCAGTAACCGCTCAAAATCAACAAACATGAATCTATGTAAAAAACGTAACTCAATCAAGGAATCACATCAACAATGTGATGAGATTACTAGATTTGTGCCAATGATAAAAATATTCCACAAGAAAAGAATATTCATTTTCATAGGTTCAAGCTCCTGGATTTTATCAACCGACACAATCCATCTGCACACTCATGAAAGGGAGGGGTGAGAAAAGAGGCAACCACACTCAAATCATCACAAGATCCGGGTTATGAATGGAAGTATGTGGATTCTTATTCCATTGATTTGTATTTGATCATACCAGAATAAACAAAAATTTAGAAGGTATAAATGAAGAAAAATTGACAACAAACCTGGAAATCAATTACCTTATGAAGATTAGAAGTGTGGAGCTCAGGATTACAACAAAGGACACTCCCCAAATTGATCATTAATAGGTTTTGAAGTACACGAGGGATAAGAGAAATAAAATGGGTGAAAATAGATTTCAAATTCGACTAACCGTAAACCCTGGTCGTTCCACATGATATAATTGGGGGAGGAGTGATTTTATGGACAAAAACATCACACTTTTCACAAAATAGGTCAAGTGCCTAAGGGACTGGGTCACTATTTAGGACATAATTTCTAATCCTTCTTTATCCAGATGGTTGTCTAACCAAAACATGCTCAATTGTCATGAAATTTTGTAGAGAGGTGATTATTATAGATATAAGTCCATGGGGGGTATAATTATCCCCATTGGATCTTCGAGCCCCGAGTTATGTCCCAAATACAGAAGGGTGGTCCAATCTGGCCTACCTAGAATTGTTTCACATTGTGGGCCTATTTTGGGCATCCAAATGGATGAATTGGGCTTCATGATATTCTAAATAAATGTATACCACATTGTTTTGAACTCATAAACACATTTTTATCCCAACTGAATCCACATATTTTCGACAGTACACATAATTTTCCACCGACATGCTTGGGATTTCGCGCAGTTTGGCCCATTTTGCTTGAATTCCATCCCGAGATATCCAAATCCCCTCCTCTAATAATGTAAACACCAAAACAAGTATACATTCCTAATTAAATAGTGATAAAAATTAATTCATTTATTCAAGAATAAATTTAAATTTATTATTATATTTTTAATATTCCTTACAAAACCAGTTTAAAACATTGGTATAAGGGTGAAATAAAACAATGGATCATGGTATGATCACACCCCTGCACATAAAAATTTAAACTCTTGGAAAAAGTATAATATCCTAATCATGTACCATTACTAAATAAAAGTTGTGAAAACAACCATGATTCTTTTGAAATTAAATTTATCATGTCTAATTTATGGAATCAATTTTTCCTTTCATCTTTCTTTTCTCACATTCGAATTTGTTTAACTTCATTTGTTCACACATGCAACATGTCACAACCTACCTCACTTAGAAATTTTTCCTCTTCACTCAAGGAATATATGAAAGTGGAGTTATTATCTTTTCCCAGATCTCATGTGATCTTACCATATGCTTGCCAAGATTCTAAGTTCCCTATCGGTAGAAACTAGTGTGCTACTCATGAGGACTTCCAATAGGTTGTTCTAAGGTTCAAGGTTTGGTAGGATTTAATGTTTAAAAATATGAGGCTGAAGAGGAGTTTTTAATATCTTATGTATAAATCATGTCAAAATTCAACAAGTGTTTAAAATTAATGTACACACTCAACCCCTCACCAAGTGTATCACCTCCAACTCACTCTCCCCGTTGTCCATCTCTGTGGGTTACAACCAAGCAGTGAATAATAACGAGTCAACATGATATTTTCTCTATTTTTTTCATTTATTATGTGTTATTTTTTCAGATGTACAGAAATATATTTTTTTAGTTTTTTTGTAGATAAAGAGGGAAAAATATATAATAAAATTATTCAATATGGCTTATGAACCCATTGCCCAAGGAAAATTTAGGAATACTTTATATCAACCCATAACAATGATTCTTTTCCCATAATTCCCATGGAAACACCCTCTCTCCCACACTTTCTAAAAATAAAACAAGAATATACACAAGAGTTGGGTAGGTAGGGATAAATTATCTTGTAATATGGATACTTAACATGAATTTCATGGTCTCTAAGGCTTTTGAAGGATAAAATCTAAAGTGGCTGAAAATAGAGGATAATTATACAAAGGGATTTTCAATAAACGATTGCCTCTATCATGAATGTTGCATACTTGAATCCTATGGCTTCAAATAGAATCAAGGTGAGTTCTAGTTTCTATACATGACTTGAGACTCTCAAGAAAGTGATTAAAAGGAAGAATATTCAATAAAGGGCTTAGAATGTCTCTCGGGTAAGGGATTAAAATATCAGTCAGTGCTAATGAGGAATGAGATTCAAAAATCCATTAAACACCGAAGAATGATTTGAAAATAAAAATTCTAGAAAAAGATTCCATATCAAAATTCATTTGAAAAACACTTTTCCCAAAATAATGGAATTTTCCACACAATCAACTCAAGCATGAAAAATTACTTTTGATATTCTTTTTAAGATAAATTTTTATCTAAAAACACAAAGAAAGGAAAAGAAAATCAAAATTAAAAACAATTTTTTTTAATTATTATTTTTTGTTTTTTTAATCTTAACTATGAAATGTCACCCTCTCCCACACCTAAAAGTTACATTGTCCTCAATGAAAGTATTATAAATGAATAGAAAAGTAAATAAAGGTAGGGAGAAGGTAAAACCTACTAAGTGGTGACATATGTGGAATCTGTTAGTTGTATTTCCTCCATTATATGCTTTAGAAAATACTCAAATAAGTGTTTGATTTTTTGCCCATTGACAATAATCCTTTTCCCAATCTTCTTATGAAAAACCTATATAGCACCAAAAGGGTAAACATCAGTAATAGTATAAGGATCAAGACATCGAGAACGAAGCTTACCTGGGTGGAGCTTTATCCTAGAATTATACATGAGGACCTTCTCACCAATATGAAAATTCTGCTGATGAATCATTCTATCATGGATATCCTTTGTCTTCTCTTTATAGATTTATTAGTTCTCATATTCATCACGTTGAATTTATTCCATCTCTTGAATCTGCAGCTTCCTATGCTCACCTGCATATGAAAGATTCATATTACATTGTTTAATAGACCAATATGCATGGTGTTCTACCTCCACCGGGGTGTGACAATGTTTTACAAACACAATTATGTATGTTTACATTCTGATTGGGGTTTTAAAAGATGTATGGTACACCCAAAATGCATCATCCAAGCGCAAACTCCAATCCTTCCTATTGGGTTGTCCCATTTTTTCCAAGATTCTCTTAACTTCCTGATTCTATATTTCTGCTTGTCTGTTAGTTTGGGGGTGATATGTAGTGGAGACTTTATGACCAACCCCATACTAAAGAAGAAAATTTGTTACGTTGCGATTTCAAAAATTGGAACCCTGGTCACTAATGATGAATCTCAGCAAACCAAACCGACTAAAAATTTGGGACCTCACAAATTCAACAACCACTCAAGATTCATTGGTTCGGGTGGCCTTTTTTTCCACCCATTTAGACACGTAGTCCACATATAATAATATATACACAAATCCAAATGAATTTGGAAAAGGCACCATGAATTCAATACCCCATGCATCAAAAATTTCACAGAATAACATGGGTTGTTGGGGTATTTCATTCCTCTTGGAGATATTCCCTGTGAATTGACAATGACTACATGACTTGAAAACTTTATGGGAATCCATATAAAATGTAGGCCAATAAAGTCTTGAGTCAAAGACCTTTCAAGCTATAAATTGAGAGCCAAAGTGGCCCCCATAGGCCAAAGTGTGGCAGAATATCAAAACAGAGGTGAACTCATAGTCAGGGACACACCGATGAACTACTTGGTCACCAAAAATTCTCCACAAATATGGGTCATCCCAAATGTACCAAATAAAATCATGATTAACTCTCTGGGATTGTGAACTGATGAAATTAGTGGGGACCCTAGATGTTTATTGAAAATTCAAAATGTTCACATACTAGGGGGTAAGGTCCAAAACATCACAAAGGTTCTCACGGGGGAAGAATTCTCCAATGTGGAGGGGTGAGTCAATATGGTGGCCCAATGGTGGGGAAATCCTACTAATGTGGTCAGCTAACACATTTTCCACTCCTCTCTTGTCACGAATATCAAGGTCAAACTCTTGGAGGAGGAGAATCCACCAAATGAGGTGGGTCTTGGCTTCAGGTTTCTTTAGGAGGAAATGAAGGGAATCATGATTAGAGAAAACAATGATTTTTGACCCAATAATATATGAATGGAATTTTTCCAAGGAAAAAACAATAGAAAAAAGTTCTTTTTTAGTGGTTGTGTAGTTTTCCTAGGCCGGGTTAAGGGTATGTGAGGCATATGCAATGACACGAGGAGCCTTCTCAACCCTTTATGATAAAACTACCCCAACTGCAAAGTTAGAGGCATCACAAATAAGTTCAAAGGTGAGATCCCACCTTGGTGGATGGATGATGGTAGGTGATGTGAGAGTATTTTTTAATTAATTGAAAGCATCCTCACATTTTTTATTAAAAACAAATTCAGAATCCCTTTACAATAACTAGGATAAGGGAAGTGCGATCTTTCTGAAGTCTATAAAGAATTGACGGTAAAAACTAGCATGCCCTAAGAAATATCGCACCTCATGAACACATTTTGGATATGGAAGGGTTAAAATTAATTCAATTTTTGATTTATCCACTTGAATTCCATCTTTTGAAAATACATGCTCAAGAAAATCCCCCATTCAACCATGAAATGAAATTTCTCATAACTTAAAATAAGATATTTTCTATGCAACGATGGAGGATAGAACCAAGGTGAGCCAAAAAAATCATAAAAGGAAGTTCTATAAACTGTGAAATCATCCATAAAAACTTCCATGAAACTCTCTAGGTACTCAGAAAAAAAATACTCTACATACATTTCTAAAAAGTACTGGGAGTATTACATAGACCAAAAGGTATCATTCTATATGAAAATGTTCCAAATGAACAAATAAATGTTGTCTTTTCTTGATCCTCAGGGGCTATATGGATTTGGAAATAACCTGAATAGCCATCAAGGAAACAATAATGGGACTTACCATCCAATTGTTATAATATTTGGTCAATGAAAGGTAGGGAAAAGTGGTCCTTCTACATGGCTTGATTTAGTCAATGATAGTCAATATAGGCTCACCAACTATTTTGCACACGTGTTGGAACAAATTCATCCCTTTCATTTAAAACAACTATTATTCCTGTTTTTAGGCACAATTTGCACTGGGCTAAACCATTTACTATCAAATATAGATTAAATTATCTCCACAGCAAGTAATTTACTAACTTCCAATTTTACCACTTCAAGGAGAGTGGGATTCAACTGGTGATGAGATTGTCTTATGGGATTAGCTTCATTATCCAAAAGTATATAGTGCATACAAATAGATGGTAAAATCTCAGTAATATCATCCAATGTCCATACTATTGCCTTTTTACACTCTCTCAAAAGGTTGAGTAGTTTTGATTCATGTTGTGGAGTGAGGTTATTGGAAATAATGATTGGAAATTGGTCAATATCCTCAAGATATGCATATATTAAATTAGAATGATGTTGTTTAAGTTCCAACCCTGGTGGTTTCTAGATTGAGGGAGGGGATTTAGGGGGAGTGAGGTCCAAAAAACTGTCTATATACTCATGTTTATTATATAAGGAAAGAGAATATTTGAAAATGCGATTTGAAGAATAATAGACGGTCATGGGTACCTCAGAATGAACACACTCATCAATCAAAGCACAAAATTTACACATTTCAGAACCCACACAACACTCAAAATATGAATCAAAACTCAAATCATCCAAGGGTGAAGAAGAAGAAAATGAATCATATTATGGGTTGAGGAGAGAATTGTGTGTGTGTGCATCATTTGAGAGAACTTCCATCAAATAGACAGGAAGAGTGGAGTGCTCTTCAACAGGGGGTTTCATAGCCTCAAGGATGTTAAAACTGACCTTTTCTACTCCGAAATCCATGGAAAGCATACCATTGTGAATATTGATGACCGTCTTAACTATTTTTAGGAATGGACTCCCAAGTATGAGAGGAGAACATCCTTGGGTTCGGGTATCTTCCATCTTAAGAATGTAGAAATAAGTCAGGAAGATTATATTCTTAACTCATACAAGGACATCCTCAATCAATCCTGTTGAATGTGTAGTACTTCTGTTGGAAAGTTGTATGAGAATGCTCATTGGTTGTAGCTCTCCAACCTACAAAGAAGAATACACAGAGTGATTCATTACATTAATAGAAGAATCTAAATCTAGCATAGCATTAGAAAATAAGGTTTCCCCTATGGTACAAGGTATCATGAATGTGCCCAGATCCTTGCACATAGTTGGCATTGCTGGTTGAATCAAGGATGAAACCTTTCTTCCTAGGTTGACTTTTTCATTCCCCTTCAACCTTCGTCTATGGGTGCGGAGTTATTTGAGAAATTTGGCATAATGAGGAATTTTATTAACTATATCCAACAATGGAATATTAACTTGAAATTTTTTGAAATGTATCCATTATTTCATTTTCAATACCATTATAAAAGTTTTTCTTAGATTAAGTGAGTCATTGTGGGAAAGGAAGAGGAATGGATTGTTAATGGGAATCCTTAATGTTAATTTGATTACTCTTTTTTTCTTGTTTTTCTTTTCATGAAACATTTGAGGGTTGGAGAAGAGAGTTCTCAAGAGGGGGACATCCCTATGGCATAGAATCAGTAGAATGAGATACTTATTTACCACTATGAAGTGTAAATGCACATAAATTACCTTTTTTCCTTTGGATTGGAAATGGGTTGGTAAGGTCGTTGTCTAGAACCTTGCATCTTAAGCTCACTCATAGTGTTCTCCAATTGTCCCACTTGAGTTAGTAGGTCTTGAATTTCCGATTGTGTGGTCTGTTGGAATTGGAGGTTCTGTGTTTCCATTTTTTCAACATATCCTCGATTCTTGGTTCAGATTTGGGAGGATGAGGATGATTATTTTGATAAGTTGAAGGATAATAAGGTTTCATAGCTTGGCCTTGTGGATACCAATTCTGCTTGGGGTAGCTTGAGTTTTCTCCTTGTCGGTACTGGGGTTGTGCTTCCCAACCAGGGTTTGGATTTGGCCTAAATGGTTATTTCTTGAAGGGAGGTTCTTGTGGGAACATATGCCCTGGGAATACGGCTGCAAAAGACTTAGGTGAATCTTGAAGTTGTGGGATTTGGTTTGAAAAATGAGTATTTCCATAACAAATACCACAATGTAATGGAATAGGAAGATATTGTGAGTTACCTTGTGCTTGAGATAATTTCCTTAGAAGGGTATGCATCTCATCAATTTAGTTATCTAACTTTTGTTCTAGGGATGAATGACTTACCTCATGAACTCATCAGGTTGGTACAATAGCGTGTACCAAATTGTTGTCCATTTTGAGCCTTGTTGTCTATTAAGTCACGAGCGGTGGAAGCAATTTTATCAACTAGGGAACCACCAGCTGTAGCATCAATCATTACACGATCCATGGGGATAAGTCTCTCATATAAGTATTGGATTAATAGTTGTTCACTAATCTGGTGGTGGGGGTTTCTTGAGCAAATCCTTTTGAATCTCTCCTAGTATTAATGAAGGGTCTCTTCTTGTGATTTCCTAATAACACAGATTTCTTTTCTAATTGATGCAGTTCGGGAGGCAGGGATAAGATTCTCTAAAAATAGTCTTTTAAGGTCATTACAACCCCCAATTGTGGTAGGAAAATAGTATACCCAATCTTTAGCTACACCATCAAGGGAGAAAGGGAAGTCTCTAAACTTAATTAGGTCCTCAGACACATTTTGGGGTTTCATGGTGGAGCACACTATGTGAAACTATTTGATATATTTATGAGTGTCCTCACTAGTAAGAACATAAAATTTAGGAAGTAGGTGGATGAGGCCTGATCACAGATTATAGTTGGCTACTTCCTGAGGATATTGGATGTATGCAGGTTGGTACTCCACATCCGGGGTGGTCAGTTCTTTTAAGGGTTGATTATTTGCAGCCATGTGATCTTGGTTTGGATTGGGTTTAATTTTGGATTGGTTTAGGATTACTTGGGGTTCCTTATTGTTACTTTATTGAACTTATTTTTATGCCTTTATTTTTTTTTTGTGAAGTGACTTTTCGATTTCAGGGTGAAATTCAAGTAGTGTTTCTTTACCGGACTTTGTCATGCAACATTGATGTCAAGTTTGATTGATTGATTGTTTTTTTAATAATTTTTTATAGAAGATGAATGAAATAAAAATACTTAAGAAATGAAAGGAGTAAATAAAAGAGAATTTTATTCTACAAAATTAGAGAGATATATATAGAAGAATAAAGAGAGAGAGAGATAACGAACAAACAAAAAAAAACAGAAAAATAGAAACAAAAAACCCAAATAAAAACAATGAAATAGGGAGGGGTATTGAAAAGAGTACTAATTAAGAAGAAAAATTAATAAATAAAATGAAATAAATAAAATAAATGATCTTGATCCCTGGAAAAAACACCAAAATTTTATCGCATTGTCGAGCATGTCAAATTAGATGTTTATTTTTAACTAGAATTTCTGCAGTATAGCAGCAACCTTAGGTCGTCTCTCGAAGGAGATATAGATCATTAATTAAAAAAAATGAGGTTTTGATTAAGAAACTAAAAGGGGAATGGGGTTTTATAAAACTTGTGTTTTTTTCTTTAAGAATATAAATTGAATGTATATTACTACTGGGAGAAAATGGTTGGAGAAATCGTGATCAACCCGGGTAAATGTCCCTCAATGCTCAATCCGTCATCGTTCTCTAGGGAAAATAAAGGATCATTGATTCCTTGATTTTATAATTACTGAAACTAGTAATTTTATGGGATTTATTACAAGTTAACACCTAGTATTTGATCGATCAACGATATTAATTATCGAAAACCACTCAAAATCAGCAAACATGAATCGATGTAAAAAATAGAACTCAATCAAGGCATCACATGAACAAAGTGATGAGATGACCAGATTTGTGTCAATGATAAAAATATTACACAAGACAAGAACATGCATATTCATAGGTTCATTCTCCTAGATTTTATTAACTGATGCAATCCATTTGCTCACTCATGAAAGGGATGGGTGAGAAAAGATACAACTGCTCTCAAATCATTACAAGATCCGGGTTATGCATGGAAGCATGTGGATTCTTGTTCCTTTTATTTGTTTTTGATAATACCAGAATAAAAAAATTATAATGTATAAATGAAGAAAAATTGACAAAAAAACTATAAATCAATTACCTTATGATGATTACAATTGTGGAGCTTGGGATTACAACAAAGGACACTCCCCAAATTGATCACTAAGAGGTTTAGTAGTACATGAGGGAGAAGAGAAATAAAATGGCTAAAGAGAGCCCTCCAATTCGACTTAACTTCACCACTAGTCATTCTACAAGAGAGAATGGGGGTAGTAGTGATTTTATGGACAAAAACATCACACTTTCAACAAAAGAGGTCAAGTGTCTAAGGGAATAGGTCACTATTCAGGATATAATTTTTAATCCTTCATTATCCGGCTGGTTGACTGACGATAACGTTCTTAATTGTCATAAAATTCGGTGGATTTGTGAGTTTTCGAGGTATATGTCCATGGGATGTATAATTATCCCAATTGGATCTTTGAGGTCTGATTTATGGCCCAAATACAGAAGGGTGGTCCAATCTGGCCCGCCCATAATTGCTTCACATTGTGGGCATATTGTGGGCCCCCAAATAGACTAATTGGGCTTCATTATCTTCTATAGAAATGTAGATAACATTGTTTCTCAATCATAAACCCATTTTTAGACCTGTTGGATGCACATATTATCCACAATACAAATAATTTTCCACCTGCATGCTTGGGATTTCACGCAGTTTGGCCCATTTTGATTGAATTCCATCATGGGATCTCCAAATCCCCTCCTCCTACAATGTAAACACCAAAACAAGTAAAATTTCCCTATTAAACAGTGATAAACATTAATTCATTGATTCAAACTTAAATTGAAATTTATTATTATATTTTTAATATTCATTACAAAACCAGTTTAAAAAATTGGTATAAGGGTGTAATAAAATAGTGGATCGTGGTATGATCAGAAGGTTCACAGGTACGTGAGGCATACATAATGATATGAGGAGCCTTCTGAACCCTTTTTTATAAAACTATCCCAAATGAAAAGTTATAGGTATCACACATAAGTTCATAGGGTAGATACCACCTTGGTGGTTGGATGATGGGAGGTGATGTGAGACTCCTTTTTTAGTGAATTAAAAGCATCCACACAATCATTATCAAAAACAAATTCTGAATCCTTTTGCAACAATTGAAGTAGGAAAAGTGCAATATTACTAAATTCTTTAATTAATTGGTGGTAAAAACCAGAATGACCTAAGAAATATCACACCTCACAAACACATTTTAGACATAAAAGGGTTAAAATTAATTCAATTTTTGATTTATCCACTTGAATTACCTCTTTTGAAATAACATGCCCAAGAACTATCCCCTGTTCAACTATGAAATGATATTTCTCGTTATTTAATACACGATATTTTTCTTTTCAATGGAGGAGGATAGAACATAGGTGATCCAAGAAGTCATATAAACCATGAAATCATCCATAAAAACTTCAATGCAATTATCAAGGTACTCAGAAAAAAATACTCAACATACATCTCTAAAAATTAAAAGGATAATTACATAGGCCAAAAGGTATCCTTCTAAAAATGTAAAAAATATACAGGTAAATGTTGTCTTTTCTTGATCCTCATGGGCTATATGGATTTGAAAATACCCCAAATATCCGGCAAGAAAAAAATAATGGGACTTACCAGCCAATATTTCTAACATCTGGTCAAAGAAAGGTATAGGAAAGTCGTATTTTTTCATGGCTTGATTCAGTCAACATTAGTCAATACAGACTTGCCAACTATTTTGCAAACATATTGAAACCAATTCATTCCATTTATTAGAAACTACTGTAAATCTTATTTTTTTAGGCACAATTTAAACTGGGTTAACCCATTTACTATCAGATATAGGATAAATGATCCTAGTAACTAGTAATTTACTGACTTCCAGTTTTACCACTTCAATGAGAGTGGGAATCAACCAACGTTGAGCCTACCTTATGAGATTAACATCATCATCCAAAATTATATGGTGCATACAAATATATGGGTTCATCCCGAGAATATCTTCTAGAGTCCATCCTATCACCTTTTTACACTCTCCTAAAAGGTCAATAAGTTTTTATTCCAATAGTAGAGATAGGTTATTAGAAATAATTATGGGAAATTGGAAAATACCCTAATGATAGGAATATTTTGAATTAGATGAAAGTGGTTTTAATTCCAACACTGGTGGTTTTTTGTTGAGGGAGGGGATTAGGGGGAGTGAGGTCCATGAAATAGTCTATATGCTTGTGTTTATTATCTAAGGATATAGAATCTATTGAAATGAGATTTGAATAATCATAGACAGTCATGGGTACCTCATAATGAACACACTAATCAATTAAAGAACAAAATTTACACTATTCAAAACACAAACAACACTCAAAACATGAATCAAAACTCAAATCATCCAAGGATAGAGGAGAGAAAAATAAATCAGAGTATGGGTTGAGGAGAGAATTTTGTGACTATGTTTTATTTGACAGAACTTCCATCAAATAGAAAGGAATAATGGAGTGCTCTTCAATTGGGTGTTTCATGGAATCAATAATGTTAAAACTTACATTTTCTTCACCAAAATCCATGGACAGTGTACCATTGTGAACATTGATGATCATCTTTTATATTATGAGGAATATACTCCCAAGTATGATAGGATCATGTCCTTCAGTTCGGGTATCCTCCAACTAAATAATGTAGAAGTTGATAGTATAGATGATATTCTTGACTTTTACATGGACATCCTCAACCACTCCTAATGGGTGTGTTGTGATTCGGTTGGAATGTTGCACTATGATTCATGTCTTTTAATGCTCTCCAAGCTATAAAGAAGTGTGCATAGAGTAAGGAATTACATTAATTGAATAACCTAAATCTATAATATCATCATAAAATAATTTCTCCCATATGGTGCAAGGTATCATGAAATTTCTAGGATCCTTGTATTTGGTCAGCATTACGGGTTGAATCTATGCTGATACATTCCTTTTGAGGTTTAATCTCTCATTCCCCTTCAGCCTTCGTCTATATGTGCAAATGTCTTTATGAAATTTGGCATACCTAATGATTTGTTTAACTGCATCTAGTAAAGGAATTTTAACTGGTACCTTTTCAAAGGTATCCATGATCCCTTTATCAGTCTAATTATCAAAAATATTCTTATATTTAGAGAGTCTTTGGAGGAAATTAAGAGGAACGTTTTGTTCAGTGGAATCCTAAATGATAATTGTTTTGAATTTTTATTTGGTTTTTCGACATTATAATCTTTTAAGGGTAGGGAAAGAGAGTTTTCAAGAGTGGGACATACCTTTTTGGTAGAATCATTGGAAGAAGAAAATTCCTTATCACTATGAAGTTTTATTTCACAAACATTACCTTTGTCTTTTGGATTAAAAACAGGTTGGGATGGTAGTTTTCCATAACCTTTCATCTTTATCTCACTGATGATAATTTCCAATTATCCCACATTAGTTCATAGGTCTTAAATAGATGATTGTGTGTTCAATTGGAACTATAGGTTTTTGGATTCCATTTTATTTATCATGTCCTCAAGGCTTTGTTCACATTTGGGCGGTGGAGGAGGAGGACTGTTCCAAGAATTTGAGGGATAAGAAGACTGCATACCTTTCCCTTATTGATACCAATTTTTCTTGGGGTGGCTTAGGTTTCCTCCTTGTTGGTATAGTGGTTGTGATTTCCACCCGGGGTTTGGGTTTGGCCTAAATGTTTCTTTCTTGAAGGGTGGTGCTAGCTGAAAAATATTTCCTAGGAATATTGCTGCTCAAGACTCAGATAAATCATGAAGTTTTGGGAACTGATCAGAAAAATGAGTGTTATTAGAAAAAATAACACAATGTAATGGAATAGAATAAGAGTGTGATTCAACTTGTTCTTGAGATAATTTTTTTTAAAGGGTATGCTTCTCATCAATTTTATTATCTACCTTTTGTTCTAGGTATGAATGACTTACCTCATTAACTCCTCAGGTTAGTGTAATTTCTCATGTACCAAATTATTGTGCATTTTGAGCCATGTTGGCTATTAATTCACAACCGGTGGAAGGAGTTTTATCAACTAGGTAACCACAAGATGCAACATCTATTATTCCATGATCCATGGGGACAATTCCGTTATAGATTTATTGAATTAGAAATTGTTCAAAAATTTGGTGTTGGGGGAAACTTGAGAAAAGTATTTTGAATCTCTCAAAATATTCATGAAGGTTTTCTCCTTGTGTTTTCCTAGTTCAACATATTTATTTTCTAATTCATTATATTCCAGAGGTGGAGAATATATTCTCTAAAAATAGTCATTTATGGTCATTCCATCCCCTAATTGTGGTAGATAGAGAGTATATCCAGTATTTGGATACACCATCAAGGGAGAAAGGGAAGGCCCTAAACTTAATGAGATCCTCAGATACATTTTTGGGGTTCATTTTAGAGAATACAATGTGAAACTCCTTGAGATTGTTTTGAGGATCCTCACTGGGAAAACTATGGAATTTGGGAAGTAGGTAGATGAGTCATGATCTCAGCTCAAATTTGGTTGCTTCCTCTGGATATTGGATGTACGTAGGTTGGTACTCCAAATCTGGCGTGGTCAGTTCATTTAAGGTTTAATTATTTGAAGAAATGTTTTCTTGGGTTTCATTGGATTTAATTTTTTATTCTTTTACGACCAATTGATGTTCTACAATGGTTTCCTTAGTGTTACTTGATTGACCTACTCCAGATGCCATTATTTCTGAGTGAAGTGTCTTTTCAATTTCTATGTCAAATTGAAGCAGTTTATCTTTTTCTAATCAGGTCATGAAAATAAGTTGTGATTATTTTTGTATTTATATATTTTTTATTTAAGATGGATAAAATAAAATAACTTAATAAGGGTGAAAGTAGAAAATAAAAAATAATTTTATACTACAAAATGAGAGAGATAAGAAAAAGAAGAGAAAGAGAGATAAAGAACACACAAAAACCAACCAAAACCAAAACCAAAACAATCAAATGGGGGGGGGGTATCGAAAGTAGTAATAATTAAATAAAATAGTAAAAGGGAAAAAATGATCTTGGATCCCCGGAAATGGATCCAAAATTTGATCATGTGGTCGAGTGCGTCAAATTAGATGTTTAGTTTTCAAGAATTTAGGAAGTATAATAGTAACTATAGGTCATCTCCCAATGGATCCTTAGATAAATAATTCAAAAATATGGTTGTGATTATAAAAATATAAGGGTAATATGATTTTGGAAAACTTGGGGTCTAATAATTTAATACTACAAAGGAAAAAAGAAATTGATAAAACAAAGTGAAAATTAACAGAATTAATTAAGGCTGATCAACCAGGGTAATTCTCATGATGGTCATCCTTAATCGCTTCATAAGAAATGGTTTAGATCTTTTAATCTCTGTTTTTTAACACCTAGTACCATAATGTTAATGATTTTATGGTAGGATACCAACTAAATTTCAGTTGAAAACACACATTGATTCACCGAATACCACCGATGATGGGGTGATTTATGTTCTACTTCATAACCAAAACTCACCAAGACAACACATGAAGAACTCAATGTGTTGTCCAGGTTTTTATGTTAATTATTTATGATATAATGAAATAAATTTACATGGCCTAGATAGTGCTTATGTGAGATCAATTGACCAATATGAACCACAAAAACATGACAATTGAATGAGGTAAAAAAAAAGGGATGAACGGTGTGTGAAACATCACACGAAAGGGTACCCCCAAACATGATCATTTGTGTTTGAGTATAATGTACCAATATATAAATCAATTAAATAAGAAGATAAGATGAATAAAAACAACATAAAACCTGTAATTATAAAAAATCATTCACAAAAATACAAACATGAAGCTTGGGATTACATCACATTCCCCTCGGGTGATCACAAGAGGTTTAAAAATCCATGGGAGAGGAGGAAACTAAAGATGTTGAAGTAGCACTACCCATACCCTTTATAACTTCTAGGGATGATGAGAAGACTCATTTGTGACTCCAAAATGGTATCACATTTCCTCTTAGTTGAACTCCCCAATGGGGTGCCCATGGTGGAAATTTATAGGCAATGTGGGAGGTGGTTTTGGTCACCCTCATTTCACGAATCGAATTGGTACACAGTTTTGGCCTATTATACAATCTTAAATCACTTTCAACAAAACGAAATGGATGTTAGAAGACAAATTTTATATCTTCATGTAAACTTTTGTGGCCATATATTTTTTATAAAAAGAAATATTTCTAAAATGTAGAGTAAACATTTTGACCTCGTGCAGATTCATTTTATTGGACAGACCAGTTTGGATGAACCTCTTAATGGATGAATTGGGGTTGGGTTGATTCATTAATGTGGTAACCGATAGATATATGGATTAGATCAAAATATTTCAGTACATTTGAATGTATGAAGTTCTCGGATCATGAAAAATAGCAGACATGTGTTCATGGGCTTCCATGCGGCTTGGACCATTTTCCCTCGACATCATCGTGGGCTCTCTTAATCACCTCCACCTTCAATAAAATCATCAAAACAAGTGAAATTTCCTTTTTCAATAGTGAAAAGAATGAAATTATTTAATTAATGATGTGGTGAAATTTGTTATTATAATTTTAATTTTCAATAAAAAATAGTATAATACATTAGTATAAGGGTGAAATAAAATAGTGAATCATGATATGATCAGATACTTCCACAATGATCTGAGTTATCAGTGTTAGAAAAAGAAGGTAGTTTTGGCCTGGATTTTCCTCATCAGAACCAAGTCTTGACATGGTTCTAGTTATTTTTTATCTTATTATTATTATTACTACCTCATATTTTTATGAAACACTTTATCTATTTACACTCATAGACTAGATTTTCATTAGACACCAGTGGTGGCAGCCTACTAATTTATAATCACAAGCTTATTGGGCCACCATGACACTAGGGTACCCAAGTGGATGTTACTTGGTCACAGGTTATAGGTCCCAGACATGGAATGATATTGATGTTTGATGATTATGTGGCTATGTTAGAGCTTGGGATCTGGAAGTAGGACTAGGGGTTGGGAATTCAAGGGGTTATGTTTTCTATGGTTTGTTTTCCTTTTATTTACTTTTGGTCTCTTACACTTGACTTGATTATTATGTAAGATCTTACAACTTGTATTTAACATAATTATGACATTTCATCAGATGATATTTATTAATTTAACACCTTCCATTTATTTATCAGGTTTTTGATGTCATATAATGTTTCCCTTATTTACTTATATGTTGTGTACTCTTTTAACAAGGACATAGTCTCCCCATAGAAACCTCATAGGCCACTACCAATAGTTGATCGACTCTAGTGTTTTAAGGATGTGCAGTTGTGGACATATGGAACACCTGTTTATTTTAATCCTTGTTGGGGGATAACATAATGAAAATTATGACATCAACTCTTCAAATGTTAAATTAACATTACCCAACTTACAATATAATATTTAGGTTTTACAACACAATATTTCATCCACCATCCACTAGAATTTTCTAACAATACTAATGGAATAGATATAATTATTATGGTGCTAACATTTATACCTTCACAAATTTAGCTTCAAAATTCCACAAAACCTCTTTAAATATCTATATAAATTTTTTATAGGAAACTTTCATCTAACAAGTACTATTAACAATAAAAAAATACATTTTTAAAGATCCTTCCATCATTCTCCTCACTTGGATAACCAAAGTTCTAATATATTCCCCTAAAAAATTATTTTACATCTTAAAATGTTTTATCCAGCTATCCAAAAGTGTTTTATGACTCTAAAAGTATTCTATAACAATTAAAATAAAAATCTCCATACTTAAATCAAAATATACATACCTTTTATGGGAAATTTTGTATAAAAAGAACCTAAAATTGTTTTCTAGAAATTTTTTCCATGTAGTCATCCTTTTATCATGAAAATTAAATTTATGTCATTAACGTAAGTTCTATGGTGGTATCTAATTTTTCTTATTCTCATTACTTCAATAATTTTATATGACACATGAAAATATATTTCATACTAACTATTTTGAGCCAAATTTTTTGTGCGACCCCAATGTTTTTTTAATAATATTCCTATATAAAAAACTCAAAAACTAGGCTTCAATATATAATTATTTTTATATTATTTTATTAACCTTTAACTTTGATTTAGATAATTTTTTTTTGTTAATATGTTTTTATGTACCCTTTTTTTGAATATATAACATATTTAAATAATTCCATCATAGATTACAAATTCAATAAACATCATTATCCAGAATGGCCTAAAGGCCTTCTTTTTTTATTTTGTTATGGATAATCCCCCTTTTAAGGGTTGAAGGGGAACCCGTACATGACCCGTAGGCCCAAGACACTAGGCCCGACAAACCCACAATACATGAACCAAAGGCCTAGAGGCATACCATGCTCAATACATGACCTGTAGGCCTAACCCACTTGAACTGTCCGTCCCCAGTTTTATGCGTCATTGATCACCTAGATCCCCACCTTGCATTGATGATCAGCTAGAATTACCCCGTATAAAGATGCATGGTGCCTGGTCCTGATGGAAGCTGTCATACCCTCTAATTCTTCCAGTCCGGTTAGCTCTGCATCTGGTGGCTGCTACTCCTATTTCTCTGATCCTCTTCTGGGGCCAGTTCTGTGTGAACTGGGATAATCTATGCTCCACGTGACCTGAAGACCCTGTGACCCAAAGGCCTTTGATGACCCGAAGGCCCTAGAGACCTGTAGGCCCAAACCGGTGGCCTGAAGACCCAAATCGGGTGAATAGTTCTGGCTACTACAGTACCGAACAGTAGCTGCTACAGTACTGCTACAGTACTGCTACAGTACCAGAAATTCGCCTCCACCCGGTTTTAAACTCGGGTCTCTTGGATGCCAAGCAGGAGCCCTTACCACTCGGGTACGGGCTCGTTGACAATAAACATCATTATCACCTAATAATTACTATATTATTATGTAATCTCTAAAAACTCATTAATATTTTCAATGTAGAAATAATTTTTATGCGTTAGAAAGATTTGTTTAGTGTTTTTTAGTACGTTTTGTGATCAAAATAATAGAGAGATAATTATTGAAGTACTTGATACTCAATTTATAGAATATGTATCATTCCTTTCATGGTCATTACATAAGAAATACTAAATGATTTTTGAACTATATTCATAAAATATTTGAAATCCAAGAATATGTTGAGTAAACTCCCAATTGAGTTATCAATGCCATTTTCTTCAATAAAACAATCAAATCATTTTTTATATACTTATTTAATTTGTTAAAAGATAAATATTATATAGGTTTTAGTAGTGTATTTTTTGACTTCATTTATATAGTTTATGGATTGAAAATTTAATGGAAGATGGAATTTATATTTCTTTGAGTTCATCATTACTTTAAGAGGTATTCAACTCATATTTATTATAATTCTTTAACAAATACAATTATTCAACATAAGTTTATAAATATATAATATATTACTATTTAACATGTTTTAAAAATTTATGTTCCATATAAATTATGTTATATATTATATGTCTTCAACATACCTTTAACATACCGTCTAATGTTGGGACCAAGTTGGATGGATAAAAAAGTAAGAAAAGTTTGCTGTTACAGAGTGTTATCTTTTGTTGTCAAAGAAGATAAATCAATTCACTTTGTAAAGGACTCAAAAACTATGAAGATTCTTTTCTGATTTTTATTTCATAAATATCATAATTTTGGAGAACTTTTGATGCAAGGCTTATGAAGAGTAGATAGAGTAAAGTGGTAATTTTGGAAAAAGAAAGAAAGTGGCGCGCAAGTCAAGAATGGCGTGCAAGTATTGGCGCGCAAGTATTGGCGTGCAAGTATTGGAAAGAAAGTATATGTGGCGCACAATTCATATTTCACGATCATCACATCAAAATTTGACAAAGGAAATAAAATGGCGTGCAAGTTAAAGATTGGCGCGCAAGTCAAAAGTGGAGCGCAAGTATAAGTGGTGCACACGTGTGACGTGTAAGTATAATTGTCACACAATGTATGTTGTTCACAAGTCATATTACAACATCATCATATCAAAATATGACAAAGGAAAGAAAGTGTCGTGCTAGTGATGGAAGGGTGAACAAGTGATGGAGTGGCGTGCAAGTGATGAAGTGACACGCAAGTAGGAACAGCGCACAAGTGTATATGGCACGCAAGTCACCAAAATTCCCATAAATAGACAACTAGCCTCCTCATTTTTCTATGCTCAAAACTTCAGAGAAAATTTGAGCTTTGAATGTGCAAGTATTCAAGGGTGCTCTGATCGCGCAAGTAGCAGAGGGTGGCGCGCAAGTTGAAGTGGCGCGCAAGTTGAGGATTATTTATAAGGCGTTCAAGTAGGGTGTCATGCAAGTGTTACCGCAAAAGTATTGTCGTGCAAGTTTTGTCGCGCATGTCTTGTCGCGCAATTTTCTAGAGGCACGCAAGTAGAGAGGTTCTTTCAAGAAGTGTTCTGTGTATAAGCCAAAGGTGGCGCGCATGTTGTGAGCTATGATCAATGGTGGCGTGCAAGTATTGAGTAGGCGCACAAGAAAGTAGCACACAAGTAGGGAGGCACGCAAGCAGGGAGTGGAGCGCAAGCTGTTTGCACCAAGAGTTTCTTACAAGCTTCTGGGTAGGAAAGTGAAGAATGTTTTTGAAAGATTTGATTTGTGAACGTTCATTAAGAAGCACAGAATCATTACATTACCATATTTGGGATACGAGGGAGAATACACACTATTGGATTGTTTTCAAAGTGCTACACGAGTGTAAGGGTATATCCTACTCATTGTATTCCACATCAAAGGATTGTTTTCTAGTGGATTGTGTGGTACTGGATTGTTTCTATACCATACCAAGGACGTAGCTACTCTTGTTGAGTATTGAACCTTGTAAATCTTGTGTTCTTGTGGTTGTGTGTGTTCAGCAGGGAAGAAACTCTTTAACAGGAGGTGAAGGTTGTTTCAAAAATAGGAAACATAAAAATAAAAAGATATCACAGATTCATCCCCTCCCCCACTAAGTGATACTTGGATCCTGACTGTGAACTTCATTTGGTATCAGAGTGACAAGTTGCCTTAATTTATTCATTGTTGAAGTGGTTGAAGAAAAGTTGTGATGGAGAATCTAAATTGCATGAACAGCAAGGGGATTGTGATTTTTTATGGAAAGAACTATCAAATTTGGATGGACAGAATTATGCCTTATCTTATGTCTCTTGGATATGAAGTTCTTTAAACTACAAAAGATGGATTTCTAGCTATTGATGACAAGGTTCCTTTTACTCCTGTCGATAAGAAGAATCTTGAGAATGATGGAAGAGCTAAAAATGCGTTACTCTCATATCTTTCTGAGAGTGAATTTTTAAGAGTGAAAGGTGTTGCTACAGCCAAAGGATTCTGGGACAAACTAAAGAACATCTATGAAGGAAATACAAAAGTGAAGAAGGCTAAACTACAAATCTGGAGACTAAAGTATGAAGACTTGAAAATAGGAGAATTTGAATCTGTTGGGGATTTCATTACTAGGATAAATGATATTGTTAGTACAATCAGATGTCTTGGTGAAACGTTGGATTATTCTACTGTTGTTGAAAAGATCTTGAGAATTCTGCCTGACAAGTTTGATGCTAAAGTGTCTTCATTGGAAGATAGAGACTCTGAAACATTATCTTTGGATGATTTGAATAGCACTCTCATTACTTATGATATGATAAGAGAGAAGACTATGAAGGAAAAAAAGATGATAGAGAAATGTCATTCAAGGCTATAAAGAGAGAAAAGTCAAAGAAGACTCTTTTTTAAGATGATGCTGGTGAATCTGACTCTGATGATGAGGTACGTAAAAATTTTGAATAAATTTTATCCTTTTTTATAATAATGTGAAAAGAGGTACATGGAAATACAAGGGTAAACTTCCCTTGAATTTTTTTGAGTGTGGAGCCGTTGGTCACTTTACGACTAACTGTCCTCAAAAGAATAAAAAATAAGACAATGATAATGATAACAGAAGGCCAAGAAGGTTGTGGAAGAAAAAATCTGACAAAGATAAATTTATCTCAAAGGGGAAGGATAGAAAGTTCTTCAAATAAAAAAGATGAATATTTTTATCTAAATATGAAGATGAAGAAGATAGTGAAGATGAATCCGAGAAATTATTTGTTGAAAAATCTAGAGTGAATACATTTATTGTTGCTGTAAATAATGAAGACTACAAGAGAAACAACTCAGAAGAAGAAGAAGAAACTCAACTTGAATTTCATCTAAACGAAGTGTTAAAATAATGCTTAAGGAAGATCATAAGGCTTGAAAAGGAAAACAACAAGATGATAAATGAAAATTCCACATTAAACAATCAAGAAGGTTTTACTGATGAGAAAATCAAGATGAAAAAAGAGATTGATGATCTGAAAAATTCTCTTGAAAATACAAAGAATCGTAATGATCATCTTGAAGTAAATCTGAAGGCAAAAGAAGATGAGTTGGAACTTGTCCAATAGAAACTTTATAAATCTAAAGAAATAAATATTAGTTTCAAAAATTCTATCTCAAAAGTTGGTGAAGGTTCCAGAAGTAATGAACCAAAGAAGGATCCACAAAAGTTACTTTCAAAGGTCGAAATGAAAGACAAAACTAGTTCTGATAAGAAAAAGGCTGGAAAGACCATGTATGTGATCAAAGTTAGCGATTATGAAAAATCAGAATTGCATAAAAATCATGATTCAATAAAGACTTATAATACTTCTGGTGTTGTTAAATCTGAAATGATAAAGGGAGTTACAAATTAAAACATGATGGTTGATGGTCAACATAGTTCTATTAAGAAGGTTGTTGAGAAGCATGTTCACGTATCTGGTCAGTATTGAAGTTTCAGTGTCAAATATTCTTTTTATGTTTATTTTTGGTATTGTGGTGGATTCACACACATGGAAAATATTTGTTGGTTTAACCAACAACATTACAACTATTCCACAAGTTTTGAAAGACAAGGATTGAGGGGGAGTCAATCCTTTCAAAATAGAAAGTTTCCAAATAAATTTCTGAAGATATCTGAGAAGACTGGTGCGAAAGTTTATAATAGGTTCCAAACACTGGAAACTATTTGTGAAAGATGTGATCAACCTGGACATCTTGCCAATGGATGTCTTAGTGTGTTACCAGAGCAACAAAAGATTCTTAATAATTCTCCAAAGCCAGAGTTTTTAAAAGCTAAAAGGGAAAGGTCTGATAAATCTGAAAAGAAAAAGTGCATGGTTGTCTCGCCAGAGCACATTGACTGGGATAGGAAATTGGAGGAAGCACAATAGAAAGTGAAGGAAAAGGAAGAACAAAAATCTCTTGTTGTTGAAACTGCTTTGAAAGCTACAAAAGAAGAACATCCATGGATTCTGGATAGTGGGTGTTCTTCTCATACGACAGGAGACTTAAAGTTGCTAATGAATGTGAAAGACTTCAAAGAAGGAATCGTTACATTTAGAAATGATGAATCTATGAGAATCAAAGGTGTTGGATCTGCCATCATCAGAAAAGAAAAAATGAAATATAAGAAAAAATTATATGTTGATGGGTTGAAACATAATCTTATGAGTGTTTCACAACTCTGTGATGAGGGAAAAAAAGTTATCTTCAGAAAAGATGGATTTTTTTATGAAAAGTGAAAATGATGGAAATATAGTTACAAGGGGACAACGTACAAAAGGGAATTTGTTCCAAGTTGGTGAAGTGCAGAACTCTTGTTACATGGGTGTAGTGGATGAAAATCAGTTATATCATAAAAGTCTCGGACATATGTGTCAGAGAAATATGTGCAAGTTATCAACGCGAGATAGTGTCTGAGATATGCCTGATTTATCAAGAAGAAGATATTAGTGCTGCACTATTTGTGAAAAAGGTAAGATTACAAAATCTTTTCAAAAGAGAGTTAAAATTCGTTCAAAACAACCCTTGAAACTTATACATTCTTATATATGTGGACCAATGAGAAAACAATCAAAAAATGGTGATAAGTACATCATTACTTTCATTGATGACTTTACTCGCATTACCTATGTTATGTACATGAGACATAAGTCAGATGCTCTGAAAATGTTTACTAGTTTCAGGAGGAAAGCAGAAAAGGAATGTGAGTATTCAGTGAAGAAGTTGAGAACTGCTAATGGTGGTGAGTATAAGATTGAAGAGTTTGAATGTTATCTTGAGATGCATGGAATCCGACATGAGTTCAGTTCACCATACACACCTCAACAAAATGGGGTCTCTGAAAGAATGAATCAAATTTTGGTGGAAATGGGGAGAACTATGTTGCTTGAGCATATTCTTTCTCATTATTATTGGAGGCAACCCATAAGCACTGTTGTGTATATTCAGAACTGATGTTTCTTTAGACCAAACTCAGATATGACTCCTTATGAAATGTTCTATGGAAAAACTCCAAGTCTGAAACACTTAAGAGTTTTTTGGAGTTCATTAATTATAAAGAATAAATGTGGAAACGTTGGAAAGTTTGAGCAAAGAGGAGATGAAAAAAAAATTCTTGGCTATGCTCCCGAAGAAAGAGGATATAGATGTATCAACAATGAAATAGAAAAAATTATTGATTCTTCATATATAAAATTTGTTGAAAATGTTGAGAAAGAAAAGAAATCATATGTTGATGTGGAAGTTGAGAAGAATAGAGAATATTTTGTTAACAATTTTGATAATGCTGTAGACTATGTTAATCCTACTCAAGAAGACGAATCCAACTCCGAAATCTCAAGTGATGATGATGGAGTTCAAACAACTTATCCTAGGTTGAGGAAGCAAGTGGAGGCTTAGAACATTATTGGAGATAAAAATTAGAGGGTTCAAACAAGAAGAACAACGAATGCTATATCACATACATCTCTTTATTAGAAAGTTGAACCAAATAATGTAAATAAAGCATTTGAGCATCTAGAATGGGTTCATGCAATGAATTAAGAGCTTGATCAGATAGAGAAGAATGATACTTGGGAACTTGTACCCAATCCGGAAAATAAGAACATCATTGGTACAAAGTGGGTTTTCCGGAACATGCTGAATGAAGAAGGTAAAGTAATAAGAAAAAAATCAAGATTGGTTTGTAAAGGGTATTCACAAATTGAAGGCATTGATTTTGATGAAACCTTTTCTCCGATGGAAAGATTAGAAACAATCAGAATCTTTCTTGCTATTGCGGCACAACGAGGTTACAAAATCATTCAAATGGATGTAAAATCTGTATTTTTGACTGGTGAACATGACGAGGAAGTCTACATTGATCAACCCTGTGGATTTGTTATTAGAAAGGATGAATGTTATGTGTGCAGGTTGAATAAGGCTTTGTATGGGCTGAAACAGGCTCTGAGAGCATGGTATTCTAAATTAGATACTTGCTTAAAGAAGACGAACTTTAAGAAAGGTAGAGTTGACAGTAATCTATACATCAAGGAATGTCAGGAGTTTTCACTGATCTTTATTTTTTATGTTGATGATATTATATTTTCTGTAAATTTTGAAAGATCATGTGAAAAATTTTCTGAGGAGAAGAAGAAGTTATTTGAGATGTCCATACTGGGAGAAATGAAGTACTTTCTTGGGATACAAATTTCATAGAAGAAGAATCACGTTTTTCTGTCTCAAGAAAAGTATGCTAAGGAACTTCTGAAGAAGTTGGGAATGAAAAATTTAAAACTAGTTTCCACACCAATTTCATTAGGAACAAAGTTGTCTAAAGATGGAGAAGGCAAGGAAGTTGATCAGAAAGAGTTTGGAAAGTTGATTGGAAGTCTGTTGTATATGACTGCCTCAAGACCCGACATTGTCTATGTTGTCACTTTATGTGAAAGATTTCAGAGTGATCCTAAAGAATCACATCTGATTGCTGGAAAAATAATTCTAAGATATATCAAAGGCCCAAATTTTTTTGGAATCATGTATGATGGATCAAGAAAGATTTATCTATTCGGGTATTCTGATGCTGATTGGGCAGGAAATGTTGATGATCGAAGATCCACATCTGGTGGAGTTTTGTTTATGGGGAAAAGTTATGTTAGTTGGCATACCAAGAAATAGAATTCAGTAACTCTTAGCACAACTGAAGATGAGTATGTTTCTGTTACTCATGATGCAACTCAACTAATGTGGATGAAGACTCAGCTGGAAGATCTACTTGTTGAAGTAAAGCTACGATTTCTCTTGGATTGTGATAATCAAAGTGAAATAAATCTTACAAGAAATCTGGTACAACATTATCGTTCAAAACACATTGATATAAAGTACCACTTCATCAAAAATCAAGCGGAGAAGAATGAATTAAGGCTAGAGTATGTTCCTACATCTGAACAAGTTGCTGATATATGCAAAAAAACTGCTACTGAAGGAACCATTTTCAAAATAGAGGTTGAAAATGGGTGTCCAACCTCCTTCTCATCAAGGTTAAGGTACGTGTTTCTGTCCCAAATCTCATCTTGATTTTGGATAGTGTTGTCAAGGGGTATAATTGTTTCATAAATCTATCCTTATATATGCATACATAAAGGGGGAGTTGTGGGTAAGATATGAATCCAGCATGTATGTGTGTGAACTATTCTAACTGTTTGTTGGAGTGGTTGTAGGAAACAATGTTGTTTTTGAGGAAATTTGAAGATTGAATAAGTGAATAATGATGAAGTATAATCTTGAAAGATGTTCTGAAAAAGGCCGAGGAGGTACGCTCATGAGATTTCATAGTCACTGTTTTTGGACAGCATGGTTTTGGCTGTCAAAAATTCTTGTTTCCTATAATGAGTTAGCTCACGTAGGCTTAGAATTGTTGATAAGTAATCCATTTCTTAAGGTTACAAAGTTCAGTGATTTATGAATCATGGTTTACCACAAAATCCAAAGGGGAAGATTGTTGGGACCAAGTTGGATGGATAAGAAAGTAAGAAAAGTTTGCTGTTACAGAGTATTGTCTTTTTTTGTCAATGAATCAAAATCAATTCACTTTGTAAAGGACTCAAAAACTATGACAATGCTTTGATGATTTGTATTTCATAAATATCATAAGTTTGGAGAACTTGCGATGCAAGCCTTATAAAGAGTAGAGAGAGTAAAGAAGTAATTTTGGAAAAGGAAAGAAAGTGACGTGCAAGTCAAGAATGACACACATGTATTGGCCCGCAAGTATTGGCGCACAAGTATATGTGGTGCGCAAGTCATTTTTCAAGACCATCAAATCAAAATTTGAAAAAGGAAATAAAATGGCGCGCAAGTTAATGATTGGCGCACAAGTCAAAAGTGGCGCGCAAGTATAAGTGGCGTGCAAGTGTGGTGCGCAAGTATAAGTGGTGTGCAAGTGTGACATGTAAGTATAGTTGGAGCGCAAGTGTATTTTGTGCGCAAGTCATATTCCAACATCATCATATCAAAATATGACAAAGGAAAGAAAGTGTCATGCTAGTGATGGAAGGGCACGCAAGTGATGGAGTGGCGTGCAAGTGATAAAGTGGCGCACAAGTATGAATGGTGCGCAAGTGTATATGGCGTGCAAGCCACCAAAATTCCTATAAATAGGTGACTAGACTCCTAATTTTTCTATGATCAACACTTAATAGAAAATTTGAGCTATGAAAACGCAAGTAGTATAGGGTTCTCTAATCGCGCAAGTAGCAGAGGGCGGTGTGCAAGTTGAAGTGGCGCGCAAGTGTGGGTTATTTATAAGGCATGCATGTAGGGTGTCTTGAAAGTTTTTCCGCGCATGTTTTGTTGCGCAAGTCCTGTCGCAAAAGTTTCTAGAGGCACGCAAGTAGGGAGGTGCTTTCAAGAAGTGGGTTGTGTATAAGCCAAAGGTGGCTCCCATGATGTGGGCGGTGCTCAATGGTGGCACACAAGTATTTAGTAGGCGCGTAAGCAGGGAGGCGTGTAAATAGGGAGTTGCGCACATGCTGTTTGCACCAGGAGGTTCTTTCCAGCTTCTGGGTAGAATAATGAAGAATTGTTTTGAAAGATTTGATTTGTGAAAGTTCATTAAGAAGCACAGAATCATTACATTACCCAATTTGTGCTAAGAGGAAGCACACACACTATTGCATTGTTTTCAAAGTGCTACATGAGTGTAAGGGTATATCCTACTCATTGTATTCCACATCAAAGGATTATTTTCTATTGGATTGTGTGGTAATGTATTGTTTTCGTACCATACCAAGGATGTAGCTACTCTTGTTTTGTAGTGAACCTTATAAATCTTGTGTTCATGTGGTTGTGTGTGTTCAGAAGGGAAGAAACTCTTTAACAGGAGGCGAAGGTTGTTTCAAAAATAGGAAACATAAAACGAAAAATATATCATTGATTCACCCCCTCCCCCTCTCAGCGATACTTGGATCCTGACTGGGAACTTCATCTAATTCATCTTATATTTTTTCAATCTCATTAATATGTTATGTATTTAAAAAATTTCAGGTGTTTTGCTATCAAAGTGGTCGAAAATCTTATGGTCTATGAACAAATTGTTTGAAAAAACATATGTTTTGTGATTTTTTTATTTTTATAAAATGATGTTATCTATTTCAAAATGAATATCCAGTATCTAATTCTTCATAAAATGTTTTCTATAAACATCATTTATTAGTCATCATTGAAATATACTATGGGATAATCATATATTTTAAGTCATATAAAATATTATATGTGTAACACATGCTTAATGTATTCAATTTTTTTATTTACTAGAACATATTACTTCATTTGATTCTCATGGGGTTTTCATGGATGTACTGAATATAAATATAGTAAAATAAATCTATGAGATATTTAATATCACTATTATATGGTTCTTCAAAGCTGTATGGAAGAAATAGAGTTTGGTGTTTAATTGCCTGATGAGAAATAAATTTTGGAGTTCAATTACTAAAGTAAGGAAGTGGATCATAACAACCGATGTTTAATAAATCAATGATAATGATAATATAATTGTTGTATTAGGGGAGTGTCTTCTTTTTTTTGATGTCAAAGAAAATCATCAGGGTAGTATGGTAAAAATAGAGAAGAAGACTTTTTATTTCCATTCTTTTTTACTTGTCTATCTTCTTATTATAGGATATTCCCATTTTACTTATAATAAAAATATTTTTATATGATTCAAAAAATAGGATTTTCTAAATTCACAGTAAGACCCTTTGATGAGGATCATATTTTGCTCAAAATTTCTGATCAAGAAGAGTTCTACCACTATTGGTGAAGAAGATCATGGATGATTTTTGGATACCTAATGTACGTTTTCCATTATTTGTCATACATGTTATAAGATTTTTTCTTTTATTCTTCCTATTTTATTACCCATAAAAGGGTCACCAGTTCATCTATTTATGTATGAAAATTTAAAGTCCATTGAATGTTATTTGGGTTCCCTAATAAAGTTGGATTCATATACATCACTTTTTTACAACCCATAAGTTGCTTGAGTTTTCATTGTGGTCGATTTGTGGGGGTTCATTCCAAGATGGTTTTTGATACATAATAGTACAAATGGGTTTTTTAGTCAGTTACCTATGAGAATGTTTTAAAATTATTATTGAGGTGTAGATCTGGGGGGTCACACAATGGATTTCTTTTATCAACTTTATCATGCATGGAGATTCAAATCGAAGGATTCAAAGGAAGAAACAAAGAATAAGATTTATTTAATAAGGGATTATGTTATAGTATTGGTTATTACCATATGGTCTCTGGATGGTGAAATAAAAGTTATAGAGTAATTTTTTTTCTAAAAATTCCTATGTTAATTCTCGAAATCGTATAGAATTTATTGATAATATTCCTCTTTCTACTTCTTTGGGAGGTCACTCCAAGTAGATGATTGATGGTTTTTTAAAGGTTGATACAATAATTATTTATTCTTCTTGGGTTGATAGAAATGAATATTTTTCTACTTCTGAAGAACCTGATGATATAGACATAGAGGGTGCGATCTTTGAATCCCATGACATGGTCTAAGAAGTCCAGAACACAACTATTGATAATTATATTTTAGATCTTTTGAAAATTCTCTTATTAATTATTAGAATTCTTCTAAAATTGATGGTAATGTGGATGGGAAGCATTGGAAAATAGTGTGTCGAATTTATGTTGAAGTAAAAGAAGGTGAAATTTATACAAATACTAAATAAGCAATGGTGAATGAATTTTATTGATTTAAAAATCTCAAGGGGAATAATCCTATATGAGATTATGAGGGCTTCACACTTGATCAGTAAAAGAAACTGAGAACTCATAAAAAAAATTTAGGGGCTCAAAGATCCGTGATGACTATAACTATTAGTAAGTAACTTGATGAAAATGGATTGGGAAATATGAAAAATAAAAAATTCATGATTAATACTTCATTTAGTTTAGACTTCATCATGATGATTGATTCAGAGAGTTGTGTAAAGGAATTGGTTTTCATTTAATGAATTATGGAGGAGAAAGGAACATGGTAGATCTATAAAAGTTTTTTATACAATCACACTAACATGAATTTATAATGAATTTACAAGGAAATTAATATTCATTCTAAAGGAATAATTATCAACTAGATCAACCAGGATTAAGGCCTTTTGGATTAGGGGATATTTTGGAGTATTTGGAGGGCCTTCATTTAACTAACCCAAACCTAAAATTCGAGTATTTTTTGGGAACTATGCTTGAAATAGAAACCAAACAAATATATTTTTGAGGGAAATATTATAGAATCTTAATTTTATTTTTGTCATTCTTTTTGTTAAACTTGATGTAATATAGTTTTCCTCCACCAAAAGCGAGTCTTATTTTTTTTATTTATTATGTCAAAAAAATATCAATGTTCCATAAGTGGAAATGTTTTTTAAGTTTAATTAGTGATACTTTAGGGTCTGAAGATCTGGGGGGTTTTATTGATGTTCACCAACGTGATTTCTGTGGGGTAAAATACTCTATATTCAAAATATTTTTTTAATTGAATCATAAATGAGTGGTTTTTTAAGAAGAAATTTTTTAGTACATCCTCATAAATTAAAAAAAAAATTCTCATTAGCTATATAAAAGGTAAATGAATTTTAATTCCTCAACTTATTCTTCATTTCTATAATATTCTATATTACTTTTCTTCTGAATTCAATCTAACACTTTATTATTCTTGTTAAAACCACATGGATTATATCTTGAAATAATTTTTCTATGATTACTTATTAATCTTATAAATAATTGTTGTATCAAATTTATAAAATTGGAACTGAATCTATAGATCTAGAAATTTAGAATTTTCTATAATAATTTACTACTTAATTAAATATACTCATAATTTCTCAATGGAAACTTCAAGAAAAATATTTTTTCTAATCATTGGAATCTGAATATGAAGTTTGTATTATTTTAGTCATTCAGACCAGAAAATATTGAATATATACATTTTTTATTACTCAAATTTTTGTTTTTTAGTTTCACACTCTTACCTTTCAAATAAAACATCTCTGGTTATAAATCATCCTTAATCATAAAAATATGTTTTGGAATGTTTGTGATATCTAGTCTAGTTCCATATAATTTTGAGTTAATTGGTTATCCATTTTTAGTAAAATTTTAATACATCTTGAAATCCATAAATTGGTTTTCTAGAAAAATATATTTTGATAGTGATATAGTTAGATTTATTTTTCTTGATATAGTTAGTTAAAATTTTTAAACTAATAGTAATTAGAAACATTATAATCAATACTATTTAATTATATATTTTAGGGATTTAAGAATTATTGGTTTATTTTTAATGGAATATATTTTGGAAAATATTTATTAACCTGATATATTGATGATATTACCTATATCACATCAATTTTATGCATTCACCATGAAATCATGTGACATAATAGTTGGTTGTGGTCATTAGTAGAATGATGTATCAATAGTGAATATGGGTGATATTTAGTTATAATTTAGTGTCCTTCTAATGGTGTCAAGTGTCACACTAATTGGATTTGATGATGATGTTCTATCCTTGGTTCAATCAATATTATATTATGTGTTCACATTTGGTACAAAAAACATCCCATCATGATTATTTGTGAGAACTATGTTTTAGGTTGATTGTGATTGGGTGATTTCATTATAAGTTCATTTTTTCAATTTTTCTAGTGTTATTCTATCTTTGATGATTATTTTGCCTTATCTATTTCTCTTGTAGAGTGGTTCTCATAACTCATTCATGTTGGGATTTCTATGGACATGATTTCCTAGATTTGTTAATCAAGATGTAATTTTTAATAAACATGTAAATATTTATTCATGCATCCTCATTCCCGATCTGAATCATTTATTTGGAGTATTGTGTGGCCTATTTTTAAATGGAAGTGGTTGTTGAGAGGATATCTCATTCCCTCCCTTCTCCATTGATCTAGTATATTAAAGGGATTGTAATAGTTTTTGTATTCTTGACCCATTACATTGATGGTTTTGTGGTTGGAGAGTTCTTAAAGGATATTGGGGGAGGTTTGGTGGAGGATGGAGCTTCAATAGAACTGAAATGGGATTTCTAAACCGTAAAAAATGGGTTCTACTATAATTTAGTGGTTTAATGCTTGATTGGCTAGTGGTTTATATCTTGTATGTTATTTAGGTGTAGAGAGTAAAATGGGTTTATGCCATAATAATGGAATTTACTTCTCAAGTTAATTTTGGATCAAGGCACCATATGTTTTACTTTAAGTTGAGGTTTTTAAGGTTTTATAGCCTAGATTTTGGTTTCATGGAATAAGTTGTAGGATCTGTGAATTTTACACCATAAATATTGATTTTAAATCATAAATTGGTCAATTATAGGTTGTTTATATAACTGTTTTGGTAGATTATATGTGCACTGGGATTCTCATAAATATCTCTCATTATAGATTAACTTTAGATGATTTTGGGTGGATTTCTGCATTTGCATCCCTCTTGTTAATCCTTGGGTTATAGTGGTTTCTTGTTGGTGATTGGTGGTGGGTTCTTTCCTCTTTATACACATTATTCCTTTAGTTATTGTTCTGAGGATCCACTGTAGTGGGGTTATTCTATTTTTGGTGGGTTTTCAGTGATGTATTTTTACAACCCTTGATATGGTTATGGTTGATCCACGGTTTCTAGTGTAGTTTTGGTTTGAAGTCTATTTCTTATTTTACCTACGGCGTGCAACGAGATAAAAAATATTCACTATTATTGGGGATCCTCATTCTCACTTCTATTACATGTTGTTCATGAGATCTTCATGATTTTTATTCCCTTTGGGTGGATAATAAGGGTTGAAAAAATGAATATAATTAATTAGAATAACTAATACTGATGGTTATGGGTATATATCTCATTCTTTACTACATAAATATATTTTTTGTTGATATTGTGCATTATTGTTCGTAATAGTAAAAATAACAGCTATTAGAATCCATGTTTTCATTGTAGATGATATATTAAGACGCTTTTTGTGTTTTTGTGTGATTTCACCAAGAATAAGTGGCTAATGAATTTATATTTGAATAATACATTAGTTTCCCTTGGAATCTGGTTTGTGTGATAAAACCCATTCTGAATAATTAAATGATGTGTTGAAATCGATAAATAACTGTGGAAGTTGGTGTGTGTTGCTATTATGTGTGAATATGCTTGTTGTGTTACCCTATGTGGGTTGGGAGAGATGTGGTGCAATAATTTAAGTGATCGGTAGGGCTGTGTGATGTGTGGGGATATAATGTTATGTGATTCTGTTGGTTAGAATGGATGTCATGTGGGTAGTTGTGTGATGTGGTGTGCAGTGGTTGTTGTGCCCAGAGGTTGTGGTGCATAGTGGAGATGATGTGTGGTATAAATGTTTGGTTTTATGCATGGATATTGTACTGTGATATATGGTTGGGATGTGCAATGTGTGGTTTTCATGCTAAGATGGCTAGTTTGATGTGGCACAATGAAGATGGTGAATGTGATGTGTTGTGGTGATAGTTAATGTGTGTTGAGCCTATTGTTGTGTGGAGAGGTTGTTTTAGTTCCCAATTATTCATGGAATAATTATAATGTTACAATTTAATATGATTGAGTACAAATTGATATGTGTAAATTGGATAAATGAATTAAATAATTAAATGGGAAGTGTAAATTTAGATGAAGTGGATTAGTAAATTAAAGTTAAATCATATGGATTGTGTGGTGGCTGTGTTATGTGTTTCAAATAGTGGTGGTATCGGTTGTGATGGTTGGTGTGTAGTATGCTGGTGTTGATGTGGTATGTTCTAGTTTAGATATTGTAAACCCATATTTTTGGTATTTTGTGCTCTGTATATATCATCTATTTTTATGTTATTTCTATATGTTCCCTACCTATGTTGGGTAACATTACCAATGCTTAGAGGTTATGGGTTCTAGGTGTTTTCCCTAATATCTAGGATGGTGGTGACATGGATGTATGGATAAACCCTCTTACCTAATATTCCTTCAGTAGAATAGTGATTCATGTTGGTGTTAGATATTACCCAATAGTTTGGGCTCAGGTATTTTCGGGAAATATGTGATGTTATGAGGTAATGATGTGATGTGAAATGTGGTGGTGGTGTGGGGGGGGGGGGGGAGGTCAGGCTTAGTTGGAGGAGGTAAAGAGGTTTATTTACTTATAATTCATGATTCCATTATGTTATGGATATGTGATGAGATATTTTGTGATGATCTAGGTGTCTTCTGATGAGATGAGATGGGATGACCCAACTGTTTTCAGGTGAGATGGGGTGTGGTGATGTCTGATGGTAGCACAAGATGCTAGACATTTCAAGGGTTGGGTAGGTAGGGGTTCATCCTAAACCACATGAGATAATACTAAGGTGTCTATGAGAAATATTTTTGGTGTTTTGGTTGTGATGTGACATGTATGGAAGGTATTGGAGCACAAGACATTTGACATTGGGGGTGCGAGAGAGGAAAATCAGAGGGGAAGCGGCAGTAGGGAACCTTGATTTGTTATGATCTCAATGATATATTTTTATATTGGATATTTGATTTGGTTAGTGATCTATGGTGAGGCTGGGATGGTTATTTGACCTGTCTATATTTTTGTTGGTTTTATTGATTTTTCATTGGCACATAAGCATTCACTTTTCACATGTGTACTTTCGATCGTGGTAATGACCCCACTGAGTATACATAAATGTCCACCCTGTGTATATTTATTTTTTCAAGTTTTCATGAGTAATTCTAGAACTAAGACAGACTTTTCTAGCTTGGACTTTGATCTACTATTGTGTTGGTACCATAGACTTCTCTGTTGGTATATTTGGAGACTTTATTAGTATTGGGTTATCCTTGTTCATGAATTGTGGAATAATTTTTGGTTTACATTTATATTACTTATTGGAGTTGTTTAGTGGTTTTTTACCCAATCTCCTAATCATTTTTTATATTATAAGGGGTAATTCCTATCATTTTTGAGATTTTTATACCCTCGATTATAGTCACAAACCTAAGGCCTACATGAGGCATGAATTGGTGGGTTATTATATCTCTCTATTTGTTGTGGCATGTTTGGTGGGGGAGGTTCATGACATATTGGTATCATAGGCGATTTTTGAGACATAAGATGGAGTTTGGAGTTAGTTATAGTGATTATTTCATGGGTTGGTAGGGAACAAATGCGGATTGATTTAGGTGTGTGACATAGGCTAGGGATATCGGCTAGGACATAGGATTTTAGGGGGACAATGATCCAGTGAACAATATATGAGATTATTTAATATCCAAGGGAGGTGGACTTGTTTGTAGGGTAAAGACCTAGGAGAGTTACAGATATCATGAGTGATTTTGTTCATGTTGAAATCAGGTTTTTATGGTAAAATACAATGTATTAAATTAATAATCCTCTGATAAAATTCCATTCTAAAATTCCTAGGAATTTTCCTTTCTTTTCAACATAGAACATGTTCATCATCCATGAGTGGTTTAGGAAATTTTTAGTTTGATGATCCAATTGGTCATTATAGGTTTGAAAAACTAGAGGAGGATAAGGCATGATATTGTGCCTTGTGTTCCTTTCAGTGGAAATGTTTGGGAATGTATGAGGGGAGTGTCTCTGATCTGGAGAAAGTGAATTGGCTGGGGAATCATAAGATCAATTTCAATCTAATAGAAACATGAGATAATTTATGGATGTTTTTTTTGGAAGTGATTCAAAATTTTTGGAGACACAGGTTATTGGAGGACGTTGTTTCATGGTGACTATTTGAGGCAGATGTTATGTGGCCAAACTTTTATTGGGAGTTTTAGGTAGTGTTACTATCATAAAACATGAGGTAATCCAAGGGGTATGATATATTCTACTTTTAGAAAGGGATTCCGAGTGTGTGGGAGCTTGGGATCAAGTTCAAATACCTCATTCACTTTTCGACAGATGTTTTTTTGGATGAGGATTCCATAGCGTGGTGTATGGAGGAGGCCTTACACCCAGTGATCTGATATGTTTTCACTCTATTTATACTGCCAACATACCCAGTGGTACAAAAAAGGATAAGTTTATAGAGTGGGTTCATTACATGGGATTTGATCCTAAATAGAGTGTAAAAATGGCATCTTAAGGATCATAGATTCATGTAGTGGGCCACATATATTCCGGAAATCAAGTTTCTGACCACTGGGGAATGAAATGTGGAAGATTTCTTTCCATTATTCTGGGGAATGTGGCTCTTAAGAACCTTTTAGAGGCTTTTCATTTTTGTGATATTTATATGGAGGAAATGGGAATCATTAGTATTAGTTCCCGACCACTCATGGAGGTTAGTATCAGGTGGGTGTTCAAGCCCATTTTCATAGGTAGTAGAAGTTTCCTCCAATTTTGTTTTAGAAGTAGGGATTTTCGGTATCTGCTCAGTAGCTGAGATCTTGTGGCACTAGCAGAGGTCATCTTCATGATGGTATACTTCCATTGGAACCTTGTATATGTATGGTTGTGATGTTTATAATAAGAGAGGTAGATGATATGGGTGTGGTTAGATTCATGTGTCAGAGGTATTAGTGCCAGCAAATCCATGAGTTTCTCAAGGTATGAATACTTTATCATATAACCTTGTTTGTTATTTGATTAATTGAAGATCCCCAAACTCATTTTTTCTCCTACTTTGGTTTTTTATTTGGGACTATATGTGGAGAGGCTTCACGTTCCCCTAGTGTTATCCACACTTGTTGGTGGTCAAACTTCCTTGTTTGATATGTGCTAGGGATGTAGACTGGTGATGGCATAACACCAGTCTATAGGTGATTTCCTCTTGCTAAAGATACATCCATATGATATTATCATTGGCAATGATTGGTCAAATGTTTTTATAGAAGTCATTGAATTGTTCTATATGAGAGTTCTATTCCCTAATGTGGAAGATCGAAGAGTGGTCTTTATCGGCAAGTGAGGTTATTGGATGGGTAGTAGGTGAGTAGAGCCTCGTTTTTCATAGTTAGTTGAACTATTAGTGAAACCTCATGTTGGGTGCATTCCTATGACTGAGTATGAGTTCTTTTACGCTTTCTCATAGGATTTTATAACCTTAACCCCTCAACGTGGCATCGAGTTTTGGATAAAGTTGTAGTCAGGTGCATCTCTGATTTCAATGGAACGCTATCAGATTTTACCTATGGAGATGTGTGAGTTGAGATTGTATGTTGATGAACTGATGTAGTGGGGTTTCATCTGACCCAGTGTGTTATCATGGTGTGCTCCAGTGTGGTTTTACAAGGAGAATGGTAGTCTAAGGCTGTGTATAGACTACTAAATATTGTATCTGGTAGTGGTCAAGAACAATTATCATCTTTCGAGGATCGATGATCTTTTAAACGAGTTGATAATATCTAGTTGGTTATTAATTTTTGACATACTTTATGGATATTAGATGATGATGGTGAGAGATGAGGATATCCCAAAGTCATCTTTCAGCTGTAGGTATAGGAAATTTGAGTTTGTAGTCATATTTTTCGATTATATGAATGCACAATCCATGTTCATGGGGACAATAAAATCAGTGTTCCATGAGTTCTTGTATTGGTTATTTTTTGTATTCGTTGATTATATCTTGTTTTAATCAAATTCATAGTAGGAGAATGCCAAGAATATCATAATTGTTTTTCAGTTTCTTCAACACCACCACCTCTATGAAAATTTGTCTCAGTATGAGTTCAAGATATGAGAACTATATTTCCTTGGACATGCGGTATCACAAAAAAGTGTGGTAATGGACCCATTAATGATCAGTGAATTTTTTTCATAGGGAGAACCTGAGAATGTGGAAGAGGTTCGCAGTTTCCTTGGTCTCATATGCTATTCTTAGATGTTTGTACTTTATTTCACTTGAGTTTTATCCTTTCTAATATTGTTGACCAGGAAGGACTAGGATTTTGTGTGGACTAATCAGTGCGAGGAAACATTTGGTTTTCTGAAATAGAAGATATAAAATTCTTTAGTGCATTAATTTCTCAAGGAGGATGTGTCTTTTGAGGGTTTTTGTAACATTTACCATTTAGGAATGGGAATCATGTTGATGCAATAGTTGGAAGTGATATATTATAGGGATAGACATTTTAGTACCCATGATCATAACTATGACACACATTATATAGAGTTGTAGAAAGTGGTGTTTACGCTAGAGTTTTGGTGGAATTATATCATTGGTGAGTGCTTTGTGATTTTCATAAACCATAAGATATTAAATATGCTTTATCTCAGTAGGATCTGAATATACACAAGCAAAGGTCGATGGAGTTTCTTCTAGATTACTATTTGAGATATCTTACACCTTTGGAAAGGGGAATTTGGTTGATGATTTTTTGAATTTAAAGTCTTGAGGAGATGTGTTTTATGATTTTTTTCAATGTTTGGAAAGGGATAAAGGATCTTGTCGTGATGCATCTTGACATTAGAGAAAGTAATGGTCTTGGTTAGATTTATCAGATTACAATTGAGTCATACTTTATGGGGTTTGAATAAGAGTCTTATTGGGGAGACTTGAAGGTGGGGGGGGGGGCGTGTTATCGTGTTGGCTATGGTGATGCTCCCGAGGGATAGTAAGAAGATGGTCAAAACTAGTTGTTGTTCCAAGAGAGGATGTTAGTTTTATAGTAGATGTATGAGGGAGTTTTCTATGAGTTTCAAAACTCAAATTTAGTGGTACATCTTACTGTGAAATAGATTTATTGTGTCTCAAGGAGGAAACTTTGGTGGATCATGATGAAATGATAGGATGCATATTTTGTGGCAAGATGTTTGGATTTTCAATCGGTGAAAGTAGAGATCCGTATTCTTATGGGTTGTTTGTAATACATGGATGTTATTAAGTGTAAATGGTAAGTAATATCGATGTATTTTAGCACTAGGTTACCCCAATCTTATGAAGGTTTTGATGTAGTTTGGGTGATATTGGTCCAACTACGGAATTCATATAATTTTATAGTGATATGTGAATCGAGTGTCATAGATGTTATGGTGAAGTGGTATGTGGATAATGTGGTTAGTATTCATGGGGTACCAAGTACCATCATCTCTTATCATTATCCTAATTTTACCTCACAATTATAGAGGGGATTTCCAAATTATTTTGGCTCCTAGTTGTACCTTAGAACTTCTTTTAAACCATAAATAAATGGGAATATAGTGAATAAAATTTAGATGTTTGAGGATGAGTTGTGACATTGATCCAGGAGATTTAGATGATAATGGTAAAGGAACTTTCTTCTGGTTGAGTTTTAATACAATAACATCCATCACCCGTCCATTTTAATGGATCCATTTGAGGTATTGTACGAATGATTTTTTTCTTTCTCCATTATGTTGGGTAGAAGTTAGAGAGTATGCAGGTTTTGCCCCTTATGTGGTCTAGAGAACAAATGAGAAGATCTAGTTAGTTTAATGTGGAAAGATCTTGGTTCCAAACCATCATAAGTCCTATGATGATCATAGGTAGAGAAACTTAGCATTAAAATTTGGAAACCATGAGTTTCATAGAGTCTCCCCTCAACATGGGAAATAGAGGTTTGGTAGGGGTAATATTTCTCCCTTGTTTTTTAGGACCTTTGAGGTGTTGGGGTGAGTTGGTGAGGTTTTGTATTAGTTAGAGTTTCCACCGTGGTTGGATAGGATCTATAAAATCATTTATTTTCATTATCTTCATAAGTGTCTTTACAATGGCTCTCATTTCATTGACTGGGGAGAGTTGGATATTGAGGATGACACAAAATTTTTAGAGCATAAAGTAGCGATGCATGATCTACAAGAAAGGGTTATGTGTGGATTAAACATTATATTGTTTCATGTTTTGTGTAGGCATGGTGTCCTATAGGAGAACACTTTGGAGAAAGAGGTTCCGATTTAGGCCTAGTACCCAGAGTTATTTTGAGTTTTCTCTTTCTCTGTTTGGTTTTACAAGATGGTGTGATGTTCAGATCATTCTATGTTATGATATGTGTTTTATCTTGAATTTTTATGTGTGATGAATCCCCAAACAAATGAGGAAGGTAAGACCAAATTCATAATCAAAACACAGTATACATTAACATGATTAAAACCATGTGGGTGAGCTAATGCCTCCTGGAGTAGATAATATATTGACATAGAATATGGGATTCCCTGATTTGTGTTCCTAGAGAAATGTTGTATGTTTGTTGAGGTTGTGGTTGGTTTGGGGTGTGTGGGGTTGATATGGTTGTGTTGTGATGTGGTTTTATAGAAAATGTGGTGGTTATGGCTGGTACTGGATGATGTGGTGTTATGCCAGATGAGAGGCAGTGATGTGGCTTCATGGGATGTTTTATCTGTATTTCGATTATCTTGGGTGGCTAGTGCTAGTGGTTGAGGTGTAATGATATCCTTAATAGGTATTTTGTGAAGTGGTAGTTTGGACCCCTTTCTTATTTTTTAGGTTTGGTATGGATTTTTGAGGGAGATAATCATTTGAGAGGTATATAATGTAATAGTTTGTACATTACTAACCCATTAAATTGTTGTTTTTGTGGTTAGAGATTGCCCATAGGATGAGATAGGAGGTTTGGTGGAGGTTGGAGGTGTATTAGAATTGTAGTTGGATTTTTTAACCATAAAATATTTGTATAGACCATAAGTTTGTGGTTTATGACTTGATTGGTCAACGATCTCTGGAATGTATATGCATATCCTACAATGGGATTACCATATAAGCATGGAATTTATGATTTAAGTTATTTTTGGCATGAGGCACCATGTTTTATTAATTAAGATGATGTTTTGAAAGTTTTACTACCTAAAGGTCAGTTTTATGGAATATGTTTTCGAAGTCATGGATTTTACACAGTAAATGTTGGTTTTACATCATAAATTCATATATGTGATATCATGGGTGATACAAATTTTCATAATACGTCACTTTAAACCTTAGAAAGTCATCAAAACACCTATTTGGATAATAGATGAGGTTATTGCTCCATCATTATGGACTGACTCTCTTGTGTTTTATGGATATCATCATCTTATTTTCAAAGTAAAATAAATAAGGGAATGAATTTTCCCCAAGATACATTAGTATGATGGTTAATAACCTAATAAAGTTTCTCCATAATCTATGCATTAGGTTACAAATATAAATCTTTCCAATAAACCACATGTGAGGGTTTATGATAATAATTATTTAACTGGGATATATGGAACACTTTATGAATTAACATCAGCTAAGGTAAAGTTGGTCAATATACTACCTTCCCATGTTTTTATTTAATCTCAAAAGTATTAACAAAACATTAAATAATATTAACTTTATTTCTCAACCTCTAAATTCATATTTTACAAGAACCTTTAAGGACCACATCATCATAAAATAAAAATATTAAGGGTTGATAATGTCTATCGACATCTGATTTCTAAAAACATTTATCTAACATCAAAATTTTATCAATGAAATGGATATTACTTGTAATCTCCAACAAACGTTTTATCCATAATAATACACATTCACCCATTTCAACCCTATATAGAGGAGTACAACATGATTTACTATATAGAGCCTCAAATAGATATATTTTAATCAATGATTGTTAACTATTATTATAAGGAAATTCAATTAAATACAAATCGATTTTCCATGATCCTATAAATTCAAGCACACAAGTATAGATAATATATTTTAGAATAGTAATATCTAACTATATTTGACCATAATAATATGGATGATATCTTTTGATATGTTTTTGATGAGTTTTTATAGATTCTTGAAGACACTTCCAAAATTGAGTAGTAAAATGAGGGTCTTGATTAGAAACAGTAGATAAAGAAACTTTATGTAACTTCAAAATTTATTACACATAAAGATTTATAAGATCCTCCACTTTAAAATTCTCCATGATAGGAAAAAATTGGATTATATTTTTAATAGATAAATTATTGCCCCTATTACATTTCTCCCATGAGGATATTTAAGTAAATTAAATACAAATTCCATGGAAATGTCATCCCACTTCCAAGTAGGAATGGGAAGGTGTTGATGAAATCCAATAGGAATTTTTTCATGAATCGACCAAGATATCACGGTATAATGATACCTAAATCAATCCTGGCATAGCCTGAAGGGTGTTACCTATCCCTATGGGTTATCGACTAGCACCTTGCATCATACAAGAAATAGAAAGGAATAATGTTTTCACAAAATAGTGGAAGAAAAATGATACAATTCAGTATGTGATGGGTTATATTTTATCGAAAATCCCTCTTCAATAAATTTTTATTACCTTAGAATACATCATAGTGTACACCATAGGTTTGATTTTTGGAGGTGGCCACTCACATGAATAAGATTCCTATTGTCACTATTTAAAAATTATCTAATATAAAATTAAATTATATATTTAGATAATGTGGGGTTTGGAATTTGATGAAATAGAATCACACACACACACATATATATATTAAAAAAAAACAGAAATAAAATTAAACATGATGAAATTGTTAATGAAGATCAAAGTCATTTTTCTTAGGAGTTCATAGTGATGTAAATCCTTGTTATTTAAAATATTAATTCTAAAAAATTTATCCAATGTTAAAATAAACCCTATCATTTAACAACCACCTATTTGAATTGATATTAACCATCACCAAACCTATGAATAAAGGATAATCACCCACAAATCATCACCATAATGCTACATTGATACTATAAAAGTATCATTAGGACAACAAATTATATGAATATATATTAATGAGAAGGAGAACCTAAAATATAAAAAGAAGGTTAAACCTTAAAGAAAATTTAGTTTGAATACTACCAAAATTCTCAAAATAAAATAGGAAATTATATTTAAGTTCAATGGAATCAAAGAATCCTTTCCCCCCTCGAACAAGTGATGAGGTTGGTTCTATATTTTCATGGAGTTGGGAAGGATCATGGTGGGGGAAACCACAAAAGAGAAAATAAATGAGAAGAAAAGAGAGAAAGAAAACTTATATAAGTTGAAAAAGTATAAAACTATTACAATATATTAATTTCACCCAAATAATAAAATATTTAGCAATAATAATTTGATATTTTTAAAAGGGTATGAGGTATATATTTATAGCCAAGGGGGTGAAAATATTTATTCCAATTATGTCCTCTATAAATTTAGGCCTATTTGAAAAAATAAAATATAGAATATAGGAATGTGGTCTTCATGAAATTTTTTATTCAGAATATCCTATTTCATACCAAAAAATTTTAGCTTCTTTGAAAAGCTATCAAAGATGTTATTGCTAAATCAATGAAGAAAATAATAATCTCTATAAAAACTATCAAGTTTCAATATTCAAAATTTTCATTCATTTTTGGATAATTTATTATCTGAATATTGGAATTTAATATTCTTTGAACTTATTACCAAATATATTTCATGCAATTTCAAAAAATCTCAAGTATATTGGCCATATATTTATAGAGATATTGTTGTATTATTAATGAAAATATTTCAATCCATTAAGACTCATTGAATCTAGATGAATCGAATTCATTTCTGTTTTTGACCATGATAAACATTGACCTAGAAGTTCCTACAGTTGTATTAAAGGATCCAAATAATTTATTATAAACTTATTAAAATTTTATATCAATTCCATATGTTGGTTAAATGTTACGAAAAAATTGATGTGGTATGATCCATCCAGTTGGATTCACATCAATATTAATTTCCTGTCCATTTATCACCCCTCAAATGGTGGGTCCACCATTTATTAAATAAATAAATAATATAGATAAATTAGTTAATAATAATCCCACAAAATTACAAGTAAAAATTCATCACCTAAATTATTTTATGATAAAAATAATAGATGTGTCTTAAAAGGGTAAAAATAGAATTTCCATACAAATTTAAACTATAGGCTCAAAGTGTAATTTTTGATTAAATATTAAAATAAAGAACAATGTGAGAGAATATAATAAATTTTTATAAATAAATTTTTTTATAAAATTATGGTTTATCAATTCCGCCACACTATCCCTTTTTTCAGACTTAGGAAAAAATATATAATATTTATATAAAATTTACAAAAAAATAAAAATGAGAAATTTTCAGTATGTTTTTAGAAATATAATTTATAATATATCATTTATGAAAAGAATGAATTTCATTTTATTATATTACATTTAATTTTTTTAAACCTCAATATTTCATCTATGAACCAATCACATCGATCTCACATTGTAATTCTTTCCATTCTTTACTCGAAAGAAATTTAATATTGAGTTATTCTTATACTTGGAAAGTGTATGTGTCATCATAGGCTCAAGAAATTTATTATCTATTTGCACCATGAGACATAAAAATATTTCCAATCATGCAGAGTTTTTATTACTTTTTAAATGTCTCTCAGTCTTAAGGTTCATGTGAAATGAATAAAATGGGGCTCGAAATGGCGGATAAACTCTTAAATACAAATTCATGAATATTCAAGTGAAAAATCTAGAAATATACATTACAAAATTAACCATTATTCATGAAAAAAGAACCCCCTTTATCAAGGTACATGAGTCAAAAAGTGAATACAATGAATTATTTCATCTCAATTCTCCTTTTTTCTCTTTTTTTAATTAATTTATTTTGTGGAATAAGAGATAATAAAGAAATATTGTGACTGAAAAAACATGTAATCTCTATGAATAATTCCATATTATCTCCATTTCTTTATTTTTTAATGTTTCACAGAGAAAATATCTCACATTTACTACCTAACCCCATAATATCTTAGGATAATTGGTCTGGTAATAGTTATTTTGACCTATCCAAGAAATAACCCATGTTTTTATTTTTTTAATTTTTTTCTTTTTATTTTTGGATAATGGGATGATTAAAATGAAATATAATTAATATTTAAGGATTCCCATTTATCTATATCCACTTTCAAAAATAATGATATATTCCTCACACTTAAACTAGAAATATCCATGAAAAATATTAAGAGTTAAGGAAGGTAAGAAAACATTTTCTTGTAATTTGAATTGAACATATAAGGAAATTAATGGATAAGAATGAGTAAAAAGGAATGATTTAAAAGGTAGGTCTCAAGTTAAATGAGTCTTAGAAAAAAATGTATTATTCACACAAAAAAATTTCATGAACTCCAAATCTGTGAAAGAGACTAATCACATGTTCTAGTTTTCACATTGAATCAATGTTTCTCTCAAGAAAGTATGGGTATTATGAAGAATATTAAAAAGGGTTAAAAATAAATTACTGGATGGGAAAAAATAATTTTACTCAGTGTTTCATGGGCATGGATTTCAAAAATTGGCCAAATGCATAAAAATTCTTGAAGATAAAAATCGAAAGTTTCCACATCAATAATCATTTAAAATCCATTTTATCCAAAATAAAGAAAAATCCCTCAAAATAAATTCAATTTTGAAAAATAATAATTAATATTCATTTAAGCCCAAATTTCCTAAAAAATAAAAAAAATAGAAAAACACCCAAAAACTAATCTAGCTAGGTTGACACTTTCCTCACACTTAAATTTAACAACCACTAATTTATTATTAAAAAATAAATTATAAGGGAAGAAAATCCAAAGAGAAGGAAAGATACCACCTGGTATGATTTTTTAATAGAATCCTTATGTTAATCTCCTAGATACTGCATCTATAAAACTCTATGAAACCCATAACACAATATAATAAATTTATTGAAATAAATTTAAAAAAATTAATGATAATAAGAAAATATGAAAAGTGATAGAACTTGGTTTGGGCCCCCCAAGTGGGTAATGGTTTTTTTCACTACCTATAGTTCTACTATATAGGACTTAATCACCAGTATGAAGGTGGATGAGGTATCTTCCTTGGGAAAATCCCAAATGTTATTTCACCCCACATCAATAATTGGGTTCTAATAGTTGGAACCCTCGTAGAAAATAAAAAATATCACATCTCTAAAAAGATAAGAAAGAGATAATTTGAGGAGTAGAGGGGATGCAAAAAAGAATATATGAGTTATCCATCTCAAATATAATAGTTTCCTCTACCATGTGATATGGATTTTTATTTACAATAGATTTTTACATCAGCACTTTCTCCTTGATGTTTTCTTCTTCATCAAATTCTAACACCATCTTCAACTCGATTGTGGTCACTTCATCTTCATCATCATCATGCCCCAGGGAAAAAATTCATGAAAATTATTCAAAAATAAAAATTAAGGTAGTAAATTGTATTTGATAATTGTATAAAATCAAAAATGAGATAATCAACTATTAAGTCCACTCCCTTCAATTGATTAGCTTGATGTTTTGGTTCATCTCTAATGTCCTTTGGGAGGATTGTTGAATGGTATAGGAGAGAAGGGTTATGTAGTTTGATTTAAACCTCCAAGAATTCATCTTAAAAATTAGGAGGGATGATCTTTTTTTCCCTCCTCCACCTCTTGATGGAATGTGAGAAAGTAGTGTGATAACTCTTCGATCTACTTTCCATGGCTTCCAAAATTGATTTCATAAGGTATTCCTTGAGGTCCCCAATGAAATCTTTAAAAACCTCATATATTAAAGTAGACCTATAAAACCTTAATAAATATTTTTTAATATATTAAATATTTTTAGTTAATTATTTGGATGGTTCATCATTAACTAATTTCATTTTTTTCAAAAAATTGACATTTGTAACTTTTTTTTAGAAAAATAGTTTTTACAAGTGATGTGCCTTCCTGGAAATGGTTACAAATTGATGGGTGGTAATTTTTTTAATGAATCATACTTAAATAAAATTTTATTACCAAAAAATAAAACATAGTGTGCACCATAGGACCGATCTATTGAGGAGGCCACTCACTCACATAGAATTGTTATTGTTGCTATTTAAAAATTAACCAATATAATAATAAATTATAAATTTAATTAATGGGAGGTTTATAAATTGACGATATATATATATATATATATATATATTTTAAAAACACAAAAAAAACATGAAGAAGTTATTGGAGAACAAATAAGTAGTTGTTCTTAGGAGTTCACGATGAAGCAAATAATTGTTCTTTGAAATATTAATTCTCAATATTTTGTCCAGTGTTAAAATAGACACTATCATTTAGCGATCTCCCATTTTAATTACTATTACCCATCACGAGACCTCTTAATTAAGGATAATATCCCTTGATTCATCACCACTATTCTACACTATCCCTCTACATGTAGCATTATGATAACTAATGAGAGGAAAAAAGATTAAGGAGAAGAATAACACAATAATAGAAAAATTAGGGTGAGACCTACACAAAATATAGCTTTAATACTATTGAAATTATCATAATAAAATAATAAAATATACTGAAGTGTAATGAACAAAAATAATCCACTCAACCTAAAACAAGTGATAAGGTTAGTTCTCAATTTTCATAGAGTTGACAAGGAGAAGGTTGGGTGAAAACCAAAAAGAGAAAATTGAAGAGAAGAGAATAGTGAAAGAAAAATAATATAAAATTAAAATTTATATATCTATTAAAATATAAAAAATTCACACAAATACTATAAATTATCTCACAACTAATTCTCTATTTTTAAGGGGATGTGAGGTATATATTTATAGGAAAATGAAGAGAAAACAATTTTTCCAATTCTATCCTCCTTAAATTAATGCCTATTTGACCCAATAAAATATAGAATATTGTAATTTGGTCTTCATGAAAGTCTTTTTTTTTCAATTTGTATTCTTTCATCACTAAAACATTTATCTTAATTGGACAGGTACTGAATAATTTATGATCGAATCGTTGAATAAATTAATTCTATTGAGAAGAACTCTCCAAATTCCAAACACTAAATTCATACAAATTTTTTAGATAATTTAATATATGAATATTTAAATGTGATCTTATGATAACTTGTTCCCATATTTCATTCATATATTCCCAAAAAATATTAGGTTCGTTAACCACAAATTTATGGAGATATGGTTTTATTTTTAATGAAAATATTTCCAGTGTGGCAGATTCACTGATTCTAGATACATCGAATTCACATGCATTTTTTACCATGATAAAATCCAAACCAGAAGTTCATTATATTGGATTAAATGAAGGAAAAAAGTTATTCTAAAATCTATCAAAATTTAAAGCTAATATATATTACATTAAAAATATTATAGCCGAATTCTTTTAGGGGGGCCAGCTAGTCGGATCCACATCATCATTGAATTCATGACCCCCCTAAAACAGTGGATACATATTTAATTATCTCAATGAAAAATGTAGATAAATTATTTAAGAATATTATCACAAAATTTTGAAGAAAATTTCAACACATAATGTTTTTTTATAAAAATACTAAATTTCTCTTAAAAGGGTAAAAATAGAATTTCCATGAAAATTTCTACTTTATGACTAAATTATAATTTTGGATTAATATTTAAATAAATCATAATGTGGGAGAATTTAATCAATTGATATAAATAAAATATCCAATAATTTTTTGTTCTGTCAGCATGGTTAACACTCCAAAGGGATAAAGTACCAGAATCAAATGGGTAAGACAAAATCCAATAGTACATCATCAAAGGACACAATGTCTACCAAGATTAAGCTCAAAGATAAACCCATGTAACAAGTGGAAAAAATATCACTATTCACCTCCATCACTCCTATTAATAAGTATCATTAACATCCACCACCTCAAAGTGGGGTTTTTCCTTTTCTTGTACTAGGCATAATATAATATACAAACACTTGAAGGCAATGGTAAGGTGTGAGATATAAAGCCCAGTAGGGTCTCACCAATAATTACATAATCAATTCCATAACCATTAAACCAAAAATACATTCAATTTAACAAAACAATTCAGGGAACTGAATTTACATATTTTAAAAAAACAAGCTTTTATAATCAAAAGATGTAAGATATATAAAAATAGGCTTAAATGAAATTTTTTTATGATGCATTTATATGAAACAATTTTTATTAACAAAATAATTATATAATCAATGGAATATAATCATAAAATAAAACATTTCATAGAAACCTATACTAAGCCCTGTGGTACATTAGTTTCTAGTTAAATGATCCCCACACTACTCAATCAGTGATCTCATCTCAAATTTTTCACACGTCCCATCACTCAGGCCATCGGGACTAAACTCCCCATTAGGTAAAATCATGCTACAATATATTTGTTTTAGTGTTTTTATCGTCAATCCATTATTTTGTGATCATATCCTGGAATTATTTTCACAATTAACCACTAACAACCGAGTACCACATGTTCTTTACTAAATCAATCAATCAATCATGGGAAAATCAATCATTTTAATTCTGTTTAAAATATAATTTCCAACATTCAGTTTTCAACATGCCATTTTCATTTCAAAACAAAATCATAGTCTTTAATCAGTTAATTACTTTTCAAATAATCATTTAATTTAATGAATTTATCTCAAAATCAATTTCTAAATCAATCGAAAAAAATTCTCATATCCTTTCAATAATTTAAATTCTATTGACATTGGTGTTTTTTCACTATTTTCATTCTATTTTCATAATTTCACTTTAATCATCCCAAATATGATTTTTTTTAAATCATTTGAAAACAAATTTCAAATCAATCAAGAAATTTAAGGGTTAAATTTTAATAAAAAATCATATATAACCACCTACCATTAATCTGTAATCAAATCAGTAGCTGTAATGGGAAAATGCTAATGAATAATAAAGTCAAAGAAAACCAACATGGAAAACCTAGATTAGAAGTCATCATGATCAAAAACTAATTAAATCATCAATCATGATATCACACCATTATAAATGAAGGATGTGGGAAGGAAGTAGAAAACCAAAGTGAGGAAACTCATCAGAGACCAAACAAAAAACTAATATGTTCAAAAGGGTTGGAGTCGCTCACTACACATGAGAGGAAGACTAGGGTTATTGGGAGGATCTCTTATAGAATTCCAAAAGACATTAGGTTAAAGGAATAAATAATTGTTTTTTCTGAGGCATTTACATCATAAACCTCGGTTTTATTTTGTAAAGTCTTCATGTTACACATATTGTAAAAAGACATCGCCTTGGGTTAAAGACACGTCGATCAAAAAATTTATGATTTATGTCTTATTTTACGATGTAATACACTCTTATGATATGTGTTCATATTTTACAATATAAATTACTTTATTCCATAATCTATTGTCATGGATTGTGGCTAGTGGTAAATTTACATTGTTAACTAAGGTTTTGTGGCTTAAATTTATTATATAGCATGCGCCCAGTAGAAACCCATATAGAACTGACCATAAAGCTTCCAATTCATCCCGAACCCAATTTGAATACTCTGAATCCATTGATTCATTTGTATCTAGAATCCATTAATTCAAAAAAACATGCATATTCGAACATTAGGTAATTTTTCCTGATAAAATCTACCCATACTCAAAAGTACTAAAACACACCCAACTAAAAAGGGAATAAAGACGAGTCAAGAAGTAAGTGAAATAAGGTAAGGGTGTGTTACACATTTATTTCTCAACCATCATTTTTTTACAAGTGAGGAAATGAGATACAAATTCTATAATTTTACAACTCATATTTATCTACTAATTGGTTTATTTGAGATTATAGGTTATCATTGTACTTTTATTTTGATATGGCCAATTAGAATGGTGATCATACAGTATAACATCTACTTTTATTTATGCTTATAACAGGTATCAATACAGGAGAGAACTTTGGAATGATCTCTCCAATCTTAATGCTTCTATTTTCCACCCTTGGTTTATTATTGGTGACTTCAATGCCATCCTTGCTTCGAGTGATAAAATTGGTCCTCCTCCTGCTCCTATTTCCTCTAGGTAATTTAAATCCGGTATTGAAATGAACAACCTCACAGAGGTTAATCTCTTGGGTGTTAAATTTACTTGGTATAGGAAGCACTATAATATAAATGTTTTTAGCAAATTACATAGGGCCTTTACTAATTCTTATGCACTTGATAGTTGGGACAATATATCTAGCATTACCCTTTCACGAATCGTATCTGACCATCACCACATCCTTCTTTCCTTCTCCTAAAAAAAGTAAAGTGAGGGATCCTTTTAGATTTAATAATTCTTGGTCTGCTGACCCCGAATGTACAAACATCATAAAGGACACATGAAAAAATATGTGTGGTCAATTTTCCCCGTTTTCTTTCCTGATGAAGTTAAAAATGTTAAAGTAAAATCTTAAAAATTGGTGAAATGGAAAGGTTTATGAAATGGATAATAACATCAACCTTCTTAAAATAAAACTTAACCAACTTCAGAATATCAACTCTTCTTTAAACTATGACTAGGACCCTCAACAGGAAATCACCATTTCCTCTAAGCTAATTTCCTTACTCAACCTAAAGGACAATATCAAAAAAAAACTTTGAAGCCAAGTGTCTTAATGATGGGGATAGGAATACTAAATTCTATAATGCCCTTCATAGGGTTAGGAAAGTGTATAGTCCCCTAGCCTTTCTCAGAAATGGAGACCAAATTCTTAACACTGATGAAGGAATTTCCAATCACTTAGTCTCTTATTTTGAAAATATTTTCAATAGTGATAATATTGATAAAGACCTAAAACCTGACATCATTCCTGCTCTAGTTTCTGAGGAATATAACACTCTTTTAAACATCATACCCTTTGATCATGAAATCAGAGACACTGTCTTTAGCCTTAATCCTGACAGTGCTCTTGGCCCAGATGGTTTTAATAATAGCTTCTATCAAAGCCATTGGGATACTCTTCAAGAAGATGTTTGTCGTCTGGTTAAATCCTTCTTCTCCAAAGGTATTCTTCCTCATGGCCTTAACTCCCAATTTCTGGTTCTTATCCCCAAAATGGAGAACGCTAATATGATTCATAACATCAGAACCATTTCCCTTATAAATTCTCTTTTCAAAATCATCATGAAATTATTTTCCAATATAATTAACTCCATTTGTTGCAAAATAGTTTCTTGGAACCAATTTGGTTTCATAAAAGGCAGATCTATTCATGATTTCATCTGTATGGCCTCTGAATCAAATAATCATTAAAAAAAAGAGCATAGGGGGGAGTGTTGATATCAACCTTGATATTGCGAAGGCCTTTGATACCATTGATTGGAGCTTTATGTATAATGTTCTTTCACAATTCGGCTTCAATGAAATTTTCATTAATAGAATCAAATCTTTATTCAACTCTGCTTACATCTACATCCTCATTAATGGCTCTCCTAGAGACTATTTTAATTTCACTAAAGGTGTGAGGTTGGGTGACCCTCTCTCTGCTATTTTATTCTCCATTGCGGAAGACTACCTGAGTAGGTTGATTACCCATTAGATTGATAAAGGAGCCATAAAACCTATCTCTGCCTCCAAAAATTTACACGTTCCTTCGCATCTTCTTTATGCTGATGACATTATTCTTTTTACCCAGGGAGACAAAAGGAACATTCTCAAACTTAAAGATATTCTTCTCCATTACCAGGAAATCTCTGTTCAACACATCAACTGGAAAAAATATTCCATCATTTTCAGTAAAGAATTTCCTCCGGGGCGAAAAATTTCCATATCTAACATCTTGGGCATCAAAGAAGGATCTCTCCCCTTTACCTATCTAGGTGTGCCTAATTTTTGGGGAAGACCTAAAGAGGATTACTTCTCTCACATTACGGATCATACGCTTAAGCACCTTTCCTCCTGGAAGGGTAAGTCCCTTTTAATTGCAGGCAAAATTTGTTTGGTGAAATCTACAATTGTTTCAAAACTGGTTTATTAAATGATGACATATAAATGGAAAAAAAGTCTTTTAAAACGCCTTAACAGTGCTATTAATTTTTTTTTGGACTGGCATCACTATGGAGAGGAAGTTGGTGTCTATCCCCTAGACCTCCTGCTGCAAACCTATTGATAAAGGGGCAATTGGCATAAAAATCTCTCTAAATTAAATGAGGCTTGGAAAGCTATACTTATGTGGAACATTATTCACAACACCTCTCCCTCCATGAATTTCCTCAGAACTCGCTTTTTTGACAAGCTTAGATACAATCATCTCTATCCTCTTAAGTACTCCATTTGGCCCTCCATCAAAAGCACCTTCATGTCTATTATGTCTAACTCTAGATGGATAGCCTCTAAGGACTCCAGCTTAAAATTCTGGTTTGATAATTGGACTGGTGTTCCCATGATCTCATTGACAGATACCAACCAACCCCCTCCCCATCTTCAGGACTCAATTGACTCGATCATTCATATGCATAATCTTGACCTACCTGAGAATATTACCCAAATTGTCGATAATTATCACTTCACTAACACTAATTATTTACTTATTTGGGAACCGGCGCACAATTGGATCCTTAACTCCAAAAGCTATTATAAGTTCCTTTTCAACAATGATGACAATATACACCCCTATTTAGACAATTTTAACAAACCCTAGATAAAACCCTCAAGATTTAATTTAGTCTAGGGGATTGTTCATCAAAGAATTCCCACAGATAACTGCTTACAAACTTTCAGAATAACTCTTTGTTCAAAATGTCGTATGTGAAATCAACATAGAGAGGATATTAATCATCTCTTTCTCTCCTATGATACAGCTACTACTCTCTGGTATTATATTCTTGTCATTTTTGAGTGCAGATGGCTTTTCTTTGACACCATCAACATACAGATTCAGAATTTCTTGAAGTTTTCTACATCTCATCCAATCAAAAACATTTTGGTTGCGGCGGTTGCGTAACTTCTTCACATTATCTTGTATGGAAGAAATGAATTAATTTTCCACAATAATTCATTTAAAATTAGTACAGGGAAAACGAGAATCCTCATGGCTATCCACGAAGCGTCTTCTATCCAAAAATCCCACTACCACAATTCGGTCTGTGACCTTGGGATCCTTAGACGTGTTGGGGTGGAGGGGATTTACCCTCATCCCCACTCTACTCTTGAAGTTTTTTGGCTCCCCCCCCTCCGGGATGGATTAAAATCAATCTGGATGGAGCCTCCAAAGGAAACCCGGGTCCAGAAGGTTGTGGTTCCTTCTTTAGAAATCACCTGGACCAGATCTTGGATGCTTTTATGGATCTTGCGGTTCCGCTACTTCTTTGGAAGCTGAGATTATGGGTTTCATCTACGCCATCACCTATGCCAGACTACATAGATGGGACAATATCTGTATTGAGAGCGACTCTACTACAATCATTCAGGCCATCTGGAATGGTACAATTCACCCTGCTTGGCCTCTTACTGTCCGCTGGATGGACTTTTGAATTCGCTCGTTGGGCTCAACTTCATCGCCACCCACGCCTTCCGCGAATCCAATATGATTGCTGATGGGCTTTCCAATCTTGGAGTTACTCATGAATTATATTGGATGGATGATCTCCCTTCTGAATTAATCCCTTATTATGCTCGGGATGTCTACAAAATACCTTCATTCAGACTTGTGTAACCCCCTTCTTCCTTTTTTTCAATAAAATTTTCTACCTTTAAAAAAAGAGTAACCACCGACCTCCTTCTGAAATAGATAGCTCTACTGGGCGAGTATGACTGATCGCTGATGGAATCTGATCTGTTTAAAATATCTATAAAATATTGAAACATTGGATATGAAACCTACCCATTCAAAATTTTATCAATCATAGAGGGTGTGTATTTTACACTAAATAGGAACACATGATCCTCCTGTTCCTTTATATATATGTTAAATTTAGTGAAAATTATCATCAAACTATACTCTTGGTCATATTTTTCTTTTATAGTAGTATAAATTCCTACTAAGATAATTAGTGACTACATTCTATTTTACCAAAGTGTAATCTAAATAAAATTCTAAGTTCTAATGTTAATATACATGAAGTCTCTATCTAAGTATCAATTCCTTACTGTATAAAATTCATTCTAGGATATTTTGATATATATGCACTATAAAATTCTAATTGAATATGTAATGTAACTAACACTTAAATTCTTTCATCAAAGAAGCAAACACATGGCCTTTTGTGGGGTAATTATTTTTATTTGGATGTAATTATAGATCTTAATAATCACTACATGACCATGATACATAAAAAACAAAACCATACCAGAGGCATTATAATAAAAATACTAACCTTTACCGAGCTCAAGAGAAATTGTAACATGGGCATAAGACAACCTCTTCTTTAAATCACCAAAGCATTCCCTGAATTAATAACCCCATTTAATGTTTACCCCTATTTGTTTCAAACAATTCAAGGGATTGAACAACTTTGAAAAATATTTATTAAATCTCATGTAGTACCATAAATAACCCAAAAAACTCTTGACTTTTAAAAAAATATTTGGATTCTCCCAAGGCCTTAAAATTTTAATTTGTTTAAGATCCATCAAAATTCCACTTTTAGAGACCATGTGACGTAAAAATTTGAATGATTGAGTCTATAATTGGTATTTTGAAAGTCTCTAATTTAGATTATTCTATTTTAAAGTTCCCAACATGATCTCAAGGTAATCCACATATTCTCCCTTCAATAAAGATATTTTTTTGGAAGGATTTATTCATCAGATCTAAATCGTTTGTATGAAAAAATGGAATAAAGGGATATTTATAGTTACCAAATCTAATTTTGAAGGTGGTTTTGGGAATATTATTATATTTCACCATTAATTGGAGATATCCAAGCCTAATATTGATTTTAGGAAACCAATTTTCTTACACAAAAACATTATTACATCTCATGTTGGAAAAAACTAAGAAAGTAATTTTCTTGATCCATACAAAACTACTGGGGAGTAGAATATTACAAGTTTGAGGTCAGTATTATAAAGAAAGAATTGATCTATAAGATATATTTGTGAGATTATTATTAACCTGAAAATTTGTCATATTTTAAATAATCAAACCAAAAAGAAGAATAATATCTAAAGGTTAAAAACAATCAATTAAATATATAAGAGAGAAATTAATATAAAATAATTTTTTTCACCAAATATAATTATATTCTTTATTCATTCATTAGTTAAATAAACTTTTTCCAATATTTTTTAAAATTTACCAATGTATTTATAGATGAATCCACTAATTGTACTAAATTAAATATAAATATCCTTATTGGAGATGTAATTTAAACTAAGTGTATTATGTTAAATCTTATAAGTAAAAGAAAAATATGAAATATTTATCATGGTTTAATTTTCTCAACCACTTTGGTGATCCTCCGCTAATAATACTTTTTTCAAAGGTATTAAAGAAAATACGAATAAGAATGAATTCTCGAAGTGATTCTTAACTAAAAATTCATGAATGATTTTAATAAAATATATGTGGTATATAACCTTCTATTCTCAACCTATCACTCAATAAGTGTCTAGACACAAATGATCAGAAATAATTCCCTCATACTTGACCTGTTTATCTTAGGAAATTAAATCAAGAAAGAAAAAATGGTGATAAAATTTAAAAATAATAAAAAATTAAGATACATGAATGGATAATGAGTAAAAAAATAAATTTATAGAATGATAATAGTCAAGAAAATACTTGAAAAACTAATGATATTTAAAACAAAGTCTAAAATATACTCTCCCCTAAAAATTTTAAAAACAAAAGTTATTTATAAACATGGACTAAAACATAGAGAAACACTACTCATTGTGGCCAGATGAGTTATAAATAGAAAAAAAATTATATTTATTCTCCTCAGGATGACTCTATCATGGTTCAACCATGTGTGTTATAGTAAAGAGGTGATACATTTTATATTTAAACTATGAATCTCCTAGAAATCATGGTGTTACTCCATAGTATTTCTACTACAATTTTAGTTTCAAATAGTTTCCTCAAGTATGTTATATAGTGAGATATGAATGAGATACAATGTGAAATTTTAGTGTTACTCTAGATAACTTTATCCTCTTTGTCCACAAAACATCAACACATCTCATGGAGTGAAGGTCTTTAACTATACCAAAATATTTCTTGTACAATATAATGGTGGTGTGATACTTGTGGTCATACTGAAAAGTATAATTGTTCATAAGATATTATTAAAATTTTTCTCATATCTAATTCTTATATCATTTTTGTCCATATATATGGGTTATTCTTCATCATTATACAGTTATCATGGTGCTACCCCACACCAAAACTTTCTCGTACTCCACCTGTAATCCTATTATGTCACCTTGCACTATTAGTGTATCCATTAAGTTGTGTGACACATCTCTATTAATTTACCAACATTGGTAGCATGTTGTGTCCCTATTGTATGGGATCATAGGAGAGAAAGGTAAGAAATTTTTTCCTCAGTTTTACTTCTTTAATTGTTCATAAATCCATTATGGATTGGTGACTGGGTTTTAATATAAATTCATTCCATTACATTACAAATATATTTTCATAAAATCATTTTAGGATAATGAGATCTATTGTGTAATAAGAACTTATAGGTCTTCCATTCTCAAATTTTCTATAACAACTTGCATCTTGAAATTCTCGGTTTCAATGTGATGATTTTTCAGTTTTCTGCAAAATCCTCTAAAAATATCCAAAAATCATCCATAAGATCAATATTACCCAAATCATAAAAACAAGAAAAATTGAGCATTTTTAAGTCTTATTATCACAAAAAAAACATGATTAAAATATATACAAAAATTAGAGTTAATAAATTCCCTAACACTTGAACATTTATTATCCACAATAAAAACATTTCAACTAATATTCCAAAAAAATACTCCAAAAAGATAATGGTAGTTCCAAATATGTTAATAAAAAATATTATTAACTGAAAATTGTAAAATTACAACATACTTTTTATCCTTAGGTATCTAATCTCACCTAAATATTTAATTCACACTTCAATTTCTCTTCTCTTCTATTTTAAATTTTCAACCATTCCTTAGACATTCATCCCCATAATATGGTCGATTTTTCCAATATATTTTCACTCAACACTCAAGATCTATTTAAAACTAAAGTTTTGATCAATCTAAATTATATACACTATATTCATAGGATTTCACAATATCTCAATATCCACTTTAGAAAAATAAAATTGTGCCAATCAAGGGGACTTTTTCAATAAGGTTCTAATTTATCTTTGGTCGAAGGTAGTTAGCTCATAATGTAATCATTGAAAATTGAGTTTTTGAGAAGGGGTATCAATTATTTAAGTATAATACATAAAATTCAATGTAAGGTTAGTGAAAAAGATTCCTAACTTTTCTACTTAAAAAGACATAAACTCCTATTAGTCTTTATTTCTCTCAATGATTCTCATCTTGAACATTCCAAAACAAATGAAGAGATTTTTCTTCCTTATTTTATCATTTTTTATTCTTTATTTTAATAATAATTTGACAATGAAAAAATCTCACACCCATTATACTACCTTTGTTTGATATTCTACTAACACTAATTGTAATAGTTAAAATATGTCTAGGTATGGACGATCGAAATGTCTAATATACATTCCATTAACTCAAATTTTCTTCCACAATTATAGAGAAAATGAGTAGTAAAATAATTTGGAACTAATTTCATTATTATCAATGGACTCTTTACATCATTCCCTTTCATGTAATTCTCACTCAACAATGACATGCATCATGAATCTTCCCCATACAACTCAAATGTAATATCATGTAATCATTCCATAAAATGTTGGGTTGGGAGGGTAAATTTTCCTGAAATGTGACTTCCCTATTATGGTTTTCAGAGATTTTATGTGCTTAATAAAAGGTCTATTACAGGGTAATTCCAAATTAAATAATATTAAAACCAATGGGACAAATATCCTCATTCATATCCTTAAGGTTCAAAAAATAATCATGCTTTGAAAATGATCAAGGTGCATATTATACTAGTTATGCATGTCTTAAGTTCTCTCAACAATGTGGGAATTAGAAAGAATATAAAAAATGTAGTTTGGAATATCTCTAAGAAAAATAAATTTTATTTTGGTAAATCATTCATGAAATGAATTTTTAGTAGTAATAAAATTAGTAAATAAATTAAGAAATTATAAACATAAAGAAAAAAAATTCAGAAATCATCTTCAATTTCATCCTTATAATGAATAAGTAATTGATTTACAATAATCTCAACATAAGTAATTTGATTTTATTTAAATACTTGTTCTTCATTTTCTCAATTTAAATGATGTAACTAAATAAAAATGTCTCATAGACCAATTATTTAATGATAAAATTCATGTGTATCCAAATATACCTCACCCACAATTAATATCAAACTGTGTCCCCACAATTTGAAATTATTTCAAGATAAATTCATGGAAATAAGTCAAGAATATACAACAATAAAGGATCAAAAGATAATAAAGAAACTGAGATCTTCCTTGATTTAAGAAATAATATTTTCCTTGATCCTGGGTTGGATTTTATTTCATTGAATTCTTAATCTTTGGTGGAGTGTTTCATTTTATTGCCTAAAAAATAATATTTTCACTTGATAATATGTCAGTTCAAAGTGATAAAGTAATAGAGTTCAAAAATGTAATGTTGTTAAAAAGATAAAAATTTCTTGTATTCCAATAAATGGTTTTATAAAATGTATGATATGAACTAATAAATAATGGAAATACATGTAAGTCACTAAATAAAATAAAAATATAGAAAATGATCATGAACACACAAAAAATTGGGAGGGGGAATCCTGGTACTCCTTAATGTCATCCCTTATCTCCCTACTGGGATTCTCCTTCTTTAGGGATGTAGTGGAAGATAAGGAAACTCCCTAAGATACTTCTATTTACATCATCAAATCTCTTGAAAAATCCTGATATACACTTTTCTAACTAATTTAAATATAAAGTTAAACCATTGTAATCATACTCGACAAACATGGAATATAGTGAAAATAAATTTGGGTTATTGATGAGATGGATGCTCAATTAAGGTGATGGAAATATTAGAGACCTGAGGATCTGGTGGTGGTACCTCTATAGTAATGGGAGACTGAGTAGTTGTCTTATAAACTAAAAAAACATGTAGTCTACTTAGTACTATAATCAATAGTTAGTGTCTCAAAATTATGGGTTGTTATAATTAAAAGGCGAGAAGAAAGATATTATCCTGATTACTCTTCTCTAGATATGGATTATTCATGATTTATAGGGAGTTAATCTATATTTTGGATGTATTAATGAATTAAATATCTTCCATGGTCTTTGAAGACTTTCTAATGACATTCCTCTAGGTTTTGAAGCCCAAATATGGATAGGTGGTAGCAGCCATTTCAATGTCCACCACCTCATGGGATATAACTCAGGTAGGTATGTAGTGCCACTAATATTTATTCTAAAATAGGGATGGTAGAGGGAATAAATGAGAGTTGGATGTTGATGGGTGAGTGGAATAAAACTGTGGAGTACGCATGATTCATGATGAAATCCCCTAGTGTGGCATGAGTATAGGATAATGTGGTAGTATAGAGATCGGTGTGAAAGGTTCAATAGATGATGAACCAAATGGCATTTTCAATGACAATATTATCCTCATTTTTTATTAATGGAATACAAAAATGAATCATAAAAAAACTTATTACACTACTATTATGAAATATAAGAAATTAGTGCCTTAATAGGGTTTAAAACTTGTTTTTTCCTCTATGTATTAATAATTCAATCATGGAAGGTATCCAGTGAATGGCCCTCTATGGCCTCAACCTCTTATATAAAATATATATACTCCCCATCCCAATAAAACATATTTACTCTCTTTCTAAAAAATATTATTTTGTATATAACTGTAAAATCAATCAACTACACCTTCCCATGCAAGGTTAGAGGAAATTATAGCTCAAATGAAGCTATTTTTTTCTAAATGGTTGATGAAGTTTCAACCCGTAATGACCCCTTATACTTTTTCTAATATCCCTTGAAATAGAACACTGATTTCTAGTCTACATAGATACTTTTCTCTCAACCAAAAAAATGTGGGGAGTAAAAGAAAATATAGTTTTCTAGTCAAACCCTAGGAATTACCTTTATCAAGTGAATCATGTGTTATGGATCTTTGAAGAGTCCTCAAAATAGAAATGTTCAATTGTTTTTTTCCTAGTATTGGATAATTTATCCTTTCTCAGTTAGTCAGCATCTACATTCATCCACCTATGATAAGACTTATGCTTTATTGTGTCCAATAATATCTTTGTATTGTCTAGTTTCATGAAAAATTCAATGTTTTTAATGCCCAAACCAACCCCAAAGTCTACTAAAGCGATGATTCAATATTTCATGTCAAGACAAGAATTTATGTTCTCTAATATAAACTCAAGAGTAGATAATAATTCCAATGTCAACACTTTATAGGCCTCCTCCTATACCTAAATAATATTCCTTATATAGAGTACTTTATAGGATACCATAATACCATCTACCATATAAATATAATATATAACCCATAATCCAAGGGTCTTATTAGTCCATATTGGGTTCATTTGTAGTTTTATTAACCTCTATCGATGCTTGGGTTCAATTGTTTTTTAGCATCGGTGTTACTGGGATGAATCCTCACCTAATAAAGGGTGAGTAGATGATTGGTTGGTTTGGCTAGGAGTAATTAATGGGGAAAAGTATGGTACTGAAAAGGTATTTGGTGAGTTCTTGGGTGGTTGGGTGGGTTATTTTAATTTTCATTTTTTATTGATTTTGAAAGGTAATTTCTCTGTTCATAGTGGGGATAACCTTCTTTATAATGGGAATTGGGTTTCTTCAATCACATTATGGTTAATGATAAGGTGTTGTAGAAAAGGAGAGTTTTAAATAGTGGTTTTTAAATTGTTTTGAGTGGTATTTTGGAAATTATTTATCCCTTTGAGAAGGAATAGGGATTTTTTAGGGTGCATATTGTAAAATGGGGAAACTTATGTGTTGGAATTGGTATATGGAAGTATGGAGATCAACTAAAACAAGATATATAATGCATTCATGGATGATTGGATTTTATTATATGAGTTTTTTGTGGTGGAGAGATTGGTTTGTGGGAGCACTAAGAGTGGGAAATTTGAATCATTACACTATAATTAAGGGGTTTTTATTGAGTATTTAAAAACATTTCAAGCCTTGTGGTGAGGCCCATGGAATTGAATCATGATGTACCTTAGTAGAAAAACCATAATTGTTTTGAAAATAATTTACCTTGAGTCAATGTTCCTTGGGATGGGCTATAATAATATGTCCCAATCATTGTCTACTATGGTTGGTGGGATATGGGGTAGTATCGTGGTGTGATCCATTCAGCATGAAAATTAGGTACTTCTCTATTTCTATCAACTATAGGTGATTCAATGTAAATATTATACCCATGAAATAATTTAATACTGCCTCTTTTATGTAGTATTTTATGGTATTGTAATGTTGTGATTAGTTCCCTATGAAAATTAGGTTCTAGTCTAGTTATGTTAACCTTTATTTTTTTACTTGTTACTTGATCTATTTCATTATGATCATAATTTGTTGGATTTTTGAAATAATCGATTGAGGTGTGATCTTTTGGTTCTTTCATGAGCATGTTTGCTCATAATATTTAGATCTTTCTTCTTCTTACACAAATTTTGTCACATTGGACCTCCATTAGGGGATTAAAATGATGAACTGGGGATTATCTATATTCATTTTATCTCTAAAAATAACTAATAATAATTTAGAGTAAAATTAAAAATTTAAAAAGAAATATACATAGGCTACCTCTTATCTATCACTTTATTTAAAGATGTAATCTTTATGTACCTATCTTATTCAATCAATTTTTTGGAAAAGAATTCATCCTTTTAAAAAATTATCCATTTTGAGATTTAGAAATTGTTCATTTAAACTAAACTATGTTTTATGATTCCTTTAGATATTAGTTGATCCATGTGGATAGATTTTGATAACTACGAATGGTTATAACCAACATGACATCAATTTAACTAGAAACAACTAGAATCATGAGTTAAAAAATTTAATTTGTCTACAGGTGTGAATTTTTATCAGTTGATGTCTCAATCATGAAACTTCATGGTCTTATCTTTTATGATCTTTACATGCTCATATAAATCTCTTTGGATCTCTTCCAATTAATACATCTATAAAAATATCTTCCTCCCATGTTGGTGTAAGTCTATGTTGATCATCCTTATAACTCAATATGATCGATGTTCGATCTCTACAAAAAAGTGGCATGTTTTCACATTTATGATCCTGAAAGGGGTCAGGATAATTAGTGTTTAAATGTTTTCATACACACCTATAAATTTACCTAAATATTTTATATCAAATTTTTCTATCCTAAACTCACTCAACAATTATATATTTTTATTAGAAAATGGTTGATAAAATATTCACCACAATGTACAATCATGTAGATCTAAAGTAATGATGACCAAACACATCACAAAAACATCATCTTTTCTCCATAATTTTCTTAATCTCTCGATTATAAAGTTACACTTTCACACTATAAATCCCCTAATTTTTTTTATTTAAATGATCACCTCAATATCCAATGATAAAAATAGATTACAGATTGAGAATATGTTTTTTCCTTAAACAAATTTTCACCACATTGGTTATCCTCTTTGATGCTGCATAATATTCTTCACATTTTAATATGTAATACAAAAACTAGGATGAATGTTTTACCAATGGATTTTGGGAAGGGTCTCATGAATTCAAATACACACACATTTATTTACATTCATTCAAAGTAATTTATTTAAATTTTTCCAAAAATTACAATAAAACCACTAGAAACAAGAAAACACTAAACTAAAAGGATCATGGTAGCGTAAAGTAATGAAACCTAAGGGAGTACCCTCTAGATAAGTTCTCCCTCTAAAGAATAATAGAAATAAGGTCTACAGAGTAGATGAGATTTGAGACATAGGTTGTCAAGGAGGCCAAATAATTAGCTACCTTGTTCCCCTCAAGAAAAGTATGAAGGATCTCTATTTGAGATCCGATGAGACTACGATATATGAAAATGATATAATGATGGAACAAGGAGTGGGGACCTTTTCTGTCAGTGAGTTATAGAAAATAATAGAGTTAGTTTCCACTGCACCAAGGGTGATATAATTTTTCCTTGTAATCTGAAGCCCATAGAGCATTGTCAAAGCCTTTGCTTGCTGAGAATGCCCATTACGATAGGTGGCAATGAAAGAAGGAAACCCCAAGACCTTCATGTCCCAAATCACACCCTTCCCTTGATATTTCACATCACATAAAAGCCATTTGTGTTAAGATTGGGCCCCGTGGGATGAGGTTACCACCTCACCCAATGCCTCAGGTGGATAATGATGACAAATTAATGTAGGGTTCCCACAATGAGATATATCAAGGTAGGGGAATCCTGCTAACCCTTGCACAAATGACCAATTCAATCAAAATAAACCCAAACCTTGCAACCACATCTCTTTGTGTGATATTTGAACCCTCATATCTGGCTCTATTATGGGATGTACAGCTACACCAACAGCCTAAGAAAAACACCAAAGTGTGAGCCATCCTCTCTGGTCCTTTCCCGTAAGCTCCATGAAACCATCTATCCAAGAAGTGGAGGTCTAACTATTCTATGGATGAAAAGCCCGGGAAGTCCCCAAAATGTATCCACACAACATTTTCCAACTACCCCTGAAAATTAGAAGATCTATGGTTTCCTCCCTTCCCTTCTTATAGCATGAGCAGCGTGAATCCATTTCAATACCCATCCTTTTGACATTATCATTAGTTGATAGGGAAAGGTTCCTGAGCCTCCACACTAGGAAATTATATTTAGTTGTGATTTACAGCCTCCAAAGGATTCATCCCCACTCGGAAGACTGGCCCTAGTGCCTCGTGATCCTGTGAAAGTCCTTGATAGAAAAGGAACCATAGATCGAAGCTATGAAGGAACACATATCCCATTCATTATTCATCTCAATAAAATCATACATGTCCCGCTGGTTGTTGGTTAGAACTATTGCGTTAAACTTTGGGTAAATAATGGCTTGGAAAAAAGAGGTGTTGGTAAAAGGGCACTCGGGGAACCCAATACTGGATCCTGCCCAGTTCTGATGCTAGAAGGAAAACTCCCCCTCCCCAAAATCCACCTGGTGTAAGGATGGAGGGTCATAATGATGGGAGAAATCATGGGTCATAAGGAAGAAGAGTGGTGAGATGTTTGTCTGTCACTCTTCAATAATTGTCTGTTTTTTTTATCTCATTTTCTATCCAATTTTACCATTTCTTTGGCATCAATCATAGATATTGATGAATTCCATTTCATCCTTATTTAGAATGGTTCAAAATAATTAGCTTTGAAATATATTGACCTCCATTTTACTATTTCTATAATGTTCTTCAGTGGGTGATTAAGTTTAAAATTCCATCATGATCATCACCTTAGATTTAGGCAAACACCATCATATAATACTCTCTCCATGTTTATTGAATAGTAATGGATCATCCAAAAACAATATGCTTCATCAGCTGGAAATCTATTCCTCTGTTGATATGTAAAGATAGGATAGATTCTATTGTATTATAAATTATTTTGTATTCAATAAAACTATTTAGGAGTTTCTAATTTCTTCAATAAAATATCATCATCCTGAAACTATTCATCAATATATATCTCATCTTCTTATTCAACATTCCATACTTATAATCTTAATAGTTGATCATCAATAACATTATATGAGACCTTTTTTTCTTTTTCCATGATATCAAATTCTTCTAGTAATAAAATCTAGTGAATTGGTCATTTATTAGCATCCATTTTTTCCAATAAATACCTCAATGTGGAATGATTAGTTTAAATGGCCACCTTGGATATAATTAAATATGATCTAAACTTATCAAAAGTAAAGAACATTACTGGAAGTTACTTCTTCATTGTAGTGTAATATATTTATGCATCATTTAGTTTATGTATAGTATAATAGATAGATCAAAATATGTGATCACTCCTCTATCCTAGAGAAAGTCAATACACATTGGAGAGAACCAAGTTTTTATTAGAGTGGAAAATTATTCGTTGAACGAGTCATGAAAATTAAATGTAACGTGCTTTGATAATATATGGGTATGTGTAAAAGCTATCATGGAGAATTATTTAACAATGTATTGGTAAAATATTCCTTATCTAGGAAATCATCAAATCCCATTTACTAAAGCAGTATTGATAAGATATTATATCACATTAACCATTATTGGATTAACATAAATTGATTTCATATACATTTTATGACCAAGGAATATTAATTCCTGAACCATGAAGTGGATATTTTTCTAGTTTATAACTAATAACTTTTCATCACCTCTTTGAATTACCAAATCGAAGACATGTCGACTTCAAAATATAGTCTATGAACTAAAAAAATATATACGAAAATAAAATGAAATTATTCAAACGCATCATGAAAAATATGTTTTGTACAACATTTAAAATTATATAGCTTATTACATAGGCCAAATGACATGAAAAAATATGAAAATGTTACACATAGGGATGTAAACATAGTATTATCTTGGTCCAAGATTGAAAATGTAATTCACACATCATGGATTTTGAGAACTTCTTTTTTAACCACTACCTTGATTGGTGGTGTAATCCTCTTTTGTTATTTCCATCATGTTTTTGTCCCTTATTTCAATAATAATTTATGTGTACAAATAACAGTATTAATGTATTTGATGTCAGAACTACCCCAATTGATTTCTCAATTTCTGTTTTTCAACCTAAGCATTAGTAACTTCATGATTGAAGAAATAAATTCCATATAGTAATCCCTTATTAAGGGTTCAATCCATTTCATGACTTCACCTTTTTCTTAATCCTCATAATATTCTTTCACATACTAGTTTTTTATCATGTTATCAATGAGATAAAGGTCCTGTGGTGCAGTATAAGCAATCATGTCCATATCCAAAAAAAAATTCCATTAGTTTCAATGAATAAATATGAAGAAATTGAAATACACAACCACAGAATCTCTTTAGAGAAGATATTTTCACATTTAATTTACAATTAATTTATAATAATATTCTCCATGGATTGATAATTCTTTTGTTGTTGATGATTAATTTAGTAGTCATTATCATGTCATCATTGTGGTGAAGAATCCGTAGTAGAATTCATCTAGTGGTATCCACACATGATCTAAGAATATCGAAACATAATTGTCAGATCTCTTGATGATAGCATAGATTAAATAAGTTCCTTTTGATATTTTTCATTGATCACAATTAGTAGGCTTTCATTCTTGAAATAGTTCTTCTCTAGTTCTCTAAGATATGATAGGTAGGAGGCATATTGTCTCTCTTTCTTGAGATCATTATTGAGTGAATTCTCTTTGGTCTTGATAAAATTCTCTAGAGAATATTTTTTGTGCACAAAAAATAAAATAATGAAAAAATGATATAACTTGGATTATATACACAGGTTTGAATGATATATAATCACATAGAGGCCCTATATCTAATTATTTAGTCCATATAACTCCACATAAACTATTATTATTATTATTATTATTATTATTATTATCTCCCAAGGTATGATATAACACATAGATATTTAAATATCATATATTAAATAAATAAATCAAAACTTATTTAAATGATATTAAAAAATATATATAAGTTCCATCATGCCCTTAACTCTGCTCATTAATCCTCCCTGAAATTTATTAAATATTGAACAATAAATATTTATTATAAATAAATATAATAATATTATTCATTCAATAAATTAATAAATAAACAAAGAAATATTATATTCACTAACTCATGATTAAATATTTATTAATATTCAACCAACATATTCTCTAAACTCTAATATACGGTTATTGATTTTTTTTCAATCAAATTTAACATGAATAATTATTATGATGTTCTTACCCAGGTCCACATAGAATAATAACCAAACCAATCCTCCACATGAAATCAGTTATCCCCCCATATGATAGTCTTTTGAATAATAGTGGGGATCTAAGGAGGTATGGTGGGAAGACTATATCCCCCTTTTCTAGGTGGAAATAAAAGGGAAAATAACGGAAATCAGATACATATAGAATATAAATAAATAAAAATCCATGAAACTGCCAATAAATGATCAAAAATAATTCATTACATGTGAAATTAGTTGAACAATACATTTAAGGAAGTCATATATCAATATCATATCATATACATCAAAACCCTGAAGAAGATAAAAAATGAACTAGAAAGCCCCTAAGAACTGTCTCAAGTCCTAGGCCAATCACTACTGGAAAAAAGGCCTATACCCACGGTTCAAAACCGTGGGTATAGGCTATACCCACGGTTTTGGGAACCGTGGGCTGGAACGCCGTCGGTATAGGTCCCCAGCCTATACCCACGGTTTTCCAAAACCGTGGGTATAGGTGTTCTGCCACCGTGTCAACAAAACATTCCCAATTGCCACGGTGTCAATGGCTTTTACCCACGGTTTCAAAACCGTGGGTATAGATCCTAAAATAAAGCTGCAGGCGGGTTTCGATCCCACGACCTCTTCGCTGCAAAGTACCGCGTCTACCACTACCCTACTATCAATTATGTGTATATATATATATATATATTTAGTTAAATATAGTTATATAAACCGTGCGTATAGAGGGAAGTACCGTAGGTATAGGACTCCCACCAAAAAAAAATCTTTCCCGCGGAAAAAAAAAATTTCCCGCGCACACATGGGAAACCTATACCCACGGTTTTGAAAAACCGTGGGTATAGGTTTTTTATCCTATACCTATCCCCACGGTTCTCCTCAAAACTGTGGGGATAGGTACCCCTATACCCACGGTTCTTGAAAACCATGGGTATAGGTCAATTTTCAAGACCTATCCCCACGGTTTTTGAAAACCGTGGGGATAGACCACCCTATGCCCACGGTTTTTGAAAACCGTGGGTACAGGTCTTGAAAATTGACATATACCTACGGTTTTCCAAAACCGTGGGTATAGGGGGTACCTATCCCCACAGTTTTGAGGAAAACCGTGGGGATAGGTCCATTTTCCAGTAGTGAATCTTGAACTTCCATGCTCAATCCTAGAAGAATAGACATGCATTAGTAATAGGGTATTTACCCTTTACATGTTCTGAAAGTATGAATATAGTCTCAGATTCTAAATGAAAACTCAGGAAGGGTGTCAATACAAATCTGTAGGTAACCCCCAATGATGTTTATAAGCATATATAGTCTAAGAAAAAAGGTGAATGATGGTGTGCATAATAAATAAATATTTAATATAAATAGAAAAAACAAATTTTATCATATGTTTCCTAAGTGAAACCCATGATCAATCATACCTTATTTTGCCTAAGAGGGTAATCTCTATCCATTATATGCTAATAGGCATAAACATCGACCACTTGGGGTTAATCTTAGGCAGTCAAAGTAATAGGGAAATATTTTTTAGCCCAAGGGGATCACCTAAGGAATTCCAAGTAATTAAGAATCATATTCGAACCCATGGGGTATAACCATGAAATCTAAAGTATCAGGAAACATCACTAAAGACAAGGGGTATCACCCATGGTGTTATAAAGTATCATGCATCATCATTGAAACAAAGGTCTATCGCCCTTGGTGTTACAATGTAGCAGGTTTCATTATCAAACCCAAAGGGGTATCACCCTTGGAATTACCAATATTCATCATTAACCAAGTATACATGAAACTCACTAACAAACTCACTAATTTTATATACATAATGTCACAAACCCAATTACTCTTAGGCTAACCAATTTCATTTACAATTCTAATTTTCTAAGAAAATCCCCAAGGTAAAAATAATCATATATCCATTAATTCGATCATATCCATTCTCATACAATAAATATGGTCATTGAAACATGGAGCACACTATGGGAATCCTCTATCACTCACCCATAATCATATCCCATGTTCTAGGCACCCATATGGTCGCCACTTTAATTACCCTATTTATTCTCAAGTGAGTCACACCTCAAGTGCGGACTAAAGTCTTAGTCACACACATAATGTCACATTTTATGTCTAATCCACCAATATCTAAACTATTTAATTTAACAAGTCACTTAATAATATTAGAAACATCCAATTGGTGGTTAAAAGTCACATTCTACTAACCAAGAGGCTTTTAGTTTCACATGGAGGGGTTATGTTTCGTGATTTAGGTTTATCGATATTTAATTTATTATTTTTAGGTCAAACACATGATAATTTCAGCATGAACACACATATAATACATCAATAAATGGCGTAAAACTTGAAATATATTTCAAAATCCACATAGCTTATACTTGTATATGTTCACTCATAAAATATTATCCATTTATTCAATTTAATATAATAAAATTAGAAGAATACCCTATAAATGAGGGGAAATTCACATAAATGATAAGAAAATTCATGATAGTAGAATAAATAGAGAAAAGAGTTAGATTGATAGACTTTTCAGGGGATTCCAAAAGCAACCATTAGTGTCTGAGTCAGCAATATTATGAGGGAGGTATCCTTCTTGAAGGGGATAATAAAACTTGGGTGTGGGGTTTTTCATGCACTACTGGATAAGTAATATACCCCTTACTACCTTAAAATCATCCCCTAAATAATTCATCTTAAAAAACTTGAAAGAAACTATTGGAGGGATTCATGGTGTGAAGAATTGCTTCACACCCAGAGCATTCATAGCTGGTGCTCTTCCCCCTTGTCTTCCATTTTCATAGCGTGAAGCATTGATCCACATCTTAAAAGTTCTAGAATATCTCTCTCATGTATCCTTCTATATTGGTATGTGTTTTCCCATTACATTAACTAGAGGTGTTATCTCACAATGGAGAGCCTCTTTCATTACGATCAATTTATACAAACTGAACACTCCTCAAAGGATGTGTTATCCTCAAGATAAAAATTATATTAACGACCCCAAAAACAGGGTCTCTCTCATGCCCATGAGTCCTAGAATCAACTACCTTCTCTTCCAAAATTAGAATTCCCAAAAACAACACCTTAATTAAATTTCTTTACATGATTATCCCCCAAATCAAGCAATTACATAGATAAAACCCAAAATCAAGTCGGGAGATGAGTTTACACCCTAAATAAAATGATGAAATAGGTATTCACCCCTAAAACATATAAAAAATGATCAATATTCTAAAAACATCCCACACATGAACTCTACCTACTATGGTAAAACTCTATTCATTTATTAATCAACTGAATAATCTCTAAATCTTCCTACAGGAGACTTAGTTTCTCATTATTATTTAGAAAAAAATGACCAATGTAAGGGAAAATATAACTAAATACAAGTGGTTCTACCATGAAACACTGACACCTTGGATTCAAGCCATAATCATGTTCTATAAAACATGAGTAGAATTCTTGGTATGTCATAGTCATCAATCATGTTATATAAACCAAAATATTTTCCTCCTTCTAGTCATGGTTATGCCAAAAGTTGCATCCATATCAGCATCACTACTCAAAACCTTATTAATCCATGTATCATGGATCCTGCCTTTTCAACAATCTCCACTATGATGCTCCACTCCTAGTAGAATTTATGAATTTCCAACTTACCAATATCATACCTCAATGGTTGACACCACTGATCCATACCAGTCTATTTCTCACCTGATTGTCTCATTAGAACCAATAGTCTTGCTACTAGGATTGTTTATAACACACAGTCTATCCTCATGGTTCACATCTGATAGTTATCTATGGTCACTAATGTATGATAGACCCCACATCCCTTCCAATTTTTTTCTTTTTAAACACATTAGATCATATCACTTAAATGTAAATCCATATCCAATGGCTTTAAAAAACAATCATGTTAATTTCACGATAAATTCCTTCATTTGACACCCATAAATAAGAGTATTATAATTTTTGTATCTAACTTGGTATCTTTTACCCAAGTGAAATAAAAAATTGGTAACAACCAATGGTTTGGGTTATCCACACATCCCTTCCAACATTTTCAAAATTATTCTCAAAATGAGCACCATGTGCTTGAACTATTAAAGGTTTTATCCCAACCAAAGGACTTCCTTATTTTCGATCTATGAGCATGATCCTTCCTAACATCAGACATCATCCATAAACTAGTGTCTATAATCCCCACTCCTTTCACCTAAATAATTCCTCTACTACATTCCTACTAGATACATTATTAACAGTTCAGTGCCTCACACAACTGCTTTGCATTTTTTTGAAAAACTGCTACTGTATATAGATACCTATGATTTAACTCCAGGTCTATGACATTGTTCAACATCACATGAATCTCATAGATTGACATACTATAAGATCCACCTAGCCCGACTAGAAACTCATAATCACACCAGTGGTCAACTCATCATAGCCAGAGTACTATTTGGATTTAGTAACCATCACACTATGTCAGTTGACACTTCAATATTTCATAATATTCAATGATCTTCACATTGTAACCTCGTTTGAAAAAAGGAAAAAAATACTATCTTATATGAGAGAAAAATATATACCTATCTAAAGTTCTCATGACCCCATAGTTAGTTCATCATTGTTTATAGAGACCTCATCTAACACAATAGATACACCATGATGTATCCACTCATCAGAGGAACTACACTTGGTTTTATCATAGAGATTCTCATTCATTGACCAACACACATCATAACATAAAGGGTCCACACCCTCTTATTCTTTTTATTTCTCTTACATGGAATATCATACCATTCAACCATCATCTCATAGTGGATCATCCACAAATTCCATTAACAACCCATGATCTTACTTCATAAGTTGGGAAAAGCTAAGGAGTCCTAGAACCTACCGGAATATATCAGCCCCTCATAAGGTCCCAATTCCAATGAGTCTCTAGAGTTTGGAAACATACATCCCAAAAAATATCCATCAACCCACTATAAATTAAAAAATAAACCATTGTTAATTTACATATGTTATTACGACCTTGCCTCTAGAGTCACATAACTTTCCAACTCAATCCCCCTATTCGAGAGATTTTTCAATAACCACCCATAGACATGTCCCACATGTCATCAAAAGCTAGTCATGTAAATTAAAACACCAATATTACATATATGTAGCTAATATTAGGCTACACTACCCCACCTACCAGCTAGGTAAAACAAACTCCACTCACTTAGTATAAGTTAAAGGAGTATCTTATTCAACATTTCACAAAAGTGACCAAAACTCAAACCACAAACCCGACATACCAAGCAAGTAGAATCATCAATATAATCTATATCCCGTTTTGATCCAACCATATAATATCAAAACATAAATAGAGTCAATCATGCTATATATTCATCCCTTCAAAACCCAAATACAAACATCAAGGTTGGGAATCTTTGTCCATAATACACAAGAAATCTATATTCATATTCCCTGTATTCATTATCACTTATCATGCTCAAATATCAACATAAAATATCTATTATGCTATTCATCACTAATTAATCCTCAAAAATAATATAACCCCTCTCTTGGGTAACCATCATATGGAAAAACCATCTCCAACAACAATAATAAAGTTCCCTACTACTTAGGCCATATCACTCAACTCACCAATATCTTGAGCCACGTCTCAACAACAGAAGGTAACTCACAATGAGAGCACCCTATCTAGGGTTATCATACACATGTTTGTGTGTGCATGTGTGTGTCTCATCATCCCACACATAATCTAAACATCCACTATAGGATCATACTCATATCACATTCCTACTCAACAGAGGATACATAGCGATAGGAAAAAATTCTAGTGCTCCACAAAAACCCTACAACATAAGGGTCTCACATACATGTTTGAGTGTTGTCTAACCTAACTACTCTCAGATTATGAATAAAACCAAAAGGGTTGCAAATATTAATGAAATTTCATGAAAATCAAGGTCACAATTCAAAACAAGGTTGCAACCAGCATAGCGTCACACTGTCTTATACACCCCACATTATAAAGGAATCACATTTTGTGCTCTCTATATAGACCCATTATACACATTCTCAAGATCATGTCACTCAAACTATGACCTCAAAAAATCAAATATAAATTAAAAGAAAGTTCTTAATAACATTATTTATGAAAAGATATAACAAGAACAACACCCCACTTTTCTCTACAACTTGTATCATAGTGACCTAAATACATGGGAACTCTTAATCTGAATTTCCATAACCAAGGGATCAACAAAATGAAATATTGTTAGGTCCACTAGGTTAGATACCCTGAGAGGGCGGGGGGGGGGGGGGGGGTGAATCAGGGTATGATAGATTAAAACAACTGCCCCTATTGATCTTAACTCGCTGTTAAGAAAAAAATATCTTCTCTCTCTTTCCTGCAACAAATTATAAACATAAACTAAAGCATGCACATGACACAACTATTTTTACTTGGTTCACCCTCACTAAGATATATCCAAGGAGAAAACCCCAGTGATTTTCCGATGTACCAAATACACTAAAATCACCCTGCTATTTACAAATTTTAGGATATATCACTTCTATTCCTAGGCTCACTGCCTTTATAATGTTTAGGGTCAGCTCACTGCTTTCCCAAGGGTCACTCCCTGTTTCTCTTTCTCTGGCTCACTGCCGGGGGAGAGGATCACCTTCTTCCTCTTCCTTTTCTCACTACTCTAGAAAAAATCCACTCAAAGTTTATAGAATTGTAGGTCTCTTAATTATCAATAATGAATACATTCTCTATTGTATGTAGATGCTCTGTTGAAGTCCAACTTTCACCCGTAGATGAATCTCACTTTGCACCGAAGGTATCAGGCAATCTTCCAGCTTTCACACTGCCCAAAATCCCTGCCGTGCTTCAACCATACCTGGAACCCTTCTCCAAGATAGCGTGAAAGTCTTGGCACACATGTTATAACTGTCCCGCATGTCCACCTCAACCACTTGCGCGACACAATCTTCTGAAACACCAAACTTGCGCGACTCACACCCATTTACGCCCAAACCAATATTGGCACGCAACCAAAAACTATCACGCTTTTTCAAAACTTGGTGCGCAAGTATCACCAAACAACTTGTGAGAAACCACCTTCTTTAACCAAAAACTTGGGTGATGCCCTTCATTTCTCTCCCAAACCACTATGGACGCGCAACAATGAACTAGCGCACAACTTCTACTTGTGCGAACACACCACCACTTGCACGATCACCACACCTACGCGACAAGAGCTATGATTTTCACTAAGTTTTGAACTCACACCGAATGAGGATGGGAAAACCTCTCTTTATAAGCATTTGAACACCCTGCACGGCAGCACACAAGTCTCCTCTCGGTGCGCAAGTGTCTGCTGCGCAAGTCACTTGCGCGACCAACCCAAAAATTTGGGCACCCCTTTTCCCTTTTCCATATTTTGATGTTCTGATCTTGAAAAACATATAGAGCGCAATTTTCCTCTCTTTCAAGATAGCGGCACGTAAGTCCCTTTTCCAAAACCACTTTTCTCCATTTGTTGATTATCAGACCCAAAAATTTGGCAAACACTGGAAAACAACACCAACTTGTATTTTCTCTTTTTGTACTGCCTCCAGATCATCCATTCCTTTGTCGACATTCTTGAATCAAACATGGATCGTTAACCACAACCCTTGAACTTGACATGCCACCATGAATACCCCTTTTTCAAAAAATTTGTACGTCATGGTTTTCTTTGTCAACAATCACAACATAGATGTCCACTTTATCAACATACACAATCACCTCAAAAATGCTTCAATGATACCTTGAGGGATTTTTCCCAAAAAATATCAATTAATATTTTTTGAGTAAAATGTTTTATAAGTTTTAAATTTCATTTTATTTAGCTAATTCCACTTAACAATCAAGATATGTGGTCATGAAATACACTTCTAACCATTTACTTGAGCCATAACTTTTCGCAACTGAGAATTGGTTAAATGAAATTTATCGAGAAAAACGATTTATATGTTTCAATTGAAATTTTATTTAGCTGAAGAATTTTAATAGTCAAGCTAAATAATTTCTTAACAATCCATTATCCTTTTATATAATCGACCTACTAATATATCACTATTAACTTATATGGGAAAACACTATATAAATGGTTGTGGGAACTTTAAATAACTAATCCACATTATATCATGGGTACAAATCATAGGATATCCTGAAAATGACATGTGAATCATATTTTTAAGGTATGATATAAGAACACATGTTCAAAATAAATTCCAACCAAGAGAAAAAAATCACAAAATCCAAAAAAACATCACAATCACGTGTATCACTCAAGGTGAAATAAAGAAATTGCAAAATATAAAATATTTAACAACAATATCATCCCTGATAACATGGACTATCCCTATAAATGGAGTGGTCACTACCAGAAACAAATTTCATACCATGTTCTGAAAACTCTCTAACTTCTATCTACCTTCCCTAAAAATCTAGATAAAAGAAAGTGATTTGTTATCACTCTTTGACATTCATTCCCCAATTCACCATGAACATTAATCAGAATGATCCACTATATGAACTCATAAGTACCTCCCCATAAACAAAAGGATGCTGACTAGTAGTGCGGGTCTGAGGTTGTATTGTGGGGAGATTATACCCCATTTATAAGAGTGGAAACAACTGTAGAAATAAAGTTAATTAGATACATATATACTAATATATAAATTGAAATATATTAAAGTTTATATAAATGATCAAACAAAAATCAATGTGTATGAAAATGAGTTGTACAATACATGTACAACAGTCATACTTTATTAGTAGATCATATGCACCAAAACCAAAAAGAATAAAAGAAGAATCTAAAAAACCCATGATAATTGAATTGAGTCATAACATGGTCCCAAAAAACCACATTCCTTACTAACTACTCAATCATGGATTATTCACAAGGAACTTTCCCATTCCGAGTCCTGTAAACAATAAGGTTTTTTGGGTACCAAAAGGCATCCAGATCAAGGCATAAGTGGAACTCAATAAGCCATAAATAAAGACGTCTTTTTTCATATCCATAATGTTTAATAAAGTTTATGTTGATGTGTGCAATAAATAAAGTAAAAAACCCACCATCGATCCTAGGGTTCCATGGTAACTCCCATGGATGACCATACCTACTTTTTACAAAGATAAATTTCACTATCCATAATTTTTCAATAGGCATAAATGATAACCCTTTGGGGTTATTACTAGGTCTCCAAATTAATTAGGGAATACTAATAAAATTTAATGGAATATACTAGGTATTCTACTTAATTAGGTTTTAGCTGCGAACCCATGGGGTATCACCCAAGGTATTCTGAAGTATCATGAATCATCATCGAAACCAAGTTATATCACCTGTGGCAGTCTAAATTGTTATACATCATCATCAAACCTAGGTGTATCAGCCTTGGAGTTCCAGAAATTTATCATAAGCTAACAATACATTCAACACATAAGTAAATTAATTGAATTTAATACACACCAGGTATAAAATCATGAGTACACTTAGGGTCACCCCTTTCATATCCCATTTATATTTTACAAGTCAATCCCCAAGGAAAAAAGTATTATATATCTATTACTTCAATCATATACATCCTTGCTAAATAAATATGGTTACTGGATCTTCTATCATGCTCTAGACATCTCGGGTCACTCACCTATAGTCATATCTCATGTTCTAGGCACCCCTAGAGTTACTTCTTTAATTACCGACCTTATTCTCAAGTTGGGCACAAATAAAGTGGTGGATAAAGTCCATGTCACTCACATAAGGTATCATTTTAAGTCTTAGGAACCCATAGGATCACTTATTTAATTTAACATGTAACTTCCCAAGGTTAGGATCCCACCATGGGTGGCCAAAATCGATAATCTACTCTCCAATGGGATGTTATTGGCCTTTTTAGATCTTTTATTTCATGATTTTTGTATATTTTTATTTAATTAATAATTTTTAGGTTGAACATGTGTTAAATACTATGTAAGCACATATCAAATACTTCAATAATGGCATAAAACTTATGAGATAGATAATAAACCACACTCTAAATTGTTTTCCTCTTCTTTAATCTTGGATTATTTGGGTATTGATTATTTTTTTGAGTATTATGTGGGTTTTGAGAAGTGTAAATTTTGTGTTTTAATTTATTATTGTGCTAATTATGAGGTACACATGATTTTAAAAGATTATATAAATCTCATTTCTATTGGTTCTCATTCCATAGAGAATAAAAATGAGCAGATAGATAGTTTCATAAACCTCACTACTCCAAAATCCATTATCATAATAAAAAAATCACCGATATTACAATTAAAACCACGTCTATATAAGTTAAAATATTTATATATTATGGGTATTGACCAATTTCTAATTATTATTGCTAATAACCTCTCTATAAAGCATTAATAAAAATTTCTTAACCTTCGGAGAGAGGGTAGAATGGTGATAGTGTGGACATTGGATGATATTACATGGATTATCACATATAATAACATTCAGTATATTCTTTTGAATGAAGAGTATAAAATCATAATGAAAACTCAATACAAGTTAAATCCCACCCTCCTTTAAGTGGTAAAATTGTATGTTAGTAAGTTACTAGCTGTTTGGATTATATATCCCTTATCTAATAGTAAATGGGGTTTCCCATTACAAATTATGCCTCAAAAAATTTGAATAATAGTAATGTCAAGAGAAAGGAATGAATTGGTTCCAACACATTTGAATTTTTTTTGTCAATTTTAAATTGACTATTGTTGAATAAATCAATCTACATTAAAGAACAACTTTCTTCTACCTTTCATTGACCAAATTTTAGAAATATTGGATGGTAAGTCCCATTATTGTTTCCTTGATAGATATTTAGGTTGTTTTAAATCCATGTAGCCACTAAGGATTAATAAAATAAAAAATTTACATATCCATTCGACACATTTTCATATAGGAGGATTCCATTTGGTCTCTATAATGCTCCAGGTACTTTTCATAGTCTTATGTTGAGTATATTTTCTAAGCACAATAAGAATTGTATAGAAATTTCTATATATTATTTCATAGGTTATGGTCTTCCTTTGTTTATTTATTGGAACGCCTTGGTTTTTTCACCAATGAGGCATTGAAAAAGATCTCGTATTAAATAATGAGAAATTACATTTCATTGTAGAGCGAGGAATAGTTATTTGGAATTTTATTTTGAGTAAAGGAATTCAAACTAATAAATAAAAATTGAAATAATTTACTCCATTCCATTTACAAAATGTGTTCATGAGGTGTGATATTTGTTGGATCATGCTGGATTTTACCGTCGATTCATTAAATAAGTTAGTAAGATCATAATTCCCATTTATTGATTATTACAATAATATTCTTGGGCTTTTTGGATAAAAAATTGTGGGGATTTATTTAATTAACTAAAAAGGATTCTCGCATCACCTCCCATTATTCAACCACTATGGTGGGATCTCCTCTTAGAACTAATATGTGATGCCTCAAGATTTAAAATTGGTGTAGTTTTATAAAAACATATTGAGATTTAACCTCATGTCATTGTGTATACCCTTCATACCATTGACCCTTCCCAAGAAAACTAGAAGACCACTAAAAATAACTTATTTCTATTGTGTTTTCCGGGTAAAATTTTCATGCATATATTATTGGGTAAAAATACATTGTGTTTTCTAATAACACTACCCTTATGTTTATATTTAAGAAACCTAAAGCTAAGTCACACCTGATACGATGGTTGCTCGTCCTCCGAGAGTTTGACCAAGATATTCAAGATTTGAGAGGAATAGAAAATATTATAGCTGATCACATTAGTATTATTTCACCACCATTGGACCACAATATTGACTTATCCCTCCCTATTATAGAATTCTTCCTGGATGAGAACCTTTATGGTGCAGTGGACCTTACCCCTTAGTATGCAGAGATTATAAATTTTTAGTATTATTTAAGGTCCCCATTGATTTTAGTGCTTCAAAATCTAAAATACTTAAGCATGATTCATGATGGTACATTTGGGATGAACCATACTTTTAGATAATTTTTAGTGACCAGCTAGTTCCCCAATGTGTCCCCAAGCATGAGTTCACCTCCATTTTCCTCTTATGCCGCACTTGAGGTAGTTGAGGCAACTTTAGATCTTAAATTAGAGATTGAAAGGTCCTTTACTCTAGGATTTACTATCCAATATAGTATATTTTTCATCGATATTGTAAATCATGAAAGAAAAGTTAATTTACAAGGAATATCTCAAAGAGGAATGGAATTCCCCAACAACCCATGTTATTTTGTGAGATCTTTAATGCATGGGGAATTGACTTCGTGGGGCCTTTTCTAAATTTATTTTTCTTTATATACATATTATTGATTGTTGATTATGTGTCTAAATGGGTGGAAGAAAGGGCTTTTAGAACCAATGACTCTTGAGAAGTTTTAGATTTTGCGAGATCTCAAATTACCAGCATTTATGGTATTCCATGATTTATCATTAGTGATCTGGGTTCACATTTTTTTTATCAAAACATGAAAAACATGATCTATAAGTGCTAAATCTTTCATAAATTATCCTTTTAATATCACCCCCAAAATAATGGACATGCATAAAATTCAAACCAGGAAGTGAAGAAAATATTGGAAATAATAGTACAACTCAATAGGAATGGTTATAGTTTTCACTTGGATGATTCACTTTGGGCATACCATAATGATTTTAAAATGCCAATAGAAATTTTTCCATATATTATTTGGATTGTATGGGCTTTTAAAATACCTTTGGTGGTAGATCACAATTCATATTAGGCAGATAAATAATTTAACATGAATCTCATAGATTCATTTGAGCATAGGAAGTTTTAGATTCAAAAGCTAGAGGATATACGAAGAGACTCATATGACAACCCCAGAATATATAAGGGGATAAGTAATGATACCCATCACCACTTAGCCCCTCCTTTTCAAATAAAGGATGATGTTTCACCAAGGTAATCATTGTTCCCACTAGTTCTTCCCATACACTATTACTTACATCTATCTGTTCAGTGTTTTATAGGTTCAAGATGAAAAAATCAATCAAATATTCACCGTTAATGGGAATTTATTGAGGAAATTTCACAAACCCATTCCAGAGTCCGTATTGGAGGAACTCCACCTTCAAGAAGAAACCTACTAGATACACCCATTAGATTTTATCCTTCCTTCCCATGTTCTATTTTATTATAGTGAATACATTTAAGACTCTATGTGTGGGGGTGGTTACATTCTGGGGATTAGTATGATTTTCATTATCTTTATTATTTTTCTATTTTCAGATTATGGTATAGTATTTTCACTTACCCATTTTTTAAATTTTTTAAAAAATAATAATTTTTTATTCCCACATAATCATTGAAATTATTTCAATTCATAGAGAATTTCCCAATTTCAAATTGTTTTAGCATTAAAAAAATTATTTCACTGATGGAATGTGAGTTGTAGCATGAATTTAACATCGAGGTGTGATTTTTTTCATGTAAATTGGTTTTTTATATGATATAAATGTTTTTATCCCTCTGAAACCTTTGAGATGATTAATACCCTTTGTGTGAGTATTTTATGAGAAAATTGTGTCACTTAACATATCCACACATCTTTTTATCCAACCCTGAAATGTGAATATTTATGACTTAATATAAGGTAAATATAAGTTATTTTAATATCTATCAGCTTTCCAAAAAACATTTCCATACATATATTCCATATTTGATCTTTTTCATTGTTGTAACTCATTGAACTATGTGTGTGTACCTTTTATCCAATTGTTCTATGCACTAAAATGAAAAAAAAATACGAAAAAAAACAAATGATGAAGTAGTGATGAAATGTACCTCTTATGGAGATATCAAGGTCAACATATTATGGTTTTACTACCAAGAATTATTAACTGAGTATGTTTTGAAATTTTATTGCAAAAAGTATGACTGAATGGTTTTGTGGAAAGAATTCGGTAACAAGAAAATTTTAAAAATAACTTGTATTTACTATATATGAAGTTAAATGAATTTCATGAAATGGTTGTCACACACACATGGAGAGTTATTAAAATGGTTAAGTTGTGAATTCCTTGATAATACTAGTATCATACATCTCCTTAAATTTTGTTCTAATAAAATTTTAGAGACATATTATTCCATGATCTTTGAGAATGAATCTTTGGTGTGGTTTTTTCTATGATAGAATTTCTATCATGAATTAACTTTTATTTGAATGTTAAATCATTATGAAATTGAAAATATCATCTTGAATTATTTTTGGAAATTTGAATTTTCCTAAGATTGAAAATATTTAGGTGTTAGGGTGCGTTCATATAGTGATTCAAAATTCACTTCCACCCTTATACCATTGTGTTAGACTGATTTTTCATTCTATATTACAAATTTAAGAACACTTTTCACTTCATATTTTGTTTACTTATTTTCTTTTTATCACTATTAAAATAGGTAATTTTAATTTTTGGACGATTTCATTGTAGGAGGAGGTGATTTGGAGGGGCATAGATGATCTAGAAGAAAACTTTTCCATATTTAATGGAATCCCAAGTAAATTTGTTAACTATTTCACACATTTGGAGAAATAAGTCCTTCCAATATGGATAATTTGTTTAGAGTGATCTAATAATCAGTGGGATACAAATCATATCAAGTTACACAAACCCAATCCATCTTTCTGTTTTTCCAAATAAACTGATCTATCAAGGAAAATAAATCTACTATAATTAAAGAGTTCGGTTTGTTATTTTGATAATATATCCCATTATAGGAATTAAATGGCCAAAACATTTGAAATTGAAATATTAAAGATACTGGAAAATAATAATAATTTTTCAAGTTGATATAAGGTCATTTACCAATCCAAAACTGATACACAAGTGGTATCTAAAAATCTTGGTGACGAAAACTTCCTTCCATTTTGGCTATTAAATGGAACCTTGGGTGTCTCATTTGCAAGCTCTACCAAGGAGTTAAGTGATGCCATTTTAGAGTTAAAAAGGATTCCTCTATTTTCCATCAAGGTTCTGGAGCTCCCTATCCCCACAGGGATATATTAAATGAATAAGGAGATCCATCGGAGCCTACCCCTCCTATTGATGGCAAGATAAATAGTGGATGGTCATTGCGAGTGATCTACACACTAGGTCAAGGGAGATCCAAAACTTGTTTTCTATTGGTTTCATGTATTTTTTGTTTGAAAATATTTCATTTACAGGTATCTTACTTTTAGTATAATTTTAATGCCTTGTTTGATTCAAGAGAATAGAATACCTATTACTTTTAACAAATTTGTGTGAGGTTTTGAGTGTATCACTTATATTATACCAGTTGGAATATATAATAATCCTTTTCATTCCCAAAAATTTTAGATTTAAATTTTCAATAGAAGTTATTTTACCAAGTATAAGGGTTGTACCTTGTATATATGATTGTTATTTCAAGGATTTGGTTATAAATTCATTGATATAAAAGCTTAGAGATCAATTAGTATTCTAATTAATATCAAGAAAAGACTTAATCCAAACATAAATTAACATCTAAGAATAATGAACTTGGTATCAGGTGTAGTAAAATTGCAGTTATCTCCTTCAATTTCAATTTAAACCACTCTTTATTTTAGACACTATTAAACTCTTTAATTAATTCATTCCATTTTGAAACATCATTTAAAATCCTCTCCCCCTATTTTCATTTTTAATACATATTTGAAATACATATTATATACCACTAATAATAATTGAGAGAAGACCTAGGATCTTCCCTATGCTATAAATCATCTTTAAAAACATAATCAATTTTATGTGTCCTGAAAACGCAATCAACTAGGTGGTGGGGTATCAAAATAGAGGCATGATATGCATTACTATCCTGGAGGGTGACATGATTTGTATTTCCCACGAGTTAGGTGAGTTGAATGGAAAATAAATTAAATCAAAGAAGCATGTTTCTCACATGATTTTTTTTGGTTGAAGTAAAAATATCATAGAAATATTTTTATCCATTTTTCTAAAAAATATGTGTAAACATGGGGTAATCTACCATCATTTCTGAGAAATGTGGTTAAATTAAAATATAAACACAATTAAATTAGCCACACCTCATTTTCAAGAGTTTTTCATAAAATGAAGTAATAATTTAGTGTTGTTTATAAACACTATTAGAAAAAAATAAAAATAAAGATGAATAATTATTTTCTAATGATACTAGAATAAGATCTAGAAAAATCATGTATTTCAAGAGGAAGACCTGGTTGGTTCCAGTGTCCAAAAATAAAAAATTAGTGTTTGCATGTAACCTGATTGGTACTTGAAATACAAGTTGAAGGTTATACCCTCCCAAGTGATTCTTCTTTATAATAAATTATAAATAGTGTGTATGTGCAATAACAACCAATATAAACTTAGGATATAGTCATCCATAATAGTGGTAAACCTTTATAAAAAATTCACGAATGGATTATTGTTTTCATTTATGTTTATCATTGAAAGTATACAAAAAAAGCGAGAGAAGAAGAAGAAGAGAGAGTGATAGATCTGTTAACCAAACAAGTGCATAAGTAAAATAAAAATACATCAATTAATTAATGGATTATCTTCACTAATCCACCCCCAATGATTATCACATCATGTAATGATCATAACAATTGGTATTAGAGATACGATCCCACCTCTGATTGGATATAAATAATTGAAAGATTTAAAGTTTTTGAGTTTTGATTTTAAATTGAAAAATTCATAATGAATTATAAACTTGGAGAAGATAAATGTATTTTTTATTATAATTTTATCTCTTACAAGAATTTAAGTAATATATGTAAGAAATAGTTTAAATAATGTATAAAGTATCACTCTTATGAAAATAGGAATATAAATAAATTTCCACATTCTTTAAATATTAATATATCAGACCCGACATGAAATAAGAAGATATAATTATTAAATCCACTAGAAAATAAATGTACAATACCTCTACCTTAGTAATTTCAAAGACTTTACATATATAATAGGTGATCGGTATTTCCTTCCATGAATATCCATTTGGTGAATTAATAATAAGTGGGGAAAATAACATATCTAAAGAATCATATTATAATGTATATGATGGTTCATGGTATTATTAAATCAAGAAACCACAATATTTCCCTAAATAATATAGAAATTTATCTATGAATCTATTAAAGACATGTAGGAGAAGATCGCCCATCTAGAGGATGATACTCAACTAATGTAGGAAGCACTAGATCAATAGATATTGGCATTGTATAAAAGCCACAAAAAAGTTTATTTAAATATATATATGAATTTATTCCTATATAATTTTTACACCAAATATAATTAGGAGTTTCTAAAGGAAACCCATGGAAAAAAAGAGGCCTTAAAATGTCTTGAAGAAAAATTCCATGCATTGGATGGTAAGAACAAAGATATCATTAGTATTAAAAATGTTTAACTTGAAATAATATCCAGAATGATAAAGGAGTATTATAATTCACTGTAATAAAAGAAAAAAATTAATAAAGGTCATGTTAAGAAGGAAATAAGTGATTATGAAGAAAAATTGTAAATTCCATTGAAGATCGGAACAATATTATTAATATGATGTATCTTAATACTGTGGTAAAATTGAGAAATATGAAAGGGACATAAGATTAGTATTCAGAACAGGATGAAAAAATATGTGTTCCCATATATTACTATGATAAGGATATATGTGCCTAAATACCTCCTTCTTGTGGAAACAAGATTCTGGTATCACCAAATGATAAATCTCATTCAGTATCAAAGGATAAGGTACAATTTGTTTCTTCTAAAAAATGATATTTTCACTAAATTTATTTACATGTGTAGCGTATGATTTAATTTAAAATATAAAAAATATAAAAAATATTAATTTTTAAAATAGTGAATAACAAACACTTAATCTATTATGGATAATAAAAAGTACAAGAAATATGTTTCCCTAATAGATACTCATAATAAATTAAAAAATTATTAAAAATGGAAATGTTTTAATACTATATAGATTATGTCTATTATAAAGAAAACAATATTTCTTGTCATTTATTGGTGTTGTTTAATGTTTGGTCACATAGTATTTGAATGTTTGATTATTATGTTAATCCATGGAATAAAAATAAATAATATATCATGGGGGGAGTTTAGTTGATACAAATTTCCCAAAATAAGGGTAAGAATTAATTTATCTAAATCTTGTTTGAAAGTATTGAAAATTTCTATAGTTTTTGAATTCAAAGTGGTTATAGTAAATAAGTATGTTAATCTAAATCAACTATACATGAGATAAAATAAAGATAGAATATAATAATTCCTATGACAAATAAAATTAAGAAAATAAGACAAGCGAGTTATCCTTAGGTAATATAAAAAACATAAAATTTGAACATTACACATTCAAGAAAATAAAAAAGAATATTAAATAAAGGATAATGGGTATTTTTTTGTGGAAATATAGGACACACCATGGATTTTATTTTAAAAACATGGTAATCAATTTTTATGGAGTCAAGCAAAAGAAAAATTAGAAAATTAGTCAAAAGAAGAAATAAAGTAATTTTTTGGATGGAAGTCATTTATGAGAAACCATGTGGAAGATCTTAAAAAATGGGAATATTTATAATGAATCCATGATTATTTGACTAGCTTAATTGGAAATGGGATGAACAATAAAATAAGATTAAGAAACGGTGACTTCTATAGGTAAAAATAAATTCTATAGGATGAATAAATCGAACATAAAAAAATGTTATCAAAAAATGATAAACAAATAATTCTCAAGTACTTTTTTGGAAGGTGAAAGTAGAATGGAAACAATACTAAATGAATTTTTACCATGTTTTCAACCAAAGTGTAGATGCTATATAATATGAATATGTAACATAGATGCTCATGATATTTAATTACTTAAGTAAACAAGGGGATTCCACAAAAGGATATATATCAAAAGAACCTGAAGGTCATGATTCCCATGAAATATATCTTGAAATCTAAGAAATATATCATAAATGTATCTCTCTATAATTTATATACAAAAATGAAGTACCTTTGTTGAGAAGAAACTATCAATATAGTCTCTCTCACTAAGTATCATTGGAGTCCCAATTAATTCACATATATATTTTGTATATTATTAATTTAAAAATAATTAAAGTGATGCTTATTTTTAAGGGGAAAACATAGAATATGAGTGTGTTGTCAAATATGTGCAGTATATTAGAGGTAAAAATCATTAAGGTTGTAATATAAATTGTTGTCTCAATGTTTTCTTACTTGAAGAAAAGTATAATCCTTGATGAATATGAGTTTTTAATGTAACCATTAAGGGGGAGTATGACAACCCTGCTTTTTATTACAACTTAAACATGATTTATTACATAAAACTTCAGTTGATACAACAATGACGATCGAAAGGTTTAGTGTCTTTGGGGCTTAGGATCATTACATAAAATCTTAAAACATGAAATACAACATCTTTATTGAAAACTTACTTTACATGACCACTACATTCCCTCGTACTTAGCATTTCATGGGATAACCTGAGGACATGTATAAGAAAAGGGTGAGCTATAAAGCCCAGTAAGGGAGTACACATGGAATAACATGAGGAGTAAAATACATGTTATACAATAGGAATATCAATAGAGCATAAAAGAAACATGAACATAAAGGCATGATAAAGCATGATAATCATAACATGGAAATGTGGCAACAACACTTAACATGGATTTAGCATGAGCCAAGGCTCATTTCACATAAAGCATGAGTAAACCCTCATTGCACATGAAGCACGAGTAAAAACTCATTGCACTTGAATTATCATGAGTCAACTCTCATTGAACATGACGTATCATGATACTATACTTTACCCAATGCATTGGAGCGCTATAAAGGCGCACCCTTCTAAAACATTTCATTTCATGCATAAGTGTGCCACATGGATCATAAAACATGGATTCATAAAACACAATCATTTATTCCACGATAAATGAATGTTGAATTAATACATGAATCTTTATAATCAATAAGTAAATGTGTATAAAGGTGAATACCCTTGATGGAGAAATGGGCATGGAATTCACTACACAATGACATTGGCTTAGAAAATCGGTGCGATTTCGGCAGCGTAACAGCGTGACATAAGAATTCATAAAAAAGGTTGATGAGAGATAAAGGGGTTACTAATCATATTTACATGTAATGGAAAGTAAGGAGATCATATATATACATTTCCGAACAATTGTAATGGAATTTATATTCATGATACAAAATTATTTGCTTGAATGTAAAATAAGAGAGAGAAGTTCCTTTCAGAATTTCGGCATAGTAACGGGTGTACATGGGAGGCATTTAATGAGAGAGAAAGGGGTCTCCCATCATTCAAACAATAATAGGGAATTATGGGGGAGGTGCGAAACCATACCCCAACATTTATAATTGAAATTAAAAGGGCAAAACAACTTAAAGAAAATTGGACAAAAATGAGAAAGGAAGAAAAAACCCTTACATGGAAGTGTGCTTCCAAAGGCTAGAGAGAGGCTTGTGAGAGGCTTCTTGGGAGCTTGGGACAACTTGGGAGGATTATAGAGAGAGTAGGGAAGAGGTTGGAAGAACTCCAATGGATTTTAGTGATGAGGAAGTGGGAGATTGGGTGGGTTTATATAGGAAAGGTGAGGGAATTCTTTATTATTTAGGTTTGGCTCCCCTTACATTAAATTAATCCAAACCACAAACCATACCATGGTTTTTGCACATGTTTTTTGGAAAAGGGAAGAGGAAAACAATATTTTATAAGGCCCATGTCCGAACTTCTTAAAATAATAGGGTTTCTTATGTGGAGGTGAGTCACACTCCCATGAAAATTAATTTAAAAAGGAAAAGTGTTGAATATGTCTTGAGGGGTCTATTAATGCTTTGAAAATTAAGTCAAAAAAACCCAAAATAACATTATTTTAATGATAAAACATATATTGGACGAACATAAGGATTATGGTATTTTATTACATCACCATTGGGTCATTATGATGTCATAAAACACATTATATATTTAAACGGTATTTAATTTTTACCCAAAAAATTGACTGTCTCAGAAAATTATGAAAAATTCACCGTTGGATAATTTCGACATCCTGATTCTATGAATGAAATTTATTTTATCTAAAAACATTTCTAAATATTTTAATTTTCACTTTTAAAATAAAAACCAACATTTATAAAAAATTCACGGATTTTGACAGAAATGGATTTCAAACCTTAATAAAAATTTTAATTGCATTCATAAAATTATAAGATCATTTATATATAATAAAAATTAATTTAATAATATTATTATTATTTTATTAAAATATTATTTAATTCAAAAATCCTTTAATTTAATAAAATAGATTTCTTAATTAAATAATAACTAAAAACACCATTTGTACTTTAAAAACTATATACAATGTATCAAAAATGAGTAGAAATTATATTTATTATTATATACAAACAATTATGTACATGAACATAGTACTACTTATTTGTTACATAACCCCTTAAAACAGCCGCATAAGACCTAAGGGTAAGGTGTTCGATGGTGACAGACTCTTGGGGCGGCTCGGATAACATCGCTCGAGTGGTAATCTCTATCAACTTCCACTTTTCCCGTAGACGGTCACGTTCGAGCTTGACATAATGAAGCTCAGATTGGGCTTGGTCAAGGGTGAAGCCCAAAGACACCACCTCTTTTCTGAGCTCCAACAAATGGGCTTCGTATGGGGCCATTCTACTGGATGAGGCATCACTTCCTTTGTCTGAGTAAAATTGGGTTCGTTAAAGCCTTATATTTATACTAATCATGTGATCACTGTTCAACGACTATAAAAGTAATGGTCACAAATCTTATCATAAAACCAAAGAAGTTGACATTTTATAAAACATTTTAAATAAAGAGACATTTAATAAGATCAAGAGGGATTTCCATTAATGAAACTTTGGGTTGTTACAGTATTCCCCCCTTAAGAAATTTCGCCCTTGAAATTTTCCTTTTCCCACACTAAAACAAATGTGGGTAACTCAGCTTCATCATATCCTCCAATTCCCAAGTCGCTTCTTCAAACTTGTGGTTTTTCCACAACACCTTGACGAGGGGCATTGTCTTATTTCGTAGAACTTTTTCTATATGATCAAAGATCTTAACTGGTTTCTCCTCATAAGAAAGATTGTCTTCCAATTGTACCACCTCAGAAGAGAGTACATGTGAAGGGTCCGGTACGTACTTCCTTAAGAGGGATACATGAAAGACATCATGTACTTTGGCCATGGCAGGTGGAAGTGCTAGTCGATAGGCCATAGCCCCGACAAAACCAAGAATCTCTAAGGGGCCGATGTACCTTGGACTTAACTTCCCTTTCTTTCGAAACCTCATGACCTTTTTCCACGGAGATATGCGTAGAAACACCATGTCTCCAACTTTAAACTCAAGGTCTCATCGACCATTATCTGCATAACTCTTCTGTCAACTCTGGGCTGCCTTGATATGCTGCTGAATGGTTTTCACCTTCTCCACCATTTCTTCAACCATTTCTAGTCCAAGCAGCTTACGTTCACTGACCTCATCCCAATATGCTGGTGTTCTGCACCTTTTCCCATAAAGGGATTCATAGGGTGCCATTTGGATGCTCGAGTGGAAATTGTTATTATAAGAGAACTCAACCAGAGGAAGATGTTTATCCTATCCTCCTTTAAAGTTCATTGAGAACGCTCTAAACATATACTCAAGTGTTTGGATAGTCCGCTCGGATTGGCCATCAGTTTGAGGATGATAGGCTGTACTGAAGTTCAGTTCAGTATTCAGAGCATGTTGAAGACTCTTCCAAAACATAGAGGTGAATCTTGGATCTCGGTCAGACACAATAGATAGTGGCACTCCATGAAACCTTACCACTTCCCTAATTTATATCTGTGCCAGTTGATCCAATGACAAATCCCCCTGAATAGCAATGCAGTGTGCAGACTTTGTAAGACGATCCACAACAACCCAGATTGCATTATTGCCTTTGGATGTCCTTGGAAGTCTGGTGACAAAGTCCATGGTGATGTTTTCCCATTTCCATTCTGGTATGGGCAATGGTTGCATCATCCCCTTAGACTTCTGCCTCTTTGTCTTCACTTTCTAACACACCAGACACTTTGATGTATATTCCTTAATATCCTTCTTCATATTATCCCACCAAAAGTTTTCTCGGAGATCTCGATACATCTTTGTGCTCCCTGGGTGAATAGAGAAATTTGAACTATGTGCATCATCCAAAAGTTCCTTCTTCAGCTCTAGACATGATGGAACACATAGTCTATTCCCAAACCACACAATTCCTTCTTCATTAACATTAAACTCTGAGGATTTCCCCTTTTTGATAGCTTCCACTTTTTCTTGAATTCCCACATCATCCTTTTGATCATCCTTTAACCATTCCAAAAGAGATGGTTGAGCAATCATTTGTGAAAGGATTGATGATGTTCCCTTCTTTATGATTCCCACGTCCATCTTCATCCAGTCTAAGAATATTGGATCCTTCTCAATTCTCATCATTGATAGAATCACTGGATCCTTTCTACTTAGAGCATCTGCCACCTTGTTCGCTTTCCCAGGGTGGTAATGTATTGAACAGTAATAATCCTTGATGATATCTATCCATATTCTTTGGAGAATATTAAGCTCTTTCTGTGTGAATATAAATTTAAGACTCTTATGGTTAGTATATATCTCACATTTCTCTCCATAGAGATAATGCCGCCAGATTTTTTAAAGGAAAAGATCATAGCCACCAACTCCAGATCATGTGTTGGATAGTTTTGCTCATGGATTTTCAACTTCCTTGAGGGATAGGATATCACTTTATCATTCTGCATCATCACACATCCTAATCCCTTCTTCTAAGCATCACTGAATACCAAAAAAATCTCCCCACTTGTGGGTAAAGTGAGCATGGGTGCAGTAATAAGCCTCCTTTTCAACTCCTTGAATCTTTCTTCGCATTCATCACTCCAAGAAAACTTTACTCGCTTTCAGGTTATCTTGGTAAGAGGGTTGAAAAATCGTAAGAAATTCATCACAAATCGTCGATAATATCCAGCTAACCCCAAGAAGCTACGGATATCCGTTACCGATGTTGGCCTCGACCATCCCTCAATTGCATCTGTTTTGGAGGGGTCCACAGATATCCCATTGCTTGTGATGATATGGCCCAAGAATGAGACCTCCTTCAACTAGAACTCAAACTTGATGTACTTTGCATAGAGATTCTCCATGCACAAAGTCTCTAGTAGAGTTCTTAAATGCTCCTCATGATCCTCCTTGGTTTTGGAGTATATTATAATATCATCTATAAAGATTACCACAAATTTGTCAAGGTAATATCTAAAGACTCTATTCATCAAGTCCATGAATATTTCTGGAGCATTGGTGAGTCAAAAAGGAATTACTATGAATTCATAGTGCCCGCACCTTGTACGAAAAGCTGTCTTGGGGATATCTCTCTTTTTCACCCTTGATAATATCCTGACCGCAAGTCCACCTTGGAGAAGTATTGTGCTCCACGCAACTGATCAAACAAGTCATCAATTCGTGGGAGAGGATACTTGTTCTTTATCGTGATTTTGTTAAGTTCATGATAATAGATGCAAAGCTGCATTGACCCATCCTTCTTCTTGACGAAGAGGAATGGTGCACCCCATGGTGAAGCACTTGGGCGTATAAACCCTTTATCCAGATTCTCCTGTAGTTGTTTTTCATCAGCTCTTCAAGCTCAACAATAGCAATTATATAGGGAGTCTTGGATATTGGTAATGCCCCAGGTATAAGTTTAATTGCGAACTCAACATATCTTCTAGGAGGAAGACCATGCAGTTCCTCGAGAAACACTTTTGCAAATTCCCTCACAATAGGCATTTCTTCAAGGTTGGTTTCTTCTTTGGACTCAATCATCTGAGCCAGATACGCGTGCTCATAGGGCAGTAATATCCATGCTTGAGATGATGGAGCTAAAGGAGATTCATCTTCCTCCTGACACTTGTAATGAATCGGGGGTCGGTTCTCCATATGAAGTGTGATTTCTCTCTCCCGACAATTTATGTTGGATCTATATAAGGAAAGCCAATCCATGCCAAGAATTGCATCAAATTCCACCAGAGGGAGTATGATGAGTTTTTCCGGGAAATTCAATCCACACATTATAACAGGGTAGAACTTATACTCATGGGATGCAATGATTTCCCCATTTTCCGTACTCACCGACATATTTACTTCTATGATTTGTGGTGGTGCTGGGATTGTTCTACTAAACTTTTGAGATATAAAAGAATGCATAGAACCTAAATCAAAAAGTATGTTCACTATTCTTGAATGAATAACTAGCATATCTGTCACCACTTCGTTGTCAGGGTTCACTTCGGCAGAAGTGATGGCAAAAGCTCTTCCTTGCTGTCTTGGAGGTTGTTGGTTGCCTTTGATAACACTTGGATTAGGGCACTGATTTGAAAAATGACCCGGTTCTTTTCATTTATAGCATTGAACAACACGTTGAGGTTCAAACGGAGCGTTCCTCTCCTCTGTCGCAGCCGCAGGTCCTTTTTGCCGACAGTTAATAGCTAGGTGCCTTTCTCTTCCACACCTGAAGCATTTTCTCGTCCCCTTAAGGCAATTTCCAGGGTGCTTCTTTCCGCACTTTTGGCAAGTGGGGTGCTGGAACTTCTTAGCGCCATTGGATTTATCCATCAGACCACCAGTATTGAAGTCTACCTTATGATTCTTGTCCCCATGATACCCCTGTGATTCTCTAATCTCCATTTCGACCTTGAGGGCACATCGGACAATTTCCTCATAGCTGTCGAAGTCACTGGTCACTAATTCTTTCTGCAAGCTAGGCTTCAGCCCACCAAAGAAGCAGTCAACCTTGCATTTGGGGGTAACGACAAAGCCAGAAGCATATCGTGAAAGCCTTGTGATGTTTTCCTTGTATGCTCTAACAAATTCTTCATCTTTTTTCTTGAGGGAAAGTAAGTCCCTTTACATCTTAAGCTGGAGGGTGCGCGGGAAATATTTATTGAAAAACATCTTCTGGAATTCCTTCCATTCCAAAGCCTTGATCTCCTCCTCAGGGTTCATATTTTTTATCAACGTCCACCATTGATCAGCTTCACCCTCCATACGATAAGTAGTCAGGAGAACCTTCTCTTGTTTAGAACATTGGAGGATGTAGAAGATATTTTCAATGGATTTGATCCATTGTTCAGAGATCGTGGGATTATATGTTCCACTAAAAGTAGGAGGTCTTTGTCTCATGAAGCTCTTGATAGCGACTTTTTATTTATTAGGGGGGGGGGGGGTTGAATGTTCCTCTTGACTCGTGTTTCTATTCAAAACTTGATTTAGATGAGAGAGAAGCATGACAAAGTTCACGATTCCCTCTCCCAATGGATTGGGCATCTCATTAGTACAATCATCACTTTGATCTTCACAATTGTTGTTTGCCCGAGTCCTCCTATTACCGGCCATTGGCTGGAATAAAAGGAAAGTTAGGGGTAACAAATAAAGGGTAATCCAAAGACAAAAGTTGATGACATATAAATAAACTTTAATTTCTTTAACTCATGAGTCTATAGGATTCAATCTAGGCTTTTCATGATCTACTTTCTAACATATATTCTTAGGGGAATTTTTCCCTTAATAAGGGTTCATACTAAGATTGTGAATTTATCAAAACATATCGCATGGGAGTGTCGTAACCAAGAGTGCAGCAAGGCCCGTTGTTGTGCACCAGTTCCCGTTCGAGTCTTGCTCAAAGCGGTGTTTTCGTGTTTTATCCCTATGATACATATGTGCCAGAGCCGCCTCTACCTTCTCTTATCCAGACAGGGATGTATTTGTTTGATAAACCACTTACATAGTATTTACCAAAACTTAGGGATGTTTTTATTATACATAGTCTTCTATCTAAGGCTTTACTAGGGTTTCCTAATCCCAAAAATAACTAAACCTATCCTCTGATACTAACTATGACAACCCTGCTTTTTATTACAACTTAAACATGATTTATTACATAAAACATCACTTGATACAACAAAGAAGATCGAGAGGTTTAGTGTCCTTGGGGATTAGGATCATTACATAAAAACTTAAAACATTAAATACAACATCTTTATTGAAAACTTCCTTTACATGACGACTACATTTCCTCGTACTTAGCATTGCATTGGATAACCCAAGGACATGAATAAGAAAAGGGTGATCTATAAATCCCAATAAGGGAGTACAAATGGAATAACATGAGGAGTAAAATACATGTTAGACAATAGGCATATCAATAGAGAATAAAAGAAACATGAACATAAAGGCATGATAAAGCATGATAATCACAACATGGAAATGTGGAAACAACACTTAACATGGATTTAGCATGAGCCAAGACTCATTTCACAAAAAGCATGAGTAAACCCTCATTTCACATGAAGAACGAGTAAACCCTCTTTGAACTTGAATTAGCATGATTCAACACTCATTGAACATGATGTATCATGATACTATACTTTACCCAATGCATTGGAGCGCTATAAGGGTGCACCCTTCTTAAACATTTCATTTCATGCATAAGTGTGCCACATGGATCATAAAACATGGATTAATAAAACATAATCATTTATTCAATGATAAAGGAATGTGGAATTAATACATGAAACTTTGTAATAAATAAGTAAATTTTCATAAAGGTGAATACCCTTGATGGATAAATGGGCATGGTATTCACTATATAATGACATTGGCTTAGAAAATCGGTGCGATTTCGGCAGCGTAACGGCGTGACATAAGAATTCATAAAAAAGGTTAATGAGAGAGAAAGGGGTTCCTCATCATATTTACATGTAATGGACAGTAAGGAGGTCATATATATACATTTCCCAACAATTTTAATGGAATTTAGATTCATGATACAAAATTATTTTCTTGAATGTAAAAGAAGAGAGAGGAGTTCCTTTCGAAATTTCGGCATAGTAACAGGTGTACATGGGAGGCATTTAATGAGAGAGAAAGGGGTATCCCATCATTAAAACAATAATAGGGCAGTATGGTGGAGTTTTGAAACCATACCCCAACATTTATAATTGAAATTAAAAGGGCAAAACAACTTAAAGAAAATTGGACAAAAATGAGAAAGGAAGAAAAATCCATTACTTGGAAGTGTGCTTCCAAAGGATAGATAGAGGCTTGTGAGAGGCTTTTTGGGAGCTTGGGGAATCCTGGGAGGATTATAGGGAGAGTAGGTAAGAGGTTGGACGAATTCCAAGGGATTTTAGTGAGGTGGAAGTGGGAGCTTGGGTGGGTTTATATAGGAAAGGTGAGGGAATTCTTTATTATTTAGGTTTGGGTCCTCTTACATTAAATTAATCCAAAACACAAACCATCCCATGGTTTTTGGAAAATGGAAGAGGAAAAAAAATATTTTATAAGGCCCAAGTCCAAAATTCTTAAAATAATAGGGTTGCTTATGTGGAGGTGAGTCACACTCCCATGGAAATTAATATAAAAAGGCAAACTGTTGAATATGTCTTGAGGGGTCCATTAATGTTTTGAAAAGTAAGTCAAACAAACCCAAAATCACATTATTTTAATGATAAAACATATATTGGCCGAACATAATGATTATGGTATTTCATTACGTCACCATTGGGTCATTATGATGTCATAAAACACATTATATATTTAAACGGTATTTAATTTTTACCCAAAAATTTGACTGTCTCAGAAAATTATGAAAAATTCACCGTTAGATAATTCCGACGTCCTGATTCCAGAAATGACATTTATTTTATCTAAAAAATTTCTAAATATGTTAATTTTCACTTTTAAAATAAAATCCAACATTTATCGAAAATTCACGGATTTTGATAGAAATGGATTTCAAACCTTAATAAAAATTTTAATTGCATTCATAAAATTATAAGATCCTTTATATTTAATAAAAATTAATTTAATAATAATAATATTATTTTATTAAAATATTATTTAATTCAAAAATCCCTTAATTTAATAAAATAGATTTCTTAATTAAATAATAACTAAAAACACCATTTGTACTTTAAAAACTATTTACAATGTATCAAAAATTACTAGAAATTATATTCATTATTATATACAAAAAATAATGTACATTAACATAGTACTACTTATTTGTTACATAACCCCTTAAAACAGCTGCATAAGACCTAAGGGTAAGGTGTGCGATGGTGACAGACTCTCGGGGCGGCTCAGATAACATCGCTCGAGTGGTAATCTCTATCAACTTCCACTTTTCCCATAGACGGTCACGTTTGAGTTTGACATAATGAAGCTTAGCTTAGGCTTGGTGAAGGTCGAATCCCGAAGACGCCACCTCTTTTCCAAGCTCTGACAAATGGGCTTCGTATGGGGCAATTCTACTGGATGAGGCCATCGCTTCCTTTGTCTGAGTAAAATTGGGTTCGTTAAAGCCTTATATTTATACTAATCATGTGATCACTGTTCAACATCTATAAAAGTAACAGTCACAACTCTTTTCATAAAACTAAATAAGTTGACATTTTATAAAACATTTTATATAAAGAGACATTTAATAACATCAAGTGGGATTTCTATTAATGAAACTTTGGGTCGTTATAGGGAGAGGTTTGAAAAATCTACTATAAGTTAATATTTCATGTGAATATAAAATTCTAGAGAAGTTTAATTAATGTTTCATAGATAAGGTATGTTAACATATTCACTCATTCTTATTTACAAAAAATTCTTTTGTTAAAGGAGATAAGTTGGATTTATAATATTCGTGAGACATGGGAAGTTATTAAGGAATACATGGTCATGACTTATAAGTATTGGAAAATTGATTAGTCATTATTGTTTTATAAATTGAGTATGAATAATGCAGACTTTGAGTTTATTAACTGATGAATTTTTAATTTAGGACCATCCTTTGTATTTATTATTAATAAGGGAGAGAAAATAAGATTAAAGAAAACTTATTGAAATTAATTTTCTATATGGGTATTGAAAATAAATCCAAAGTTAGAGGTTATTGAACCCATTGTTATTGAGTTGTATTTTTTAACAATAAGTCAAGATATATATTTTTTTAGAGAACTGAATCTTGGAAGGAAAGTAAAGAAACCAAGAATATGTATTGAGTTTATGAAAAATAAATTTACATAGAAACGTTTGAATACATGTTAGGTTATATATATTTGAGAATATGTTGAATTTTGGGGGTGGTAAATACCCTTAAGTAATTCTTATCTTTCTAAATAAGAAGATTGTCAATGAATAAGGAAGAAATTGAGCTGTTACCACAGTTCTAATAGAAAAAGAGATTTATAGTGAGATGCATACATTGAAAATATTACTAGAGATCTATTTACAAATTAAAATGGTTAAATTCTATAAGATATATATTTATCAAAATCAATCTTGATGATTTCTACATAGTGTGGATATATTAATTTCATGGTTATGAGAGCTAAAAACTAATATGAGAAAGATTCAATAATTATTATAATTGATTAATACATAATTTTTTAGAATAATTACTAAGAAAATACGAGTAATTATTTTGGAAGTATGTTTTTTATTAAAATACTCAAAGTTTGAGTTATAAAATTCTATAATTACATTTTAATTTTAGTTTAAGAGTTTATAATAAGAGTTAATATTTTTTTAAAAATAATTAGAAGTATTTTAAGATTTATTAAAATTATAATATGTGTTTTGAGATGTTTTGATCTATGTGGATAATGTTGGAATTGATTTTAATTCAAATATAGAAATAATAATATATTTTTACATGTTATCTATAAATAAAACTAAAATACGAGTGGATATTCTAGATTCACTATGAAAAATTATAGGTCGTATCATACTAGTTATATGGAAATTATGATATGTTTGATTAAGGTCACAATAGAAGTGTTGTTTGAGATTAATTATGTATTTATTATTTCTATGTTGTATTAAATATGTTAAAAAGTGATCCATTATTAATAACTCATAAGAATCATGAGCTATGTAATAATAAACAATGTGGAAGTAGATCTAAGCAAGAATGAATCTTTTCTATAGAATACTAACCTTGGTCCCCCAAATCTATGTCAAATTAAAATGAATATTTTCACTAATATATCAATTTAAATAAAAGATAAGTCAGATTAATCTAAATCTATAAAGGCTCATGTAAGGTACAAAAAAAGTTTTGAAAGATAAATTCGAGAATCTAGATCATGTGAATGATCTTTACAAATTGATCAGAGTAAAAAAAAACAAAGTAATGGTATCTACTGTTATATATAAGATATTTTAAATGAGGTATACAATCTTTCAAATGATGCGTAATATTTTTCAAATGATATGAAATATTATTCAAGAGATCAGTAAGAAGTTTTTGATTGGTAAGTGTGGAATTTATGGATAAATTCTTGTTGAGATTTTAGTAGGGTGACATTAATCCAGATGATGCTTACACTATTCTTCAGTAATTTGAATTTCATGATAACTATTATGATCTTGACCCCAAAAAGAGTTTTTTAATGGTGTAGATTGAAGAAGGGGAAAGTGATTACACCATAGTGATAAGTGACTCACACCACAATAGACATATGCATGCATTCTTGAACACATGGAATAAAGAGTTTCAACTTTTACATAATTTAAATTAAAAGGAAAAAAAATATGGAATGCATGAAGATTATGGGATATCATGATGAGGGTGAAGCCTAGTCTCAAGGACTGTAAAAGAATAAATTTTTTAGAAATATTTGATCGATTGTAATGAAGGATGTAAAAATGGTAATTATTTTCATGGAAATTAAAGGAAAAAATCATGATAATTATATATTTTCAAAAAGATAAAAAAAGGTAAAAATATATGGGAGATTCAAAGTTATTATATTGAAAATTTATTAATGATATTATTGGACTTATTTTTATTGATAATAAAATACTATAGATCATGGAGAATGATAAGATCATGAGTTCAAGGCTCAAAGAAATTTTTATTTTCAAATATATAAAAAAATATTCATATGAAATTCTATTATTATATATGGAAAAATCAGGAGAAGTAGAGTGGTGTAAGGAGAGAGAGAGTACTAACCAACTACTATTATGATTATTTTGTGAGTCAAAGAATGAAATATAGATCCACAAATAAATGTGTGAATAACATCTTGCGTGTTGAAGTATAAGAAGAATAGAGGAGTGAGACCAACATGCAAATCATTATATAAATTTCATAAAGGTTGAAGAAAACGATTCTGACAAGGATAACCTATGATTTCTATATATCATAAGGTATTAATAATAATTAAGATATTTTCTTTTGATTCATGTGAAAAATAGGAAACCTTGAAGATTTCTACAATCTTGAATAAGGATATTAGAGTTATTCTATCTAGAGGAGACTTGTGTATACACTATTCAACATACATCAAGAGGAGTCAGCCAAATCTAATATTTGAAGAGAAATACCTAGTTAAGGGAAGAGTATAAAGATGTAATTTTGGTTCTTTTTCATAACTTGGTTGGTTCAAGGAATATTGGTTCAACAATATACAGTCTCATGTGCTTCATCTAGATAATAAAAGATAAGAAATGTGTATGTGGTGTAAGAACTAAGACACACAAAGGAAAGAATCATCCATCTTGGAGTTGAAACTCATTAACAAATTAAAGTGTTCCCTATTGTTTTCATTATTATTTATAATTTTGTGTATAATAACAAAGTTACAAAAGAATAGAAAGATATATAAATCCATTCACCTAATAAAAGTTAGAGGTAAAATGAAAAGGAATTAATTAATTGATGGATTATCAACACTAATTCACCCCCCACTCTCACTGTTTATCACATTCTCATGGAATTTGTGTTATAGGTTATTCAATATGATGTATCCATCAATATCCACATGTTTCTTTTAGAACTCAATGAAGATTAAGGAATACATGATGTAATAAAAATTGTTTTCATCATAAATGTGCCTTTTGTAGGATTTATTCTCACCCATGTTTGTCTATAGAGGTGGATCACCAAGTAGGGGAAATTCCAACACATAAACATTCATCTCTTGGTATAATACTAGGTTCAAGTGAATAAACCACTCCTAGAAATTAATACCAATGAGGATATTTTATTTATCCAAAATTATTCACAATATTAACAACTTAGGAGTGTTACTAACCATTTTTATAAAAAAAATATTATAGTAGTTATTTATCTTGATTTCCTTTTAAAAAAATTATTAATTAAATTAATATATCTACCACTATTTTATTAAATATATTTATCTCTTACCATTGGATTTGAAATATCCAGTCATTATACATTCTAGTTATAAGGATCCATATTTACCTAATTATTGTATAAAAAATTTCATTGTTACTACTTCAAGATATATATATACATAAAACTATCTATAAAACTTAATTAACTCAAATATCCTTGATTAACTAAGTGTAATCCCTAGTTCTCAAATCTTGGAAATAGATTTTATTAATACTTACCTAAAAATTATACCATCTGGCTATGACCACTTAACCTAATTCCAATTTTATTAAGTTGGTTCATTAATTTTATTAGAATTTATCATTAATTAGAAGTTATCGCAAATATGGATATTCTATAACCTCAAGTAATTATTTACACCCAACCTAATTATTGAAGGAATGTAACTTAATATTATCCTTGAGTTATTTTTGTGTGTGTTAGTAATCTAGTTTTATCTAAGTATTCGTGTTAAATAATATCTATTATAACTTGCATAAAAATAACCATATATAATAAAAAACATACAAACAAAACAATATTTTTAATTAATATATCCCATGTGATATCATAAATAGATATTTAATAATACATAGATAAAAATATGTGAAATGGTTTTGAGATTTAATACCAGTTACTAGTTTATTAAGAAATGATAAACCAATAAATACCAAAAGAGAAGTAACTCCTTGGTTATGACTCAACTCAAGTTGTAGTATCCTCTATTATCTTGTTGTTTCTCCTGTTTGGGTATCATTTGGATCTCCTCTTGATCCTCATCTTTATGGGATCTCCACCTTTATAATAATACTAAAGTGTCTACTAGGATCGGTTTCCTTCACCGAGAAGGGTAGGTTGAATCAATGGAGGTATATTTTTAAAATTTATTTTAAACAAAAACAAACATTTGTTACTTTTTAGGGTATGATCTACTCGGGAGAGAAATAACACAACCTCACTTAATCATGCAAAAAATAAAGATCAATGAACATGAATATTTTTACAAGGTTAAGATCCAATGTGAAATCCTACTCATTACTATGATTGGTTACTCATCCCACCCATGTATTCTTTTCAATATTTACACAAGTGAAATTATATTTCAAATGATCATAAAGTATATTAGTACATAGTTAATGAGTCACACCCAACAACACAACTTCCTTCTATAATACAAATTATGATTAAAAAACTAAAGAATATCACCAAAATAAATATGGTTGCATAGGAAATCAAAAATGTAGATCTACTTCTCAAGACACTATAATATGCAAGAAATAACTTCCTGTAGTGAAGACTTGTATTCCACTACACATAAATTCCCAACTCAAAATAGATCTCCTCATATATTGAGATTCATTAGATGTTTATTTCTAAAGAAGAAAACCTCATCTTCATACTTCTCTATCAATTATTTACTTTATATCGCTTCGACTGATGTTCACTACACTTCAACAATTTTCTTACTATAAACTCTCTACCATGGGCCAATCAGGTCCAACACATTAAAAAATATTCTAATGATAAAACTATAGCAATTAAGACCCCATAATATCCATAACAACATTCAGCTACCACATATCCATCGTGGCATATGAAACTGATGCCTAATATTTTCGAGGCATGAAGAATTATCTATGTAATTAAATTTCCTTGGAATAAATTTACTCTAAAACCTCACTGGAAAGAAATCTTAATATAGAAAAATTTCAAAATAGGCTATTTATAATAAACAACTATGTGGATCTCAACAAAATTTTGAAACACGAATCAATAGGCTATGTGAATCAATCAGCTACGTGGCATATTTTCCCCTATGATTCAACATTTGGATACCACACAAAATGGATACATTATTAATAAATAAAAAATTTATATGTGGATTAAACGACTAAATGATTCCCTTACATAGTAGAAATAGCTACATTAATTTCTTATATAGCTAAAACAACTATGTGAATCGTCTATGTAATTTTTCCTTTACCAATTTGGCTATTTAGCTCAAATGGCTACATGATTTAGCCCCTTTACAAAAGAGGATATGTAATGACCCAATGTATTCCCTTCTTATAAATATGTCATAAAATCACATGAAAACACAACATAATGAACTACTAAGTTCTAAGTGACCTTTAAACATATGTGTTCCACATATGTGTTTGGAATTTAGAAAATCTGACATACACCGTTGTGATCAGTAATCTGTTTGGAGTTCAATAATAAAAACATAATTTTTGGTGAATAGTAACCTACCCTTATGAATTTTAACAAACCCTTATTAATAGTGATATACCCTAATGAATAGTAACCTTACCTATGATAATATATAAATAATATTCCGGTTGAAAGTATGATATAACTATATTTTAGAATAAGTAAATGATTGTTTTAAAATAGGTTTTTGATACTAAATTATTTTTTTATTTCCATATTAAAATAATAATATTTATAAAATTATTTTTAAAAAATGGACTTCTTTTTTGGATTCAACTCATTGAAAAATGGCTGGGGTGAATTTTTGGGAATTTTTTGAAATACTTGAATTTTTTATGAATACTGAAATACAATAATTTACAAAATAAGCTAAATAAGAAAATTATATAGTCATACAAGATGTTATGATAATGTTAGAAAAATTGGTTTGGTATGACATGATAAAATTACTATTCTGGGTCATGGAAGACTCACTATTCCTTTTCTTGTGGGCGAATAATAAATTAATGAATTTTATATTGGGAAATCCCCACTCCCCTCCACTATAAAAGTCACCCTTCACACCCTCATTTCCGCACACCTCACAAGCTTCAAGCATTATCTAAACTCTACCCAATAATCTTCTTGAGCCCCATCCCCACTTCCAGGAGCTTCTGGTCCCATCAAAAGACAAAGACTAGGTCCCCTAAGGAGGATCTCAAGGGGAGGATTCAAGAGGTAATTTCCCTTCCACTTTCCTTTAATTTCATTTCAATTTCAAGTTATTTTCGTATTCTCTCTCCACCTATCGTCATACAAATGGTATGGTAACTCTATTATCATACATATAATGTAATTTTATAATACTAATAGTATATTATACCATCCAACCCCCTTCCCCGCATCCTTTTATTATATAAAAGAAAACGTTGTTCGTGAGGTGTTAATCTATCACCTTCAAGAACGACATGTTTTCTTTTTCCATTTATAAATTCAGATATGGTCATGAAACCATTTTATGATTGAACAAAAATATTTATTATTTATTATGTCCTATTTAAATTTCTGTAACTAACTTACGTACATATTACTAAATGATTAATCAAAACAAGTTCGTTGGGGTCGAAAAAACACCCAAATTAACTCAAACAATCATCATTTAGTTATTATCTAATGATTAATCCACATGATATATAATATAATCAATTATAAGATCATTTAAAATCCTGGATGATAATTAATAATATGTAATATTATATCTAGATGTTTACCCTTGTTCTACCCAAACGTAAATCTATGAATACAAGTGACCCGCTCAAGAAAAACCATAAAAACAAACATTCCTGAACAATGTTTTTAAACTCTATAACTCATCCAAAGGAACATAAAATAACATAATGAAACCATAATAAACCATATTCATGTACACAATGTTCTTTAATAGTTAATTAAAGAATATAATGTAGTTATATAGGACATTAAAGTGAAGGAAGTGTTCAGATATAAGGTAAGGGGAAATTCTCGAACCCAACTTTCATCCTTCGAGTTCTCCCTCTTTCACTCCTTTCTTGATATGGTTACTCTTTAAAAATCATTTTTTCATCATTTTATTTATTTTTATGGGATATACATGTTTTTCACTGGTGTTTATGTCAAACAAAATGTTTTCCAAAAGTACTCTTCTTTTGAGAACAGAACTTTTACTTCTCATTCAAGGTTGACAGTTCTTGTAACATGTATGTTATTCCCTATTTATTTTGGGAACCCAATTTTTATGAATGTGTTCTTATGAGATGAAACTCATTTATTTTCATGGTTTAGTTATGTTCATTTTTGATATATGTTCATTGTTTCATTCATGATAAATGATAATGTTTTGATGTGATGGGTGCGCCCAAAATTATATAGTGCAATATGAATGTTTCAATGTGATGGGTGTGCCTAGAATTATATAGAACTCCAATGCATTGGGTAAAGTGATGAATCTCATGAGTTGATGTGAAATGATTTGTGAACAAGATTCTATCTTTTTTCACAAGTTTGTGTGGTATTTAACCACTGATACATGATGTTTCATTTTTATTCATTGCCACATTTCAAGTCCCTAATTAATGCTTCCTATCATGTTTATGATCTTTTGCCTATGTTATGGTTATGCTCACCCATTATTATATTGTTATTATATATCCTCTTACAAGGATTTTATCTAACCCATTTTGATGTATATCCTCAGGTGACTACATGTAATAAGGAGAGGTCAATTTCTAATAAGAAGCTAGAGAAGAAGGAATTAAATAAATGTTTATGCTTGATGTTGTAATTATTATGTATGGTCCTGATTTTCCCAAGACACTAAACCTTTGGATCATCTATGTGTAATACTATTATTTTTTATACCTTTAAAATTATGTAATATTAATATAAGGAAAGGCTGGGTCACTATAGTTGGTTTTAGGGGGAGGTTTAGTTAAATTGGTAATTAGGATTAGTGAACCCTAGAGAAAACCTCTAGTATGAGACTAAGTAATAATACGCATACACGAAGCTTTACATAGAAATACCATACGTTATTCTTTTAGTATAAATTTTGAAAATGAGTAAGTTATTTATTCATGACTTGTTGGTTTATATTTTGTTCTAACCTTTTCTATTTTAGAAAATGGTGGGAACCAGGAGAAACCCGACCAACAACTTGTCCGAGGTCCAATGAAACAATTGCACGAATGACATCCCCAATGATTTGGGAGGTGGAGTTCAGAACTTCATGGTGATTCTTACCTATCTATCTAAGGTTATGAACAATAACCATAATAATGGGGAACATCCTTCATCACCAAAGAGGGAGCAACTAGATATCAAATGTTTTATGCGGCAACGACCACCGATGTTTAGTGGATATTCTGATCCACTAGTTGAGGAACAGTGGGTCAACCCCATGGAGAAGATATTTTCTGTGCTTCATGATTCTGAGATGGAGAAGGGGACACTAACTGTTTATCGTCTAGATGGTGAGGCTGGTCAATGGTGGGATTTGATTAAGAACACCAAGACAAGGGAGGAAATTGAAGAGATGGAATGCGAAGACTTTAAGATAATGTTTCTTAGCATGTTTTTTCCAAGAACGTTTCACACGAAGAAGGACATAGAATTAATAGAGCTCAAGAAAAAAGGATAATATTTCACAACCTATGAAGCGAATTTCACAAGTCTTTCAAGGCATGATTCATGTTTTTCTATTGAAAATGATTGCAAAATTGATAGATTCTTTAGTGGATTAAAACCACACCTTTGAAATTATCTTGTAATTTGAGACTTTGAAAGTTATGAAGAAGTATTTCTATGTGATCTCAAAGTGGATATGGAGTTTGGATAATTGTCACATGGATATGGTGATAATAAATGAAAGATGGAGTTTCAAGCTGGAGGATCTAATGACAAAGTTGGGAATAGAACTCAATGACCCACATGTCAAAAATGCAGGAAGTTGCACAATGTGAACTGCCTCAAAGGGTCGGGGAAGTGCTTAAAGTGTTGTAAATAAGGACCCCATGCTCAAGAGTGTTGAAAGGACATGAAAAGGAAGGATAATTTAACTGAAGAAAGGAGATAACCACCCATGGTTCAATGCTACAACTGTAGGGAGCTAGGGCACTATGTAAGCCCGTGCACTAAACCTCGAGTTCTCAAGGGTAATCAGCATCATTAGCCACCAAATCCAAATGAACAAGGGAAGGATTATGCCATCACTACTGCAGAAGTGGATCAAGATAATGAATTCACACAAGGTTTTATTCCAATTCGCTCAAGAGTTGAAAAATTCTTATTTGATTCTAGTTCTACACATTCCTTTATATCTTGTATGATTTCTAGAACCATATAATCTAAGCCTTAAAACCTTGAAGTAAAGTTATCTGTAAAAACACCAAGTGGTGCCATCACTGCAACCCAAGTGTTTGACTCTTCTCCTGTTGGTGTATGTGGGAAGATTCTTCCAGCAAATCTTGTAATACTTTCCTTGGTGGAATTCAATGCTATAATGGGATTGGATTGGCTCTCATTATATAGATCACATATCAAATATTGGGAAAAGGAAATATCTTTTTATATTATAAACCATCCCAGGATCCTCTACAAATTCAAGGAAGATCATGAATCTCCTTTGAAAAATCCTTCATCTGTGTGGGTGTTGATTCCCTATGAAGAAGAATACCTCTCCCAAATGGTTGGGTCAAAGGAAAGTGAAACCCTGTGGAAATGCCCATCTCAAGGGAATACGATGATGTATTTCCTAAAGAGTTACCCAGAATTCCCCCGAATCATGAGGTAGAGTTCTCAATAGAACTCATACCCGGAGCTACTCCTATCTAAAAATTTCCCTATAGGATGGCTCCTATCAAACTGGAAGAGTTAAAGAAGCAGCTATAAGAGCATCTGGACAAATGGTTCATATTCCCTCATGCATCACCTTGGGGTGCACCAGTGCTCTTTGTAAAGAAGAAGGAAGAAAAAATATGGTTGTATATCGATTATTGGGAACTCAACAAGATCACTATAAAGAACAAGTATCCTCTTCCAAGGATATATGACTTGTTTGATCAGTTAAGAGGAGATCAATACTTCTCAAAGGTGGATATTCATTATGGATATCATCAGTTAAAGGTGAAGAAGGAAGATATTCATAAGACTACCTTCTGTACAAGATATGGACACTATGAGTTTTTCGTGATTCCCTTCAGACTTACTAATGCCTCTTCAATCTTCATGGATTTGATAAATCGAGTTTTTAAATGTCACCTCAAAAAAATTATGTTAGTGTCTATTGATGATATTATCATATAATCATAGAGCAAGGAGTAACATGAAGAAAATATAATAATTGTGTTGGAGAGATAGAGAAAGGAGAAGTTGTACGCCAAGTTCAGTAAGTGTGACTTTTGGATGAATCAAGTCACAATCTTGGGACATGTGATCACAAGTGAGGGAATTTATGTAGACCCTTCAAAAAAAGGCGATTGAGGAATGGCCCAGACCCTCTAGTGTCACATAAATCTGTAGTTTTCTTGGATTAGCTGGGTATTACCGAAGTTTTGTGAGAAATTTTTCACGATTGTCAAGCCATCATACTAAGTTAACAAGGAAAGGGGTAAAGTATGTCTAGACGGAAGAATGTGAGGGAAGCTTCAAGGGGATAATGAGGAGGCTGATCATTGAACCTATACTCACACTACGAAAAAGTGGATAATGTTTTGTGATATAAAGTGATGCTTCAAATAAAGTCTTGGGTTATTTACTCATGAAAAATGAAAATGTGATATCCTATGCCTCATGGAAGTTGAAGATACATGGTCAGAACTACCCGTCGCATGATCTAGATCTAGCAGCCATGATTTTTGCCTTGAAAATCTGGCGGCACTACCTTTATGGTGAGAAGTGTGACATATACACTGACCAAAAGAGACTAAAGTATATATTCACACAAAATGAGCTCAACATGTGTCAAAGGAGATGGTTAGAGCTAATCAAGGATTATGATTTCTCTATTCACTATCATTCTGGAAAGGTGAACAAGGTAGCAGATGCTCTAAGTAGAAAAGAACCTGCTACTCAATCCATGTTACAGATTGAGGAAGACCCTATCTTCTTGGATATTCAAAGGATGGATTGAGAAATCATAAGGGTAGGGGATACACCCTACCTTGACCAAATTATTTTGCTATCATCCATGCAAGATAAGATTAAGGAAGCACAAATGGGATGATGTATAGATAAAAAAGAGTGTGAATGCAGTAAAGGAAGGGATGTTGCAAGAGTTCCATATCGAAGATGATGGTGTGATTCTATTCAGAACGTGGATTTGTGTGCCTTTATCACCTGAGATAAAGAAGGAGCTATTGTACAATTCACATAGCTCAACATTCTCTATCCATCCTGGGAGTACCAAGATGTACCATGATCTCCGAGAACACTTCTGGTAGGATAACATGAAGAATGATATTGCAGAATATATCTCAAGGTGATTGGTATGTTATGAAGTTAAAGTAGAGTGAAAAAAGTCCAAAGGGATGATTAAACCACTGCCTATACCCATGTAAAAATGGGAGAATGTTTCTATTGACTTTTTCACGAGTCTCTCGAAGACGTCGAATTGAAATAATGTGATATGGATTGTGGTTGACAGACTAACCAAGACTACCCATTTTATCTCTATTAGGGAAGATATCTCTCTAGAATAACTTTCAAGGATATATGTGAAGTAAATGGTGAGACTATATAGTGTTACACTCTCAATTGTCTCTGGTCATGATTCAAGGTTCACCTCTAAATTCTGGAGGATCCTTCAAAATACTTTGAGTACTAAATTAAATTTCAGCATGGCCTATCACCCCCAAACTGATGGCCAATATAAAAGGACTATTCAAACACATGAAGATATGTTAAGATCCTACTCTCTAGAATTAAAAGGTGGATGGTATCAGTATATCCCATTGGTTGAGTTCTCATACAACAATAGCTTCCACTCGAGTATTCAGATGGATCAATATGAATTTCAGTATAGAATGTGATGTAGAACTCCAACCTGTTGGGATGAAGTTGGAGAATGAAATCTACTTCGAACCAATCTTGTGTAAGAGATGACAGAGAAGGTTCAATTAATCTAGAAACAAATCAAATCTGCTCAGAGTCAGCAAAAGAGATATACTACCAAATGTCGAAGAGACATGGAGTACAACGTTGGGCATAAAGTCTTCCTTCGAATATCACCATGGAAGAGAGTCATGCCATTTGGAAAGAAAGGGAAGCTAAGCCCAAGGTACATTGGCCCCTTTGAGATCCTTGACCACATAGAAACCATGGCCTATTGACTTGCACTTCCACCGAATATGGCTTAAGTTCATGAGGAGTTTCACGTATCACTTCTGAGGAAGTTCATATCAGACCCCTCACATGTACTAAACTTAGAGGTGGAACAACTAGAAGATGATATCTCCTATGAGGAGCATCCAGCAAAGATTTTGGACCAAAGAGATAAGGTTCTATGCAACATGAAAACCCACATTGTCAAAGTGTTGTGGAGGAACCATAATTTTGAAGAATCTACTTGGGAACCGGAAGAGGCACTGAAGGAGAAGTACCCTCACATATTTGTGTAAAGTGAAATTTCGAGGGCAAAATTTCATAAAGGGCGAAGAATGTAACTACCCAATGTTTTTAAATGGAAATTATCTTCTTATAAATATGTCATAAAATCACTTGAAAACACAATATAATGAATTTCTAAGTGCTAAGTGAAATTTAAAAATATGTTTTCCACTTTTATGTTTGGAATTTCAAAAATATGATACACACAGTTGTGATCAGCAAGTTGTTTGGAGTCCAATAAGAAAAACTTAATTTTTGGTGAATAGTAACCTACCCTTATGAATAGTAACATACCCTTACGAATAGTGATATACACTAATGAATAATAACCTTACCTATGATAATATATAAATAATATTCAAGTTGAAAGTATGATATACCTATATTTTATAATAAGTAAATGATTGTTTTTAAACTGGTTTTTGATACTAAATTATGATTTTAATTAGATATTAAAATAATAATATTTAGAAAATTATTTTTGAATAATGGACTTCATTTTTGGATTCTACACAATGAAAAATTGTTGGGGTGAATTTTTGGGATTTTTCTAAAATACTTGAATTTTTAATGAATAGTGAAATACCATAATTTACAAAATAAGGTAAATAAGATAATTATAGATTCATGCTTGATGTTCTGCTGATGTGAGATCAATTGGTTCTGGATCACATGATGAAACTACTATTCTTGGTCATGTAATACTGACAATTCCTTGACTTTTGGGGAAATAATAAATTAATGAATTTTATATTTAGAAATCCCCTCTCCCCTCCACTATAAAAACCACCATTCACACCCTCATTTCCTCACACCTCTCAAGCTTCATGCCTGGTCTAAAATATGCCCAAGAATCTTTCCTAGCCCCTTCTTCACATCCAAGAGCTTCTAGTATCTTCAAAAGACCAAGCCTAGGTTTTTTAGGAGGATCTCAAGATGATGATTCAAGAGGTAATTTCCCTTTCTCTTTCCTTTAATTTCCTTTCAATTTCAAGTTCTTTTCTTATTCTCTCCCCCCCAATATTCATCCAAATGGTATGGTAAATCCAGTATCATACATATACTATAATTTTACGATAATAATGGGATATTATACCATCCAACCCCCTTCCCCACATACTTTTATTTTGTAAAAGAAAATGTTGTTCGTGAGGTGTTAATCTATCACCTTCAAGAATGACATGTTTTCCTTTTCCATTTCTAAATTCAGATCTGGTCATGAAAACATATTTATTGTTTAAAGAGAATATGTTATATTTATTATGTCATATTTAATGTTATGTAACTATATTATGTAGATATTACTAAATGATTAATCAAAGCAAGTTCGTTGTGGTCGAAAAACTGCCCAAATTAAATCAAACAATCATCATTTAATTATTATATAATGATTTATCCACATGATATATAATATAATAAATTATAAGATCATTTAAAATCCATGAAGATAATTAATAATATGTAATATCAGTTCTGTATGTTTACCCATGTTCTAACCGAACATCAATTTATGAATACAAGTGAACCTCTAAAGAAAAACCATAAAAACAAACATTCCCGAACAATGTTTTTAAACTCTATAACTCATAAAAAGGAACATAAAATAACTTAATGAAACCATAATAAACCATATTAATTTACACAAGGTTTTGTAATTGTTAATTAATTAATCTAATGTGGTTATATAGGACATTAAAGCGAAGGAAGCATACATATATAAGGTAAGGGGAATTCTCAAACCCAACATTCATCCTTTGGTTTCTCCATCCTTCACTCCTTTTGTGATATGGTTACTCCAAAATAATAATTTATTCATAATTATCTTTAATTTTATGGTTTATACATGTTTTTAACTGGTGTTTATTTCAAACAAATTTTTTTTCCCAAAGAAATCTTCTTTTAAAAACATACCTTTTACTTCTTATTCAAGGTTGAAGGTTCTTGTAACATGTATGTTATTCCCTATTTCTTTTGGGAACCCAATGTTTATGAATGTGTTCTTATGATATGAACCCCATTCCTTTTCATGGGTTATTTATGTTAAATTTTGATATATGTTCATTCTTCCATGCATGATAAATGATAATGTTATGATGTGACGGGTGCACCTAGAATTATATAGCGCAATATGAATGTTTCAATGTAATGGGTGAACCCAGAATTATACAGCACTCCAATGCATTGGGTAAAGTGAAGAAAATCATGAGTTTATTTGAAATGATGTGTGAACAAGATGCTATATTTTTTTTAAAGTATGTGTGGTAGTTAACCACTAAGACATGATGTTTCATTTTTATGCATTGTCACATTTCAAGTTTCTTATTAATGCTTCCTCTCATGTTCATGATTCTTTGCCTATGTTATGGTTATGCACACCGATTGTTATATTGTTCTTATATATCTTCTTACTGGGATTTTATCTCACCCCTTTTGATGTATATCCTCAGGTGACTACATGTACTAAAGAGAGGTCAAGTGCCAATAACAAGCTAGAGAAGACGAAATTAAATAAATGTTTATACTTGATGTTGTAACTGTTATGTATAGTCTTAGTTTTCCCAGGACACTAAACCATTGGATCCTCTATATGTAATACAATTATTTTTTTTCCTTTAAAATGATCTAATATTATTATAAGGAAAAGATGGGTTGCTTTAGGATATATATATATATTAATAAACCACTTAAACATAAACAAAAACTTCTTCAACTGATCTCCATCCCTTCTCAAAATACGTTCAAGAATCATTGAACTACCTTCCATGATGTTTAAATTCATACAAAATGGATCAAGAATCTTCAGACTTATGAGGTCCTCAAACAAGGTTTTCAACAAATAAAACAACCTATGCTTACCAAGGACCATGGTATATTCAATATTTTTCAAGCAAGAGCACAAATAAATGGGGTTATTCAATATCCCCCTTTGGATTTGTTAACAATCATTTGGAAATACTTGATCTTACTATCCCTAACTATTGTAACCCATGCCATTAGTCTCTCCTTCCTCACTGTGATATGTGGATCCATATTTTTGATCTCAATAAATTTGAAAAACTGAAAGGAATATTCCTTCACCATCTACGAGGAGGATTACTTTAAGACCAAAACATGCCATCACAACCCCTTCCTTACTGCCTTCATCATGACTGCTTGACATGATTTATTATATGGAACGAAAAACTTTATCATCATAAAAATTAAACTCCCTCTACAATAAGCATTGACACTTCACCCCCACATACTTCTTTCCTTATTTTGAAACATAATCCAAAGGATTGTAGGGGAACTCAAAATAGTAGGCATTTAAGTGGATGGGGAAGGATGAACATGAGGTCTCTAGATTAACTCAATAGACATCTCTATTTGAACAACTTTGGAGAAATTTTATTTAGTATGTTATTTTTTAAAATGTGTATTCAAGTTTGATATCTCTACTATCCACCTTTTATTTGATGAAATGATATTCAATATCAATTTTTTTGGATATATAATTTTGAACTAGATTTTAAACATCTCTATAGCACTTTGATTACCACAATAAATTTTTAACAATATCCCTATTTTAATCTTAATATCTAATAACTTCACTTTCATCCAAATAATATACATAAAAGAATGCATTGGAGCTACATATTCTACCCTGCCCATGCTTAGAATCACTAAATTTTTCTTCTTGTTATACCAGCTAACACAAACCTTTCCCAAAAAAAAGTTCCACCAAAATTTGAACTTTTATCTATACAATCACCATCCCAAAATGTATCAGTAAATCCAAAATAGTTTGGATCATCCCTATGTGTATATAGCATCCCTTAGCTCAAATTGTCTTTCAAATATAGCGGTATTCTTTTAGCATCCAACCAGTGAGACTCCTTAGTTTCATTGTGAAATATGGAACATAGATTCACTTTTTTATGTTATGTATGTTCTTGATGATTTTAGATAAATTAGACTTCAAATAATCCTTTTGAATTATTTTTTATTAAAACTATTTCCAACTTCATATTTTCATAGTTTAGTACCAACTAAAATTGGAGTTGAAATCTCTCTTGTATACTCTATTCCAGAACTCTTCCAAAATTCCCCACAATACTTTTCTTGATATAGAAAGATGTAATTTGGATTTTTCTCAACCCAAAATACTATAAAGTATGTCATCTTACCAAGAATGGAGATCTCATATCACTTTTTCATCTGCTCGAAAAAATCTTCATAGAGACACTCCTTATGTATAGAAAAAATAATGTCATACAAAAATAAAATTACAATGAGATTCCCTTTTCTAAATTATTCTACATAAATATTACAATAAACGTTACCTTTATTAAATATCATATCCCTTAAACATCCACCCTACTTATAATACTAGGATCTTGGGGTTATTTCAGACAATAAAATTTCTTTCTCAATCTAAAAACCATGCTCCCATCCTTTTCTAATATAAAACCAGCTGGTTGTTCAATATATATATATTCCTAAAGAACAAAAATTATGAAGGAATTTTAGATATCCATTTGATAAAATTTGTAATGATTCTGAGTATACACTACCAATAATATTCAAATAGTATCCAATATTTCTACATGTGAAAAAATTTCTTCGAATTCAATACCTTACATTTGATAATATCCATTGAACACCATCCAAGATTTGTTCCTTGATGACTCGCCTTTCTCATTTAGCTTGTTTTTAAGGCCCAATTAGTGCTAATTACATTTTTATCTTTTCACAACTTCCCATGTAATGTTGTTATCAATATTATAGAGTTATTCATTTATTTTTGTTTACCCATTCATTATGTTCAAAATTTATAGCCATTGTTTTAAATTCCACTTATGATACAAGAGATATTTAATTTTCTAATATTAGCCTTCTTATGATTTGCATTGGTGCATTCTGATTCCTAATGATACTCTTAATATAAACATGTTTCCTTAATCTCTAAAACTAATTTCTTTTACCACCAAAACCTTTTTCATTGTCCCTAGATCAATCTAAGTTTGCATTAATTGTTTCTAGTATTATTTTAGAAACATTCTAATTTATTTATTTAGAATTATACTCATTGTTTCCAATAGAATACTCAAAATATTTCTACATATATTGATCTATTTCCCCCAAATTTTTATTAATATATACATCCAAATACCCTACAATTTTCTGAAATATTTTATTCAAACACCTATAACTATTTCCATTGGATATGCAACCCATAAATACTCTATCATCATCCATTTCTTTAAAATTTCCCAATATGATTCATTTTATTTTACGGTAATAAGGACTACTAAATACCATGAAATATTTCACTGTAGGATTTATTTGGTAAAAAAAAATTCATAGGGTGTAGAATGTGTTTTAGGTCTCAAGATTTGTCTATTCTGAATGTGTAATGTTGTACACTCCGCTTCTTTCAAGAAGAGTTTTAAAAAATTATTTTCATAAAGTATTGTTTTCCTATTTCCATAATTCTTCTTTTATTTCTCTATGACACACAATTCTATTATTGAGAATAATTTGTGTTATAATGATGATTTATTCCACATTTTCTAAGATAAATTTAAATTTCATCATAAGTGTTTTCATTCCCATTGTCTTATCTCGGTTTTTTAATACACATACCAAGATCTTTTTTGTCCACCTTTTTGAATTCCATTAGTTTCACATTTTATATGAAATGAGAATATTTTTTACCTCATGAAGAGAATGATCTTTTATATCATCAAGTGATAAAATTTTAGGATTAAATCAATCTATAAAATTTATCACCAATTTATTAATAATCGTGGTGTCATCAAGATTCTCACAAAAGCCTCAATTATTACGAAAAATGTCATTTACTCGAGTAAATAATTCATTAACACATTCAACTTATATCATTTTCATATCTTCAAATTTTCTTCTCCATATCTATATATTTCTCTATCTTTCATTAACATTACCTTCATAACTAATTTCGATCTTATATGAGAATTATTTGTCAGTTTATAGACCCATAAATTTCATGTAATCTTTCACTGACAACAAAATTATAATTTTATTCTGATATTTTTCATAAACTTCCATGTTTTTATTGGTAGAAAACATCATCTGAACATCAATCCAAAATGGTGGAAACCCATTGTCACCGCATCATAAAACTCCAGGCCCAAATATAAAAGACATAGAACAATTCAATTCCTCCAACTATAATATTTTTTTCCATCAAATGTTGTACAACCATATTTTTAAATAAATTAATATTATCCACGGAAAAAGTGATAATTGATTGGATCCTATATAGGGAACCTCCCTATAATATCAATTAAAGTGCATATTAGATCAGTTTACTCCACTGAGGGGGGGGGGGTGAATATGTGTAGGGTAGTTTTTAAAATTTATTTTAAATTAAAAACTTTTAGGACATGTTAGAGTAATATATAATAAAAAATCCATCCTCGTATGATCATGTGAAAAATAAAGGGAAAGGGACACATATATTTTTAGAAAGTTCAAATCCAATGTGGAATCGAACTCATTATCATAGATAGTTACTCCCCCAACCATAGATTCCTTTCACCATATCCCAATGTGAAATTCACTGACAAACCATCATGGGGCATCCCAAAACACATGTTAGGATTCACACTCAAAAAAATAGTTTCCCCTGTAATAAAAAAGGCGATTACAAAACTGAATAAGATCACAAAAAAATATAGTCCCATAGGAAATGAAAAATGTAGATCCAATTCCTTGAGATACCAGAATATACAAGAATGAATCATCCATAGTGAATAAATTCATTTCTTTACAAAAAATTATAAACTCAAAACAAATCCCCTCAAATATCAAGATTCATCATATGTTGATCTCTAAAGAGGAAAACATCATCTATGGAATTCTATATCAATTATTATTTTTTGTCTCTCTCACATAAATATTTACTTCATGCCAATGGTTTTCTTACTATCAATTGTTCACCATGCACTAATTTGTTCCACCCAATTAAAAAATGTTATTGTAAAAAACCATATGCATTAACACCCCATGATCTCTATAACTGCAATCAACTATTGTGTCTCCATCATGGAATACAAAACTAACACCTAATATTGTGGAGGAATGCCGAAAAATTCATGCAATTGAATCTCCTTGAAATACATTAATTATGAGATATTGTTGAAACCCAATATGAATGTAGTATAGATTTAGAATCAACTATCTAGAACAGATGACTATATGGATCTCAACAAAAACTGGCTATGTGAATCAACTAGATACTTGAATCAATCCTCTACATGATCAATTAGATATGTTAATGAAACAGATATATATAATATTATACTCTACAATTCAACATTCATTTATGTTGGAAAATGGATACATTTTTAACATCTCAAAAATGGTTATGTGGCGAAAGCAGTAGCATGATTCTCTCTATAGCAGAAACACTTATGTGAATTGCTTACATAGCTAAAACAGCTAAGTGAATCTCCTATGTGAATTTTATTTTACCAATTCAGCTGGGTATCTATAACGACAATATTATTCATCCCCTTTACAAAATTAATACATAGATAAAGAAACCACACAAACTTAAATACAATTTATCCATATGATCTGCATCCCTAGTCAAAACACTTTATAGGATCATGAAACTCACTTCCATGATATTTATATCCATAAAAACTAGAAAACACATCATCAGACATCCGATATCCTCACTGAAGTTTTTCAACAAATATAACAACCTATGCTTATCAAGGACCATGGGATCTTCAAGAATTGTCAAACTAGACCACAATTCTCGGGTGTTTTTTAGATACTTGCACAAAAGTATGAGGGACCATGGGTAAGGGGTTATATAAAACCAAACCATGGAAACATAGTTCATAAATCATATTAGAAGTGGGTACATGATTTCCATATCATATTTATTAAATAAATAATAACAAAAAAACTAATTCAATAATTAAATTAAATTAATGTCAAATATACATAGTTTGGTCTCAAGACCATTATTATCCACCATGAAATGGTATAAAAACAGAAAAATATTATCTCTTGTAATCTAAATCAATAAGTAAAACTAAATAAATAGTTTTAATGATTTTATTTTATCCAATTTTGATGCTTAAATACTCATTTTGAAAATTCTTGTAAATTATAATTTATCCCTCTTAAATTTTAAAAAATAATATAATTATAAAAAATATAATAATTTTATTAATAAATATTTAATATATAAAAAATAATAAAGAGGTTTTTATTTCACATTCCTCATGCTAATGGATATTTCGGATGCTAATGGATCTATATTTTCTAAGAATGGGAAAATTGGATCCAAATATACATGTGAATTGTGCATCTCTTCTGATATAAATACAAGATCTAAATATCTAGATCATGATTTTCCAAGAATTGGAATATCAGATCCATATAAATGTGTTAATTATGAATATATTCAAATATGGGCACTAGATCTGGGGATTTGGAACTAGATTTTCTATGAATTGGAAAATAAATTCTTTATCAATGCACAAACTATTAATCTCTTTAGATCTGGATACCATATCTAAATATCTGGATACAGATATTACATGGAGTAAAAAAAATACATATCTATGCAAAAATTGTGTATCTCTTTAGATGTATATATGATATCAGAAGATCTATATCTAGAAATATAAACAATAGGAAAATTAGATACAAATATTTGGGTGAATTGTGTATATATTTAGATCCAGATACCAAATATAAGGATCTAGATTTATATCTTCCAAGAATATGAAAATGATAACTATATATGTACATAAATGGTTCATCTCTTCAAACCTAAATACTATATTTGAATATCCAGATCAAGATATACCATGAACAGATAAATTACATATAGATCTTCATGTGAATTGTGCATCTCTTTAGATCTAGAAACTAGAATTTAAGACCTTAATCAAGAATTACAAAAAACATGAAATTTAGATCCAAATATGTGTGTAAAGAAAATTTTCATATATAGAATGAGAATTAGATATATAATATTTTTAGTAATATTGAATCTAAAATAATCAAAAAATAATCACAATTTTTATAATAATAATTGAAGGATTCTAACATTGGGAAAGCGAATTGGGAAGATTCCAACTTTAAAAATTTTAAACAAATTTAATATAAAACTATTATATATCTATAATATACACTAGAATAGGAGAACATGATCTTCTTATACCTAAAATTGATTAATTCATTCTCATTGTTGTAATTTTTCATTTTTTTAGAATCTTAACTCGAATCCTTCTAAAAAGATACACATGTGAATCCAAAAATCATGACAACATGATATTAATGTGTTGGGTTATAACATGATGTATATAGATCTCACCAACATCATTTTATTGATCACAAAAATTTTACTTTTATGTTTTTGCTAGATCCTGATAGAATTTTTAGAATTATATTTTTTTGTGAAAACTCCTCTCTCATTGCAATATTATTGAACTCTAGAAATATTGACCCTAATTTAAGTCATAATTATGAAATTAAAAATAGTTTTTAATAAATTAACACCATAAAAATGTCCTTGGAATTTTTCTTCTTATTAAAATAAACCTCGCCACACCATTAATCATCATTTTAGTAAATAAGTAAATGATCAAAATAGATTTCATTATCTTTGAATATATTACTTATTAAATAGAAATATTATTTATTTAAGAAAAATATTAAATAAAATTCCTACATGATTAAATAATTGAAACCGTTAAATAATATAAAATAATTAAAACATTAACTCGATCCAACTTCTCTAATAAATAAGTATTCAATTATTCATTAACCTAAATAACATAAAAATATTTAAAAAATAATACTTCAACACCCTCATATTTATCAAGACTCATTTAGGATTGAATTATGATCAATAAAACATGAAAAAATATCAATTCACAAAATTATGCCTATTTCAATCTAATGATTAAATTCTTCTCAATCTAATGATTAAATTCTTATCAATCTAATGATATTTTGAATCCACCTAGATTTTAACCCTATATGACCCTTTTTCAGTGGAAATAGGTTAAAATCATATACAAAAAGTATTATTTAGGAATACATCATGTCCCCTAAAGAGAAAGGTAGATATCATAGTGTTATCAACCTCATATGAATTCTATAATGTATTATATCCTCTCTTTCAACCAATATCTCATAAAGCAAGATGCATACCCATTTTTCATCCATTGCTGATTTATTTTTATTTCATTTAATTTGAAAATTTCAATTACTATAACCTCTATATCTATGGATTTAACTAAGTAAATTTCATCTCAATTAAAGGTATAGATATATCTTATATTATAACATGAATGGGATAAATCCTATCTTTATTATTCAATAAATCATCATACAACTCACAATGTACCCAAAACAAAATAATTCCCTAAAATTATATATTACTGGGTATGATAGGTGTTTAATACCACTTATTAGGTGAAGTATAAGTGATTAAAAAACATATACCAAGATCTACATGATAGATGAAGAAAAAATGCATTAAATTGAAAATTAATAACATTGTAAATAACTTGTGTGCCTTATATCAATAAGAAAGAATAGTATCCATCCTCATCATATGCAGTTGGTAAAGATAACCAAAGTGGTAGCCAAAGGGAATCCCACCTTCAAAGGTATCCTGGAGTTGTGCCTAGATTTCTCATCATATGATAAGAATCCACTATCCTATATGGAATTCGAGTACCTCATGGGGAAAAGGAAGTATATGAATAGGGTTTTGAGGTCCATAGTGTTTTAGATAAGAATCATGAAGGCCCACACATGACTTCCTTTATATAGAAGTGGAATTTATAAATCCCATGAGGATGTTCCTTGATAGTGTATACATTAGATCATGCATTATAATGCATTATTTAATTCCTTTGTCTATTATTACATCGCATGAATGAATGAAAAAAATCCCACATGTTATATCTCATATAAGAGTTCTTTAAGGATAGATTATGTTGAAGATTCATTCCAACATTTACACTTTAATATTTTGTGTTGATGGTCATTGATAACAACAATAACTCCTGCATACATTAAGCCTATGATACGTTGAGCCGACCTATTATCAAGATAATAATCTCATTTATATCATAATACATTAGTGAAAATATAATCTTAAACCTTTTCTTAAGGATTCTCATCTAGTTATGAATTCTAAACACATGCTTAAAGATATTTTATTTACTGCATATCCCTCAAGATTTTGTTTAAGGATACATTATTAGCTACATATCCTCAATCCTAGGATTTAAGACATATAATATCCTTCAATCTTCTACTAACACTAAATCCTAAAATAATTTCTTTTATTTCACCTTATATTGTAGCATTTATAATAACTTGTTAAAGAATATTCCAAACCCATTTAGATATCTACCATTTTTTTGGAAATATATCATCATATTCACCATGTTTCACATCATACGAAGTACCTTTTTGAATGGCCATATAAAACTATTTTGTATTAACTTTGAAACACTTTTTGAGAAGCTCTTCATATAGATAAAATGGATTCTTTTACACAGATATTAAATATTTTTATATGAATATTCATTAAATTAGAAAAACACATACTTGGGGATCATAAATATATAATGGCTACACATAAATAATTGGTTCAGAAGTGAGTCATGTCATCTCCCACTATGTTCTTCATAACTAGAACCTTTCTTATAGATATCAAACATAATACATTTCCTCATAACCTAGGGAAAAGAAACATAAAAAACGGTGAGCATAGATTCTTAGTAAAGGTAGAAAAGGGGGATACATAGGCATAACATGAGAAAAATAATTTAAAACCATACCTTATATATCAAAGATTCTAATCTTGAGCCATGGTGTAATGATTTTGAGTTCATAAGACATAATTCATAAGGATTTTAGAGAACATGAACCATGATAGCATAATATTGGTATAATACATAGAATTTTTGCCTAAAAATAAGCATATAAAATCATTTATATATAATTCAGAGATCAGTAACAAGGATATCAAAGTGTATTGGGTTCACTCCACAAAACATCAAAGTAGTTATGGTTTACTCCAAAAACCATCATAGAGGACAATGTTCTTTACTGAATCTAGTTCACCACCCTTTCCAATCCTATCAATCTTCTTAAATAAAAATCATTACCCAATGCATTGGAGGTAGATATAGTTTCCACCCATCACATAAAAAAATCATACATATGTGTGCCACAATATCATAAAACATTCATCATATCATAAATGATTCATTATATCTTAAAACATTCGTCATATCATAACCCATGAAATAAAAGGGATTTGATAAAAATTTCTTCATATTATAATATATGTAAAAGCAATAGGTTTCATAATAATTTCATAATTTCATCATATTATAACCAATGAAAAGAATCAGGTTTCATATGAATTTTTTCATAGCGTAACCTATGGAAGAGAAATGAGTTTCATAACCATTATTCGATCATAAATAAAAAAACCATTTATAGAAAGAATAAAAATGGTATCCTTTGATCATATCTCTAGTAAGGCATAGGAAACATAAATGGATGTAATTTTATATTAAAAGTGATTTTGAAATATAATTTATAAAATTTCTTGAGAAAAATATCCTTTCAAGTATGAAAAACACTTTTTAAAACATAAAATATCTTCAAAATAAATTTATTTGAAAATAAACTTGGAATGCTATAAATTTATTTTCCAAGAAATTATTGTTCATGCAAGTGGTAAATTCCATTCATATTTTACATGTTAAAATGATTATTCCATTCACATTCTCAATAATGGGATAATGGTAATAGTTTGGAAAATGACATGAATATTCCTTTAAAAAAATTGCAAAATTTTAAAACACGGGTACATAGTGTATTTAATAAATAATTTATAGAATTTAATAAAATCAAAAGAACTTTTAGAAAACATGGTTTTTAAAGAAACATTGGTTTTATACTAAATAATGAAATAAAACAATTTTCATGGAAAAAATAATTTGAACTCTTGATTGCATAAAGAGAAGAAATTGAAAGGAAACCATGTATTCTCATGACATAACCAGAGGAGAATAAAATTAATGATTTTATTTAGATATAGATCATAATATTTTATCCTAATAAATATTATCATAAAAAATCCTGATAAAACTATTATATTGTAACATAACATCTTTACTGAGTTTGTAACATTTAATTATAAGCCCCATTAAGGAATAAAATTAAATGAAACATCCAATATCATGATAATAAATAGATTCATGCTATTACATGTCAAAGGGGTTGTATATAAACCACATAAAATAAGACAGGTGCAAAAAACAATGTTTCTAAAGGAATGAAAATTGATAAAAAATCACTTAACTTAAGTTTCAACTTCCTTCATTCATTTTCAAACTTACTATTGCCATTTTATTACACATTTATTAGCAATTCTAGGTTAAAGTCACGTTTTGGCCAATAATTTCTTTTTTTCATGTATGTTTTGATTTTTTATTTTTGGTACTCTAAATTATATATTGGTTAATCATATACATAATTTAAAACATGTAATAGATATCATATAAATTTATTCTGTTTGTATTTCTAGAAATCCATAAATGTTATAGATAGAAAATGAAATACACTATTCATGGAGACAATAGGTCGCACATATGCATGAATGTTGTTTCCATTTTCTCCATGAATGAAGAAAAAAAAAGGTGAATAATATATTAAATTTCTAAAATAATTTATATAAAATATATATCACATATATTAATTAAACCCATCATTATTGCCTTCCATGTAAAGTGTGAACTAATCACATCGCTTTGTGAGGCAGTAGTATGTTGTAAACATCAACAAGGATATTGTATTCCCAATGAATTGAAAGTATGAAGGTATATGTGATTTAATAATACAAAAATTATAATAATATCCTAAATATAATATATAAACATTTAATATATAATTATATCCACTTATGAGAGGTGTTGATGGAAAACGGATAACATCAATCTGTGATACGATAGTCTTCCAAATACACGAATAATTATTTCATATCCCATTTAATGGAATAGGATATAGTTGTAGGTCATAAAGTTAACATATAAAAACATAATTATATGGAATATTATGTGGTTGTTATATCAGAAAGTTTTAATAAGAATTGAAGTAGGTGGAGGAAGAAACTAGAAAAACACTCGGTTAGAGGTGTTACCAATTCTTCAGAAAGATTCTTTTTTGTTTTCATGAAAAGGCTTTATAGTTTGGTTTTATATCAAAAATTAGACTTCCAAGATGGGATGAGGTAAGTGAGGAATTTATTTCATCAGTTATTGGCTAAACCAAATGATTTTGTAAGAGTTAATAGAAGAGGAGAAGGGGTGACCTTTTATACGTGAGGTGAGTGGCACACTTGTAATTTTTTCAAAAGAAAATGGTGTACCAAAATTTTTCTCATTAAAAAGGATTAAATATAGACCCTCATATAGATTAGAAAATATAAGGTATAAATATGTCCATAAAATTGGTTTTGTATATGTTTTGGGTCATTTTTAAACCTTATCATTTTAGTTTAACTCTTTGGTAAACCCATTTTTACCTTAACTATGAAAAATAATTTTTTCTATTTTTACCATTTATTATGGTAAATAAATAATTTAACCTTATAAGACAATTTAAATTATTATGATTCTAAATATGGAATACATTTTTAAAAATTTCATACATATAAGTATAAAATTTTAATTTATAACTAATCTCATGGATACGACGAGAAAATTGTTTTACAAAGAAAAAATCATCAAAAGATTAAAATGATTTTATATCAAAATTCATTATGAAAATGATTCAAATGAATTAAATTAAATTAATTGAAATATAATTGAAGTAATTTTTCTTTTAACTTCATTTTAAAATAAGAAATAACCATATAAATTATTTAAATGGAAAGGTATTTTTCAATAAAAGTAGTATTTTCCATTATTCACGGAATAACTATTATTTTTAGAACAATACCCAAAAAACCTAAGATAATTTTAAAATTATTGTTTAAAAATTTATGATTATTTTATATTATTAATTTTAAAAAAATTTATAAAATCAATTTTATTATAATTTAGAAAATGAAATATATTTTTTTGAGAAAATCGTATTATTGAAACATATAAAGACCTTATCGAAAAATTAAGTACTTATTTTATCAATGTGTTTTATTTATATAAAATATTACACTTAATATTTAAAAGAATTTATTACTATTCATATTATTAATTTTACCAGCTAGTTTATGACAGTCACATTTATATAATAATAATATTATTATTATAACGCGGTTTTTTAAAACTTGGTGTTTTGTGCTACACAAGATAAATTTGGTGTTGCGTGTAATTTAATCTATCAAAGAAATTTAATTTGTTATAAAATATAATAATTCATAAAAATTAGGGGTGTTACATTCAATCCCATTTAAAATAAATTTCACCCTTGAAATTAATCTCTATAATACAAACATATGGGGATAGTTTTGCCACATCATTTCCTCAGGTTCCCATATAGCTTCTTTAAACTGGTGGTTTTACCAAAAAAACATTGACCAAGTGAGTGTTCCTGTTTCACAGAACATAATTTTTATTCCATGATATCTCCACTGGTTGTTCCACATAAGAATGATCCTACTCCTGTTGTATGACCTCTGAGTTTCGTATTTGTAAAGGATCAGGTATATACTTCTTCAGGAGAGATATATGGAACACGTCATGTACTTGAGAGATGTTTGGTGAAAATTTCAAATAATAGGTTAACAAATCGATACAATCAGAAATTTTAAAGAGTCCAATATACCAAGGTATTAGTTCCCCTTTCTTTATGTGTCTCAAAAAATTATTACATAAAGAAATATTTAGAAACACTATATCACCAACTTCATATTCTTAATCACACTATCAATTATTAGCCTAACTTTTCTATATACTATGAGCATCCTTGATGTGTTTTGGAATGGTTCTAACCTTCTCTGTTATTTCTTCAACTTTCTCAATTCCTAATATATTTCTTTCTCTATCTTCATTACATCACATTAGACCTCTACACTTCATTCCATAGAGGGATTCCTAAGGAGCTATCTAAATGTTCGAGTGAAATAAATTGTTGTATGAAAACTCAAATAGAGGAAGATGTTCATTCCAACCATATTTTGAAATTATATAATAAGATCTTAGCATATCCTATAGGGCTTGAATTTTTTTCTCAGATTGACCTTCAATATGAGTATAATATAAAATGATGAAACTTAACTCTATATCCAGATCTTCTTAAAGACCTCACTTGAAGTTCAAGGTAAACCTCAAATCCCGATTAGATATAATTAAATGTTGTACTACATTTAACCATACCACTTCCTTAATGTATATTTTATAAATATAATCAAGAGATATGTATTCACTAATAGTGATGAATTTTGATGATTTTTAAGGTGATTAACTATAACCCATATAAAATTATTCCCTTTTAAAATTTTTGGGGAGTCCTAAAGTACAATCCATGGTGATGTTTTCCTATTTTCATTCTAGTATATGTAATGGATGTAACACCCCTTAGACTTTTCTCTATTTGATTTTAATTTATAACACACCAAGTGCTGAGATATAAACTTTGTGATATCTCTCTTCATGTTATCCAACAATAAATACTCTTTCAAATATCTACCCATATTTGTACATCTATGATTAATATAGAATGAAGAACTATGAGATTCCTCAAAGAACTCCTACTTCATATCTCGTACTGAAAGAACACAAAACCTCTTCATCAACCTCATCATTCCATCATAATCAAGTTTAAAATTAGAAATATTTCTAACCTTCTTTTTCATCTCTAAATCTTATTTTTGCACATATTTAATCCTTACTTGGATAGATGGTTGTACATTCAATTGAGTAATATACTCTTTTCACCTTCCTTTTAGATTTGCAAAATCATCATTTATAAATCCAAAAATATTCGATCTTTTTTATAATCATTATGGATATGCAATTATGATCTTTTGGACTCAAGGCATCATCCACCATGTTCACTTTCCCATGGTGGTGGTTTATTGAGCAGTCATAATATTTAATATACACTAAACATCTTCTATGATTCATATTTAACTCCTTATCTATGAATATATACTTTAAACATTTGTGACCATTATTTATATCACAATTTTATCAATAAAGATAATTTCTCCATATTTTTAATGAAAATATTACTACAGCTAACTCCAAATCATGAGTTGGGTAATTTTTTCATCAAACATAAATTTTCATGTCGAACAATCTATAACCATGTTGTATTCATAAGAACACATCTCAATACCTTCTTAGATGCATCAATATAGATTAAAAACTCCTATCTACTCTATGTTAATTTAATCATATGGGTGCTAACTAATATTCTCTTTAATTCCTTTAAATTTTCATCACACTCATCTATTCAGAGGAACTTGGCTCCATTCAAAGTTAACTAGTGAGTGGATTAGATAGTCATGAGAAATTATCCAAAAACCATCATTAATATCCAGATAAACCAAGAAAAATATAGATCTTAGTCATTGTGATTGGTCTGGGCCAACACTCAATGGCCATTGTATTTAATGGATCTATTAGAATACCCTCTCTTGAGATTATATAACCCAAAAATGAAACCTTTTGTAGTAAAAAATCACACTTTGTAAATTTTAAATATAGTTTATCCTTACTTAGGGTATTTAATAAAATTACCAATTAATCTTTATACTCTTACTTTCTATTTTAATAGATAAGAATATCATCTATAAATACTACTGCAAAATTATCTAGTTAATCTATAAAGACACTATTTATTAAATCAATGAAGAATGTGAGAGAATTAGTTAGAACAAATGGAATAACTATATATTCATTGTAATCATACCTTTTATGGAATGTGGTCTTAGTAATATACACCTTCTTGCCTATAAAATAATGCTATCCAGAATAAAGGTCAATCTTGGAAAAGTATTGAGCTCCATGAAGTTTATCAAATAGGTTATCAATATGGGGTAGAGTATACTTGTTATTGATCAAAATATTATTCAGCTCCCAATAATCAATTAATATTTTCATTGATATGCCTTTATTTTTAATAAGAAGAACTAGTGCACCCCAAGATGACACACTAGGATAAATGAATATATTTTCAAGGTTATCCTGAAGCATCACTTTCAATTCATGCATCTCAATCAAGGTAATTCTATGGGGAACCTTTGAAATTGGTGTGGCACTAGGTATGTGTTCTATTAAGAACTCAACTTCAGAATTTGGTGTAAGGCTACGAAACTATTCTAGAAAGACATAAAAAATCCCACACAATAGGTGTATCTTTGATGTTGATTTTCTCCCTAACCATCTAATATAAATGCCCCTATTGAATAAGAATCAAAACCCATACAATGGAAGTGATTTTAATAAAAAATTTCATATTTATCATCACACTGATAGAAAATCATAGGTTGTTTTAGAATATAAAATCTGACACCCCTTCCTCAGAAAATGATCTGGGTTTTATGTAGAGAAATCCAATCCATTCCTAAGATAACATAAAATTCAAATAGAGGAAGAATGAAAAAATTATTAGGAAGAAAATTATCAGAAACTTTAACAAGAGAAGAATCATATACTTGAGATGCAATCATCTTACCATTAGGGGGTTTCATTGCTAATTTCTCATCTAAATGTTTCAGTGACATCTTGATACCCTTATAAAATTATCCATATATGAACTAATGGGTATATCTAGATTCAAATAATACAATATTTTTTCTATAGTGGATGTAAGTGTAGCTTCTACCACATAGTTATCACAACCCTCATTTGAAATAGTGATCACATGAGAGTTCCTTTTTTCTCTCAACTTAAGAGGTTTCTAATGTCGATCTCAAAATTAACCCTTAGAATTGGGAACTGGTCAGGATAATGCTCATACACCTTGAATTTAAAGCACTAGAGTGTGGGTGTTGTATTATATGGATATTTATCTCTATTGGAATAATTATCTAACTTCTTCACATCAGATCGGCATATGATTTCCCAATGACTTTCCGTTCCACACATAAAAACATTACTAATCCCCTTAAACAAATTCCTCTTTGTTTCTTCCCAAAATTTGAGAATAAAGTAAATATCATCGTTTTCTCTCCATGGTTTTAATATTTTCATTTGAATTACATTTTTGTCTTCTTATCAAAACATTTAGATTGATACATAATTAAAAACACTAGTTCCACCTTTATATCACAATGAAAAATCACTTCATAGATTCTGAAGTCTCTTATAGCTAAAAACCTCCAGAGACTTGGTTTTATGCCACTGAAACATTGATCAACCTTAATTTTAGGTTATGTGATAATAAAAAAAGTGTACCTCATAAGACTTTTAAAATATTCCTCATTGGTAGCAACATATTCAATATAAATTTTCTTTAGCTCAAGGAACTCCTTTTCCATCCTCATATAAATAATACGAGGAACATACTTATTAAAAAATAAATTCATGAACTCATTTCAATCCATGGAGTCAATTTCGTCACGTTCCCTTGTATACTAGATGAGAATCCCCAATTTTTCTACTTCACCTTCCAAATGATAGATATCCAAAATGGATTTTTCATGTTCCAAATACCAGTGAAAGGAATATATATTTTTAGTGGTATCGATTAATTTCTCATAAACTAGTCGATCTATTGAAGGAAGCTAGAAGTTTCATCATGAATGACTCAATAAAATGTTGTTCTTTCGTTTTCTATTTTGGAAGATCATCATGTTTCATGTAAGGAGAATGTTTTGTGAGTATAACAATGAAAATTTTCTTTCTTACTTCGATAAATTTTGGCTACTTAGGAGGAAGATAATTTCGTTGTTTGTCTCACTTAACCTTAATATGGTTCATTTGGGTTCCATAGATTGAATAAAACATAAAATCATTGTGTAAGAAATAATAATCGTAGTGGGAAACCACATAATATTGAAAAATAACTTATAGGATGTATAAACTATGATACATTATTTTTAATATATGACACATTGTGATTTATCCTAGGTCATTCAGAGTCATCATATATTCAAATCCTTCATGATGGTTAATAAAGAGTTTATATTTCAAAATCATATCCCCTGGGAGGGTCAAACCAAGTGTACAACAAGGCCCATTGTTGTGCCCTAGGTGATGATCAAGTCCAACACAATAAAACCATTTTGGATGTATCACCCTTAGGTACCACTGTTTTATAGAAAGATCTACATTTTGAATCTAAATAGAGATTTAATTTATTAGAAACCACTCACTATATACTTTAGCAAATTCCTGGATATTTTCCTATACTTTGACTCATCCTTAGACTTATCCCTAGAAATTTCTATAGGGATATCACTAAATAATTATCATCCTAGTTTCGGATGGTTAATTAGATATATCCTCTGATTCCAACTACAGTGACCCGAGCTTCTCATACATAAATATTACATCTTTTTAGATGAATATTCATTACAATATGAAAACACAAGCCTAAGGATCATAAAGATATAGTGTCTTTGGAAACCTTGAAACATAAAAAACTGGTCAATAAGTGGGATACATAATTTCCCACTATATTATATATAAATAGATTCCTAATTTGAAATATCACACATAGTAATTTTTATTATTACATGAGGAAATGAATCATAAGAAAGGGTGAGCTTAGATGCTCAGTAAGGGTAAACAAGGGAGATACGTATGCATAATATGAAAATAAGGGCATGAGAACATGAGAATAACATTTGAAAAACATACCTTTCATATCAAAGACCATAATCTTGAGCCATGGAATAAATATTGGAAGTTTATAAGACATGAATCATAAGAAAATTAGAGAACATCAGCCAAGAGATCCAAATATTGGCATAATACATAGAATTATGGCATACACAAAAGCATAAAAATAATTTCCATATTAGTTAAGGCTCATTGCCAAGGATTTTATAGTTGAATGGGTTCGGTCCCCAAATAATCACACTAGTGAAGTATTAATCCCAAGACTATCACTATGGAAAAATTCCCTTACTGAACTAGGTCCAGTCCTTCTTCCAGTCCCATTTATCTCATGAGATATAAATCTTTACCCAATGCATTTAAGGGAGATATAAGTCCCACACATCACATAATGAAAATAATAATCATGTATTCCATTGTATCATAAAACAATCATCATATAATAACCCATTAAATGAAATGGGTTTCATAAAAATTTAATCATATCATAACCTATGGAAAGGATATATGTTTTATAATCATTTCATCATTTCAAAATTATATTACCCATGAAATGAGGAGGGTTTCATAATTATTTCTTCTTGGTGTAACCTGTGTAAGAGAAATATTTTTCATAAACATCATGAAATAATAAACAAAAATACCATTCATAGAAAGAATTATAATAGTATCCTTGGATAATATCCTCAATAAGTCATAGCCAACATCAGTAGATATCATCTTAGATGGAAAATTATTTTGAAATATCATTTAAAACATTTCTTGAGGAAAATATCTTTTCCACTTTAAAAAATAATTTTTAAAACATAAAACATTTTCAAAATCATTTTAAATTAAAAAAAACTTTTATGATTATAAATAAATCATCAAATAAATGATTGGTTATGATGGAAGATAATTTTTTTCATGTCATACATGTTAAAATGAATATTCCATTAAATTTTTTGATAATAGCCAAATAGGATTTGTTTGGAAAAAGAAATGAAGATTAATTTAAAAATAATCAATAGAAAAATTAAAATATGGAATCAAATTTATTTAATAAATAATTTATAAAAGTTAAAAAAAATTCAAAAACACTTTTAAAAAACATGGTTTTAGATGAAAAATGGGTTTCTGACTGAAAATACAAATAAAGATTATTTTTCTTTGAAACATTCCTTCAAACTCTTGAGTTCATAAAGAGAGGAAAATGATTGAAAAAATGTATTATCATTATATATACCGATTATAAGAAAATTATTTATTTACATGAGAGATGGATCTTAATATTTTATCATTGGGAACATAATCATAAACAATCTCAATAAATAATGAGATTATAATATAAAATATTTATAACTTTGGAAACTTTAAATTATAAGAACCATGAAGTAATAAATTTAAAGTAAACTTAAAATACCATGAAAAAAAATAAATTCATGATATTACATGTCAATGTTTCTATATATACATCTCATAAAATAAGATAGGTTCATAATATAACATATATCTCAATAAAGGAAAATTGAGACAAAAATCTATTACCTTAAGCCTCAACTTACTTAATACAAATTAAAAATTACTATATAATTAATAAAAAAATTATTATACATATATTATAGAACAATAATTACATATTAAATTCCATATATGATTTACTTATGACATTTTCTTACCCATTTATTAATAATTCCGTGTTAAATTCACATTTCAGTCAATAATTTCTTTGTTTCACAGGTAAGTTTTTGATTTCTTCTTTCTGGTCCTCTTAATTTTATCATGGTTCAATCATACGTGAAATATTAACCATGATATGGATATAATACATATTTAATATTTATGTATTTATAGTAATCCATAAATTTTATAGATTGAAAATGAAATACATCGTTCATGTAGACGATTGGTCATATATGCACAGGAATGTTGCTTCCATTTCCTCAATGGATGAAGAAAAATGAAGGTAAATAAAATATTACCTTTATATAATATATTAATTAAAACCATCCTTATTACCTTATATTTAAATTGTGAATGAATCACATCTCTTCGTGAGGTGGTAATCTGTCGTACACATGAGCGATGTTATCATGTTCCCATAGAATAGAATGTATGAAGGTATATGAGATATTAAAAATATATAAGTATAGTAATATCATAAATTTCCTATATATACATTTAATCCCTCATTATATCCATCCATGAGAGGTGTTGATGGAAAATGAATAACAACGGTTCGCGAGGTGATGGTCCATCATACACACAAATGATGATTTTGTATCCCATTTGATGGAAGACTAAATAGTTTTAAGTAATAAAATTGATATAAAAAATATCAGTATATGTAATACATATATGTTATTATATCATCATGTTTTGATAGTAATTTAAGGAGTTGTATGGAAAAAATAAAATAAAATTCTCGGTAAGTGGAGTTACATGTTCTCCAGATAACTTTATTTTGTTTTCACTAAAAGGAATATTAGGCTGGATTTAAGAAAAAATAAGTCTTTAAGTACGGGATTATGGAAAAAGAAATTTATTTTTCTATTTATTTGATGAAAAAAATCGGTTTGGAAGTGTGAATAGGATATAAGAAGGGGTGACCTTTTAAAGGTGAGGAGACTGCCATACTTGTATGTATTTTAAAAGAAAAAGGAATACCCACATTTTTCTCATTGAAAAAAGATCCAAAAAAATCCATTATTGATTATATAAGATATAATGCCTAAATATGTACATAAAATTGGGTTTGGAAATGTTTTGGGTCATTTTAACCCTTATATTTTTAGTTTAACCACTCGGTAGAGCAATTTTAACCTTAACCACGATAAATTATTTTTACTATTTTTACTATTAATTTTGGTCAAGAAATAATTTGTGCTTATTAGATAATATAAAAAGTTCTAATTACAAATATTTAATCCAATTTTAAAAATTCTACTAAAATAATTCAAATAATTTAATTTTAAATTAATCTCGTGGATGTGATAAAAAGAGTTTCTCTTACGAGAAAATGTTCAAATGTTTAAAAACATTTGATATTAAAAATAGAAATGAAAATGATTTCAATGATCTAAATTGGATTAATTTATATATAATTGAATCAATGTTACTAGTTTACCAATTTAAAAAAAACACAACCTTATAAATTCTTAAAATGAAAAGGTATTTTTCAATAAAAACCTGTATTCTTCACTATTCACTAAAAAATTAATCCGTTTAGGAAAATCCCAAAAATTCAGCCAAAGATAATTTTGACATGATTATTTAATAAATGAAACATATTTTTATCAAATTATGTTTATAAAAGTTTCAAAAATTAATTTTATTATTTTTCACAAAATGAAATAAAATATCATTTTTTGAGAAAATAGTATTTTCAAAACATATAAAGGAATTATCGAAAAATTACATACTTTTTTATCAATATGTTTTCTTTATATAAAACCAATATACTTAATATTTAAAAATTATTTATTACAATTAATATCTCTAAGTTTAATGGTTATTTTATAATGGTCATGTTTAAAAAATAATATTAATAATATAATGTGGTTTGTTAAAACTCGATGTTGTGTGCAAAACAAGCTAAACTCGATGTTTCATGTAACAAATGATCTCAATGAAATTTAATTTATTCAAAAAATAATATCCATAAAATATATGGTCATTACATTTCTGATCCATACTCAATCCTCATTCATTCAACCACAAAGTTTTACCACACTGGCCTTTGTATCATTGATAATAAATATGAATCACATGATCCAAAAATGTTATAAAAAACATCCTTTAGAAAATAATCAGTGATACTCAAGATAAAAATGGATTTTACATGATATCTACCAAAAACATATATCTCTATACCTTTGTATAACAATTGAATCACATGATAACATGACCTATCATATCTTTATTTTGTCCAAGACATTGAGTGACTTTAGAAAATAGAGTATGTCATTATTATATAGTTAGCTCTAAAATTTTCTATTCTCCATGTATATATTGATTAAGATAATGAATACATCACATGTAATTTATCTATATTAATCACCACATCACATTCCTCTCATCCAAATAGATAATATCATTATATATACTATCTAGGTTCCAAAACCAACTCCCCTGTCTGTATCAATCAAGGGCCTAGATGTAATACTCATCAGATGAGAGGAAAAATACCATATTACTTGATCTCCAACTGACTACATGATAAAAAATATACCCACCCACCCCCTAATTCAATAATCCTCAAGGATAGTGTAAGAAAGGTATCAATTTATGAAGGTTCTCTTGATAGGTGTATCACCAATATCGGGTAATAGGGAAAATATGATCCATGCACCCCTAGTATACCAAATACATAGTGTATGGCATTCCATGTTCTATACATAGTGGTTCATTCACTGTACATTTTTTTTCTTAGTGGGAATATTATATACCTTGATACAAGAATCCAACTCAACCTAACCATAAACTTTCTTCATAACATATAAAACTCCATGACAAACATTATTTATGGATAACATAAATTCATACTTCGAGAAGTCAATTATCATTAAATTTATTTAAATGAATATAAATATATAAATTTATGCATCCAACCTGAAACAATGATAAAGTGTAGATTTCATTTTATAGGATATATTTTATATTATTTAAAACTCTTTAATAGTTTATAACAAAACTATACATAATCATCAATCTACCAAATAATATATGACAAATACTAAACCAAACAAATGTTTTCAATACTTTATAGTGTTTTGTTAACTCAATACATCATATATAAATCCCACCAAATTTCTATGTGACCACTTAATAAAATATTCTAACTAAAATCATTAATTATTAACATATATGAAGAAATAATGTTTTTAATAATGGCGAGATTTAGGAATCATATTCCTACTATTCAACTTCTGAAACATATTCAAACTTTTTAACTCTGCAAAATTTTATATTATTACTTACCATCATATCCTAAAATCCTTTAGTATAAATTGAAATTAACTTCCTTATGGTAAATAAATATAACTCTTCTGATTTATCTATACTGAATTTCCCTAAAAACTTTTAGGATATTAAGTGAACATCACTTTTAATTTTGACTATCAAAATCCTATATAAAATCATGATTTTCACTTTATCACTTTAAATAAATTAATTTTTTACATTTTTATTTAACATTAGAAATCCTCAATTATTTAGGATAATAAGTGAAAAACACTTTAATTTTAGACATTTATAATATTTTATTTGTTAATTAGGAACTTATTAAGTATAAACATACTCATACTGGCCTCTTAAACACCATATTCTTTTCATAATATCATACAAAGATATAAAAAAAACCTTTTTGTTAGGAAATAATTCTTATTTTTTCTCAACAATAATATTTTAAAAATAATCTATTGGTTATATATCATATTTTTAATTCTATGTGTTAATATATGTTTCCTATGAAAAATATTAAAATATACTAATGATGGGTATCAAGAACATATTCCTTTATATTTTATAAATACTTGTATAAAAACGTTTTTTTGGACCAGATATGTGGCTTGATGTTTTATTATAGGAGGATTAATATATTTTCAAAATAACTCTCATCGGTAGGATTTTTCCTTGGAAATACCCAATGACTCCTGCATTGGTGATGATCTATAAGCTTTCTTTCCCAAGGAAGAATGTCATTGGGATTTCTTACTAAAGAAACTTAAGAACTCACATTGTTTGAGGGGATTAGAGTTCAGGATCATATCACTATGTTTAGGGTAATTATTTCCTACTTCAAGACTTTATTATATATTTAATATATGTTCACGAATCCTTCCCAAGCCTTGATATATGACCATTTACCCTTGTTCTAATGACTTTATTATAACCATGTGCTCAGGGGAACAACTATGTGTAACCAAAGTTATATACTATTATCTGATCTATTTATGATTGTCTAGTTTATAGAAATATTTAGGCACTCTGGAGTTTATTTCCCTCTAAGGATAAAATTAGTGTTTTGGAATTTAGATTGAAAACCTAAGAGGTTTTGTAATCATCTTGTGATAATAGTAATAAAAACTCTCATAGTTTGTATGGAACCATACCCTAAATTTTATCATTATGTGATAAGTATGCATGTGAATGGATTTGAACATTAGATCTTGGACTTGATGCTTATAGATGCATCATATATATCCCTTGGATATAAGAATCAGAGAACACATAGTTCTGATAAGTGTTTGTGTCATAGAAGGTGTGACAATAGAGGTGTTCAGTGGGACTTATGCATATTGGGGGCACCTAAAGGCATTTCATGGGGAATATATACCTCTAAAGTAAGAGGCTATTCTTAGTATTACATCTAAAATAAGGCCCATACTGAGGGTATTTGTATCATGAAGGTGAAACAATAATATATGGTATTTAAGACCACAAAATTTATGCTATATGTGATTAGGGCTTACACACTAAGGACAACCTTATGTTTGACAGGGGTTTACACCCGAAGTTCACTCTGATGTTTGAGAAATAATTACACAATAAGGTCTCTTGAATATGCTTTATTAATATTATGAACCTTTAATGTGAGTAAATTTATTTCTGGGGCTTATACCTAAGAAGGATTCCCATATTGAAGGAATTTATTATGAAAATGTCATGATAATTTCAAGTCTCACTACTGGATTTATATATATTTGCGACGGGATCCCGTCACAAATAGGCTTTAGCGATGGGGGCCCATCGCAAATAGCCCGTTGCAGGAGACAGAGTCACAAATACCATTATTTGCGATGGGCCCGTCGCAAATAAGCCTCCAATTATATACATTATATCTCAATAAACCATTTTCGATGAGCCCGTCACAATTAATCGTCTGATTATATACAATATATATATAAAAACAGATTGTGATGGGTTCGTCGCAAATAGTATTTGTGACGGACCCGCCACCACGTCGCAATTACTAAATATAAAAAATTATATTTAGATTATTTTCGACGGGATCCCATTGCAAAAGGTACCGTCTCAAATACTAATCATAATAAAAAATTAATAAAATTATAATTAATGAAAAAATTATATTATTATTATTAGAATAATTAAAAATTAAAAAATAATTTTATTAGTAAAATAAAAAATATAAAAAATATAATATTAAAAAAAATATATTTAATAAAATTATGATTAATAAGAAATTAATATTAATATTATTAGAATTCTCAATATTTAAAAAAATACAAAAAATCATAAAATATTATTATTATTAGTAAAATAAACAAATATTAAAAAATATAATACTAATAATAAATAATAAAGTACTAAAAATAAATAAAATTAAATTATGAAATATTTGCACCAATATAAAAGATAGAAACTTTAAATAGTTCATATTACTAAAAATCTTGAATTCAAATGTTTTTAACATAAAAAACAAATCACTGGGGGGGGTCGTCTTCTGGAAGAGGTGGAGGAGGAGGAGGAGATGGTGGAGGAAACTCCATCCCTATACTACGAGTCAGACGGTGCATGTACTCCATTTTCTCGTGATGCTGCTGCTGCAGCTACTGCTCCCATCTATGCATCTCCTCCTCGTGTTGTTGTTGCTGCTGCTACTGCCACAGACACATCTCTTCATGCTACTTCTGCAGACTCTCTATAAGCTTAGCCTGAGTTCGCAACTGCTCCTAATACTGTGAGGCCGAAGATGATGCCTCCCCATGAGCTCCTCTCGAGTTGGACACCGACATCACAGAAATACCATAATAAGTACCAGGAGTCAAATGAGAGCCGATTCCAACTACTCAGCCCTTATAAAATCCATACTAAGTCACCTACATCCATGCCGCCTCATCGAAATGGTGGGCACTGGTCTGCTCAGTCGTCTCGTCCTGACTCTCAGCCTGTGTCTGAGAGGTCGCAGCCTCATATGACTCCTTCAATTCCAATTTGAATTTAAAATGGTGAAAATATTATATGTAGTTAATAAAAAATAGGGAAACATAATACTAACCATAATCTGACGTTGGCGATCACCTCTAATATCTCCAGTGGCCAGATCACTGTACATCCTCCGATAAACGTCAAACTCTGTAATACCGGGATGCTCGAATGCCTACAGAAATATAAAATAAACTATTTATATTTAAATTTATATATAATATTTAAAAAATATACTTACCAGATTCTCTCTATGTGTACTGAATGTACGATTACCAGCTCGATGTGTCACATCCAGTCTCCCCCGATTCTGTCATCTCATTGAAAATCTCCTCTGAAATCCACTACCCAACCAGTGTAAGCATAATCCATCCCAAACATGAGATGGAATGTACTCTGGTCGGTGTCCTCTACATGACTCATCAAATTCTATCACTCATGCTTTCTTAATGGCTGTTCTTCTCAAATTGTGCAAAAACTGACAGAAACAGCCACACATAGTCACCTGCCATTCCATATGGAGAGCATCACGCATGCTATCATCGATGGGATACCATAAACCCTACAAATAATTTATAATATAAAGTTATTAATAAAACCAATTTCAAAATAAATAATCTTTATTTACGCACCGTCCAATGATCAAACATATCTCACCGCACATCAATGGGAATTTGTTCCCATGTGATCCGGCTGACAAAAATAATTGCGCAAGATAGCACTCCCCTATCAAATAGCTACATGTGAAAAAATATGAAAAATGAATAAATAATCAATAAATTAGTATATATATAAACAAATTAATGAAATATAACTAAAATATATAGGTTACCATACCTCTTTGTGCATAGATCGAAGCCTAGACGTGGACGTCGCTCGGGGATAGGGTCAGGAATCATCAATCGTGCAAGACCCTACCCCCTCTATGTACCCCCTGAACCGCTAGTAGGCCGAAGGTCAGATGTTACAAAATCCCCCTCATCCAAAGGTACACTAGCCCCCTACAACTCGCGAAATAGATTTGGATCCATCTAAAATACAAAATTATTGTTGTTAGTAGATAGTTGAAAATAACTATTATATACAGATATATATTAGTTATGATTATAACTAGCATTTAACTATGTCAATGTTAATCTCCATCCTCATCTTCATAGCTATCCATTCCAATGTCTTCATGTTCCTCCTCAGCATCATCAATATCCATATGAGTTTCAGTTTCTTCATCTCTTGTCATTTCAAATTCATTTGTAACATCATTAACATCTTCGTCATCATCGATCCTTAATTGTGGGGTGTCTTCATCGATATTAACATCTCTTAGTGAAAATGATGGATTTTGAGCAATCTCTTGAAAAATTTCAATTCCTTCAACTTCACTGGAACCAAATTCTGTTTAAGTAAACTGATTCTCTTGAGATTTCATTTTTATTATTCTCCACCAATCACTCAAATCTCTATAAGTAACACAGTACATTGTGTAATAAATCTGATGTACCTGTTGAGCTAGTAAAAATGGTTCATGTACTACAAGAAGACTTATATATTTAATATTGACGATTCTATGAGTCATATGAACACGCAAGCCTCTCTCAGTATCCAATTACCGACATTTAAACATCATTATGTAATTCTATCCTAGATAACACAGCTCAATAATTTCATCCAGAATGACATAAAAGTCAACTTCAGTTTCTCTATGATGCGATCCTCTCAAGTAAACTCCACTATTCATTGTTTTATTTGATTCCCCATATGCACGTGTATGAAATTGAAAACCATTCACCACATATACATTATAATATTTAACCATTTTGGATTGTGGGTTTTTCAATATACACAGCCGGTTATCAATTTTATCATCATGTTGAGACACATAAAAATTTATAAAACAATTATCAATATGATAAATAATAAACAAAATTGATATTAAACCATCAATAATTTATGATACTAGTTTTTGAAACCATTGAGAAAAGTTTTTTTGTCTGCGTTCTACAAGAGCAGCTGCTGTAATTTGTGAAAGTTGTTTCTTGATATGATTATCGTATAACCTATAAATAAAATAATTTTACATACTGCAACATAAATTATAGAATAAGTTATATAAGCACTCATAATACAGTTGATATCATTTCTTCACAGTTGAGCAGAACATATGTATGAGATCTGTGATGTTCATCATCTGAAATCCACCATTCATGAACTCCACTAAAAACGAGATTTTGCTGATTAAAAACTGATAATTGATTGTCCATTTCATCATTAACATTCCCCTTGTTTTGTCCAATGTGATTGTGTTTTGAGGGATATTGAGATTCAAAATAATGAGAGTAGAAAAAATCAATTCCCTCTTGCAAATAAGCTTCAATAATTGAGCCTTCAACTGATGCTTTGTTACATACTTTTTTCTTCAATTTCTGAATGCATCTCTCAAATGGGTACATCCATCGAAACTGTATGGAACCTCCAAATTTATCTCTATGTGGCAAATGTAATATCAGATGTTTCTTTGAGTCAAAGAAAGCTGGCGAAAAGATTTTTTCCAGTTTACATATAATTAAAGAAACATCTTCTTCCAATTTTCTTAGGGCATCGTAGTATGTTGTCGTTGCACAAATGTCTTGAAAAAAATATGATATGTCTGTTATTGAATCCCAAATCATATAATTACAAAAACCTCCAAATCCAATCAGAATAAATATTTCCATTATAACATGACAATCCTGAATTTTTAATCTGGTAATATAACCACTCTTAACACATCTTCCAAAATTAGAATGACAACCATCTGGAATCCTTAAAACTTCAATCCACCGAAAAAATAATAAGTGAATCTCTTTGGATAGTGTATAAGATGCTTTTTGGTTTATTAACCTCTGTGATCTGACATTTTCAAATAGTTCAAGTTATAGTTGCATGAAAATATGGGAAATATCTAATCGTGCCTTTACAGTATCTTTGGTCTTACATGGTGTATCCAAAACTGTATGAAATAAATTATCAGAACAGTTCTTCTCAATATACATGACATCCAACATGTGGTGGACCAAAAAATCAGACCAATATGGAAGATCCCAAAAATGCTTCATTTTATCCAATTATTTTCTTTCCCAAATCCATCAATTTTCTATTGGTTTACTGTTGGTCCAAATGTGATGGGAGGTAATGAAAATACAACTGATTTTAACTCTGTACCTGAGATCATCTTTTGAGGTTTATCCCTTTCAATTGTACCTTTTCTGAAATGATATTTTTCCTCTGAAAATGATGATTGGTTGGAAGAAATTTGCAGTGATAGTAATAATAGCAAGGTTTTTTTTCATTGATGTGCATAAAGGCTCTGTTGTCTTTCATAAAGTAAGGAGATGATTTTAGACCATGTGTACTCTATCCAGATAACATGACATATTTCGGAAAGTCACTAATCGTCCACATCAATGCAGCTTTTAATATGTATTTTCTTTCATAGCAACATCATATATATTAACACCATCACTCCACAATGCATTTAAATTATCAATAAATGGCTTTAAATAAATATCAATATTCTTTTTTGAATGTCCTGGGATTAATAGAGTCAAAAAGATATAGGGCTCCTTCATCAGCAACCATGGAGGTAAATTGTACGGACAAATAAAGACAGGCCAACATGAATACTGACTACCATAAGAACTAAACAGACAAAAATCGTTAGTATAAAGACCCAATCGCACATTTCAGGATTATAAAGTAAAATACAGATGCAGATAGTGAAAATGTTTCCGTGAATCACCATCATATTGATGATTCACGCTTTTATCAGTTGAAATCTTGGTTTTGTGCCATGACATCATTGACGTTGTGTCCTGAGACATAAATAAACACTGCAACTTGGATGTAAGGGGGAAATATCTCAAATGTTTTACGGGAATTGATCCAGAATTCCTTGGTTGAGCTTCTTTATACCTCGATTTTCCACATGTGGGACAACTATCCAATGACTCATTTTCACCAGAATATAAGATTCAATCATTTGGACATGCATGATTCTTCCGATAACTAATGATCAGATTACAAACCAGCCTCTTGCTCTCATAGTAATTTACAGGAAATAAATTTCCATCAGGTAACAGTGTTTTAACCAAAGAAAATATCTGATCAAAATGGTTGTTTGACATTTTATTATCTGATTTAATAGCCATAAATTTTGCAACCGATTCTAATTTTCTTATCTTACAACCAGGATATAATGAATCCTCAACAGACCTCAATAACTCATAAAATTAAGATGGTGCCAACTCAGGAGTTAAATCACTATCATCTTGAGTTTCAGTTTGTTGAATAGATAATCCTGCAACATCATGTACTAAAATTTGAAACCATGATGGATCCGGAATCAAGTTATTAGTATCCTCTCTGGAACTGCGTTCACCATGTTGATACCAAAAAACATAATCTGGTTGAAAACCAAACCACAAGAGATGTCCCCTAACCTTGTCAAATATGTCAAACGTTCTCAGAGCACATTTTTTACAAGGACACTTAATTGTACCTTCTGAAACATATTCTGGTTTTGATGATGCAAATGATAAGAAAGATTCAACACCCTTAATATATACAAGATTTAAACCAGAAGCATTTGGATTTCTGCACTGATTTATCTAAGCACAATCATTTAATAATGACTGATGTCAATTTTCTTATTCTATATTTTTCTACAAAATATAAATCATCACTATTTTTGAATAATTTGAAATTATAAAATCACTATCTGAAAAAAGTAGATAAATAATTATAACTACTTCTTAATAATTACCATTAAATTTAGGTGACACAATTTCCAGTGGATTGACAGTTACTCTTTTGTCTGATGGTTCATTTACTTGCATCTTTCTCACACTGAAATCACAATAAATAATCTTCTCAGAGTTACGCTTATTTATTCTTGTGCATATGAGAATGTATAAGCGTACCTCCAAGCAGTTTCTTCATTGTGATTTCAGTGTGAGAAAGATGCAAGTAAATGAGCCGTGGGACAAAAGAGCCCCCTTTTCGTCGATGAATCATATTCTTTCAACTATCACCACCTAAACACATTATAAAAAATGTGGTCTTACTAATGCATATTCAAACTCGTACATACGAGATTAGATATGCATTTGTAGAAGCATACTTTTCATAATGTTTTGAGTCGGTGAAAGTTGAAAGCAGAAGAGTCATTGAGCAAAAGGATTTCTATCAATCCACTGAAAATTGTGCCAAGTTATTACAAGTTATTAGAATTTATTCCTATTTATTTCTATTTATTCCTATTTATTTATAACTATTTCTAATTATTACTATTTATTACTAATTATTCCTATTTATCAATATTTATTACTATTTATTACTATTTATTTCTAATTATTACTATTTATTTCTAATTATCACTATTTATAACTAATTAATCCTATTTACTCTTAATTAATCTTAATTATTACTATTTAATCCTAATTACTTCAAATTATTACTATTTATTCCTATTTATTACTAATTATTATTAATTATTTGTATTTATTACTATTTATTCCTATTTATAAATAATTATTCTTATTTATTCCTATTTATTCCTAATTATTCATATTCATTACAAATTATTAATATTTATTACTACTAATTCCTAATTATTTCTATTTATTTCTAATTATTCCAATTTATTGATAATTATAAACATTTATTCCTAATTATTCCAAATTATTTCTATTTATTACTAATTATTCTTATTTATTAGTATTTATTATTATTTATTCTTAGTTATTATTAATTATTTCTATTTGTTACTATTTATTCCTATTTATTACTAATTATTCCTATTTATTACTAATTATTCATCTTTAGTCCTATTTATTCTTAATTATTCTTAATTATTCCTAATTATTCTAATTTAATACTATTTATTTCTAATTATTACTATTTATTTCTAATTATAAATATTTATTCCAAATTATAAATATTTATTGCTAATTATTATTATTTATTACTAATTATTCCTAATTATTACTATTTATTCCTATTTATTAATAATTATTCCTATTTATTAGTATTTATTATTATTTATTCATATTTATTACGAATTATTTCTATTTATTTCTATTTATTACTAATTATTTCTAATTATTCCTATTTAATGCTAATTATTAATGTTTATTGCTAATTATATATATTTATTTCTAATTATTCGTAATTATAACTAATTATTCCTAATTATTACTAATTATTACTAATTATTTCTAATTATTACTAATTATTACTATTTATTTCTAATTATTCATATTTATTACTAATTATTACTAATTATACTTATTTATTACTATTTATTACTAATTATTTCTATTCATTACTATTTATTTTTTATTATTCCTATTTATTGCTATTTATTTTTATTTATTGCTAATTATAAATATTTATTTCTAATTATTCATAATTATTCTTAATTATTCCTAATTATTACTAATTATTCCTAATTATTACTAATTATGTCTATTTATTACTATTTATTCCTAATTATTCCTAATTATTCCTATTTATTACAAATTATTCATATTTGTTACTATTTATTGCTAATTATTCCTATTTATTTCTAATTATTCTTATTTATTGCTAATTATTCCTATTTATTGCTAATTATTTTTATTTATTGCTAATTATTCCCATTTATTCCTAATTATTCATATTTATTACTAATTATTCCAATTTATTACTAATTATTCCTATTTATTACTAATTATTCCTATTTATTAGTATTTATTATTATTTATTCCTATTTATTATTATCTTTTTTTCTATTTATTACTTATTATTCAAATTTATTACTTTTTATTTCTAATTATTAGTATTTATTAGTATTTATTAGTATTTATTACTATTTATTAGTATTTAGTCTTATTTATTACTATTTAGTCCTAATTAGTATTATTTAGTCCTAATTACTACTATTTAGTCATAATTACAACTATTTAGTCCTAATTACTACTATTTAGTCCTAATTACTACTAGTTATTTCTAATTATTACTAATTATTACTAATTATTTCTAATTATTCTTTATTAGTACTAATTATTCCTAATTATTCCTATTTATTACTAATTATTCCTAATCATTCCTCTTTATAACTAATTATTCCTATTTATTCCTATTTATTCATATTTATTACTAATTATTCCTAATTATTACTAATTATTACTAATTATTCATATTTATTACTAATTATTCCTATTTATTACTAATTATTACTAATTATTATAAATTATTCATATTTATTACTAATTATTCCTATTTATTACTAATTATTCATATTTATTAGTATTTATTATTATTTATTCCTATTTATAAGTAATTATTTTTATTTATTATTAATTTTTCCCATTTATTACTAATTATTTCTATTTATTACTATTTATTACTAATTATTCCTATTAATTACTATTTATTACTATTTATTCCTATTTATTCCTATTTATTACTATTTGTTACTAGTTATTCCTATTTATTACTATTTATTCCAATTTATTCCTCTTTATTACTAATTATTCCTATTTATTACTAATTATTCCTGTTTATTAATAATTATTCCTATTTATTACTATTTATTCCTATTTATTACTATTTATTCTTAATCATTCCTAGTTATTTATATTTATTTCTAATTATTACAAATTATTCCTATTTATTGCTAATTATACCTATTTATTTCTAATTATTCATATTTATTGCTAATTATAAATATTTGTTCCTAATTGTTTCTAATTATTCCTAATAATTACTAATTTTTCCGATTTGTTCCTAATTATTTCTAATTATTACTAATAATTATTAATTATTCCTAATAATTACTAATTATTCCTATTTATTACTAATTATTCCTATTTATTACTAATTATTCATATTTATTACTAATTATCCCTATTTATTAAAAATTAGTACTAATACATTCAATTTATTATTACAAATAACTACTATTAACAAAACAATTTAAGCCTAAATAAATTAAAAATAATAAAAAATAATTAAAATAAAAATAAAAAATGAAATAAATATTAAATTAAATAAAATATAAATACCTTTAAACTTGATCTTCTATTCATGTATAAGGCTTCGAAAATTTTTTGTCAAAAAAACTAACTCAAACAAATTCTCACTCCAAAAATAGGGTTGAGAGTGAGAGAGAGAAAAAATGAGAATTGAGAGGAGGATTTGAAAAAATGGATGGGGGTATATATAGGATAGATTAGTTGCGACGGGACCTTTTGCGACGGTATTCCCGTCACAACAGGTACCTTTTGCGATGAGGCCCATCTCAGATACCTTTGCCCACATTAATTGTTGTCGGCGGTTAAAAGGGTATTTGCGGCCGACCTCGTCGCAAAAGGTACATGCCGACACATGTTTTGCGACGATGCATCATCCCGTCGTAAAAAGCCATTTACTGCCGCCAGGTAATTGTGACTGGGGCATGTTCTCATTGCAAATAACATTCCCGTCCCAAAAACCCATTTACCACCGCCAGGTATTTGCGATAGGTCCCGTTGCAAATACCTCCAAGCGACGAACAATTTGCGATGGGAATATTCCTCCCATCGCAAATAACATGGTATTTACGACGGGATGACCCCCTCATCGCAAATACTCTCTGGACTAGACTATTTGCGACGAGAAATTATCCCGTCGCAAATAACCCGTCGTAAAAGTTTGTTTTTTTCCCATAGTGTCTATAAACCATGTGATCCATTATTGGTGTGAGAAAAAAGAGAGAATATGAGATCAGATAAATTTAATATAGGTGAAGGACATAGACATTGAGGCTTCCCTAAGGGAATATTATTATAATCCCTTAAAGGATATGAATCCATGAGTTTTCACTATATAAATTATGGTGTGAAGGCTTATACGGGGTTATTAAGATCCTTATAGTGAATATTTCTGTGAAGAAAAAACCAATGTAAAGATGATTGATATGTAGATATTTCTTTAAGAATACATCCTATGTATCCTCTTTATAAAAGGAATTTGAGTCCTCATAGTTCACATGTTCTTACATTTTGAAGAGAAAGGAAGAAAGGATTAGATTATAGGGTTACATCCCTATCAGTTAGGGAGAATTGAAGGATATTAAAGGGGTGTATACTTTATTGGAGGATAAATACTTGGGGTGGGGGGGAATGAGTGACACACTTTTTGAGTCAAGCATTCACACGGGTGTCATGGTGTCATGTGATTCACATGAAGATGGCATGGTAAAATTATATGCTTGAAGTTACTAGAGTCATGCACTTCACATAGAGCTTAAGGATTCATGTGAGTGTTTTGGGACACGATGGTCATGCAATCACAGAAATGATAAGGGGTCTGAAAACCACATAACCCATCACGTGAACAATATGTTTTCTTGTGATCACATTCTAGTCGCATGAATAATAGGTCATCTCGTGATCACTTGTCTATGGGTTATCCGGTGATGGGACCTTTCTCAACTCATTATTCTTTTTTAATTTCTTCCCAGTTACTCACTAAACATAATTAAGGGAATTATTCTCATGATCTTTTAATACCTCCTCTCCAAAAAGTTCTATTTTTTATACACTAGTGTTTTACCTTTTTTCCATTTCTAGGGGTAGGGGGTTTATAGGAATTACCTCCCCATTATCTATATGGATTTGTACAGTGACTAAGCCATGTAACTTGACATAAGTGAGTTTATTTTTTGTACATGTGAGTCGGTGATGTATTATCCACATCACGTGACAAAGTCACCCATCATTATTGATATCCCCTCATTCATTGCATGATAAACATTGATCATAAGAAGGACCCATCATTACCAACCTTGATGAGTCAAGTTGTGTGACATGATTTTCACAAGGGCCATTGCATGGATCAAAGGGGAATCACATGAAGAACAATGACCACGTGATCCACCCATCATAGACAACTTCGATTAATGGGAGGCCTTTTTTGTATTGTCATGGATTCTATCATAGGACTCCAAGGGCTATGTACGAAGGACCACAATTTCATAAATTCTAGGGTTTAACCTTGTGTGAGAAGGGAATTGGTGGTGTACCTTTATAAGAGGTATGGTTTATCATTACACATTGGGTGATCCACCCTTATACAGTGATTGTTAAACCTATCATGGAAAACCTCACTAGTCCTTTATGTGTTTCAAAAAAATTGGACATGCAATCATGAAACCCATTAAGGGTTACAGAATCACGTATCCTGAATTTTTTATTTCCATGGCCCACTACATGAAACCATGATGGGCATATCATGAAGAACAAAAACCGCATGATTGTCTCATCATTACCTATTTCCCCAAAGACATCACACATCTTGGGTTGAATGAAGGCATGTGAATGAGATTACATGATAAGGAAGTTCATTTCCAAGATCACATGGCTAGGCCGCATGGATAGTGTCACATGAGTCTGTTTCATGAACATTTACCATGAATAGTGATTCACATGATCTAGATTGACACATGACCAAGGATCTAAGGATATGTGTTTACAAGTTGTCACAGAATGAATCACATAACCAAAAATGCATGAAGGTGTCATGAGACTAGGTTCACATGAAAGAATTGAATGAAATTTAAATCATCATGTGATCATGAATGGGGTCATGTGATGTAGTCTTGCACAATGTGAAGTTACATTGAGAAACATTGAGAATTCCTTTAAAGTTCCTTTCAAGGGAATCCTTTATTAGATGAGTTACATAGTCATCCTATCATGGATTACATCACATAAATCCATGGGCATCATGTAAAATGAAATGATTGTGTGATCAAACCATCATTACTAGATTTTATCATATGTTACATTCATGTTTTACCAATATTCATATATAGGAAATCACATGATCATCCATAGATCTTGCGACAAGGTTCACACTTTGTCAGGGATAGATTCTCTAATTTTACTTAATGTATTCATGAAAAGGGTCATGCAATTTCATAATCCATTATGGTTTATGTTATCGTGTAACCCAACCGCTTGATCCCCAACTAGTTATTATTTCTTTTTACCATTGTGAAAAAATGATACTGGTGATTTAGGTATTTTTTCCAAAATCTAATTTTTCTAATGCCCATTTTGGAAAGCATCGAAATTTTTCACCCACCCATAAGAAATGTCAAAAATAAAGAGAAAGGACTCAATTATGAGGAAGTAAATTCCCACCTGAGTCCCTTTGAATTCCATCTATTGGTATTCTAGGCTACTATAATCCTTCTAAGAGAAATTTGGTATTCCTTAAGATTCCCTATAAATAGAAGGATAAGGGGCTGCCTCTTTACTTTTGACTTAGAATTTTGAAACACTCTATAATTTTCAATCCCCTGAATTTACTTTGAAATACCCCATCAGGTGAAACTTTTGAAGGACCCCATCAGGTGACTCCTTCACATGATAAGATCACTAGAACTGATCACATAACCACATTGTTTGAAACAATTACATAACCAATCCAATGACTTTTCAATGTTAACTTGTTGAATCTGTGTCATGCATCCTTAGTCATGTGATTTATTTTCCTCTTTCAATGTAATTTTTTATTTCATTTTCAAAATAGCCCACTTAGGGTAAATCGTTAGACCTTACAAAATAAACAAACCACTGAATCAAAAAACAACTGGAATACCAATACAGAAGCATACCTCACTAGATAGGCTGCCCAGCTGGATCATCCCAGTACTTCCATGCCATGTCTTTGATTTCAGTATCTGGGTGTGAGGTTACAAAACCATATAACTTGATTGTAATAAAATCCATAAACTCCATGAATGCATCCATATCAACTGGAGGTCCAAAATCCAGGAACAAGACATCAAGTTGAGATGTGTACCACACCATATGTTCTAGGATGAGATTTTCTGGATACCTCCCCAGCTTGGGTCAATCCCACTCCTCTGCTGTCAAGGCATCATCCCTAAGTCTTGACCTACTGATCTCTTCTTTTTAGCCTTCCTGAACTTACTAAAAGACATTATCATCCTTCCATTAAGAACCAGGGGTCTCACAGTATCTCCCTTCTAATCACCCGGAGAGACACCCACCTTAGAGGGGATGGAGTATAAGAGAGATGTTGAAGTAAAGGTTCCCTCACAACTTTGGCTCATGGCTTCCCAGGGAACCTCCCCACCTTCCAGCTTCTCTAGTCATCATTGGTTTAAGAAGGTAGGAATAGTATTTCCTTTTCTTGGCCTTCTTCTTTGTAGGGGCCAGAAAGTCCCTAGAATCCTGAGAGTATTTTTTCCCTTTCTGCCTGCCTGAGTGGAAAAAACCTTCAACAAGGAAATCTGCTTCCCAATCAGAAGCTGAAGTATATACTTCATCAATATCTCTACCATTAATAAAAAACTTTTTAGAAGAAGAAATCTTTTCCATCACCTGACTTTCTTTAACACCTCCAACTTTTTTCATCTTCTTTTTGGATCTCACAGATATCCAACCATTGTCCTCTTTGGAGTTAGAGACAACCTCCCCCCGAGGCAAAAATTGGTTGAATTGGACCACTGAGGTTCCCTCTACTCCCAGTTGTACATTAGGACAAACATTTTATATGCCCTTGTTTTCTTGTATGTTGGGAGGTCTTCACACTTCCTCTTGGGAGTTGCTTAACTCAGAATGACCCCTAACTATTGACACCTCATACGTACTTGTAGTCCTCTCTTGAAAATTCTTGTCAAACAATAGGTGATTTATGAAGTGCATCCTCTAGAAATTTGTGGTTTTTAGAATGGATTCTGACTAGTGCTTCACTATTAAATTATCTCAGTGATAGTTAGACAGTTTTATGGAGACTAATCTTTCAGAGTATCCTTTTTATACAGGTTTCCTTTGTATATATTTGGTCTCAATAATGATGCTCCCATTCTTGCATCGTAATTAGGTATCGTACCTCCCTCCTAGATTTTTAAGAAACATATTTCATTTCGAGTGAATGCATCTCACATAGGACACATAATTTTTTAGGATAAATGTTATAATGGGTGTTTATTGAAGCCTATACTGATAGATTTTGATGATGTTTATCGTGAGTCTAAGCCCAACATCAAAATAATCCATTAAATAATGTAAAATTCTATTTCCAATCAGAAATTTGGGTGGTTTTCTTACTAGGATATCTGACCAGGAGTAAGATTTGGGATATATTAGGGTTGTCTATTCTAGGTACAACATACCCACATAGAATTTTCTGTTGAGGTGAAACAAATCATAATATATGAAGTTATCTGGTTTTTTAGAACTCTCACATGGGTCTATTGATATACTAAGGTAGATGACAAGGTTTGGATACAAACAAATTCTACCTGATTCATGGAGAGGTCAGAATTAGTCTCTATAATATTGTTCAAATATATGAAACACCAATTCTAGGAGATATATATGACAAGTATCTAACCCTCGCCCTATCTCAGATGATGGGAAACATACCCCACTATTTCTGAGGGTTAATTAATTTATCTAATATGTACTATAGGAAGGAAATGTTTTTTGGAGTGGACATCCCATTAAAGAAATAGGATGATTAATTTATTAATAAGACCCATCCCAAAATCATAATCAAGAAGCCTAAGGCCTCCCCATTATGAGAATCTCATGGGGTGGAGGGTTCTTACTGGTCCAGGGTCAAAGAAGGATTGTTCAAGAGGTGTGTATGAGATGTCACTTTTGGGTTTATCATCTCATTCAACTATCCATATTCTTAGTGATGTACTTGAGAAGGTACCTACTCCTAGACTAGAAGAAGGAATAAAAGATATGATCTCCACCTTTGTGATGGAAGTGACCATAAAAGAGGGAAGGAATATTGGTTTCAAAATTCCCATACTATCCAAACTATATCACCTCTTAAACAATATCTACCAGGGAAATGACTTGTATAGGATTTCCACCCCCTTCTAAGTGTTATTGGTATTTATTGGGGCCTTCATGGTTGGATATGAATATTTTTGCTCCCAAAAAATTCTAGGTGATCAGTTCAAATGATTTTTGAAAAGTATTAGTGGATTCAGGTCCATCAGTCTAAAGAACTATGAAATAAGGGACATCAAGAACCATTATGATCATTTCAAATTTATTTTATATGAGTCACCTCTATACTATTACTAATAATGGAAAGTGTAACCTTGTGGCTTGGGCCTATCTGATCGCCATTTGTTAGGGTGTTTTTTCACCCTAATTGATGGAAAGATCATTTGAGATCAGTACACACCCTATAGAATTCTATGATAGTTTTTGTGTGTTTAAAAAATAATCCATATCACCCCCACATATGGCCAGAGAGGCATCCATTTTGCTCTATAATTTGTTTTTCGAAATGATGTTTTCAAAATTAAAAAGTTTTGGTTTTATTTTTGTAGCCATGAAAAATTATCTATGTTTTATTATTATTATTATGAATATAGTTTCTTCTATAGGATCTTCTGTTTAGACCTTCGTTTGTTCCTATTTGTGATGGGCTTCCAGACTATGGTACACTTGTTGTGATGGCTTATTGTTTGCTAGCCTGGCTTGCCTCCTGATTCTAACATGGTGATCCAACTCTCCCACTACATTTACAGCTATTGATGTCATCTGATCCAATGTATTTGATTATGTGATTTGTGTTTCTTTAGTGATCTGATCCTCTCCGCATATTCACCTTTCACCTACCACGTGTCTTGAATTTTTTGGGATTTTTTTCACTCGTTGCAGCTTCAAAAAACTTCTGATCATTGGGTTGATGTCACTTGTTCTCCCCGTATTTTATGACTGTCAATGAAAAACATTGACTCTGGGTTTCCATTATTATGGTGAGTGGTGCTTTTCATATAGGTTCACAGTGGTCTTCAGTTTCTTATTCCAAGATTACTGAGAGAGTGAACCCTTGTCGATTCTATGATCCTCCACCTGTACCCCACCAAATTGACACCGTTCTGGTGACTTCTGGTGGAGACTGCTTTAGAAATTAGAGCTTCAACCATGGAAATAATTCACGATCTTTGGTTCTTCTATATTTTGTAGCCCATTATTTATTTTCTTGTTTAATATTTGTATTGTATTCTCCTAGTTTCCCTAATGTTTTGTTTCATGGAGTTGGGTTACATGCGTGAGTCCGTCCATATTGGGAGATAACTCCGCTAACGTCAAGACAGGTTTCACTGATGGCTCTTGGGGTACAAAGGTCTCCATTCATGTATAGTTTTTTGGTGTGTGTGTGTGGTCTGTCTTTACTGCATCTCTATTTTTATGTGTTGTACCATTCATTTTTCATAATAATATAGAAAATGTGTCCGTGGAGTAGGACCACAATGTAAGAACCACATAAATAGTGTTATCCATTTTACTTTCCTATAAGTTCCATTTTATATCCCTTGATATTGTTAACAAAACATGTTATTTTGGTCGAGTTTACTTCAAACACTTTTGTAAACTATGAACTGATTCCACAAAAAGTGGTATCAAGTCTGGTTATTCATTTTATTTTACAATTTCTATAAAATTTTAAATTGATAAACTTGATGGAGAAAATTATTTTAATTAGTGGAGAGTTAAAATGTGTTATTTACCTGTTCATAACAGTCTTTTTGAGGCCAACTGTAGCAAGAAACCCATAGTTACTATTGCTGCTGATGGTCAGTCCACCACTGGTTATGTACGTGTTGATCTTATTATATCAGAAAAGGATCACTGCAATCTACTGTTAACTTTAGGTGATAAGGTTTTGCGTGAAGTATCACATACAACCATTGCTAAGTCAATTTTGGTTAAACTCAAGCATTTTTATATTACTATGTCTCTGCTCAAGCCTCTGTTTAAAAATATGAGATTATACAATTTTAATATGTCCCTTGGTTCTTATGTGCACTTTCATATAGATGTGTTTAATAAAATTATGTTAGATTTAGCTAATATTGACATTTAATATAAGGACAAGGATTGGGATTTAATATTGTTAACCTCTCTAGATGATTCTTTTATTTCATAAATATTTTTCATGATGTATTATAGCGATTCCATCACATTAGAAGAGGAAACGTTTTACTTCCATTCTTGTTTCAAATCCACAATTTGAAGGAATATTCGAGTTCTGTTAAGAGTGAACCAAAAATGTTGTATACTAAGGCTTCAGTGAAAAATAAGGGTAGGAATGACAAGAACCGGTTTAAGAGATTTTGTTGTTTTGAGTGTGGTAATATCAACAACATTAAACATTATTTTCATAATTTGAAAGGTAAAGATAGTATTCCATAGTTAATTGTGGTATGTCCTGCTTATGAGTCTGTATAAGTTCTTTAATTTAGAATCCCCTTCTTTAGAACTAGACAAAAAATATATGTAGTTTTTTTTCTTGCTTTCCTAGGGCTGGATCCACTTTCTTTGTAGTCAAATGGTGGTTAAGATAAAAGGTTCTGTGGGATAGTCTAATCCATTAGAGCTTAGGTTGATAAAGTTTTCTCCTATCGAATTTTTGTTATGTGATTTCAATGTTTAGTTTTCTAATGTTTTGATTAATGGTATATTTTTGGAGCTTTTCTTGGATTTTTCTTTTTTCCACTATATTTTAACCCTCTTGAAAAGATGTTTTAATTGAAGTTGTTTTCTGTATTTGGGATCTGTTGTTCTTTAGTAAATCAAAGGGAAATTGTGGGTAAGCTCGGTTTAAATGTGGTTCTGTAGTTTAAATTTTTGAGCATGTTTAATATTTTTAACAGTAGAACTGTAGTGTGGGTATAACATGTGTCACTACTGGAACATGCTAGGTGATGTTCTTTCTGGGTGAATATTTATAGACCTAGGTGTTTTCATGTTATTTAGAAAATCTTCCCACACTAGTAATAGGTTAATGGGAGTTTTTTATTTGCAAGAACACCTTAAGTGTTATTTTTTGTTTTGATTTAGAAAAGTTGGAGATTTTTGAAATGACGTTTTCAAAATTAAAATTGTTTTTTTTTGGTATCCATGAAAATTTATGTGTGTTTACTTATTATTATTATGAACATAGTTTCTTATATGGGCTGTTTTGTATGGACCTTCGTGTGTTCCTATTTTCACTGGGCTTATGAACTGTGGCCCACTTGTTGTACGTGCTTGTTGTTTGTTGGTATGCCTTGCCTCCTATTTCTAGTGTGGTGATCCACCTATATCACTACATTTCTAGTCATTGATGTCGTGTGATCCAATGAATATGATTATATGAGATGTGTTTCTTTGGTGATCAAATCGGCACCGCACATTCACCTTGTGCCAACCGCGTGTCCCATTTTTCATGAGATTTGTTTCAGCTATCACTGCTTCATGATCCTTCTGATCATTGGATTGCTGCCACATGTTTTTCCTTTCTATTAGGCCTATCAAGGACACTCCTTGAATCTGAGTTTCCATTATTACAGGAAGTGGTGCTTTTCATCTGGGTTCATTATGGTCTTTAGTTTCCTACACCAAGAGACCTGATAGAGTGAACCCGTACCTGTTTTGTTATCCTCCTCCTATACACCACCAACTCGACGTCGTTCCTGTGAATTTTGGTAGATACCACTATAGAAATTAGAGCATCAACCATTGAAGAGCTTAGTGATCTTTGGTGATTATATATTTCTGAGCCTGCCCTTTATTTTCTTTTTTAATATTTGAATTGTATGTTCCTAGCTTCTCTACTGGTTTATTTAGTGAAGTTGGGTTACATGTGTGAGTCCCTCTGGATTGGGAGAGAACTCTACTAACACCGAACTAGGCTTCACAGCTCGCTCTTAGGAAATAGAGGTCTCCATTCTTGGATATTTTTTGTGGTCCATGTGCATGGTCTGTCTTTATTTCCTCTCTATTTGTATGTGTTGTGCCCTTTATTTTTCATAATAATATAGAAACTGTGGTAGTGTTCTTTCTATGTAGTAAGACCATAAGTCCCGAACCACATAAATACATTTGTCCATTTTACTTTCCTACAAGTTTCATTTTCTGTCCTTATATATTATTAAAAAACATCTTATTCTCATAGAGTTTACTTCAAATGATTTGGTAAACTGTGAACTGATTCCACAAAAATTTTGTTTTATGTTTTCCAGGGAATAGACACAATTACAAGTGAACTTTCCCCCAACTATTATGTATGTTGATCTCTCTAAATACTATTCTGATTCTTGGATTATTTTATACCAGAATGGTAAACCAGTTTTATTGGTAATGAATTCCATGGGGTTAACACCAATGATCGGGGAGAAAATAATACATGTCCCAACAAGTATCATTTTCCTAGCAAACCAATGACTCGAGAGGTTCCCTAAAATCAGGTGAAACATTTGGGTCAGTTTCATCATTGGTGAAGGTGTTAAATAACATTAATATAATGATTGAAGTGCTTGTAGGTGAAGCCATGACCATGATAGTGTTCCCCATTACAAGTTGGTAATGGGATTATTGGAAAAAATAGGTCTCATCCACAAAGTCTTGGAAGGTTTTTTACAAAGAAGAGTTACAGTTTGAGGGATTTAAAAATTTCAGTGCTCCTTGAGGAATTTATATCACTGATCAACCCATTGAGATTAAGGAATTCCACCAGGACCTTGGTGCAGTAAATCATAGTGTGAAGGTCCAAATATATTTTTAATATTGGGTGTGTAAAATAATGGTTCCAAGAACAATTCTGGTTGATAAAAATATGGGAGACTAGAATGACTCTGGTGAAGAGGTAATAATAAAATTATTATCATCATAATTTTTTTGAATTTCTATCAAAATTATACTAATATCTCTTTATCCCATTGGGTGTTGTAGGAATATGAAGAGATTTGGTCAGCACACTTATCTTCAGTATATTATAATTGGGTTACAGTGGTTGAAGTAAACTTATATGATGATTGGGAGTTCAAGTATAAAGGATCCACTGGTCAGATTGAGCTGATAGAGGCAGTGACCACCGATCTTAAAGCAACACTATCCATGCATTTATCAGTTCCAACTTCTGGACCGTTAGTGTCTCCCCCTTCCAAATATCATTCATCAAAGAAAAAAGGAAGAGTAACTGGTCCTTGTCATTGATGTTTTCTCACCCAGAATCACCAAGTGTTTTTCATTGTCAGTTGTCTTTCTTTTCATTATTTATGTGATGATTAAGTAGCCTATCCTAAAATTCATGATTGTACAATCCATCGATGAGTCTTCTTGGAAATGTAAGAATCTTTAAGGGCACAAAAAAGGTACGTGGAACTACAAATCACATAAAAATGGAGAAAATTGGAGAACCCAAAAAATTAACATGGTTCAGAAGTATACCTATGTTCATTAGAGAAGGGTATGTTTTTCTATTCAGTCCTCTTCAGTTGTCATCAGAGAATTACAACATACACACTAATTTCATCAGATTTCTCTCATTACAAACTCATTGGATTTAATCCCTTTAAATAGAAGGAAAACCTAGAAATTATCTTTGGTAGGTCTGGGAAGCTCATCTACCCCTGACAATTCCTCCTGCCACCTATAATTTGTTGCGGGATATCCATGGTCGGTTGCCCACCAAGGGAAACTCCCACAGCTACATGCGTAGGTTTCCGCCTATTGAAAGGTGATTCCAACAAAGGAGAGTCCCAATATAGGTTATTCCCCCCACAAATCTCCCCATCATTACTAATTGGGGGTAGAAACCAGACATGCAGTCTATTTGTAGGCATTGAAAACATCATCAACAAATCTAACACACTTCTTATCACATGATAAAATGTTGCTTCCACTATCTTCAATCGATCTCGGGATGACTATGACCCCCATCAAATGATACAAAATTTGTGGCTTTGTTCGAGTAAGCATCGATGAATCCCCATGTGATAAATCCAACACTCCACCTGCTATAGAAATATTATATCCTATTGCATTGAACCTACTTAATGATACCATGTTCTATCTCATCCTCAGAACAAATTTTATGTCAGCCAGTTTCTGTACTCCTCCATCAAGTGTCTTCAATTTCACTATCCCAACTCCTTGAACATTTCATGTGGATCCATCCCCAACTCCCACCTAATATCCCACCTTTTGAAAAGTATGAAACACACCTTTCATTGTACATATGTGTACCAAGCTCCCCGAATCAAAAACCCTTACATCATCCTTTGTATTTTGAGCCCGCTCATTCCTCCATTTTAAAAATTTACATTCTTGCTTCCTGAACCCATATCTTTTGAAGTAATGACACTATAGTTCTCTCTATTTGACTCCGCCGTATGAGTGCATGTTTTCTGTTTTCATGTATACTTAATCATCTTCCATTAATTATTTGATTTTCACTACCTTCTCTTCATATTTCACTTTCCCATCAATATACTGTTTTCACTCTTCACAGTCACTTTTATAGTGAACCTTTTTCTCACACTAAAAGCACGTGATTTCACTAGAATCATGTTCCCTAGATTTTGGCCACCATTTCGTACCTCCTAAATTACGATGTATACTCCTCCCACATTGATCATCTCTCATCACCATTATTTTTCTCACCTGAACGAATCGTAGGTATTCAGAATGCCTCTGAATATTGAACTTATTCCATCACCATTGGAATCATCATGTTGTACTCTTCATAGATCTGGCCTCAGAAAAATTCAATGACCACTTTCAATTTTCTGGTCACTAGAAAACTCTTTTTCACCTCACTGTTTTAAACTCTCTCACTCTGGATCCCTCTGATACCACTTCTAAGGGCACAATGGTGGTTTATAACACCGCAAATCACATAAAAATAGTGAAAATGGAATAACACACAAAATTAATGTGGTCTTGCAATATTCCTATGTCAAAAGAAGAAAGGGACTTTTCACTATTCACTTCTCTCTGATTCTTATCAGAGGATTAAAACATACACACCGATTTCAGAAAAATCATCTCATTACAAACTAATGGGGTTTAATCCAAATAAATAGAAAGAAAAATAGAAATTTATTCCAGTGGTATTGGGTAGCTCATCCACCCATAACAATTCCCCCCACTGCCTACAGTTTTCTGCTGCACATCCATGGTCGGCTGCCCACCGAGGAAAACTCCTGCAGCGGCTTGGGTAGGTTTCCTCCTGTGGAAAGGTACTAATGAAAAAAAGCCTACAAAATTAGGGAGTTTCCCCCAAATAATTCACTACAAATGTTAAATACTTTCCTTATATACGGCAAATGGAACCTTCCACATTATAGATGGTTCCGAGAGAGGTAGAGGTGGTTGGGGACTATGAATGATCAGACACAACGTCTACTACTGATGCATTATCACTCATTCCCTTTAACCCAACATGAATGAGTGCAATCCTAGACTATTTTGATGTTAAAAGATACTCTTTCACTAACATGGCTTTGATTAATGCATCATTCGGTGATCGTAAGTACTTCCTTGGAAACTAAATTAATCATTTAACCTATATCATTTCATTTTAACATTTTTTTCACCTATAAACCTTTATGGTGGAGATAATACTGTATTTATAGAAGAAACATCAGTGTATCCAAATGGTTATTGATTGTAAGATGGAATTACCATCACCCCTAAAGATAGAGATGAGATAATAGAGGTTTCTAGTGACATGGATGAGAAAGGTATGTTTTAAATAGATATCATGATTTTTGATTGTCGAGTAGTATTTAATTATTTATATGTTATTTAAAAATAATTTATATAATTCATCATAGTAACCTCACTTTAGATATTAGGGCCTCATAATCCATCTACTTTGGGATCCCCCCCAACTGGGATGACTATAACAAAGGTCATCTCTACACCAAACCTATCCTGGGAATCAAGTATGAGTTCTAATCTTAGTGAGTCAGTCCCAGGATTCTTCCCCATTCCTTGAATAAACCTATTTTAAGTCTTGAAGTATGCAATATTTCATCATAAATTTCAATGAAAAGTGGGGGGGGGGTATCTAGAGTCTGATTATGGAGGTACCCTTGAAGAGCAATAGTGCTAGTTGGACTAACTCAAGTACATTCCCAACACCCTTGGTTACGATGGGTTTGAAAATCACGATATTTATGCCAGGGTAAAGAAAATGGTTTCCATGAGGGATCACAAGATAACCCTTGATATCAGGGTATCAATAGTAGAGGCATCATATTTTCCCAAGAAACTTCAAAATGAGCCTCTGAACGAGACTTCCTAGTGTTAAATACAAATAAAATCACACCACAATTTGGTAAATACAGGGAAGGACTAGATGGAAAGGATCTGATGAGATTTTTCCCATATAAAATGCATGATAAAGTCCATTGATAAATGATTGTAGAGAAAAAATTGCTCATGAATATAGTGGACAAGTCTATAATTGATGGTAGTTCTAGTTTACAAACATTAAAACAAGCTATAGTGGTGGATAATGAGTGAATATATTATCAATGATAATCCATAGATTCAATAGAGAAAATGTCGTGGGATCTCGAGCAATATTCTGAATAAATTTTAAAATTGTCTTGTACTTTTAGGAACCCCTTTAATTTTTCATTTTATAGGAGAGACTCCAGGTTGGGGAGGTTCCTCCCTCTATTTTTAAATTGTAAATGAATGAAATTTCATAATAACATTGTATAGACTCCAATTATTTTATGAATCAATATCACATTAATTATTAGTAGACTACGTTGTTACAAATTTCCCATTAAACCCAAATCCAAAACCAAACTCATGGGAGATGATATATTTTTTCATGATAATTGCCCACAAATGGTCAATGGAATAAATTTCCTCAATGATATATCTGTTCCATCCCATTTGAAATTTTTATGTTCAAAGGGCTGATTTGGGTGGATATTCCATAAAGAGAGGGTAGTCTAAATTTTTCCAAGGTTGGTTGGATTAGTAGGTATAAATCAATTTTTTATTGGGCTAAATAAAGGTCATTTTATGATTTTTCTCCCTTATTTTCTCCCATAATTTTTCTTAATCCATTTGAGGGAGATTCTTAGTGAGTGTGGTCTAAACTTATACCCAGGTCACCCATTATTGGTTTTTTACCTGACAAGTTTTGTTCCTTTTCCATTTTAGAATATCTCAATTTTACATGGATCACATAGGAGTGTGCCTAGAGAGCATTGATTCAACTTTTTCCTAAGGGACCCTTTGTAGGTTTTCATCACGGCCAACACTCTATCTCTTTTAATTTTAAATTTAAGGTATTATGAACCAAGATGATGAACTATTATTATTTTAGTTCAAACATCTCAGACCCTATTAATACTAGAGTTTAGATTCATATAGCTCAAATCGCCTATTGAAAACCAAATAATGCATCTGGAATGTTGGACTCATGGGAAGGGTAAACCAAGTCTAAAATGAGATGAATCAGAAATGATGAGATGGGTAACACATGTCAGGGATGCTCATAAACCTTTTTTAGGTGGAAAGATCCTCTATATTGTTTTCAAGGATCATTGGGATATGGTGACCTTTTCATAGAGAAAATATTCCTCTGGTTGACGGGTCAAGGTCTCTTATGCACAAGCCAATATGGGATTACATGCATGGTGAAGCAGTGGGGTCCCGTGAATCTAAACAAACTATTATCTAAGGGAAATATAATGTTTGTGGAGATTGAAACACTTAATACATGGAGCATGTTATGAAAGATGAGTATTCATAAAGGGTTCTAGTGTCCTATATAATTTCTTCAGGTTATAGATGATGAGTAGCTATGAAGGGTTTTGACACCCTACATCCTTAATTAAAAATTGTATTGGTAGATAGTGAAATAATATTAGGGATGTCAAATCCACTTGGATAGTTGGATTATTGGTTGTGTAAATCACATCCCGATGAGTTTGACCTAAATATGATGATATAGAGAAGACACATTGAGGATGATCTAAAAAAACACTAAGGTGATGAGTTTCATTATGATGTTTTCAGGTGTCACTAGGATATGAGGTCCTTTAAATAAGAAAAATATAGCTATGTTTAATTATTTTATATCCCTTATGTATGAGTCAATATGGGATTACATGAATGGTCAAGCAGAAGGTCCCCTACTCCTTTATAGGGGATATAGAAAGTCTGTAAAGTTTCAATAACCTAGTCAATGAGGTAGGGTATGGAAGAATGGTTATCCAAAGAGGGTTCTAACACCCAAGAGGTAGTACATATGAAAATTTCCATGAAACACTTAACATTAACGACATGTTTATTGATGAAATATACTATATAAAAAATATTAGTTTAGTTTATAGTTATAAATCCTGATCCCTATATCACATGTTTTTAGTTTGCATGAATAGTACCATTATAAAGGCTTAATAATGGAGTACCACACTCTTTCTTTGAGAATGGGTACAATAAATGGTGACATAATTTCAAGTATGTATTATCAACTATAATGTTTTGATTATGGGACTTGTAAATCATGATCAATGAATATATGAGTTAATGGAAAGTAGATTCTTATGGAACAAATTCAAACATTTGTAATGTAATAGATCAGTATTGCAGGTAGTCAGTATAATAGATCATGGGTTTAAGGGGATCCTTTATTCCATGACCAAATCTTCCCTTAGGCACAATGTCAAAGGAATTATGTTATTCACCAAAAAATCCTAGTTGGATTCCTTCTGATTAGATTGTCCCTACTACCAAAACACTACAATGAATAAATAATTTAAATGACTCAAGGATATTGGGCTCCAAGGTAAGTGTAACAAATCAATGAATTTTTGGGTATCAACTTATACTTCAAATATATGATGTTATTTTATGGAAAAAGTAATATTCAAGAAGGGTTTGAGCACCCTAAAAGTATTGTAACTACATATTAAACATGTTACCATGGTGAAGGGATGTGATAAAACATTATTCTAAATTTTGTATGAACTATAGGGGTCCATCCAATATGGTTCATATTTTATTAGGGTCATAAGATATTTCCCATGAGATTTTTTCCATTTATTTATGCTCTAACTTTTTTCCAAATTGGGATATGACTATCTTTGTGAACATATGGTTGAATTTTTCTTAGTCTAACCTTTCTGAGTTTTCATCCTGACATGTTTTGTGTATATTTCACTAATGGTAAAAATTATTTTTATTTAGACCATCTGGGGATAGTGTTTAATGTTGTAAAACTTTGAACAAAGTGCATGCTGTTTAAGCCCATGATTCACATGGTGACTGAAAATTATATTTTTTATTTTAAAATCACATTTGTAGAAAACATGGGAAACCTCAAAGTTCCAAATATAAAACATAAAACACTCTAAAATATTCCAAAATTATTGGAATCAAACATGAACCTATTATAGGAATTATTCCTATATAATTTCTAGAAATGATTATTTACCTTTTTATCCAGTTCATATTTGATAATGTCTTCAAATTTATAATCCAGTTTTTCCCAAACATGGATGAACTCATCCATGGTTATCCTACTTAATTTTAATCATATTTTTAAAATTAGATATTATTTGTTGGTCCAGTTACTCTACTACTTGTTTGTGTCTACTTTAATTGGTCTCCACTCAACCCTTTTGATTAGGTGATTGAGGTGCTGTAAATTGTGGCTCAAGGCTCTCAAATCCTGAGAAATGGTATAGGATAGACAACCTGACGAAAATCATGAATCATTATGAGGTGATGATTTCAATTACAAATTTTTAGGGATTTTGAGGATCAGAGGGGCTCATTTTCAAGAAAAATATGTATTTGGTTAAGAGACCATGAGCTCATATATAAAAGTAAAAAGAACAGATTCATAGTCAAAAAAAAGGTTCCCTTGAAGCTAGGTCTTCCTTTCCAATGGTCTTGAAAGATTAGTAGAAACCCAATATACTCAATATAATAACTATGATTTATGGAATTATTTTCTCACAATGATGATAGATTTACCCCAAACATCAGTTGAACATGGTTAGGATATTGTGTTCCTTTGATAAAGAGTGATGGTTTTATATTTTAAAATAATGTTACCTAGAAATTAAGAACTGACAAGAAAATTACATAGTGTGTCTGTAGATACACCTTTCATTTGTCAAGGGAATTCAGATGCATGATATATTTTCATCCTTGTATAATATTATAGGTTGATAACCATTTTAGGAGTCCTTTTACACAAATCTATGACATTCACAAGAAATACATACATAGATATGACACATACATAGGAAAGAAATCTATCTAACTCAACCATTCTTAAATAGTTTAAGCTTTTAAAAGGTGTACCATTGATTCCACCCACATTTTTTCATGATAATCCCATTCATGTTAAATAGGTTAGTATAATCCTCTAATATCACATGAGTCATGATCAGTGTGAGAAACAAGAGGTGAATGGGGAATAACCCACATTGTACTAGCAAGGGGTGCATGACTTAGAATGGAATTGGTATTGGTACTGAAAATGGGCAAGACCCATTATGAATAGTAAGTGGCTTGATTGAGCACTAAGGTATTCTAGGGGAATATGTAATTTTTCGGTTAGGATTTCCATGGTTTCTCTATGTATCTTACGAGGGATGGAATAAGGCTATAAATAACTCTTTAAAAAAACACCTCTACATAGTTCTAACTAGTGTGTGGAAGGGGGATGATATTTTCATTTTTGGAAATTTTGGTTGGGCTAGGTGATGAGTAACCTGGGAATCACTACATATCATTTATAGACATGAATCAAGACATATAAATTTATTAATGTATCCCTATATAGATTAAAATCATGTTCATGTAGAAGGGTATATTTATCAATAAAAGCACAATATTTGAGGGTCCTTTACTACATAGACTATCTCATATGTAGGAAAGTATAATGAAATATTACATTAGTGCAGAGACATTGGGTAAGTGAAGCATCACTATAAAAACTCAAACAATATAGTATAGGGGGTTGTTTAAAAATTGATGAATGGGCCCGATGATGAGTAACTGAAGTTTCACTATGTTTATTTTATAGACATGAATCATTCTATATGTGGTTCTTAAAGAGAAATATCCCTATAAAAAAATTTCATCATGTACAGAGGATATGATAAGGGGTTTCACCTTTGGACATATCCATTTAATGAGGTGATGGGGGCTAATATACTATAGGTAAAGGAGAATTAACATTATGTATTATTTTGATGACTAAATGTGTTTCTATGATCCATACTCCCCTAGTCTATATATATGATAATTGAAAGGAGGGTAATTATTTTTAGGGATCATAGTTGGGCCTGGATTGGAGTATTTGTGCATCACTGCTTATATTATTCTTACCAAAATCAAGTCATATATAGTTCTGGAAAAGTTAAGGGTCTCTTATAAGGATTTGACTCATATAAAGGATTAGAGGTACGTTATTTTGAGCATATTTTCCAAAATAAGATATTATATTTCTAAATATCATGTGCATATCTGACTCATATGTTGGATGAGGGGGATTTTCTCATTTAGATTAAGGTAATTGTGGTTGGGTCTATAGTATAGTTCATAGATGTCACTATGTACACCATAATGGTGGGAATAAATACCACACATAGTTATTTATGATAGGGTCCCTACACATATATTGCTCATGTGTAGGGGAGAGGGGAATGTTACTCCTTGAAAAAAAGTCACCCACTATCATATGGGTTCATGAACTCTAACTATTGAGGGTAATTTTAAGGTAAATGGATATAATATTGGGAGATGATTTCATAGGTGGGGAAATATCTATATTCATAAAGTTAAACAAGGTTGACAATTTTCAAATGGGCCAAGCATCGGGGAATATTTTTATAATGTAATACCTACGACTTGGCCCAGGATTATATACATAAGCATCACTATGTATCTTGAAAGTTCAAAAATAAAACAACACATAGTTCTTAAAGAAACCACCCCACACATATTTGACACTTATATGGGTTAGGATGCAATTTATTTTATCTCTTATAATTGCAGCTAGGATCGGGATTATGGAATTCATGCATCCTTACATATCTTATGAAAACAGAAATCATTCCACATGAAGATATTTTAGAGAAAACTCCCTACATAGGATTGACCCATACATTAAGAGAGGGAATTTTTTTGACATTTTGGATGGGCCTAGGATGTGGGATCCAAACATTAATACATATCATGTATGGATAGGAATTATTCCATATATAGTTATTTATATACAATTTTTTATATAGAGACCAGGCTTGTGTGTACAAAAGGGGGAATTATTTCTTTAAATATCATGGGTGGGACTATAATAAAAGGGTTTGTCCATCACTATGTATCCTATGAGGATATTAATCAATCCACACATATTTCTTCCGGATGTAGTCCCCCACACAAATCTGTCACATATACGGAGAGTGGTCATTTCCATTGTGTAGATTTGGATCTAATGTAAGTCATTAGTCCCAAAGGGTGAGACCTTATAAAAATTTTAAGGTCTTGCAGGTGGAAAATACATTTCATAGTTTTACATTTTGTGATGAAGTTGAGTACTATATATTTTAACAATTTATGATAAGGATGTTGTCATATAGTTTAAAATCATGCGACTAGGATGAATGCTCCCTGTAATTTATGGTTATTAAATGAGGATCATGGATATTTTTTAGTTTAAAGTTTTTCCAATAAGAATTATTCTCAAGGTGAAAATTATTAAAATTAATTCTTGAGAAAAACCGCATTAATGGGGGCATGACGTATTCCCCATATATAATGGAAAATGAGTAAGATCTAATGGAATATAACTTCTATATGATGTAAGGTACTTATGTACTAGGTTCTAGTTTTGGTGGTTTCTTCCCTGTTATCATTTAGTTTCTGAGATCCAGTACCAATTCTCCTTGAAGAACGAGTAGAGGTGGAACTTTTTATTGAAGTCACACAGAATATGGTTCTGATGGAATTCATGGTTGTGCAGTGTACGCAACCTATTATCATCACATCATTCTAACCATAGATCCACTTTTTTGATTGGTCATATTCTGAGACATTTACATAGATAGAAGTTCAAAGTGAGGGTATCAAGATTTCTATGGGTGATATTACCTCTGTACCATAGACCATCGTGTATGACGTCACTTTCATGGAATTTTGGGTTGTGTTATGATAGGTCCATAAATCATATAGAATCATATCTAGTGAAGACTTCTTGTATTTTCACACCATTGTTCGGAGTATATTTGGAATAGATTTATTAAAGGTCTCTATTTACTCATTCTCCACTACATAATAGTGAAACAAATGGTTGGACCTAATGTTATACTTATGATACAACCACATCGATTTGGAAGTATATAAGTTTGGGTCATTTTCTGTTATTATTATGTGAGGAGCACTAAATCTATTGAATATATTGGACCTCATTCAATTGATGGTCTTATTTTCCTCTAATTCATTTAGGCGTATGGCCTCATCCCATTTTGGAAAATAAATTAGCAGCAGTAATGATATATTTAAACTTTTTAGTTGTAGTTGAGGGATATGGCCCTAGACATCATCATTGGTTATATCATGCTTTTCTACGATCAAAAATCTGATCATTCCATGCTACACTAGAATATCTTTTACCATGATTTTCCACATGACAAAAATTGTTTGGACCATTGAACATTTCTATATAAAATTTTGGTAGTGCACCGCCACCATCCATCATCGATGTCACAAAATGCAATTACCACCGTCGATGTCTCACCCTTTATAAACCAATAGCTGGAGTAAAGTTTTTAAAAAAATAACCATACAGATGCATCTAGAATGGTTGAAATAGTTGGAATTGACTCATGGATTGCCAAAATTGGAGTCTGATTGGTCGATATATCACCAAAAAAATTCAACAGTCCAGATCACCTCCTAATGCGGCGATGATGTGGCATTGACATGGCATGCCAGAGTAGCCACCCAAATCTCGTTAGGAATTTAATCGGCAATGTGAACAGTATAGTCTTATCCGATATGTGGTTACTATTCACCTATAGTTTGACTAATTTTTTTGACCAGATCTACAGGGATCGTTTCAACTCTATTTTCAACACCACTTCCACCATTGGAATCATCATGTTGTACTCTACACAGATGTGGCCTCAGATAAATTTAATGACTTCTTTCAATTTCCTGGTCAATAGAAATTTTTTTTTCTCCTCAGTGTTTCGAACTCCCTCACTCTGGCTCCCTATGATACCACTTGTAAGGGCGCAATGGTGTTTCCTAACACCGAAAATCTCACAAAACCATAGAAAATGGAAGAACACACAAAATTAACGTGGTCTTACAATATGCCTATGTCCAATAGATAAGGGGTCTTTTCTCTATTCACTTCTCTCCAGTTATTATTAGAGGATTACAATATACACAACGATTTCATAAAATTCATCTCATTTCGAACTCATAGGGTTTAATCCCACTAAATAGGAGGAAAACAAGAAATTTCCTCCAGTAGGATTGGGTAGCTCATCAACCCATGACAATTCCACCCACCACCTATAGTTACCCATAGTCGGCTGCCCACTGAGGAAAACTCCTGCAGCTTCCTGGGTAGGTTTCCTCCTGTGGAAAGGTACTTCTGACAAAGAAGACTCCCAAATTAGGGAGTTTCCCCAATATAATTCACTACCAATGTGAAATACTTTCCTTCTATACCTAAAATGGAACCTTCCACATTACACATGGTTCCTGGAGAGGTAGAGGTGGCTAGGGTCTATGAATGATCAGACACAATGTCTACTACTGATGCATTATCAGTCATTCCCTTTGACCCAACATGATTGAGTGCAATCCTAGAAGATGTTGATGTCATAAGATACTCTTTCACAAACATGTCTTTTATTAATGCATCATTCGGTGATCATAAGTACTTACCTGGGAACTAAATTAATAATTTAACCTATATCATTTCATTTTAATATTTGTTTTCACCTATAACCCTTTATGGTGGAGAGAATACTATATTTATAGAAGAAACATCAGTGTATCCAAATGGTCACTAATTGTAAGATGGAATTACCATCACCCCCAAAGATAGAGCTGAGATAATAGAGGTTTTTAGTGACATGGATGATAAAGGTATGTTTTCAATGAATATCATGATTTTTGATTATTGGGTAATATTTTGTAATATATCAATTATTTAATAATAATTTATATGATTCATCACAGTAACCTCACTTTAGATCTTAGGGCCCCTGAATCCATCTACTTTTGGATCCCCCCAATCGGGATAACTAATAAAGAGGCTATATCTACACTAAACCTATACTGGGAATAGAGTATGAGTTCTAATCATAGTGACTCTGTCCTAGAATACTTTCCCATTCCTAGAATAAAGCTATGTTAAGTCTCGAAGCATGCAGTATTTCATCAAAAGTTTCTATGAAAAGTGTGTGGGGGGGTATCTAGAGTCTTATTATGGAGGTCCCATTCAAGAGATAGAGTACTAGTTGGACTACCTTAAGTACATGTCCAACACCCTTGGTTATGATGGGTTTGACAATCAAGATATTTATGCCTGAGTAAATGAAATTGTTTCCATGAGGGATCATAAGAGAACCATAGATATTAGGGTATCAACAGTGGAGGCCTCATATTTTTCCAAGAAACATCAAAATGAGGCTCTGAACGAGGCCTCCTAGTGTGAAATAGAAATAAAATCTCACCAAAATTTGGTAAATGGTAGGAAGGACTAGATGGAAAGGATCCAATGATAGTTTTCCCATATAAAATTCATGATAAAGGCCATTTATAAATGATTGTAGAGAAACAATTGCTCATTAATGTAGTAGAGAAGTCTATAATTGATGTCATTTCTAGTTTAGAAACATTAAAACAAGCTATAATGGTGGAGAATGAGTCAATATATTAGCAATGATAATCAATAGATTCAATAGAAAATATTTTGTTGGATCTCGAGTAATATTCAGAATAGATGTTAAAATTGTCTTTTACTTTGGGGAACCCCTTTAATTTTTCATTTTTTAGGAGAGACTCCAAGTTGGAGATGTTACTCCCTCCATTTTTAAATTGTAAATGAATGAAATTTTATAAGAACAATGTACAACCTTAAATTATTTTATGAATCAATATCACAATAATTATTTGTAGACGATATTGTTTCACATTTCCCATTAAACCCAAATCCAAACCTATACTCTTGGGTTATGATAGATTTTTTCATGATAATGGCCCCCAAATGGTCAATGGAATAAATTTCCTCATTGATATATCTGTTCCATCCCATTTGAAATTTTTAGGCTCAAAGGGTTGATTTGGGTGGATATTCCATGAAGAGAGAGTAGTCTAAATTTTTCCAAAGTCGGTGGGATTAGCAGGCATAAATCAGTTTTTTATTGGGCTAAATAATGTTCCTTTTAAGATTTTTCTATCTTATTTTCTCCCTTACTTTTTCTAAATCCATTTGAGAGACATTTTTAGTTAGTGTGGTCTTAACTTATACATAGGTCACCCATTATGGGGTTTTCACCTGAAAAATTTTGTTCCTTTTTCATTTTAGAAGAAATTAGTTTTACATGGATCACATAGGAGTGTGTCTAGAGGGAATTGATTCAAATTTTTCCTAGGGGACCCTTTGTAGGTTTTCATCATGTCCAGCACTCTATCTCTTTTAATTTTAAATTTAAGGTCTTATGAACCAATGTGATGAACTGTTATTATTTTAGTTCAAACATCTAAGACGCTATTAATACTAGAGTTCAGATTCATATAGCTCAAATCACCTGTTGAAAACAAAATAACGCATTTGGAATGCTAGACTCATGGGAAGGGTAAACCAAGTATAAAAGGAGATGAATCAGAAATGATGAGATGGGTAACACATTCCAGGGATGATGATAAACCTCTATGAGGTGGAAAGATCCTCTATATTGTTTCAAGAATCATAGGGATAGGGGGACCTTTTCATAGAGAAAATATTCCTCTGGTTAATGGGTTATAGTCCCTTATGCACAAGGCAACATAAGAATACATGCATGGTGAAGTAGTGGGGTCCCTTGAATCTAAAAAAACTATTATCTAAGAGACATGGATGGTTTTTGGAGATTTAAACACTTGATACATGGAGCATGTTATGAAGGATGAGTATTCATAAAGGGTTCTAGTGTCTTATATCCTTTCTTGGGGTTATGGATGATGAGTATCTATGAAGGGTTTTGACACCCTGCATCCTTCATTAAAAATTGGATTGGTAGATGGTGAAATAATATTAGGGATGTCAAATCCACTTGGATAGTTGGATTATTGGTTGTGTAAATCACATCCCAATGATTTTGACCTAAATATGATGATATAGAGAAGACACATTGAGGATGATCTAAAACAACACTGCGTTGATGAGTTTTGTTATGATGTTTCCAGGTCTCACAGGGATATATGGTCCTTTCCACAAGAAAAATATAACTATGTTTAATTAGTTTATAGCCCTTATGCATGAGTCAATATGGGATTACATGCATGGTCAAGAAGAAGGTTGCCTAATCCTTTATAGGGGATATAGAATATCTGTAAATTTTCAATGACCTAGGAAATGAAGTAGGGTATAGAAGAATGGTTATACAAAGAGGGTTATAACACCCAAGAGGCAGTACATATGAAAATTTCCATGTAACACTTAACATTAATGACAAGATTATTGATGACATATACTATATAAAATGGTGGAGTTTAGTTTACAGTTATAAATCACGATCCCTATATCACATGGTTTTAGTTTTCATGATTAGTACCATAACAAAGGCTCAATAATGGAGTACCACACTTTTTCTTTGAGAATGGGTACAATAAATGGTGACATAATTTCAAGGATATATTATCCACTTTAATATTTTGATTATCGGACTTGTAAATCATGATCAATGAATATACGAGTTAATGGAAAGTAGATTCTTGTGGAAAAAACTCAAACATTTGTAATGTAATAGATCAATATTACAGGAAGTCGGAATAATAGATCATGGGTTTAAGGGGAGCCTTTCCTCCACGACTAAATATTCCCTTAGGTGTAATATGAAAGGAATTATGTTATTCACCAAAAAATCCTAGTTGGCTTCCTTATGATTAGATTGTCCCTACTACCAATACACTACATGGAATAAATAATATAAAAGACTCAAGGATATGGGGTTCCAAGAGAAGTGTAACAACTCAATGAATTTGTGGGTATCAACTTATACTTCAAATATATGAAGTTATTTAACGGAAAATTTAATATTAAAGAAGGGTCTGAGTACACTAAAAGTAGTGTAACTAAATATTAAACATGTTAGCTTGGTGAAGGGATGTGATAAACCATTATTATATCTTTCGTTTAGACCAGAGGGGTCCATCCAATATGGTTCATGTTTTATTAGGATCATAAGATAGGTCCCTTGAGCATTGTTCCATTTATTTATGCCCTAACTTTTTCCCAACTTGGGATATGACAATATTTGTGAACATATGGTTGAATTTTTATCATTCTAACCTTTATAAGTTTTCATCCTGAAATGTTTTGTTTCTCTTTCACTAATGGTAAAAGTTATTTTTATTTAGACCATCTGGGGATAGAGTTTAATGTTGTACAACTTTGAACAAAGTGCATGCAGTTTAAGCTCATGATGCACATGGTGACTGAAAATTATATTTTATATTTTAAAATCACATTTGTAGAAAAAGTGGGAAACCTCAAAGTACCAAATATAAAACATAAAACAATCTAAATTATTATAAAATTATTGGAATCATACATGAACCTATTAGAGGAATTATTCCTATATTATTTCTAGAAAATATTATTTACCTTTTTATCCAGTTCATATTTGATGATGTCTTCAAATTTATAATCTAGTTTTTCACAAACTTGGATGAACTCATCCTTGGTTATCTTCCTTTATTTTAATAATATTTTTTAAATTAGATATTTCTTTTTGATCCAGTTACTCTAATCCTTGGTTGTGTCCACTTTAATAGGTCTCCACTCTACCCTTTTGATTAGGTGTTTAAGGTGCTGTAAATTGTGGCTCAAGGCTCTTAAATCATGAGAAATTGTATGGGATAGACAACCTGAGGAAAATCATGAATCATGATGAGGTGATGATTTCAATTAAAATTTTTTAGGGATTTTGAGGATCAGAGGGTCACTTTTTCAAGAAAAATATGTATTTGGTTGAGAGACCATGAGCTCATATATAAGTGTAAATGGAACACATGTATAGTAGAATAAAGGTTACCTCAAAGTCATGTATTCTTTTCCAATGGTCATGACAGATTAGTAGAAACCCGATATACTCAATATAAGAACTATGATTTATGGAATGAGTTTCTCATAATGATGATAGATTTACCCCAAACATCAGTTGAACATGGTTAGGATATTGTGTTCCTTTGATAAGGAGTGATGGTTTTACATTTTAACATAATGTTACTAATAAATTAAGAACTGACATGAAAATTACGTAGTGTGTCTTTAGATTCACCTTTCATTTGTCAAGGGTATTTAGATGCATGAGTTATTTTTATCCTTACATAATATTATAGATAGATAACCACTTTTTGGAGTCATTTTTTAAAAATCTACTACATTCACAAGAAATACATATATAGATATGACACATACATAGGAAAAACAAATTTATCTAACTCAACCACTCTTAAACAGTTTAATCTTATAAAAGTTGTACCATTTATTCCACCCACATTTTTTCATGATAATACTATTAATGTTAAATAGGTTAGTATAATCCTTTAATATCACATGAGTCATGATCAGTGTGAGAAACAAGAGGTGAATGGGTAATAACCCATATTTTCCTAGAAAGTGGTGCATGACTAAGAATGAAATTGGTGTTGGTACTGAAAATGGTCAAGACCCATTGTGAATGGTAGGTGGATTGATTGAGAACTAAGGTATTCTAGGGGAATCTGTAATTTTTTGGTTAGGATTCCCATGGTTTTTCTTTGTATCTTACGAGGGAAGGAATAAGGCTATAAATAACTCTTTTAAAAAAATACCTCTACATATATCTAGCTCATGTGTGGAAGGGGGAGGATATTTTCATTTTTGGAAATTTTGGCTGGGCTAGGTGATGAGTAACCTGGGCATCACTACATATCCTTTATAGACATGAATCAAGCCATATAAAGTTCTTAATGTATCCCTATATAGATTAAAATCATGTTCATGTAGAAGGGCATATTTATCAATCCAAGCACAATGTTTTAGGGTCCTTACTACATAGACTATCTCATATGTTGAAAAGTATAATGAAATCTTACTTTAGTGCAGATACATTGGGTAAGTGAAGTATCACTATAAAAACTCAAAAACTATTGAAGAGGGGGTTTAAAAATTGAATATTGGGCCCGATGATGAGTAAATCAAGTGTCACTATGTATCTTTCATAGACATGAATCATTCTATATGTGGTTCTTAAAGAGAAATATCCCCATCAAAAAATTGGATCATGTACAGAGGATATGATAAGGGGTTTCACTTTTGGACATATCCATTTAATGAGGTGATGTGGGATAATATATCAAAGTGAAAGGGGAATTATCATTATGTATTATTTTGATGATTAAATGTGTAGCTATGATCCATACTCACCTAGTCTGTATATATGATAAAAGAAAAGAGGGTTATTATTTTTAGGGATCATAGTTGGGCCTAGATTGAAGTATTTGGGCATCACTACGTATATTATGCTAACAAAAATCAAGTCATGCATAGTTCTGGAAACGTTAAGGGTCTCTTATAAGGATTTGACTCATATTAAGGATTAGAGGTACATTATTTTGATCATAGGTTCCTAAATAAGATATCATATTTCTAAAATCATGTGCATATCTGACTCATATGTAGGATGAGGGGGATGTTCTCATTTAGATTATGGTAATTGTGGTTGGGTCTATAGTATAGTAACTAGATACCACTATGTACACCACAATGGTGGGAATAAATACCACACATAGTTATTTATGATACGGTCCATGCACAGATATTTCTCATGTGTTGGGGAGAGGGGAATGTTACTACTTGAAAAAAAGTCACCCACTATCATCTGGGTACATGAACTCTAACTGTTGAGGAAAATCTTAAGGTAAATGGATCTAATATTGGGATAGGATTTCATAGGTGGGGGAATATCTATATTCTTAAAGTTAAACAAGGTTGGCAGTTTTCAATATGGACCAATCATTAGGGAAGATTTTGATAATGTAAAACCTATGACTTGGCCCGTGATAGTATACCTATGCATCACTGTGTATCTTGAAAGTTTAGAAATCAAACCACACATAGTTCTTAAAGAAACTACCCCCACACATTTTTGACACTTATATGGGTGAGGATGCAATTTATTTTCTCTCTTAGAATTGCAGCTGGGATTGGGATTATGGAATTCAAGCATCGCTACATATCTTATGAAAACAAAAATCATTCCACATGTAGATATTATAGAGAAAACTCCCTACATAGTTTTTACCCATACATAAGGTGAGGGAATTTTTTGAAATTAGGGATGGACCTAGGATGTGGGATCCAAGCATAAATACATATCATATATGGATAGGAATTATTCCATATATAGTTCTTTATATAGAATTTTTCATATAGAGACCAGTCTTGTGTGTACATAAGGGGGAATTATTTCTTTAAATATCATGGGTGGGACTATAATATGAGGGTCTGTCAATCACTGTGTATCCTAAGGGGATATTAATCAATCCACACATATTTCTTCCAGATGTAGTCCCCCACACAAATCTGGCACATATATTGAGAGAGGTCATTTCCATTGTGTATATTTGGCCCTCATGAAAGTCATTGTTCCCAAAGGGTGAAACACTATACGATGTTTAAGGTCTTTCAGGTGGATTATACATTTCACAGTTTAACATCATGTGATGAAGATGAGTACTAGATAGTTTAACATTGTATGATAAGGATGTTGACGTGTAGTTTAAAATCATGTGACTATGATGTAAGTTCCCTGTAATGTATGGTCATTCAATGAGGATCATGAATATTTTTTATTTTAATATGTTTCCACTAAGACTTATTCTCAAGGATAAAATTATTAAAATTATTTCTTGAGAATCACCACATTAATGGGGGAATGACGTATTCCCCATATATCATGGACAATAAGTAAGATCTAATGGAATATACCTTATATATGATGTAAGGTACTTATATACTAGGTTCTAGTTTTGGTGGTTTCTTCCCTGTTATCATTTAGGTTCTAAGACCCAATACAAATTCTACTTTGATGAACAAGTAGAGGTGGAACTTTTTATATAAGTCACACACAATAAGATTCTGTTGGACTTCATGGTTGTGCGTGTACGTAATCTATTATCATCAGGTCATTCTAACCAATTATCCACTTTTTTATTGGTCATATTCTGAGACATTTACATATATAGAAGTTCAAAGTGAGGGTAACTAGATTTCTATGGGCGATATTACCTCTGTATCATAGACCATCATGTATGAGGTCACTTTCATGGTAGTTTGGGTTGTGTTACGGTAGGCCCATAAATCATATAGAATCATATCTAGTGAATACTTCTTGTATTTTCAATCCATTTTTTAAATTGAAGGTCTATATTTACTCATTATCCATTACCTAATAGTGAAACAAATGGTTGGACCAAATGTTATACTTCTGATACAACCACATCAATTTGGAAGTATAGAAGTTTGTGTCATTTTCTGTTATTATTATGTGAGGAGCACTAAATTTGTTGAATATATTGGACCTCATGAAATTGATGGTGTTCATTTCCTCTAATTCATTTAGGGGTATGGCCTCATCCAATTTTGGGAAATAAATTAGCACCAGTAAGGGAATATTTAAACTTCTTAGTTGTAGTTGAGGGATATGGCCCTAGACATCCATCCCTATATAAAAAATGAATAAGAATATTTAGTTTTATTTATAGACTCCTATAGTTTATATATGAAGTTTTCAAGTATTTTTCATGTGTATCATTTCTTGGTTAACTCTTTATAGTCATGTTTCATCATTAAATAGAAGTAACCAAGCCTACTAATTTAGATGGAGAGCCTGGTTTAGGACTGGTGGGTGTCACAAGAGCCTACATAGACTTACTTCATGATGTTGGGAGTCTCCCCTTCTATATTTTATTTTAGGGGGACTCCATGTAATCCTTGTTTATATATTGAATTCTTTTCATTTGGACCATATAAAAGGGTGGAGTTCACTTCCCAACACTGGATATGTTCTTTATTGTCTCTATTAGGTGATAGAGTACCATCATAGAGGTAATCTACAATAAAGTTCATCAATATAGAAATGGATATTATCCCATGATGATCTAGGTTATAATTTATCAAATTTATTTCATTAACATCATTTATGATGATGGGTGAGATTACCCTTTAGTGTGTAACATGGAAGACTACCTCATTCCAGTCGAGATTGTCCATGATTGTGGTTGTATTGTCCAATGAATCAGTACTATAATTATATGAACAAGGGACATGATGTAGTGTTGGCTCAAAAGAGAACTCCTCTATCAGTACGCTCACAAATCTAGTGATAGCTGTCAATTAGTCCTTCTTAATAGAATAGTCATCATTCATTAGTTTGCATCTTATATATTATCTCTTGGATAAGATCAGGTCCCATCATATTTTTCTATCTAACTTCATCCTATCATGTTGGAGTCTCACACCTTTTCCAATAAAGTTCCCCATAAGGTTCCATATGAATTCTATAATGGATTTTTTTTATTATATGAGAAATCCACTAAGGGAAGTTGTTGATCCAGATATCCTTGGAAATCCATAGAATAATATCTAAACATATTCTATATAGTTTCAATGGTTCTTTTAGAATTCCCATCTATTTGAGAGTGATAATATATACTGAAACTCAACTTTATATCCAATTCATACTGAAGGCTTCTCTAGAACCTCAAGGTGAACCTCAAATCATGATCAGATACAATGGAGAGTGTAACTCTATGTATTCTTACCAATTATCATATGTATATCATGGTGAGTTGGTAAATAGGTAAATAATTATTGATAATAATGAAATGATATGACTTTGAAAAGTGATCAACTACTACCCAGATGGTGTTAATTCCTTTACATGCCCTGGGGAATCCTATTATGAATTCCAGGGTTATTTTTCCCACTATTATCTAAGTATGGGAAAAGATTGAATAATACCCATGTACTATTGGTATTCACCAATGACTTGTTTGAATACCAATCATCGAGATTAAATTATCCAATATCCATATTCATGTTATATCACCATATGTTTTTATTCCTATCTATATATATCTTAGTTATTCCTAGATAAATAGAGAAATATAAGCATTGAGTATCATCTAGAAGTTCCCTATTCAATTCCAGTTTTGATGGGACACATATCTGGGTTCCAAACCATATTACTCCATCTTCAACAAAGTTGAAATCTAGAATATTTGACACATTTTATATAGAACCTAATCATATTTTTTGGGCCTCCTTGATCATCTCAAGAATGTATGGTTGATCTATTATTTGAGAATGGAAGGATGAATATAATTTAATTATTATCATGACCATCCTTTGCATGTCCTATAAGACTGGATCCATTTAAATCTTCATCATGGATGGGGTTGTATGATCCTTTTCTACTTATTGAATCCACTATTTTGTTTTCCATACAAAGATGGTAATGTATTGAACAATCATAATCCTAGATCATCTCTATCCACATTCATTGGTTCATATTGATATCCTTTTGTGTGAATATATACCCGAGGATTTTATTATCTGTTTATATATATCACACTTCTTCCTATGGTGATAATGTTTCCAAATATTTAGTTTGAAGATAAGTATATCCAATTATAAATTATGGGTTGGGTAGTTATGATCATGGATATTTAATTATTGAGAAGAATATTCTATCAATTTTTCATCTTTTATGAGTACACAACCCAAGGCCTTTTTGGATGCATCACTTTAGATCACGAATCCTTCTCCACCAATGGGTAATGTGAGAACATGTACAAAAATTAGCCTATTATTTAATTATTTAAACATTTCCACACATTAATCATTCCAAACAAACTTGACTCCATTCCGAGTTATCTTGGTCAGTGTTCTTGAAAATCTTAAGAATTTCCTCATAAATTGATGATAATACCTAGATAATCCAAGGGAACTATTTATTTCCATCATGAATATTGGCTTAGTCCATCCATTAATTTCCCATGTTTTTAAAGGATCCATAAATATCCACTTTTTTCTTGTAACATTCCCTAGGAATGTTAATTTTACCTTTAAGAACTCAAATTTATTGTACTTAACATATAAATTTTCCTTTAATAAGGTCTTACATACTACAATCAAATGATCCTTGTCTTCCTTCTTAATTTTGGAGTGAATTAGACAAAAATTATATAAAGAATACCAAAAATATATCAAGGTAATCCCTAAAGACTCTATCTATAAAGAACATGAAGATAGCTTGAGATTAGTGAGTCTAAATAGAATCACTTTGAACTCATAGTTCCTATATTGTGTACAAAAGATGTTCTGAGGATATCCTCATACTTCACCTTTACTTGATAATATATCAAATGAAGATCAACCTTGGAGAAGTATTGGTATCCACATAACTGATCAAAAAAGTCATAAATATTTGCAATAGGCTAATTTTTATTTATTTTTATCTTGTTGTGTTCACAATAGTCAATGTACAGGCACATTGAACTATCCTTATTCTTATTGAAAAGGATCGGTAAACCCCACAGTGAAGCGCTTGGGCATATAAAACCATTCTTTGTATTACTCTTTAATTGTTTATTTAACACCTAAAGTTAAATAATGGCCATTCTATATAGAGACTTTGATATTATAAAATATATTTGTATGAGTATGATTGAGAATTCAACATCTTGAGTGGGAGGAAGACCAGAAAATTCTTTTGAAAGTACATCATTGAATTACATTACAATGGAAATGTCATCAAGGATGATCTTTTCCTTTATTCTAAATCATTTAAGATAGATACCCTTTCTTATAATGAAATAGCATTTATGCTTGTTCTGATGATTCCAAAGGAGATTCATCCTTCTCCTTACACTGGTGTAGAATAGGCGGGTGATTTGTGATTTAAAGGGTGATTTTCTTCTCTCAAAAATTAATATAGTCACTTTATAAGGAAAGATAATCCATTCTAATAATATTATTGAATTATTCTAAATGGAGTATCACAATATTTTATGTTAAATTACGCACAATTATTTTGAGAGGGGCTGAGTTATATTCATGGGATATAATAGTTGACCCATTTGTCATCGTCACTGATAACTCAACTTCCATGTTTTGAGGTGGTGTTTTAATAGTTCTACTAAACTTTAATGATATAAAAGATTTCATAGAACTAGAATACAATAGTATGTTTTCTATCCCTCAATGAATAACTATTGTACCTAACACTACTTCATTGTAAGGATACACATATGTAGTTTTGCTGGAATAAGCTCAGTTGTTCACTCAAGGACTTAGAGTTTGTTGTTGTTGGTTATTGTCAAAAACCATTGGCTAAGTTAATTTATTATCATATTTTCCTTGTTCCTTACAGTTCAAAAATTGGATAATAGGCTGAGGGTTTAATGGAGAATTTATTTCTTCCATCACATTATTGGGTTTCTCCCATATGAATTTGTTAGCCAGTTACCCTTCCTTCCCAGGACTAAATCATTTTCTTGTCCCATTTAGTCAATTTTCATGACCCTTCTTACCAAACATTCGATAAGTGTAATGTGGAAATTTCTTACCCATGTGAAATTTCTCAATCACTAAACCAAAATTAAACTCTATTCTCTACTTCTTATCTCCATAACTATGGAAACCATGTGATTCTTTGATCTCTATTTCAATTTTGAGGTTTCATAATGAAATTTATTCATAGATTTAAATGTCTCTAATAACCAAATATTTTCATATACATGGATTTATCCCTCCAAATAAGCATTCAATGTTACTTTCTGGGTTAATGATAAAATCGAAGGCTTATCGTAAAAGTGTTGTGATGTTTACCTCGTACACCCAAATGGATTCATCATATTTGTTATTGGGTCCCTAGAAATACATATCTACTTTAAGTTAAAGGATGCGGGGAAAATATGTATCAAAAACATTTTCTAGAATTATTTCTGATACATCGCTTCGATCTCCTCAGAAAGCATTGTATTTTTTTTATCAATATCCACCATTGATCAGATTCTCCTTCTATACGATAAACAAACAACAAAACATTTTCTTTTTTTAGATCATTGAATCATGGATAATATCATTCCAATGTAGTTGAACCATTTTTATTAAATTAAGGGATCATTAGATCAATTGAAATTCATATAAATTTTTCATATAATGTTCTTGATTTCAACTTTCTATTTTTAAAGGGATATGAGTATTCCTCTTGATCATGTTTGTGATCAAAACTTGAATTAATAGAGAGAGTATCATTATGAAGTTCTTAATTCCTATTCCCATCAGGTTGGGTATCAAATTTGGGTATTCATCACATTTCCCCTCACATTGGGTTTTGACCCAGTTCCTTATATTTCCATCTATTGACTAAAATTTAGGGGGAAATTAAGGATGATAATTTTTAAACTATTAAACACATTAAAAAGAACTATTAATATTAATGGGATAACTCATAAATGAAATATATTCCTTAATCTGTTAGTTAATAGGTTTCAATATATGTTATCTGTGATCTATTTCTTAATATAAAATATTATACGCATTTTCATCCATTCATAATGGTTCCTAAAGGCCAACGAGCTCGTACCCGAGTGGTAAGGGCTCTTGCTTGGAATCCTAGAGATCCAGGTTAAAAACTGGGTGGAGGAAAATTTCTGGGGTACTGTAACAGTATTGGAGTAGAAATTGTAGCATGCATTGTAGCAGGTATTGTTCGGTACTGCAGTATCCATAACTATTCACCCAATTTGGGCTTTCTGGCCACCAGTTAGGGCCTACAGGTCTCAAGACCATTGGGTCATCAAAGGAATTTGGGCCACAGGGCCATCAAGACATAGAGACCATGGATCAGCCCAGTTTCACATAGATCAGGCCCCAAAAGAGGATCAGAGTAAAGAATATCAGTAACCAGAAGTATAGCTAACCAAATTGGAGGAAATGGATGGTATGGAAACCACCATCAAGACCAGGTACCATACAGCTTTGTACAGGGAACTTCTAGCTGATTAGCAATGAAAGTTGGGGAGCTAGGAAATCAATGATGTAGAAGTTGGGGGGGCAGTTCTGTGGGTTCGGCCTACAGGTCATGTAATGAGCATAGTATGCCTCTGGGCCTTTGAGTCATGTATTGGCCTTCGAGTTGTGTCAGGCCCTATGCCTTGGGCCTATGGGTTATGTAAGCATTCCCCTTCAACCCTTAAAAGGGGGATTGTCCATAATAAAATAAAAATGAAGGCCTTTGGGTCATTCAGGTATAATGATTCTTAAGTTGATATAAATTTTCCAAAGAAAATTTCTCAGGAGTGTCAAACCGAGTGTCCAAAAAGATATCTTTGTCATGCATCAGGTCATGATCAAGTCAATCCCAAAGCTCTATTTTTGATGTCATTACCCCTAAGTACAATTTTTTTATAGAAACAGTCACTTATAGTATCTAGACATGAATTTGTTTACTTAGAAACCACATACTCTATACTTTACCAAAATGTTAGAATGTTTTCCTTTGTTAAGTCTTATCCCAATGAACTAAACTAGGGATTTCTTAATACTAATTCCAAGAAATAACTAGGATTTCCACTTATTAAAATTATTATAACCTGTTTCATTTATAAATCTTAGTTCATGATTTATGACATAAGGGCACACTTAATTCAATCCATGAAGATCAAGAGGACTAGTGTCTTTAGAAAATTATATACATAACCTAATAACGTGAAATAGGTATATAGTGACATTTTTTTTAAAACTATTTAACCTGATTTTAAAATCCCTTATCCATTTTAAAACAATATGGTATAACCTAGGGACTTAAATAAGAAAGGGTTTCACTATAAATCCTTGTAAGGAAATAATCAAATAATAACATTAAGGAAATATAAAAATGTTACAACAACATAAAACATGACATCATAAACATAATTAATGGATAACCATTGGGAAATCATAAAATATTATTCTTAGGATAACTCACATGAACCTTAAATGTTATATCATGAGATAAAATAATTACCCAATGCATTGGAGGGTAATATAATTATGTGACCACCCATCACATTCATATCATGTACATGCATAACTATGCCACATAGATCATATAAAATAAGGATGTATTTCATCACATATAATCCCACAATTAAGGAGTGTGGATTTAATACAAATAATTCCCAAAATAATGAAGTATAGATACATATAGGTGAATACCATTAAGTGTAAATGAGGATAGGTATTCACTATAAAAAAGTTTGGTATGGAAAATCACAGGATAATTTCAGCAGCACAATAGGCATACATAAAGATTCATGGAATGGTTTAATGAGAGTGAAAGGGGGTCTATAATTACTTATAAATCCTAAGTATAGTAAAATATTTATGTTAAATGATTTTCCGACAAGTAAAATTAGAATTAAAAAAGACATAATAAAAGGAATGTTCTTGAATAAATTCATGGATAAGAGGATCCATTACCTTGAGAGGGAACATTGAAAATAATGGGAGGTGCTTCTTAAGATATTGTGAAAACATGTAGAGGTATATTAAGAGGTAAAGGTGAATTGAATTTATTTTTAAATGATTTGGAGTTAAGAGGAATGGTTTTATGGGTGGGTTTTTATAGTAAAAAGAGGGGAATTATTTATTAATGTATAAACATATGTTTAAGGCACTATATGATAAAATAATCAAAAGGAAAAACCTTCCCATTTTTTCAAACAAAGAGGAGTGGTTTTCAACATTTTATAATTTATTTAACAACACTGATTAAAATAATACCCTTGGTGATGTGGAAATTTGTCATGTCTGTAAATAATTAATTTTAAAACCTTAAAATATAATATAGGTTTTGGAGGACTCATTAGGGGGTTATAAAATTAATCACAATGACTTAGAAATACATATTTTTAAAGAGGAAAATATTTTTTTGTGAACACTTTTTATTGTATTTATTACATCACTTTTGGTATTTTACGAGGTCATAATACATACCATATATTTATACAATATTTAATTTTAAACTAAAGAATCAACTATCTTGGAAAATTTTGAAAAATTCACCATTGGATATTTTTAATTTTATGATATAAAAAATTATAGTTATTTTATCCAAATAATTATAAAAATTTTAAAATTTACACTTTTTAAATTGAAAATCGTTATTTATTAAAAATTACTAATTTTTTATGATGATAGTAGTTTTTTGGCCATAATAAAGATTATATTGGATTCAATTAAGTTATATTACCATTTATATTCAAATAAATTTTACTCAATAATAATAGTTTATTAAAATAACAATTTTGTAAAAATATATTGAATTTTCCCAAATTATGTCTTAATTTAAACTATATATATTTCCCAAAAAATATGTAATTTTTATTTCTTTGTATACAAATATAATTATTATAAAACTCATTAATCATTTATAAATTATTTATAAAAGGTATAAATATAATATTTATTTTATATAAAATAAAATAACAAAATTTACACTGATAGCGTCTAGATACATAACCCATTATTACAATTGTGTATGCCCTATAGGAAAGTTGTGTGATTGTGACACTTTCTTAGGGTGATTCGATGAACATGGTTTGGGTCATGATCTCAATAAGAATGATCTTTTCACATAAACTACTTCAATCATAATTCATTTATTGAATATCAACGTTTTCTTGGTTAAGGGAAAACATAGTGATGTCATCTCCATTGCAAGCTTTCATTAATGGGCTTTATAGGATATGATCCAACTAGTTGAGGCCATTGCTTCTTTTTTCCGTGTCAATTGGATTCTATAATTAAAATTAATATATAATAATAATAATGGTCACTATACATTGAATATATTATCAATAGTTCATATGCTTACTAATATTTGAAATTTAACCGGATATGACTTATAATGGTCCAACATTACAAAATTAGTGCCTCAGTTTTCAATATTTTCATTACATAAAAAGGAATATATTCATTTGAAATAGTAATTAAATTTTAATAATTCAGGTTGTTATAGTATTCTTCCTTATTATTAGTGCATCATTTGGATAATGAGATGGTTTAAGGTAAAATTGTCCTATCTATGGAGACAAAGAAAATCCATAGAACAACCAGAATGAGCTCAAAGTTTCACCCTCTTACAAGACAAACATTAGGAGGCCTCATTAATGTACATCACCCATATTTAGATACTGTAATGGGTATATAAAACCTATTTATCTTTAATTTCAATGTTCACTAGTGCATATTCTGAGATAGGATGCATTGTTTGGAAATCAACATGTGGAATCCCTTTGATTTTCTTATTTGAGATGAATAGGATGTTGTGTTATGGAAAGACAACCACCCATCAGGAAAAAAATACAGTTATAATAGGTTAGATAAGAATATACATGATCTGGTCAATATGAGAGAACATGTGGAGTTTTTGATACTGAATGTAATACTAAAACTTTTTCAATGTGAAGATGAGTGCGAGGAAGTTCTTCTCGATGTTAGAATATTGAGTTTCAATACCAAGAAATTTTTGGCTAGGATGGTAGAGATTCTTGTCATCCCATTTTTCATGTTTATTTATGATATTGGAACCATGTGATCATTACATGGTGACCATGTATAGGATTAGTGTATTTCCTTCTACCGGTGGCATTAAGACCAGTGGATGCGGTAGGTACTACTTGCCGTTCTAAAAAGATTTTTGGCAGTCCTCATTTTCCTAGTAAGTGAATCACTTCTTCAATAATTTAGTGATGGGGAGACATCTATTAGAGATACTAGATTTTAAATGCTTGATATAAGTGAGTCACCCTTCAATATATTTCAACTATTTAATATTTCAGGGATTAAGAATTTCTATAATTGCATTATCCTTTTTTGATTAATTATAATGTCCTGGTGTCATAACATAAAATAAAATAATTGAATTGAATTTACCATAAAAACGTTAAATGATTCAACTTCAAACTATGTTTCTAAAATTTTAAAAATATTTTTTAAAGATCAGTGAGTTAATGACAATGTTGCAGAGAATTAACCACCATGTCATCAAGGTAGCACTCCATGATTCACCCCAAGATTGGCTGAATCATATGGTTCATGCAACATCAATAAGTGGAACTATAATTATTTTAGATAAAGGAAATGACATGGTAATAGAATATCCCTTGAAGTGGTTTCAAGGTAGTGGCTTCCCCATATTTATAGTCCATCTTGATTTAATTATAACTTGAATATCAATCTATAAAGAAAAGGGGTCGGAATCCTGCACTCACGTCAATCAAGAGTCACATGATTGGTTATGGGAAATCATCGTTCATAATGTGTTGATTAGGATTCCTAAAATCAATGCAAACCCAAATCTGTCTATTATTTTTCTTAATTGGAATAATATTGGAAGTCCATTTTGGGTACTGCAACTCTATAATAGTGCTAGAATTGATTGATTTTTGAACTTTTGATTCTTCCCTAGTAGCATGATTGGGGTGAAATCTACTGGATATCTTCTTTACACCTCAATGGTCATATAGAAATAACAAGTGAGGAGTAGATATATTAGGTTCAAACTTGATAATCTATAAATAATTCCTAGAAAAAAATATTGATTCCCCTTTAAGAATTAAATAATTAACTTCTTCTCCAAAAGTGTCAAGGTTTTACTAATTAATTTAGATAAAAATCCTCTTCTATTCCCATATTTACCTACCTAAGCTCATCAATAGTGATGGATATTACTTCCTCAAATATTTTAGTGGAATCTCCAAGGTTATCTTATTCCTCCTACATCCTTATGTCTGGGAGAGAATCTTCAGGAACATTAACACCCCCAATCATAAATGACATTGGGGGGGTATTTCAAATATGCTCAACATATTTTATTTTTCCACTGGGGGTCTGATAGGTATGTCTATCCTATCTTTTGGGAAATGTTTTAGGGGTATTATTAATTTCTATCAATATAATAGGGAAATTTAATGACTCTGAGGGATCCATGGCCAAGCTTTCTTTTGACAGGACCATGTTGATTGAAATGACCATATTTTAATATTCAAGGGATAGAAAAGATTAAAATCCACAATAGTCAGATGGTATTGGACTTACTACCTTAATCAGGTTTATAGGCAGTATAAAGTCGCTACAGAGAAAGATGTAGTGGTTTATAAGGGTGGTTCCCAAGATGTTTGGAGTCAAAACCAACATTTCCCCCTTATCAATGGATGCTTTCCTCCCCTTTTTTAGAATCAATCCTCAGCATATGAGGATTTATAATATTCAAGGGATGATATCAATAAATAGTATGCCAACATTTCATTTGATGGGGTATTTTAAATATTGATAGAATGTCGATGGAACCATCATGTGGCTATGAAGCTAATTTCTATTAAGTAGGACATTATATATTGTATCTTTATAGAAAATCATGAACTCAAAATTAGATATGAGGTCCCCAAATTGGGACTTGATCTTGAAATTTACTAGGGGATGTTTCTCACTCTTTTTGTACACTTGGATGGTAATATTCATTGAAGATTAATCATCATCATTGTATCCCAAATGTCAGAGGGTCTAGAATGGGATGATCTTGGAGCCATTTTTAACCAGATACGATCAGATGTAGATATTATCTATCTTTTCTAAAAAATATAGGGGTCTAATATGTCCTTAAATAGCTTCTTATTTCTCTTTCTATGTGAATGAAATTATGGAATGACATTCCTCTGGAGTAGTTTCTACCCAATAGACCTTAGATATTTTGACTTACATATAAAACACATAGGGACTCCAGAGGACCTTGATAAATGACTCCTTGAGAACTTGTGAAAAAAATAGAGCGTCAATGATTGATAGGTTGAATAGGACAACCACTAACTATTTCAAAATGTCATTTTTCTATACCATAGGTCGGGACTTCCCAGAATGGGATTTATCCTTAGAAAACATCTTAAGGGATAAAGTTCTTTATGTAGATGGGCCATGTTCTTGGAAAATGGTCAAGCAAATATCTGTTGTTAATGGAACGGGTCTTCCAAGTCTACCCCATTGATTGAGCTGATAAAACAGTTGTACACCCACTTTCCAACCATCAAAAAAATTGGTTTGAATGACCGCTGAAATACCTTGAGGAATCTACATACTCTCATTGGGATCACTCAAGAACATTCCCATGTATCTTTAGAACATATATATCTTTAGTGGGGATGTGAATGGAATATTGGGTTCATCCACGACCGCATTGTCCCATGTGACCTCGTCTTCTGCATCCTTAGACTCTGGTTCCCCAATCAAGTATAGGTAACTCATATTAGTGGGTATATTAATCATTTAAGTAAGGTTCTATTATGTGAATAATATTGAAAAATATGAAAATGATCTCTTTATCTGATGAGGATTCTGTTTGGTGGGATGATTCCCCTTCCCTGGATAATAGGGAAATAAACATTATGAGAGTCAAAGAAGATGTGGTTGTTGGAGGAGACTCTTTTACTTATGTATTTTCCTACTTCATATGATTATATTTACCACTATGAGGTAGGTTGAATATCATACGTTTTAGTGTTAAAATAATTACTAGTATATAAAGATTCACTTTGTGGATTGTGTGAGTTAATTCAATTGTCTTTTGGGTCATCCAGTTATCAAAATTCTATTCACACCTAGATGACACTTCTTTTCCGTCACCTTATTTTTCTAGTTGGGTGGAAGAAAAATATGCCACCCACACTGAGGATTTCCATAGTATCACCTATCTAAAATCAATCATTCCCTAAAGGATTTCCTTAGATTATGTCCCAGTCCCCTATGAAAAGGAAATAGTTTGGACATTCACTAGGGCCAACCTCATAGGTTTCTTACACACCAAAATCTTAAGGAGATTTTTTTCTATGGCTATGAGGAAATAACCAGTAACCTTTTCATTTCATAAGGAATAAACTTTTTTATTCTATTCCTCCAATCACGAGTGACCCTGATCTCTCTTTGCCTCTATCTGAGAGTGGTTTTTAGATGTTTTTACTCAGTGGGAGGATCTAGGTGATTCAAGGAAAACCCGAGTGTTTTGTTAGGCACCATTATTTTTTAAGCATGAAAATGATGGTTTATGATTTTCCAAACCTTTTACCTTATTCCATAGGCATGGGTTGATATTTTTTCCTAGTTCACTGAATGAAAGCTTCTTATAATTGTATTATATATTCAAAATCCTAGAATCTTCTTGGGTATTTCATTAAGAAAAAGGTATTTTAACCTCATCACAGAGGTTCTCAACACCAAGTTATAAAAACTACTCATGTGAGAGTGCAATGATGAGTGAATATATAGACATTTCCATATACTTATATATTTAGATACTCTCATTTTTTTGTTGTTTTAAATTTATGAGGTTGATGTTGATAGTTTTCATTTTCATGGAGATAAATTTATTTGTGAATTAATGAATAATTTATTCCTGGCCTATGAAGGTACCCAATTGGAGACTACTATAAAAAATGAAATTTGGTCCCACTAGGTTCTATATGAAGCACCTTATTTCTATTTCTTCTTTATAGTCTTAAGGGACCATTATAGGGACACATTAGGACATAAAGTAATTGAGATGATGTTTCAAAACCCCCATGCTATTGGCGTTCTGAAAGATAGGGTTTTTGAAATTGGGTGGGGTAAATTTTGGTCCAACTATTTGGTGTAAGGATTCCTCCTAGGTTGTACAGAGATGCATTTCCCCTATATGGTTTCCATTTGAATAGCTAGAGATTTGATGGTATTGAGGATTTCCATGGGTGACATCATCTGGATCACCTTCTAAGTATTGGTGGTTGGTAAGGATTTATGATGCTTATCTACATTAATATCATGTTTATTTTTGGTTCATGTTGGGACTAGATGATCATTCTAATTAAGGGGATGTTTTTTCCATAATAGGGAAAAAGTACAACCTTCCTTAATTCCCATATTTATGTAAGCCATTTGTATAGTTCCAGATATAACTTTTTGCCTAGGTTACATCCTCATAGGAATATTTTATCCCTCTTGATAGGAAGAGGAGTGATATTTTCTTCCACTTGAAGGTGGTACAAAGTGAGAATATTTCCCTTGAGTAATTATTCATTGATCTATAAAAGTTTGTATATCTCACACTCTTATTATGCTAAACATTCTTCCACTAAAGAGATTTTGTACTTTCTAGTTCGGGAGTGGGTTGTAGCCACACCTTTCGATTTTTCCTTTTTGGAATTTCATCAACAAGGAGGAAGATTATTATTTGGAGGTTTTATATTCTAGTTCCTCATATGATTCTATTTATATATGGCCTTAGTTTGTGCATCAACATCAACCACCTCTAGAGATAACATTTCTGTATTACTCTCCTCAGTGTCCATGCCTCAGTTGGTATTGTGTAATTGATTGATGTTGATATAATAAATTGAGTCATACCAGGTAACAAGAATCATTTATTCATCCTTTAAATAATAGGGGTTCTCTATACCTCTCAGTTCTCCTTCGAGAGATACATCGAGGTTATCCATTTAACCCTTTTTCATGTTAAGTCTTCTTGGATTATGGCCCTTATGAGTTTTTATTTTCTTTTTAAGACTCACTCCCACTTTTGGATTTTTAATAGTGAACTAGAGAGAGTATCCATCCATGCTTTATGAGTGAGACCCAAATGTAAGTGGTGTGTCACACAGTAAGAGTAATGGATAGGTAACTAGCCATTGGTAGCCTCTACCTGGCCTATAGAAGGACAATATCATGGGTGGAGATGATGAGAATGACCCCATCCCTGAGTGATGGGGTTGATTCATGGACACCATTTGTAATTTCTGATCCTATTTTTAAGGATTTAGTGACTCATGAGATGGATGTTGAGGACAAAATTTCCCAACCCAAAAAGATGGGGTTTGTTTGGAGTCATCTCTAATTTATTAGAGACCCTCATAGTATTTTATGATCACGAGAGTGGATGTGGTGGTAAAGATATAAATATTCCTATAGGTTGGGGTGTGTCCTAGATGTATTCCATGGATAATGAAATCATGATCTTCCTTATTTGGAATAGATTCACTCGATCATGGGTTGGGGGTAGTGTTTTCTTGTAATGAGAGTCATCTTTCATGGGTAGTGATCAAGAAGTCTAAGAATTTGATTTACTTTTTTTGAGGTGTATTCCCCTTCAGTCGAGAGTTCTATATTATGATCATATTGAATTACCACTACCTCTACTCATGATGATTTTATGTTTTTGAAATGGGTGTGGGTCTTTATTGGATCAACCAACTAGATCCCACATTGTTTGGCCCTATAATCTCTCTTGTGGCTATAAAATTATAGGAAAATGCATCTGAGGAACTATATTTTCCTAGGGATGAGGTTAAATTTAATTCTCTATAATAACCCCAAAGTCAAAAATATAAATATGATGGGGATTCAACAATTAGATGACATAGAGTCGTTAGATTGTTAAGGAAAGCATGTCGTTGGGTTTTACTATGCCATTCTGACCTTAGTTCTTGGGACATGGAGAAAGTGCGAAGGTATATCTGATAGGAGAGTGTGTTTATGGCCAAGATACGACTCTAATATTCTTGATATTGGAGGTGTATATCCTTTAACCATTGGAAGGATTACCACATGTTCTGGTGTAAATAAGGTATAAACTCCTCCTTTAGATCATATGGGACATCATAATAGAATGTGGTGATGGGGAAGAACATGTTTGGAAGTATTATTTTTTCAAACGCCTTACATATATCAATGACAACATCTTCTTCATTAGAGGTATATTCCTCCACTTAGTAAAATCACTTAGGTCACCTCTCTTGGTCGCCTGCTGACCGAGGAAAGGTATTAATGGTGGTCGATGGGGCACTATATATGGTTAACCCTTGGGTTTAAATCACCTATATATATGAAAGTCTCTTTACTAGGGGATGATTTATTCTTCTGGGTGAGATATTACTATGTGGAGGTTGTCCATAGTGTATTTCAGGCGTAAGATCTTTGTAATCCATCTCTATATTACCGTGAGGAGAATAATCATGGTAGTTGTCACTTTATTCATTAGATGAAGATTTAATAGAACCTTTAGGTGTTTCAAATATACTTTGTATGGGATCAAGGATACTAGAATTGAGTTGATCAGGAATAAGAAACTTATCCCATATCATGAATGGAATATGACAACCATTCTTTTAGGGTTGAGATAGAGTATGATTATATTGTTTGGTGGTCACCAGTGTATGTTAATAACCATTTGTCACTATGGTAATAGGATCCAACTTCTAAGAAATTATTAGAGAATGATACGTATATTATATATCATTGGATAGAATATGATCCTGCCTTTAAGTGGTCGTCAAAATTTTTTAATCAACCCTGGTTAAAGATGAGATATGATATTGGTTCAAATATGATTTCCCCACCATAATATGCCAACAAACCTCTGAAATGGGAGAAGGAACATAGCCCAACTACTATATATAGTATAAATTATTCATGTGTAGTCTTTCATAGACGGTCGAAGTAATATGCACCTGGCTCATATAAGCTGCTAGAATATATCAATTGTCATTTTTGGTAGAGATATAAGCCTTCCCAGAGGTTATTTCTAAACTAGGTTGGCGAACCCTAGTCAGAATAGGAATATGAGCCTGATCATGTATCTCCTTTGGAGTATGCCAATATATTTGTTGGATATAAATATGAATTTTTTTTAGGTGATTTCCAAAATCATTTGATGGACCGTAGTCAGAATAGAGATATGAGCCCAATCTTATGCCTTATACTTCACTCTGATATGTTGACAGTCCTCCTGGGAAAGTATAAAATTATACTCTTGATACAGAGTATCCATTTTCTCATGATAGACATTCTAATATTCTTTTCTATCTATTTGGAAAGGGATATATTTCCATCCCTCTGTCTTCGATGTAATTTTCCAGTGAATCTCCTCTATTGTTGAACAAATATATTGAATCTTCATAAGGGTATATATAGGAACATATGACTGCATATTATCCATTTCCAAGATATAATGGTAGATGAGTTTGATTAATTTGGGGATATATAACCACTATTTTACTCCTTATTCCATCTGACTATGTCGATGCAATTCATACATGGGGGAGGGCGTATATACCATCCCCATGCATGCTGTCAAGATATGCGAGAAAACATGGTTTGGTCAAATAGGAATATGAGCATGCTCACTGATTAGAACATGAGTATACTATAGGAATACATATATAGAAATAGTCAAATGGGTCTACTCCCTATAATTCAAATCATGATTATCCCAATGATATCTCTTCGATGTCTGAATCTAAATGTCTGGGGAGGCAGCCTGTTGGGAAGTGCCCTCAACAGGAGGTCGTGGGGAATTGATGAGATGATATAGGTAGTAATGATTGATATGATCCCTCTTGTTTCGATCCTAAACTGGGATAAATTCATGATAGACTCATTTATCTACCCCTCTAAGGTAATATGTTGTGATTTTAATTCTTTAGGGACAATATTCTAAAGCTGTTAGTAGTGGAAGTAGGTGTCATTAGTTATATTGGAACCTTCTTTTAGTGAGGTGGGATTTCAGGATTCAGTTCATGAAGTACCATTCAAGTATCCTGAAGTGTAAGGATTGTACTTTATTATTTTTAATCGCTGGCCAGTGAATTTTCTACCTGATATTGAAGGCATCATGTGGGTGATGTTGTTTCATGGTCAGTGGAGGTTGTTTCTATAACTGAGGTTCTATAAAGTTTGATCGATGATTCCATGTCCTTGATTTAGGGTGAATTATTGTTAGAATAGTATCTATAGTCATAAGGAAGATAATAAACAATGTATTAAATTAATAAAATATCATATATAAGAGTGCATTGTGCATCAGTTACTTTCACATTGACACTCTTAAAGGTTTCGCATCGAGCTCACCATTTTTTTGTTTTAGACTGGATATGTGGTCTGACTATTGATTGTGGGAATATTATTATAGTTTCAAAATAATTCACATTTGTGGTATTTTTACTTGGAAACACCCATCATCGTCTACATTCATAATGATATACAAGCACGCTATATAAAGATAAGCGGTCATTGGGGTTTCTTGCTAATGAAACTTAAGAACTCACATTGGTCATGAGAATGGGAGGTTGAGAACATCACACATTATTGAGGGTAATTATTTTCAACTCCCTGATTGTGTTATATATTTAAGATATTTTTTAAATCCTTTTCGAGCCGGGATATAAGATGGTTTTCGCATATGCCAATGACTTGATCCAAACTAAGTGTTGTGTAGAACAATTGCATGTTTCTAAAGTTCTCTACTATTCTTTTATATATTTATGATTATCTATTTTATATTAATGTTTGATAACACTAGGGTTTATCTCCCTATAGGTAGGAAATTAATTTCTTGTAATTAGGATTTAACCCTGAAGAGGTGCCTTACATAACTTTTGAGTAAAGGAATCAAAACCCATATAGTTTTTTTGGGACCATACCATGCAATTTATCATCATGGGATAAGGATATATGTGAAGGAATTTCTAAATTACATATGGGTATGGATCCTTAGAGATGTATCCTACATATCCTATGTATATAGTAATAAAAGTACACATAGTTTTATGGAGTGTTTGTGTCATGGAAGGTGATACAACAAGGGACTTGAATAGGACTTACACATATAGGGGATTCCCTGAGACATTTCATTAGGAATATAGACCACAAGAGTAAGAAAAGATATAATTGTTATTACCACTAAAAGGAATCCCATATTGGAATAATTTTCATCATAATGTTGGAATAATCATCACTAGTCTCAAATCCCACATGATTCATGCTCCATGTGAGAAACAAAAGATAATGAATAATTGGACAGATTACATGTGGTAGTAAGATTGAATTTTATATTTCTGACACACTTGGTCTAAGGGATGATTCATTTGGAATATTTCCATTTTAAGAGGATAAAGATGTAGTTGGGGATTACACACGAAGGTTTCTTTGATATTTTAGTGGGGCTTACACAATGAGGTCACCCTAACATTTGAGCGGGGCTTATACACTGAGGTTTCCCTAGTATACTTTATTAGGATTATTGACCTTTGAAAGGAAGGAAGATATTTTCAGGACATACATATATGGGGGATTCCCATATTAGTGGATTTTATTATTCTAATGGAATATTCATTTTATGTCATCAATCCCACATGAGTTATACTATGTGTGAAAAAAAAATATTAAGAGATTAGATGTAATGCATATAAGTGAGGATTTTTTTTCATTAAGTCCACCCTAAGGGAATATTATTATAATGCCATGAATTTTATGGATCCATGAGTTTTCACCATATAAATTATGGTGTGAAGGATTATACAAGTGAATTAAGGTATTAACAGAGAATATTTTTGTACATAATTAGATAATGAAAATATGTTTGATATGGAGCTTGGGCCTTTGGAAGGAATCTTATGTACCCTATTTATAATATTGATTAGAATAATCATTGTTCATATGTTACTTTAATATTTATGAACATTAAATACATGATGATATTATGGAGTTATAACTTTTTCAGTTATGGAGTATTGGAGGATATTAAAGGGGTGTGGACTTTAGGGGATGAAAATGACTTAGGGAGAGTGTGACTGATTCCATGTAAGATTAATGTTCAAACACATCTATCATAGGGTCCTGAGCTTCATGAGAAGATGTAATGTTCACATGATATGCATGAAGATTTAGGATCCATGTGCTCTATGTAAAGTTCAAGAAGCCAAGTGAGAATAGCAGGACATGAGGGCTATAAAATCAAGCAACTAATAAGGGGTTGGGAGACCATATGACCCATCATGTGACGAAAAGGTTGTATCACAATCTCATTCCCATCATGTGACCAATAGTTTTTATTATTATTGTAGTCTCATGGGTTATCATGTGATGGGACCTTGTGCCACCCATTCTGCTTTTTATTTATCCTAATTTAATCAATGATCATTATTAAGAAAAATATTCCTATGATTACATGATCCCTTCACTTTTGATAGTTCTCTTTTTTTATCTTCTTGCATGTCCCCCTTTTACTTTTCTAGGGTGGGTTTTATAGGCATCTACACCCCTATTTATGTGTTTTTTATATGGTGAATAAGCCACATAACCCTTCATAAGTTAGAATAAGGGTTCTTTGTATTATTTGGAAATGTCTCATGCGCTTCATGTGACCAATTCACAAGTCATCAGTGACATACTCCCATTCATCTCATGACAAATAGAAAACATGAAAAGGTTCTATTATTACAAGGATTACTGATCTGATTCGCATGACTTTATGGTCATAAAGTCTATCACATGACTCCAATGGGCATCACGTGGAGAATTATAACCATGTGATCCTTCCATCATATACAACCCCGATTAATCGAAGGCCATCCGTTTCTTTTCATGTAGTTAATCACATGACTCCAAGGGAACCATATGAAGGAAAATGATCTCAAGAAGTCAAGGGATTACCCTTGTATAAGAATGTCATTGGTGGTGTACCTTTATGCGAGGTCTGGTTTATCTTAACAAAGTGGCTGATCCACCCTTGGGTGGTGAGTGTTGACCCTGCCATGGACTATCTCACTTGTACTTTATGTCTTTCTACCAATATATCATGCAATAATTCACTCCATTAAGTGTTATAAGGTATATTTTTTGAATTATTTATTTTCATGGGTCGTCATATGACTCCATGAGTGGTATCACATGAATAAAAAAACTATGTGGCCATACCATCATTACCAAAATCCCCAATCCCATGACATGATCAGGGTTGCATAAAGGAGCATGAAGGAGTCTGTATGAAAAGTAAGCACATGTCCAAGGGTTCATGGAAAGACCGTATGGATAGTGTCTTGTAAGGCCTTTTCATGAACAGTTTTCATAACTTGGGGTTCATGTGATAAATAGAGGTTCATTATTAAGGATATAAAGATTTGTGTTTGAAAATTGTCATATGAATTAATCGCACAATCCCAGCTGCATGAAGGTTTCATGTGACTGGGGTTTCATGAGGGCATCACATGATGTTAAATTTATCATGTGATAGTGAAAGGGGATCACATGATGAAATATTGAATAATTCGTGGTTACTTAGAGAATTTCTCCAAATGCCCTATTAATGAAATCCTTGCTCGGCCAAGCTACATCATCACCTTATTACAAAGTTGATCGTAAGACTCTATGGGCATCGCTTAAAGAATAAATATCATGTTATTGACCCATTATTACCATAATTATTCATAATTATATTTTTCATTTGACCACCATTAATCTTGTGGACATATTTTAATCATACTTGGATCATACAATGATGATCAATCATTGTTCGGTACAACCACTTTTATTGTTCTGGATGGATTCACAAGGAGGATCAGGAGATCACATGATCCATTATGAGTTATGTGATCATGTATCCAAAATAATTATCCCCAAATTATTCAATATATATTCTTTTTTACTTCATCCAAAATGATACCTATGCTTGGGTATTTTTTCCAACTCCAATTTTTCCAATGAGCATTTGACAAGAATAAACACACTTTATCCTAGATAAGTTTTTTTATCATTGTATCCCTTAAAAAAAATAGAATCTACTGTATCATAAACCATGTGTATAAATATAATTATCACATTTTGTTCACAATAACTATTTTTTAGTTAATAACCTCTATTATCTTATAAGTTAAATGAGATGAAGATTCACATAATTTTTTTAGATCCATGTGAACTTGATAAGTTCCTTTATACTCAAATAATTGATGGATCAACACTTTGATTCATCACATAAATGAAAACTGAAACCTATATTGATTATTCACTTGATTTTAAACTCTTATATAGTTACAAAACTTTTAAAGTATACATTGGTATCATGTACCCTTCAAACTCAAAGAATAAATCTTTACAACATTGACAAAGGACATGAAAATTACATAGAGTTTGACAAACCCCTTCAGGTATGCTAAAAATTTCATCCTATGGAGTCATTATTGTTTCTTGATAACACCAGGTTTCAATAACCTTAATTGGATACTTGAAGAACCATTATTGAACTCTCCAAATTACTTTAATTTTTCTAGTTTGAACTTTTACACACTTGTAAATTTGAAATTGGACTAGAACCACAAAATCATATGGACGTTTCATCTATTGTCAACAATTTTAGAAAAGAGGGTAAACATTTATTTAACTAATTAACGTTTTTGGAACAATTAATTAGATAAAAATAGAATTAATTCCTCAAATAGAACAATTATTAAGGAAACCTCTAGTCACACCAAGTTGAAAATATATGAAATCATATCAAATATACGAGTGAAGATAAAAATTATTTTAATAATCTTTCTACAAATTCCTTTGAAACCTTAATTGAAACATTCTATGATTCACATAAGCATCAATATTTACCAGTTGTACAAATTCAATAGTTTTATTACTCAGTAATGTGTTACATTAACACACAAAATTTCCCTTCTTTTAACTAACTTTTCATAAGTTAGTATACTGGTCTAAAAAGTTTATTAAAATAATTTTATCCTTTATATAAGATTAATTTCAATGTAATGTTGATAATGATGATGTTATTCATATATAGAATATGTTTTTATTAAATGAGTATCATATTTTTGTAAACTTTTTACAAGGACTTCTATTAAATATTATCCTAGTAAAATGATGAGACTTTAGAATCACATCATATCCATTAGTGGGAAAAGATCAATATTTCACTTAGGAAATGACCTATCTTTGACATAAAACTCACCATTTAGTTATTTAGAAAGGGAATCATCCCAATCATACCATATATGACTCTTGGATAGTTGAGTGGACAAATCTTTGTCCAATTCATTTTATTGATAAACCCAACTCTATTCCTCTAGTATCCAACCCCTTAGGGTTTCCCAGCTGAGTTTAACCAAAATAAAATTCCTTGAATATGTTAACATAAGATAATCATTGGGAACCCCAATTTTTCATTAAACTACCCTATCTAATTATCTAAGGTAACAAATTACTTTATTTCCTTATAGAATATAATTTAGGGGTACCCGGATTTTGTGGAAAACTACATGGTTTGGTGATTGGGGTCTTGAAAAGTGCCTCTTTGGAAGTAATATAGAACATTATATTTTGAAGGGGATTTAATCTCATCATCGTATCTCATGTTATTCACTTTATATATGCATTCTTATAATGATTTAGTTTGGAATCTTATTCCTCACACCAAACCAATATTTTCCTACCATATTTGTGTGTAACTTTCTAAAAAACTCATAATTTTTTATTAACACAAAAATAGAAGACAAACAAATTTAAACATATCCAAATGTATAACAACAATGAGGTACATGAACTTTTCATATAAATGTTTATAATTATATGAAATTGAAAAACTCCACATGAGTAATCTCATAGCCACAAATAGCTAAATCCTACCTTTATAGAACAAGGAATATGCATCCAGTAAAGTGGGAAGTCTAACACAAAGTCCAACTACCTGAGGATATGTTACTCGATATAGAATCCAATTCATCATAACTCTAAAAATTAATATGTATAAAATAAATTCGACAAAAAAATTCAATCTAATAACTTTAACTACAAACCAAAATCAAGGTAGTTAGAAAATAAATTCATTATTTTATCCAATATGAAACTACTTAAATGCATTAACAATAATCCCTATAAAGGGGTTTAAAAATTAATCTAATGAATACACGTATTCATAGTATAAACAATTTATAAATATGAATAGGTAGGTTATAACCTTTATATAAATAAAAAATAATATATTTAAATATAATAAAAATATTTATCAATAATACATAAAAAATATTATTATAATCATTTTATAAATTATCTAATCATTATGGGAATTCCATAAGATTGATGATAAAAACATAATATTCATTCAATAATATGATGCTTTTTTATTATTAATTATATCTAATTTTACATTAAATATATGATATTTTGTAAATTATAATCACATTTAAATCCAATATATATTCTGTAAAAATTTGACATAATATAAATATATGTTAATTTATTTAAACTATGATCAAATCAATAATCAAAAAATTATGTGTTCCAAATAACATCCCAAATAAATCCCTTAATTTAAATAATTATAATTATATATCATGAATAATTCATAATCTAAATATAAATTCTTTATATTTTTGACATATTTTTTAATTTATAAACCCTTTATAAATTACATTTATAATTTTTCTGTGTAATCATTTTATATAAAAATTGGAAGCCAGGACATATACCAAGCTTAGGATATGTTATAATATAATGTACTTTCAAGGACTTCCTTGAGACTAAATTATCAAATAAAGTATTATTGAGGCGTATCATTTCACATTACATTGTCTCACAAAATAATGTTAAATAGATCAATACACAGTTATTTGTCTCCAATAAAAAGTAAAGTGGTAAGTTTATGATACTTAGTTTTGCTGGAAAGGGATGTAATCTAAATTATCATCTAATGAATATTTTTCCTTAAAATCCATATTATGTTATCTTTATAATAGAATTACAATACCAATCATATGTTATATTATTTGATAATCAAAACATAGGGATGTTATTGAGAATACATTATCATATAATGTTTTATCAAGCACACTAATAATGATTATACTGTCTACATAATGTAACTTCGGCCACAATTATTCATTTATAAAATGTGATTTTATGAATTTGGAAACATGATAAGGTTTTATAAACCTATGTGTTTCATAGGGATCTAAAAACACTTATTAGGTGTAGAATAAATTATTAAGAAATTCAATCCACGATCTCCATGATAGATTCCAAAAACTATATATTAGACTGAACATAAAGAACACTATAAATAACATGTGTACCTTAAAAAATTCAGAAATTGTAGCATCCATCATCAACTTCTATATTTCATAAAAATTATTAAATTTTAATACAAAAGTTATCCCACCTTTGGAGGTATCCAAGGGTTGTGCATGAACCGGTCATTATTTGATAAAAATCCACTATCCTACACAACATGCTAGTGAATCATAGGGATAAGAGGAATAAAAAGAGAACATTAGGTTTTAGGGAGTTTCAGAGAATAATCTTTTAGGCTCATAGATATCTTACATTGTACGGTATTGGAATTTATAAATACTTCAAGGATAATCCTCAACAGTGTACCCATTAACTCATGTGTTATAAGGCTTGAGTTAACACCTCACCGAGTTTATGCATTTCATGAGTAAATATAAAAACTACCTCACATCAAATATCATGTAATGATTGTTTAATGATTGATTTTGTGGAAGATTAATGTAATTCCCAGACCCTAGAAACCCAGATCCAATACATTATTACATTATGTTAGCATTATTAAAAGAAAACAAATCCTGAAGGACAATTCAGTTTAGCATTCTTGGAAATCCATATTACATACAAGATATCAATAATAAATTGGGAAATAGGAAATACAATAGTGATACATAATAAAATGAAATACACTTCATCCTTGAATGCTTATTCAAATATGTACTCTTTATAATATGGGGAAAGAATCACAATAAGGGTGAGCTCAAATGCTTAGTAAGGGTATGTAAAGCAGAAGCAATAATGAATTAATTGGAATAAATTAACATGTCAAGGTGAATAACTGATATCACATGCCATTGAAATAACTATATAAGGAAATATCAATATGGAAATTTAGGAAATTTAAAAACATGCCATTTAGTCAATGAATTGAAAATGAAATGTATGGCTTGAATGAGTGATATCACTTTGAGGGGGCGGTAGTCCACACTTCCTCAAATGAAATTATCGTATTTAGTCAACTTGGAAATAATCAATGTATGTTCTAAATAAAAATTAAATAATAATAATAAATTATAAATAAAATATATATCTTATATAAATATATTTTCTAACATAATGTTTACCATGAGAGGTGCTAGAGAAAAATTGAACAATCATCGTTTCGTGAGGCTGTATTTCACCATACACAGATATAGTATGTTCATTTTCCATTAGATGGATATGTGTATAAGTTTAGGTAAAAACATTATCATAAAAACATCATAATATATTTAAAATATTTTTTATGTAATCTTATAATCAAAAGATTATAGGTAGTGTAGAATGGAAATGAAATTAGAAAGCATGAGAGAAGGTGTTACCTCTTAGTCGGGTAACTTCTTTTAGTTTATACCAAAAGGCTTTATTGAAAGCTTTATGCCCAAATTGATGATTATAGTTCTAGGGGAGATATTTTGGGAGATTATTTGGTCTGGTATTGGTCGAACATAAGTGGTTTTATAGGTGTTAGTAATGGGGAGATGTGGTTGCCTTTTATAGGGAAGGGGGAGTGGCACTTTTGTAAATACCGAATGGTGTTCAATAATGGGTGATCTATCTTACCAAAAGTTCCTCAAAAATGGAAAAATAATGGATTAGAGGATAATATTGGTCTAGAAAAACATCATCCACACAAAAATATTTTCATTTTAAAAATTTAGTTCCTTAACTTCTAAGATTCCCAAAATTTGTCATTTTGGTTTTTATTAAAGCATTTAGTTTTCTAATATAGTTACTTTAACAATTAATACTAAATTAAAGTGATATTTATTAGAAAATATAGATTAATTGAATTTTTAATATTATATATAATTTATAAAATAATATTCCCACATTTTTTGAAAATTAATTCTAAAACTAGTGCATGTGACATGCTAAAACGATGCTTGAACCCATATATTGTTAATAATGTTTTTAAAATAAATGGGTCAATATTTGAATTATAAAATATTAATTATTACATTAATATAAAATATTTAATATTTAGTAACACTTAAAGTTAACTTGGATAAATATAGGTTTTTTATTAATTTTAAATCATTTAATAAAATTCATTTATTTTAAAATAACAATATAGTCAATTTTGACATTATTTATTTAATTTTAATTTTAAGATAACAATATTATATAGAAATTCAAATATATTAGGTTTAAAGGTGTGCAAGATGATATATTAATAGAAAAAAATAAATAAAGGCAATAATTCAATTAGTTAACTTCACTTTTAATATTTATAGTATCATTTTTTTAGTTAATTATTAACTAACTAATCATTATATTGACGTTTCTTAAGAAATTTAAGTACCTAAACCATCTCTAAATATTATTGATAATTTATTGTGATAATAGTAACCCGTATATATTTTTAAATTATATATATATATATAACTGAAAATATGATGTTATTTACATATCTCAAAGTTTTATAAATGTTAAAGGTAGGGAAAGTCTCATTTTTATCTTTTTCCTTACCATTTTATATAGGGCACTTCTATTTAATAATATCCCATTAAGTCATATATTCAGAACCAAGTGTGTACGTGGTCAAATTTTGGCATCCAATGGGTTTTGGACAAGTTTCCAAGTCATTTTCTCCCTTAATATTAAGGTTTAGTCATTTATTAAGCTTAATTATACCTTAATCAATGTAATTAATTCTAATCAAATTCCCTAATTATTTTTGTCAAGAGAAAATTGATCTTATTAGACCAAAAATATTATACTAATTACATCCTTTTATAATAGATTTTCAAAATTCTAATCACAAAAGTAGGAAAATTTAGATTAATGATAATCCCGTAGATGGGGCGAAATAATGGGTTTTTATAGTAGAAAAATGTTCAAAAGTTTGTTAAGTTTTTATAATCAATTTGGAAGTAAAATTAATTCTAATGTACTTTATTATATAAGTAGATGTATAACTGATATAATGTGACTCTAAATAAAATCTAAGATTTTATTTAGAATTAATAATTATGTTAATGAAAAGAGTATTTTTAACTAAATTGTAGCAATTTTCACTATTCATCAAAAAATGATGTTTTGAGAAAAATCCCAAAATTTACCATAAGAAAATTTCAACATTATTAATTTAAAAATGATTTTTATTTTTAAAAATAAAATTCATAAAAGTTTAAAATTTTATTTTTAAAATATTCTCTCCATTAAAAGGCAGTAAAACTTAGTCTTGCGTGTAATGCAAGAAATTTTAGTGTTGTATGTAGTGTAAATTTAACCTTGTATATAAAAAATTAAAACTAAAAAATAATATTTAATATAAAATGAAGATATTTCAAAGTCTTGAGGTGTCACAATGAATTCAAAAATTAACAATTTAATGTTAATTTATTGATGATCATGGATAATATAAGCATCTCATCCATACCATAAACCCACCGTATATTGAGCCAATACATTCTCAAGATATGCATCTCATGCATGTAAAAATAATCTTGGGAAAATATACTCTTAAGCTGTTTCTTAAGGATATGATTTAAATTATATATTCTCAAGCTATGCTTAAGGACATGTTATCAACTATATATCCTCAAGGATCTGCTTAATAATACATTATCAACTATGTATCCTCAATCATAGTCTTTAGAGAATACCATATCCCTTATACATATAATGGTGATTAACATGCATCAAAGTACAAGATTCATGATATACATTAATAATGAACTCAAGTTCAATGACCAAAACACACACTTATATATTGGAATATCCAATAACAGTCATGATGCATAGAATTCCTATGGTGGGTCTTTACTCATGACCTCACATATTTGTGATCACTTGTTGTTAACTTCATGAGAAGAAGTGGGAATGATTATGTTCCCACAACACCTAATATTATAACATTATTTGTGTCAATTAAAATTAAATTACTATAACATAAGACATATCATTTATAATATTTTCATATCATACGCAAGTTTATATCACAGTGGGGAATTTATATGACTAATTAATTTAAAAAATAATAAATAGACATTATAAAAAGGTGAAATAATAAGTATAAAAATATTTAATAAGAATAACCGTCATGTATAAATCAAACTATATACATGGAGTGGTAATCAAAAGTGCATACCATAAATTTATTTTTAGGGAAGCGACCTTAACACATTTTGTGGGTTTAAATTGAGAAAAAAATAGTTTAAATAATTTTTTTATGGTGAAGGAAACCTTTCCAGGTAGGTTGGTTTAAATGTTCATAGGAGGATAAGAATGGATGAAAATAAAATGGATTGATCCGAAAAATATAAGTAATGTATAACATGGATAAGGAATGATAAGACATGGGTGACATAGTCTTAGAAATTTTTACTAGATATAACTTGTGTTTGTAATTTTTATTTGGGAATTAATTAATGCTCACTTATCCAAAAGTAAAAAATAAAGAAGCATAGGCATTTTCTATTATTAGATAGTGGGGCCAAATACCTATGTAACCTCATCAATCCATGTATTTTCATTGATGTTATGTTTTTTAAGGAATTGGTGGATTCATTCTGAATATTATTAAAGAACATTATTTTTGCAACCAACTTATACACTATGAATCTTTGTGTTATTTTTATCCTCTTTAAAATAGGTAAGTCACCATCGAGAAGTTTTTTTGTGCAGTCCTACTAATTTTTTAGGATCTATTAAAAATGGAACTCAATTGGTGGTCAATGCAGGATAGAATGAAGGTATATATATATTAATCACTAATCAGAGTTTATCATCTTCTAATTTAGTTTTAGAGGAAAATTTACAGGCTGTATATACTACCACAACATTAAGGGTAAGGGTGCTGATGTTATCCATAGTGATAGAAGATGAGTAGGATAATGCAAGAAGGATTATTTCCCTAATTTTTTTTATAGGTTCTGTTGGGAGTATGCCTTTATTTGTTAAAATAGTAATGACTTATTTGAACATAAACACTAATCCAAAGATGGAAGACAATTATTATATCCCTCATGATAAATCTCAATGTGGTCTCGTAGATAATGAGTAGGGTGATGCCTCTTCCTCAGAGATTTTATAAGAGTCTATTGAGGAAGGTAAAGTTGATTGTATCATTTACACAAGGATTATTTGAAATCTAGTGTAGAAAGAGATCCTTATTATATCCATGGAGGTTGGGTCATATTACACATCAAATTATAAGAAGAAACTATATGATCAGGATATACAACCTATTATGCTAGATGAAAGGCACAAATATAGTCTAATCCCAGTTGTTGAAATGAAAGGAAGAGATCCTCCTCTGTAACATCCATCATTATATAAAGTCTCTCAATCTTGGATGAAGATTAGAAAAAAATTCAAGTAACTGAAGGAGGGACTTCTATAAAAAGATAAATATGGGTAACAAGTTGTGGGGTCAAGGACGAAAAATAATTGATACTAGACTTCGGGATTAGATATTAGTCTAGAATAGAAGGATTTCCTTACAGTCGAAATTGATGCATTTTTTTAAGGATGACATAAGAACAGACACTACCTCTCATATTTCATCAAAATATGAAGATTAATTTTAGGTTGAAGAGAACTTCCAATTAAGAATGAAAAAAAAATATTTTGATTTAAGACTTTTTTTCAATGACTACAAGAAAGAAACCTAGATACGATGGAGATCATTCTACTATACCAAAAGAAATGATGACAGGATTAGTGAGTAAATCTGTTGGATCTAGGGAACCTTTCCATAAAGACAAGGAACCTATACATGATATTAAACTAGGACACCCAAATCAGAATGAGTTATCAAATAAAGTGCATGAGGACCTATAATCTAAAGTATATGACAAAAAGAAATTTTACATAAGAGATAAGGTTAGAGGAGAAATTAATTAATTATCCTTAATGGACTAACTTCTATACTCTAAGAAGACATTGAAATATAAATTCACAACCAAGCCTCAATGGAATACATTGATAGAATGTATGAAAGATAAATTAAAGTTAATATTAATAAATAAAATGTAGGTAAGGTCAACTAACAAGATCATATTCTTATTTGAGGCTTCAATGAATGTAAAATCCATATGGAGGAGTATCGTAAAACCCCATACAAGATATTCACTCCCATAGAGAATTTTATTCATGTTGATCCAAAGTGGGATAAATTTTAACTTTCTTGATTCCTTAAAAAGGATCTTGGATCCAATAACATAAGGCTTTCATAAATAATAGTAGACCATGCAGTCACTATGATGGGGTGGTGAATCAGGACTAAATAACTTTTACTGAATAATTTTAGCTTAATGTTTTTTCTTCCATTACGTTTATTGGACATATTTCATCGATTAAGATGTATTGAGCTTTGATATAAACCGTTAATACTTGGTTTGCCATGTAAATATGATAAATTTAATAATAATGTTGGTTTTTACAAGGTTTATTACTGGTGGGGGAAGCTTCCTCCTTGATGCATCCATTTATTATCCTAATCAGTATATTTTCACTCTCCTCATAAGTGTTATAATTTTTCATGTTATTATCCTTTACCCAAGAGAACATATCAACCTAAACTAAAAATACACTATATTACATAAGTGAATAGGATATCTTTTAGAAATATTATTCTAATTTTTGGTATAATTAGTGGCATTATTTATATTGGAACCACTAGACTTCAAGGATTCTCCATGAACTTACAAATGGATAGATATTTAACTATTAGGTGAACTTCCATGCACATAAGCCTCAGCCCAGTTGTCGAGGACTCGAAAAGTACATCCAAGAGACCTGATATTAAATTCGGGTAGAGAAATATTTCTGAGGTACTGTAGAAGAACTGTAGAAGCACTGTATCAGGTACTGTATCAGGAAATATTCAGTACTGTAGCAGCTGGAACTATTCATCCATCTAGGCCTATAGGACACTGGTTTGGTCTTTGGGTTCAAAAAGGATTTTTGGCCACCCAAGGCCTTTGGGCTAGTAGTCTCTCAAGGACTTTGGGCCATATCAAGGCCTTCAGGCCTCCCCAAGTCCATTGGGACGCATGAAATGTCAGATGTACCAGTCAAACTATAGGGGATAGGGCTCCAGATGGGGATTTAGGGCAAACACATTCACTAGAGTAGAGCTAACCAGAATTGGAAGAATAAGAGGGTATGGAATTTCCATCGGTTCCATGCCTATGAATCTCTACACAGGATAGCTAGCCGAACAACCATGTGAAGGTGGAGTGCTGATATCATGACATGTGAGGGGGAGGATCAGTTCCAAGTTGTCTTTTTTGGGTGATTTCCTCTAAGACAAACGGGTCATGTAATTTTCTTTAAGCCTTTGGGCCTTATAAGGGTTCCACCTCACCACTTGAAAGGTGGATTATCAAAATAATAAAAAATGTAGGACTTAGGGCCATTCATTCAGTCAGTGAACTTACACTACACTCAAAATGTATATTGTCTTATCATATGCTTCATGTAATCTTAATTCTAATGTTCTCACTACTACATACATCAATGTACAGAACATTTATAGGTTGGTTCCTGACATTGGCTAGACACTCCTCCTTATGATCACCTAAATCTAGTGATCCTACTCAACTCATCAGAACCCGATGATCTGTCCTTCATAAACTATGACACATCATACGATCTGATGAATGTGAGTCGATAGATCCCTACTTATTCTATTCTTATTAGTGGTGCAATATTGTATGCTTCACATAAATTATTTATTTAAAGGTAGTCCCCATTTATATTTCCAAAATGTATCTCATAAAATCTAAGAATGTATGAGATTCAATATGAAATTATCACCTACTCAATTCTCCAGTTGACCACATTTAATATCCTTGGAAGATAGATTTTTTATTAAGTAAAACCTCCCATAAAACTTAGAATCAATGATCTTTGATTCATTCATAAATCTATGATTAAATCTTGAACTTCTCTTATTTACTATCACGCATTGAACATCCGACCTAGAATGATCATAAGTATTGTGAATTAATAATGATTATGTAAATTCATTCAGCATCATTTGGTGAATGTACTTGTTCATAATTTCCTCAGTGCTTCTTATGGTTCAACCTCTACTTTTACTCAAATAAATATTCTATATCCTTTAGTACTTCGAATAGTTTTTGCATGAACACTACAGGAAAATGGAATATTTGCGACGGGCGATTTCCGACGGGGTCACGTCACAAAAGACCTTTTGTGACGGGGCTCCATCGCAAATCACCCATTGCAGAAAATGGCGTCGCAAATAGTTGTTTTTGCGGCCATCCTTTCGCAAAAATAGTATTTGCGACGGTATTTTTCCCCCGTCTCAAATTGTTTTTCGTTTATATATAAAAAAGGTATTTTTGACGGGCCGTCGTAGATATATTAGTTGCGACGGGTTTCTGACTCGTCGCAAATGGGAAATTTGAAAAATATTTGTGACATAGGTATTTGCGACGGACCGTCGCAGTAATAGTTTTTACGATGGGTATTCTTCCAGTCACAAATGGGACAATAAAAAAAATATTTTACGACGGGACACCCCGTCGCAAATACTCACGTCACAAATACTAAAAAAATAAAAAAAATAATTAATACAAATCCTATAATATTATATAAAAATAATAATAATAATAATAATAATAATATAAAAAATTATATTATTATAATATAAATAAAAAAACATATAAAAAATAATTATGAAATATTAATATAAAATAATAATAATAATATAAATAATATTATATTATATAATAATACTAATATTAATAATATAAAAAATTAATATAATATTATTATTATTAAAATATGTATATAATAATAATATTAATATTAATAATATAAAGAAATTATATTATAATAATATTAATAATAAAATATATATATAATATAATTATGAAATATTAATATAAAAAAATAATAATAATATAAATATAAATAATATTATATTATATAATAATATTAATATTAATAATATAAAAAATTAATATATTATTATTATTATTAAAATAAACATACATATTTATGAAAAACTAATATTAATATTATTAATATTATTTAAATTATAAAATTATAAACTTCTCAATATTAACAAAAAATATAAAATATTAAAAGTAATATTACGAAAATAAAAAGACATTAAAAATAATACTAATAAGTAATAAAATATTTAAAAAAACAAATTAAATCATGCAATATTCGTACCAATATGAAAGATGAATTGTAAATAGTTAATATGACAATAAACTACGAACTAAAATGTTTATTACATATAAAAAAATCACTGGGGGTGGATAATCTGGAGGACCTGGAGGAGGTGGTGGAGGAAACTCCATCCCTAAACTACGAGTCAGATGACACATGTACTCCATCTGCTCCTGATATTGCTCCTCATATCGAAGCCTCTCCTCATCATGATGCTGATGCATCTGCTCATGCCATCGACGCATCTCCTCATCGTGCTGCTGACGCATCTGCTCCTACCCTTGACCCAAATCCTCTATAAGCTCACTCTGAGAACACAGCTGCTCCTGATACTGTGAGGAAAAAGATGATGACTCTCCACGAGCTCCTCTCGAGATGGATGCCAACATCGCAGCAGTACCATAATAAGCTGAAGGAGTCAAATGAGAGCTGATACCAACTACTTGGCCCTTGTCGAAGCCATACTGGGTCGCTCCATCCATGTCGTCTCATCAAAATGATGGGCACTAGTCTGATCACCCGTCTCGTCTTGACTCTCCGCCTGTGTCTGAGAGGTCGTAGCCTCATATGACTCCTTAAGTTTCAATTATAAATTAAAATAATTAAAATATTATATGCATTTAATTTTCAAACTAAAAAGAAAATAATACTGACCACAATCTGATGTTGGTGGTCACCTATAATCTATCGAGTAGACGGATCAGTGTACATCCTCCGATAAACGTCGTACGTCGTAATACCGGGATGCTCGGCTTCCTATATGAATATAAAAGAAACGTTTTATAATTAAAGTTGTATAAAATATTAAAAAAAGTACTTTCCAGATGCTCTCTATGCGCACTGAATGTACAACTACCGGCTCGATGCGTCACCTCTTGTCTCCCCCGATTCTGTCGACCCAATGCAGATCTCCTCTGAAACCCACCACCCAACTAGTGTGTACATAATCCATCCCAAACATGAGATGAAATGTACTTTGGTAGGTGGGATCTACATGACTCATCAAATTCTGACACTCCAGCTTTCTTCAAAGCCGCCTTTCTAAAATTATGCAAAAACTGATGGAAACGATCACACAGAGACACCACCCATGCCGCGTGGATAGTGGCACACATGCTCTCATCGATGGGATACCATAAACCCTAATATAAAGTTATTAATGAATTAAATTTCAAAATAAATAATATTTAATTAAGTACTAGCCAATGATCAAACATGGCGGTCTGCACATCAGCGGGAATCTGATCCCATGTGAGCCAGGGCTGAGAAAAATAATTGCGCAAGATAGCGCTCCCATGTCCAATAGCTATATGCGTAAAACTGTTGAAAAAGAACAAATTATTAAACAATTAGAATATAAATAAATTATAATGAAAGATAACTAAAATACAAAGGTTGCCATACCACCGCATGTGCGGATCGAATCCAAGAGGTGGACGTCGCTCGAGGATAGGATCTGAAATCATCATTCTGGAAAGACCACGCCCCCTCTGAGTGCTCCTTGTAGTGACAATAGCCTGAGGGTTAGATGACTCAAGAACCTCATCATCCATACACTACTGAAAATCCGGCCTTTAGCGGCCGCTCAGCGACCGCCATTGGCGGTCGTTGTTGCCTTGTCGCTAGAGGCTTTCAGCGACCGCCAATGGCAGTCGCTAGTCTAAAAAAAAAATTTAAATTTTTTTTATTTAATTGAATATATAAATATATAAATATATAAATATATATATAAAAATATTCATATATATACTATTAAATACAATATTTTAAATATATATATATATATATATAATATATTTTAAATGTTTTAATATATATATAATATCAAATCATTGTGCTATAATAATTTAAAAACTTCGATTCAAGAAATAATCTCATTTCAGGTCTTTCGGAGCACGTTTGCTCCGAATGGGACCGCCGCAGGCCGTTTTGGTATTTTATGGCGCCGGAAACGCGTTTCCGGCTGCCGCGGTCAAACGCCACCTCCGAATGAGGTGCCGTCTAGCCGAACATTTCACAATTCACGCCCCGGATGTTGTCGTACGGTTTCGTGGCATTCGGAGGTCGTTCGGGTGGTTTTGACCCCCCAACGCGCCATTTCAGCGCGCGCCGCGCTGCTGAAAAGGACACAATGGGACGTGCCGCGCGCACCGCACGTCCGATGGACATTCGTCCTCCTCCTGCATCTCAGGAATAATATTTCTATCGTTCCCGTGCGGTTTCAGGTCGTTCGGAGCACATTTGCTCCGAATTTGACCGTCGCACGCCGTTTTGGTGTTTTAGGGCGCCAGAAATGCGTTTCCGGCCACCGCGGTCAAACGGCACCTCTAAATGAGGTTCCGTCTGGCCAATCATTTCAAAATTCACGCCCCGGATGTTGTCGTACGGTTTCGTGGCATTCGGAGGTCGTTCGGGTGGTTTTGACCCCCCAACGCGCCATTTCAGCGCACGCTATGCTGCTGAAAAGGACACAATCGGACGTGACACGCGCACCGCACATCCGCTGGACGTGATGCCTCCTCCTGCATCTCAGGAATAATATTTCTATTGTTCCCGTGCGGTTTCAGGTCTTTTGGAGATCGATTGCTCCGAATGGAACCGCCGCACGCCGTTTTGGTGTTTAATGGCGCCCGAAACGCGTTTCCGGCCGCCACGGTCACACGGCACCTCCGAATGAGGTGCCGTCTGGCCGACCATTTCAAACTTCACTCCCCGAATGTTGTTGTACGGTTTCGTGGCATTCGGAGGTCGTTCGGGTGGTTTTGACCCCCCAACGCGCCATTTCAGCGCGCGCCGCGCTGCTGAAAAGGACACAATCGGACGTGCCGCACGCACCGCACGTCCGATCGACGTGCGGCCTCCTCCTGCATCTCAGGAATAATATTTCTATCGTTCCCGTGCGGTTTCAGGTCGTTCGGAGCACGTTTGCTCCGAATTGGACCGCCGCACACCGTTTTGGTGTTTTATGGCGCCAGAAACGCGTTTCCAGCCGCCGCGGTCACACGGCACCTCCGAATGAGGTGCCGTCTAGCCGACCATTTCACAATTCACGCACCGGATATTGTCGTACGGTTTCATGGCATTCAGAGGACGTTCGGGTGGTTTTGACCCCCCAACGCGCCATTTCAGCGCGCGCCGCGCTGCTGAAAAGGACACAATCGGACGTGCCACGCGCACCGCACGTCCGCTGGATGTTTTTCCTCCTCCTGCATCTCAGGAATAATATTTCTATCGTTCCCGTGCGGTTTCAGGTCTTTCGGAGCACGTTTGCTCCGAATGGGACCGCCGCACGCCGTTTTGGTGTTTAATGGCGCCCGAAACGCGTTTCCGGCCGCCGCGGTCACACGGCACCTCCGAATGAGATGCCGTCTGGCCGAACATTTCACAATTCACGCCCCGGATATTGTCGTACGGTTTCGTGGCATTCGGAGGTCGTTCGGGTGGTTTTGACCCCCCAACGCGCCATTTCAGCGCGCGCCGCGCTGCTGAAAAGGACACAATCGGACGTGTCGTGCGCACCGCAATCCGCTGGACGTGCTGCCTCCTCCTTCATCTCAGGAATAATATTTCTATCGTTCCCGTGTGGTTTCAGGTCTTTCGGAGCACGTTTGCTCCGAATGGGACCGCCGCACGCCGTTTTGGTGTTTTATGGCGCCGGAAAAGCGTTTCCGGCCGCCGCGGTCACACGGCACCTCCGAATGAAGTGCCGTCTGGCCGACCATTTCAAAATTCACGTCTCGGATGTTATCGTACGGTTTCGTGGCATTCGGAAGTCGTTCGGGTGGTTTTGACCCCCCAACGCGCCATTTCAGCGCGTGCCGCCCTGCTGAAAAGGACACAATCGGACGTGCCGCGCGCACCGCACGTCCCATGGATGTGCAGCCTCCTCCTGCATCTCAGGAATAATATTTCTATCGTTCCCGTGCGGTTTCAGGTCGTTCGGAGCACGTTTGCTCTGAATTGGACCGCCGCACGCCGTTTTGGTGTTTTATGGCACCGGAAACGCGTTTCCGGCCGCCGCGGTCACACGGAACCTCCGAATGAGGTGCCGTCTGACCGACCATTTCAAAATTCTCGCCCCGGATATTGTCGTACGGTTTCGTGGCATTCGGAGGTCGTTCGGGTGGTTTTGACCCCCCAACGCGCCATTTCAGCGCGCGCCGCGCTGCTGAAAAGGACACAATCGGACGTGTCGCGCGCACCGCACGTCCGCTGGACGTTCTGCCTCCTCCTGCATCTCAAGAATAATATTTGTATTGTTCCCGTGCGGTTTCAGGTCTTTCGGAGCACGTTTGCTCCGAATGGGACCGCTGCACGCCGTTTTGGTGTTTAATGGCGCCCGAAACGCGTTTCCGGCCGCCGCGGTCACACGACACCACCGAATGAGGTTCCGTCTAGCCGACCATTTCACAATTCACACCCCGGATATTGTCGTACAGTTTTGTGGCATTCAGAGGTCGTTCGGGTGGTTTTGACCCCCAACGCGCCATTTCAGCGCTCGCCGCGCTGCTGAAAAGGACACAATCGGACGTGTCACGCGCACCGCACGTCCGCTGGATGTGCTGCCTCCTCCTGCATCTCAGGAATAATATTTCTATCGTCCCGTGCGGTTTCAGGTCTTTCGGAGCACGTTTGCTCCGAATGGGACCACCGCACGCCGTTTTGGTGTTTTATGGCGCCAGAAACGCGTTTCCGGCCGCCGCGGTCACACGGCACCTCCGAATGAGGTTCTGTCTGGCCGACCATTTCAAAATTCACACCCCGGATGTTGTCGTACGGTTTCGTGGCATTCGGAGGTCGTTCGGGTGGTTTTGACCCCCCAACGCGCTATTTCAGCGTGCGCCGCGCTGCTCAAAAGGACACAATCGGATGTGCCGCGCGCACCGCACGTCCGATGGACGTGCGGCCTCCTCCTGCATCTCAGGAATAATATTTCTATCGTTCCCATGTGGTTTCAGGTCCTTCGGAGTATGTTTGCTCCAAATTGGACCGTCGCACGCCGTTTTGGAGTTTTATGGCGCCAGAAACGCGTTTCAGGCCGCCACGGTCACACGGCACCTCCGAATGAGGTGACGTCTAGCCGACCATTTCACAATTCACGCCCCGGATATTGTCGTACGGTTTCGTGGCATTCAGAGGTCGTTCGGGTGGTTTTGACCCCCCAACGCGCCATTTCAGCGCGCGCCGCGCTGCTGAAAAGGACACAATCGGACGTGCCGCGCGCACCGCACGTCCGCTAAATGTGTTGCCTCCTCCTTCATCTCAGGAATAATATTTCTATTGTTTCCATGTGGTTTCAGGTCTTTCGGAGCACGTTTGCTCCGAATGGGACTGTCGCACGCCGTTTTGCTGTTTAATGGCGCCCGAAGCGCGTTTCCGGCCGCCGCGGTCCCACAGCACCTCCGAATGAGGTTCCGTCTGGCCGACCATTTCAAAATTCACGCCCCGAATATTTTCGTACGGTTTCGTGGCATTCGGAGGTCGTTCGGGTGGTTTTGACCACCCAACGCGCCATTTCAGCGCGCGCCGCGCTGCTGAAAAGGCCACAATCGGACGTGCCGCGCGCACCGCACGTCCGATGGACGTGCGGCCTCCTCCTGCATCTTAGGGAATAATATTTCTATCATTCCCGTGCGGTTTCAGGTCGTTCGGAGCACGTTTTGCTCCGAATTGGACCGCCGCACGCCGTTTTGGTGTTTAATGGCAACCAGAAACGCGTTTCCGGCTGCCGCGGTCACACGGCACCTCCAAATGAGGTGCCGTCTAGCCGAACATTTCACAATTCACGCCCCCGAATATTGTCGTATGGTTTCGTGGCATTCGGAGGTTGTTCGGGTGGTTTTGACCCCCCAACGCGCCATTTCAGCGCGCGCCGCGCTGCTGAAAAGGACACAATAGGACGTGCCGCGCGCACCGCACGTCCGCTGGACGTGCTGCCTCCTCTTGTGCCTCAGGAATAATATTTCTATCATTCCCGTGCGGTTTCAGGTCTTTCGGAGCACGTTTGCTCCGAATGGGACCGCCGCACGCCGTTTTGGTGTTTAATGGCGCCGGAAACGCGTTTCCGGCCGCCGCGGTCACACGGCACCTCTTAATGAGGTTCCGTCTGGCCGACCATTTCAAAATTCACGCCCCAGATATTGTCGTATGGTTTCGTGGCATTCGGAGGTCGTTCGGGTGGTTTTGACCCCCCAACGCGTCATTTCAGCGCGCGCCGCGCTACTGAAAAGGACACAATCGGACGTGCCACGCGCACCGCACGTCCGCTGGACGTGCTGCCTCCTCCTGCATCTCAGGAATAATATTTCTATCATTCCCATGCGGTTTCAGGTCTTTCGGAACACGTTTTCTCCGAATGGGACCGCCGCACGCCGTTTTGGTGTTTAATGGCGCCCGAAACGCGTTTCCGGCCGCCGCGGGTCACACGGCACCTCCGAATGAGGTTCCGTCTGGCCGACCATTTCACAATTCACGCCCCGGATATTGTCGTACAGTTTCGTGGCATTCGGAGGTCGTTCGGGTGGTTTTGACCCCCCAACGCGTCATTTCAGCGCGCGCCGCGCTGCTGAAAAGGACACAATCGGACGTTGCCGCGCGCACCGCACGTCCGCTGGACGTGCTGTCTCCTCCTGCATCTCGGGAATAATATTTCTATCGTTCCCGTGCGGTTTCAGGTCTTTCGGAGCACGTTTGCTCCGAATGGGACCGCCGCACGCCGTTTTTGGTGTTTTATGGCGTCGAAAACGCGTTTCCGGCCGCTGCAGTCACATGACACCTCCGAATGAGGTGCCGTCTGGCCGACCATTTCACAATTCACTCCCTGGATGTTGTCGTACGGTTTCGTGGCATTCGGAGGTCGTTCGAGTGGTTTTGACCCCCCAACGCGCCATTTCAGCACGCGCCGCGCTGCTGAAAAGGACACAATCGGACGTGCCGCGCGTACCGCACGTCCGATGGACGTAGCGACCTCCTCCTACATCTCAGGAATAATATTTCTATCATTCTCGTGCGGTTTTAGGTCGTTCGGAGCACGTTTGCTTCGAATTGGACCGCCGCACGCCGTTTTGGTGTTTTATGGCACCGGAAACGCGTTTCCGGCCGCCGCGGTCACACGGCACCTCCGAATGAGGTGCCGTCTAGCCGACCATTTCACAATTCACGCCCCGGATATTGTCGTACGGTTTCGTGGCATTCGGAGGTCGTTCGGGTGGTTTTTGACCCCCCAACGCACCATTTCAGCGCGCGCCGCGCTGCTGAAAAGGACACAATCGGACGTGCCGCGGTGCACCGCACGTCCGCTGGACGTGCTGCCTCCTCCTGGATCTCAGGAATAATATTTCTATCGTTCCCGTGCGGTTTCAGTTCTTTCGGAGCACGTTTGCTCTGAATGGGACCACCGCACGCCGTTTTGGTGTTTAATGGCGCCCGAAACGCGTTTCCGGCCGCCGCGATCACACGACACCTCCGAATGAGGTGCCGTCTGGCCGACCATTTTACAATTCACGCCCCGGAGATTTTCGTACGTTTCGTGACATTCGGAGGTCGTTCTTGTGGTTTTGACCCCCCAACGCGCAATTTCAGCGCGCGCCGCGCTGCTGAAAAGGACACAATCGGACGTGCCGCGTGCACCGCACGTCCGATGGACGTGCGGCATCCTTATGCTTCTCAGGAATAATATTTCTATCGTTCCCGTGCGGTTTCAGATCGTTTGGAGCACGTTTGCTCCGAATTGGACCGCCCCACGCCGTTTTGGTGTTTAATGGCACCGGAAACGCGTTTCCGGCCACCTTGGTCACACAGCACCTCCTAATGAGGTGCCGTCTGGCCGACCATTTCACAATTCACGCCCGGATGTTGTTGTACGGTTTCGTGGAATTCGGGAGGTCGTTCGGGTGGTTTTGACCCCCCAACGCGTCATTTCAGCGCGCGCCGCGCTGCTTAAAAGGACACAATCAGACGTGTCGCGCGCACCGCACGTCCGCTGGACGTGCTGCCTTCTCCTGCATCTTAGGAATAATATTTCTATCGTTCCCATGCGGTTTCAGGTCTTTCGGAGCACGTTTTTTCCGAATGGGACCACCGCACGCCGTTTTGGTGTTTAATGGCGCCGGAAACGCGTTTCCGGCCGCCGCGGTCACACGACACCTCCGAATGAGGTTCCGTCTTGCCGACCATTTCAAAATTCATGCCTCGGATATTGTCGTGCGGTTTCGTGGCATTCGGAGGTCGTTCGGGTGGTTTTGACCCCCCAACGCGCCATTTTAGCGCGCGCCGCGCTGCTAAAAAGGACATAATCGGACGTGCCACGCGCACCGCACGTCTGCTGGACGTGCGGCCTCCTCCTGCATCTCAGGAATAATATTTATATCGTTCCCGTGCGGTTTCAGGTCTTTCGGAGCACGTTTTCTCCGAATTGGACCGCCGCACGCCGTTTTGGTGTTTAATGGCGCCCGAAACGCGTTTCCGGCCGCCACGGGCACACGGCACCTCCGAATGAGGTGCCGTCTGGCCGACCATTTCACAATTCACGCCCCGGATATTGTCGTACGGTTTCGTGGCATTCGGAAGTCGTTCGGGTGGTTTTGACCCCCCAACGCGCCATTTCAGAGCGCGCCACGCTGCTGAAAAGGACACAATCGGACGTGGGTGCGGGGGGCTGTACGGGGGTGGCGGGGGGCAGTACGTGGGTGCGGGGGGTTGTACGGGGGTGCGGGGGGCTGTACGAGGGTGCGGGGGGGGGGGGGGGGGGGGCTGTACGGTGGTGTCGGGGGGCTGTACGCGGGTGCGGGGGGCTGTACGGGGGGTGGCGGGGGCAGTACGTGGGTGCAAGGGTGTACGGGGGTGCGGGGGGGGCTGTACGGGGGTGCGGGGGGGCTGTACGGGGGTGCGGGGTGGGGGGGGACTGTACGGGGGTTCGAGGGGGCTGTACGGGGGTGCGGGGGGTTGTACAGGGGTGCGGGGGGCTGTACGGGGGTGTGAGGGGCTGTACGGGGGTGCGGGGGGCTCTCCGGGGGTGAAAAGGCCATCCCATTGATTACAAAAGTGAAAAATAAAAGTGATAACATCTAATTAATACATATTTCTTTTATTGATACCATACAGAAATTTATAAAAAATATATTGGATAATACATAATCTATAATATTAGATTTATTGATCTGTTGGAATTAGTTCGACTTTTTCAAATGTAGAATCATTCAAGATTATCTGATCAAAAACTCAATATGTGTATAAAATATTTAAAAGACCACCATGGATGGTAATAATGCATTACTTAAATGAATAAATACAGTACATCAATGTCAACCCTACCAGTAAAAACAAAAAACATATCTCATGAATATATGGTGCGTCACGCGTTGTCATCACTGCTACCTCCTTCTGGTGGGCCAGGTGCCTACAACAAATAAACATTATAAATATTTTAATAACAAAAATAATTTAAATTAAATAAATAAATACAGTATATACCTGCGTCGTATGATCCCCTGTACCATCAGCTCGACGTACATATTCCCGAAGTGCTCTAACCTCAGCTGTCAATTGTGCATTTGTCTCCTCGGAAGCGCGCAGCCGTGCCTCAAAATCTGACATCTTCTGTGTCATATGAGCAACAGCAAGACCGACAACCGCAGCGCGTGACACTACAGAACGAGGAATCCCTGCTCCATAGGTCAAACTATAGCCATGCCCGTCCCGACCAATAATACGATGAAAGATCTCATCCCGTCGCATGGGAAGCTGTCGCTGGTCCTCTGGCAGATGTTCTAACTCAGCTTCAAATTGAGCCTGTGAAATATTTAAATATATATAAATATATATATGTAAATATATAGATTTATGTAATTATTGGTAAGTACAGACACTTACTATCAATGCTGCAACCTCTGGATCATTGCGATCACGAGTCCTTATCCACACCGACATTTTATCAGTTTCTGCACATTGACCTCGCAACTGTATATTAAAAGAATATAAACACAAAACCATATTAATTAATAAATTAAAAAAAGAATAATATATACCTCATGTCGTATCTGAGACACGTGACGAGTCCCGAGCCTGTGAGCTGGTCCCTGCAACGCTCGATTCTCCGAATGGCGTGTTGACACCTCCTACATTCAATTCATTCAAATTTCAAACAAATCACATATTCTTGAAAATATATATACAGCAAAATAATTAATATACAAACCGCAACACCCTCAGTAGACCAATATGCAACCAAGTCACGCCACTGAGCCGGGAGGACACCTCTCGGGACTTTTTCCAAAATTTCAAGGGCACCCACATTTGGTACCCAGTGGTCCCTCTTCACTTTGCCTTTATAATCTTTCCACATCTTATGGCATTTTCTCATACACACGGGCCGAAACTCTTCAGGGTATACTTTCAAATTTTTCTATAAAGAAAATAATCAAACATATTAGTATTCTTTATAAATAGAAAATAAAGTAAAATTATTTTCTTACCTGAACCTCCCTCTATAGACGATCTAATGTGTCCTGAGGGATAGAAGCCCAATTACGCATGGTCAATGGAAATAGATGTGGGTCACGTATGATATGACCCAGCTGACGAATAAATGTCGGGGCATTCGGTCCCACGGGATGAAATACCTCATCAAATGAAACATCTATCGTCGTGTCAGAATTCCATGATAATATGCCATGACCAGGGGCCTCTCCTGCGAGAGGAAGAAGCAGCCGAGTCTGATCCTGTTGAAAACAATTTTATATATAAATTGACAAATGTTATATATATATATGTCAATTACATAAAAAATATAGACAATGACATTCAAACATACCTCGACCCTGAGACGTAGATGCCTCAGATGGATGATGTGGATCTTCTGCCTCTTCCCCTGACATGTCTGCAGTCATAGAAAATATGAGTAATGAGCCCAAAGTGTTTAAAAGATAAATTGGATTGTTCTTAATAAATCAAACTTGTACAACTGTTAATCAAACAAAAAATGGATTGAATAATTAGTTGTGAATGAATTTTAAAAAATCAGAAAGTTAATCAACCTAAATATTTATGACTGAATTAACTTACAAAAGTGAGGATTAAAACTTATAAGGATTTATAAAATGATTAGATAATTTATGATATCCCAGGACATTCTACTGAATAGCGGGAAAACAATTATACCTTTCATTAAGCATGCAAATCGACCGTTTCTCCTTCAACAGCCGCTCTGACCCAATAAATATCTTCTTCACATTGAACTACGGTATGTTGATCAAGTTTTTGGTAAACAAACGGAACAGTCTCGGGTTCATCTTCTTCAAATAAAAACACTCCTCGCCGAGACATTTTGACAACAACTTGCCAACTTGGATCCGAAGGCAAAGTAACGAAGAATACTTGTTCCGCTTGTGATGTCAAAATGAAAGGTTCATTCTCAACTCGTTCATTATTTCTGTATAACATATAGTTAAAATTCACCAATGAAAACTTATATTGATCGACTTTACATCCACGCACTGGATCAACCCAATTACACTTTAACAATATGTACTTCAAACCGTGTGTGTATACAACTTCAATGATGTCTATCAATTGACCATAGTAATAACCAGAATCGACAAAGGGACAACTGATGCCACTGTTTTGTGTTGCTCTTTTGTCGTCAACATCTTTAATGCGAAATTGAAAACCATTAGCATCAATAGCTTTATAACGATGAGCCGTTATAGATGGACCCTCCAGCCAGTTGGATAAATACTTCAGGTAGCGTGGGGTCCCCTAACTCCCTCAGCTTACGAACCTACATAATTTATAAAAATCAATACTGATATATGCAGAAAGAATTAGTTTAATACTTCACTCATAATGAAAATCAATTTATACATACATAATCCTTGAACCAATCATGAAATGCCGCATAATGAGATTGTTGAATTTGCAACTCAGTCGCACGATGCATCTCTTCTTTTATCTCATTAATGTGTTTCCTGCAAATGATTACGCGATGTTTAAAAGATCAACTTATGCAAACAAAACATGTAAAAGTTATACAAGCACATTGATAAGATACTTACTGCATTAATGGTGAAACTGATGGAGTATTGAACAAGATATATCGATGTGCTTGTATCCACTCGATGTTGTCCATATCAAATGTGGTTCCTTCTCCAACTGGACCATCATGAATCCGAGAGGGCTTATCTAATTTTGTTTCAACATCCGTAAGATATTCTGCACAAAAGGTAGTACACTCATCCATCAAATAACCATTGGCTATTGATGCCTCTAGACGAGCTCTGTTGCGTACAAATATTTTCAATGTACTCAAATACCGTTCAATAGGATACATCCACCTGAATTGCACTGGACCAGCAGCCATTACTTCATCAGTTAGGTGCACTGTCAAGTGGACCATAACATCGAAAAATGAGGGGGGGGGGGGAAGTTTCTCAAAGTGACAAAGCGTAAGTACAATTCGGTCCTGCAAACTTTTTAAATAACTCATTCGTTGATTTCTTAAACAAATCTGTCTAAAAAATTACTCATCTCAATCAAGGGATGAACAACATTGGGGGATAAACAATCACAAATTGCGATTGGAATCAACTGCTAGAGTAATATGTGATTGTCATGAATTTTCAACCCTTGCAATGTCTTGCTCGTCAGATTCACACACTTTGAAATATTAGAAGAGTAACCATCAGGCACCTTGACCATCTTCAAAATGGAAAGAAATGTCTCTTTCTCCTCTGTAGTCATCGAATACTGTGCAACAGGCATATATACCTTGTTTCCCTCAGCTTAACTGTAAATGCAACTGTTTCCTTAAACCCATTTCTTCCAAATCACGGCGTGCATTAACATGGTCCTTTGACTTTCCACTGACACCTAAAATGGTCCACAATATGTTATCACAAACATTGTTTTTCAATGTGCATGACATCCAAATTATGCCTCAACATGTTAGTTTTCCAATACGGAAGACTATAAAAAATACTTTTCTTTTTCCAATTGTGACTGCGCTGCCTACCCGCAGCACGAATATTACGTACTGGAGGAGCCACCAAATCCTGAATTTCATATACTGTGCGGATGTTTTCTTCCTCAATTTGCGATAACATTTCGACTCCTGTCATGATCTTTGGTGTTGGGCTGAACTCTCTAGAACCATCAAATGCCACTCTGTCCTTTCTGAACCTGTGCTGAGGAGGGAGAAAACGCCTGTGACCATGTATGCCCATTTTTTGGAATGTTTAAGCCATACAGATTTTTTACTTTTATTGAAACAAGGGCAAGAAAATTCCCCCTTTCGTACTCCAGCCTGATAAATTTGCATAAGCTGGGAAGTCATTGATTGTCCACAATAAAGTAGCATGCAGTTTGAACATTCATTCGTTTCGCAGTCATAAGTCATCACACCATCGCCCCAAAATTCATTCAACTCATCAATCAATGGCTGAAGGTAAACATCAATCTTATCCCCCGGACTTTTAGGTCCATCAATAAGAGTGGAAAGTAATATAAATTGTTGCTTCATACAAAGCCACGGAGGAAGATTATATGGAACCAACACCATGGGCCATGTGCTATGAGTTGCACCAACCATAGACTTGAATGGATTGAAACCATCTGCTTCCAATCCCAATCGGACATTACGAACATCTTTAGAAAAGTCGGGATGTATCTTATGAAAATCCCTCCATGCATGAGTGTCCGCCGGGTGGGTTAACATGTCACTTTCATGAACTCTTTCTACATTCCATCTCATTAAATTAGAAACTTTAGATGACATAAAAAATCTTTTCAACCTCGGTTTAAGGGGAAAGTAACGCATTTTCTTTACGGCAATCGGTTTCCCCTGTATCGCAATCTAACTTTGATGAGTCTTATTTCCCCTGTTCTTTTTCCACCTGGAAGCGCCACAAACCGTACAAATATCCAAATGAGCAGTTCCATTTCTAAACAACATACAGTTGTTTTCACATGCATCTATAGTCTCATATGTAAAACCTAAGTTCTCTGTCAACTTACAAGCATAGTAATACGACTCAGGAATATTAGCGTCGACAGGAAGAACTTTTTTCAATAAAACCAAAAGCATGTCGAATGATGTGTCTGACCAATTATTCAAAGTCTTCAAATGCAACAACTCCACGATAAACGACAGTTTATTGTAAGAAGTACATCCAGGATATAATTCTGTTTTCGCATCATCAAGTACTTCATAAAACCTCCTCGAATCACGATCTTCACCAGAGTGAAGATTTATCTCACCGGTCTCAAGATTCTGGATGTCAATGCCTTCAGGATCAAACCCACGTACCATTTCAGTAAGCATTTCATGCATTGGATCATTCATCCTTGCATCAACATCCATCTGAGCTGCATATGTATTTTGACAACGAACATATTCTTCTCCATGACGAGTCCAACTCTTATAATTTTGCAGAAATCCATTAAAGAAAAGGTGCTCCCTCACAGTATCTCGTGTGAATTGATATCTGTTATCACATTTTCTACATGGACAACTAATATAGTCACTTTCAAATCCTCTTGTGAAGTCAATAAACTGCATAATGCCATTGAAATATTCTCTAGACGTTCGATTTGGAAGATCAATCCAACTCTTATCCATAATAATATCTGTATAACAAACATTTACACAATACTTATTACATTTACATTTTTCAAATAAACTATATTCAAAATAAATATTAACCATTTGTTTATGAACCATTGATAAAATAATAATGTAACTGAAAGCTCATGTTACCTGATTGAGCTACAAACCTGAAAGGGAGGGGAGCCGAAGGCGGTGCTGCGAGGGAGAGGAGGCAGCGAAGGGGAGCCGGAGCCAAAGGCGGTGCGGCAAGGGAGGGGACGGGCGGCGGCGGCGGCGGGGAGATGGAGGAGATGAGGCGGTGAGGGGACGGGGGACGGGCAGCGAGGGGGGGGGGGGGTGTCCGGGGTCGGGGGGGGGGGGGGGGGGGGGCTGTCCGAGGTGCGGGGAGGGGTGTCCGGGGTGTCGGGGGCCTGTCAGGGGTGCGGGGCAGGGGTGTTCGGGGTGCGGGGGGTGTCCGGGGTGCGGGGTGGGGGGGGGCTGTCTGTGGGGTGCAGGGGGGATGTCAGGGGTGCAGGGTGGGGTGTCCGGGGTGCGGGGGGCCTGTCCGGGGTGCGGGGGGGGGGGGGGGGGGCTGTCCGGTGTGCGGGGGGGGGCTGTCCGGGTTCGGAGGGGGGTTTCCGAGTGCAGGGGGGGGCTGTACGGGGTGCGGGGAGGCGTCCGGGGTGCGGGGGGCGGTCCGGAGTGCGCGAGTGGGGGGGGGGGGCTGTCCGGGGTGAGGGTGCTGTCCGGGGTGGGGGGGGGAGGGGCCGAGAGGCCAGAGGGCGGCAGCCGGAGGCCCGAGGGCGGAGGGCGGCGGCCGGAGGGCAGGCGGCGAGGGAGGGCGGGCGGCGGGGGAGGCCGGGCGGCGGGGGAGGCCGGGCGGCGGGGGGAGGCCGGGCGGCGGTGGGGGGGAGGCCGGGGGCGGCGGGGGGAGGCCGGGCGGCGGGGGAGGCCGGGCGGCGGGGGTGGCCGGGCGGCGGGGGAGGCCGGGCGGCGGGGGAGGGGAGCGCTGCGAGGGAGGGCGGCGAGGGAGGGAGGGGTTAGGGCAGCGAGGGAGATCGAGGTCGAGGGGGCGCGGGGGGGGGGGGGGGGGCGCAGAAGCCCCCCGTTTTTTTTATGTAGGTTAGCGACCGCCATTGGCGGTCGCTATTGGTTAGCTATAGCGACTGCCAATGGAGGTCGCCCGAGTCTGGGGGGCTTCAATGCCCCCTTTTCTAGTAGTGATAGGTAGATCAGCCTCCAGCAATTGACGATACGTTTCTGAGTCTATCTGAAACATGAAATGATTGTTATTAGAAAAAAGTTGAAAATAACTTTTTATGTATAGATATATATTTGTTATGATTCTAACTAGGATTTTATTGTGTCAATGTTCATCTTCATCATCATCTTCATAGTTGTCAATGTCAATGTATTCATCTTCCTCATCAACATCATCAATTTCCATATTAGTTTCAATTTCATCATCTCTTATCATTTCAAATTCAGTTGTAACATCATTGACAACATCATCACCATAGACCCTTAACTGTGGGGTGCCATCCTCGATATTCATGTCGATTTTGGAAAAAGATGTGTTTTGAGGAGTGTCCTGAAAAATTTCATTCCCTTGCAATTTAGTGGAACCACATTCAGTTTGAGTAAACTGATTTTCTCAAGATTTAAATTTTATTATACTCCACCAATCATCCAAATCTTTTGCAGTAGCACATCATTTTGCATAATAAATTTGATGTTCCTGATGAGCCAATAAAAATGGTTCATTTACTACAAGAAGACTTTTATGTTTAATATTAACAATTCCATGAGTCGGTATGAACACGCAAGCCTCTATCAGTATCCAGAAATCGACATTTAAACATTGTTATATAATTCTGTCCCAAATAACACAGTTCAATAATTTCTTCAAAAATACCGTAAAAGTCAACTTCAATATCTCTATGATGTGATCCCTTCAAACAAACACCAATATTCATTGTTTTATTTGATTCCCCATATGCACGTGTATGAAAGTGATAAACATTCACCACATATGTATTATAAGATTTAACCATTTTGGATGGTGGGCTACTCAATATACGCAATTCACTATCAATCTTATCAGCATGTACAGATACCTGAAAATTTGTAAAACATTTATCACTATTACAAGTAATAAATTGATTTTATATGTAAAACCAAAAAATAATGTACGTGACCAGTTTATGAAACCAGTAGGCAAATTTTTTTGTCGATGTTCTTCTAAGGCAACTGTTGTAATTTGTGGAAATTGTTTCTTTATATGATCATCATATAACCTACAAATACAATATGATTAATTTAGTGTAACAGAATCTATAGAATAAGGGATAAGATCACTCACTGTACAATTAGTGACATATCTTCACAATTGATTAGAACATATGTATGAGCTCTATGATGTTCATCATCTGAAAGCCATCTATCATGAACTCCCCCAAAACCAAGTTCGGGCTGATTGATAACTAATAATTGATTATTCATATCATCATCAATATTCCCCTCATTCCAGACCATGCGTTTAAATTTTGAGGGATATTCAAATTCAAAATAATGAGAGCAGAATAAAGCAATTTCTTCTTGCAAATAACCTTCAGCAATTGAGCCTTCAACTGATACTTTGTTACGTACTTTTTTCTTCAATTTCTGCATTCATCTCTCAAATGGGTACATCCATCGAAACTGAACTGGACCTCCACATTTCGCTTCATGTGGCAAATGTAATATCAAATGTTCTATTTATTCAAAGAAAGATGGCAGAAATATATTTTCTAGTTTGCATATAATTACAACAACAGCTTCTTCCAGTTTGATTAGTGCATCGTAGTCTGGTGTCGCCACACACATGTCTCAGAAAAAATATGATATATCTGTTATCGAATCCCAAATCTTAGAATTCAACGAACCTCTTAATCCAATAGGCATAAGTCTTTCCATTATAACATGACAATCATGAATTTTTAATCCGGTAATATGACCATTTGTAACACATCTGCCCAAGTTGGAAGCATAGCCATCTGGAAGTGTCAAATCTGCAATCCACTGACAAAATAATAAGCGACTCTCTTTGGTCAGTGTATAAGATGCTTTTGGCTTCATTAATCTCTATGATCTGACATTTTTAAACAATTCAAGTTCTGGTTGCCTGTAAATTTGGGCAAGATCTAATTGTACCTTTACATTATCTTTGGTTTTACCCGGTGTATCCAAAACTGTATGAAATAGATTATCAAAACAGTTATTATCAATATGCATGACATCCAACATGTGTCGGACCAACAAATCAGACCAATATGGAAGATTCCAAAAAATGCTCAGTTTTGTCCAATTGTGTTCTTTCCCGAAGCCATGAATTTTCTGTTGGTTCATTATCGGTCCAAAAGTGATGGAAGGTAATGAAAATACAACTGATTGTAACTATGTACCTGAGATAATTTTTGGAGGTTCATCTCTTTCAATTCTGCCTTTTCTGAAATGAGATTTATTCCTCCGAAAAGGATGATCGATTGGAAGAAATCTGCGATGACAGTCAAAATAGCATGTTTTTTTTACATTCACGAGAATAAATTCTTTATTGTCTCCTATACAATAAGGACATGATTTTTGACCATGTTTACTCCAGCCAGATAACATTCCATATGCCGGGAAGTCACTAATTGTCCACATCAAAGCAGCTTTCATTACAAAATTCTGTTTCGCAGCAGCATCAAATGTACCAACACCATGACTACACAATGAATTTAACCCATCAATCAATGGTTTCAAATAAACATCAATATTAATTTTAGGATGTCCTAGGATTAATAAAGTCAAACAATATAAGGCTCTTTCATCAACATCCTTGGAGGTAAATTTTATGGAGTTATAAAGACAGACAAATAGGAATACTGACTACCAAAAGATCCAAATGGACAAAAACCGTCAGTAGAAAGACCCAATCGCATGTTCCGGGATTCTAAAGAAAAAGACGGATGCAATTGATCAAATTTTTTCCATGAATCACTATCAGATGGATGAATCAAGGTTTTACCATTTGAAATATTGGTTTTGTGCCATGACATCATTGACGTTGTGTTCTGAGATACAAATAAATGCTGCAACCTGGGTGTAAGTGGGAAATATCTCAACTGTTTTATAGGAATCAATCCAGACTTACCTGATTAAGCTTATTTATACATCGGTTGTCCACATGTGAGACAACTATCCAACGACTCATTTCCACCAGAATATAAGATGCAATCGTTTGAACATGCATGGATATTCGGATAACTAACGCCTAGATTACGAACCAGTCTCTTGCTCTCATAATAACTAGCAGGCAGGACATTTCCTTTAGGTAACCGTGATTTATCCAAAGAAAATATCTGATCAAAACGGTTATTGGACATTCCATTATTTTATTTAATAGCCATAAATTTTTCAACTGCTTATAATTTTCTAATCTTGCAACTAGGATATAATGCATCCTCAGCAGACCTGAACAACTCAGCAAATTCAGATGGTGCTAACTCAGGAGGTAAATCAACATCATCCTCAATTTCAGTTTGTTGAACGGATGACCCTGCAACATCATGTAATAAATTCTGAAACCGTGATGGATCCGGAATCAAATTATTAGTATCTTTTCTGGAACTGCGTTCACCGTGTTGATACCAAAAAATATAATCTGATTGAAAACCATAACGCAAGAGATGTTTTCCAATGATGTCAAATGTATCAAATGTTCTCAAAGCACATTTTTTTACAAGGACACTTAATTGTCCCTTCTGAAACATATTCTAGGTTTAATGATGCAAATGATAAGAAAGATTCAACACCATCAACATATACATGATTTAAACTAGAACCGTTTGGATTTCTGCGTTGATTTATCCAAGTGCAATCATATAATAATGATTGATGTCGAATTCCTTGTTCCATATTCATATATATGTTTCTAAAAAATTTAAAACCATTACTATTGTTAAATAATTTGATATAAGAAAAACAATATCCTAAAAAGAGAAGATACATAATTATAGTTATTTCTTAATAATTACCAATAATTATAGGAGACACAGTTAGTTTGTAATCATCCCCACTAATTATTATTAATTTCGTAATACTTAGAAATACTTGGTAAAATTAAATATGCTTGAATAATGAAAAAAAAATTTGTAATCATCGTTGTGGATATTATATTACTAATTATTCTTATTTGTTTCCAGTGGATTGGCGGCATCTCCTTTGCCTAACGACTCATCTCCTTACAAGGAGATGAGTCGTCAGGGAAAATATCCTCTTTTTTCCAACGGCTCATCTCTTTTTAACTTTCTCCTGACTGAATTCAGTATGAAAAACTTGCTCTGACATACGTGAGAGCACATTTTTCATACTGATTTCAGTAGGAGAAAGTTTCAAAGATATGAGACGTTGAGAAAAAGGTAGCCACCAATCCGCTAGAAATTGTGCCAATTTATAACAGTGTACTCGAATTTATTTAATTTTTGATTAATTATTACTAATTATTTCAAATCATAATATTTCCAACAGATTTTTCTCTATTCTTAACATGTTCAAATCTTAAAGGGTCGTCAATTTTCAGGTCATGCCCAATAAAAAGTTTGCGTCAGCCATGTCCAATGTAAACTCTATAATTGTCTTTACATGGTTGATCACCTCACAAGTAATGTTGCAATAGGACAACACAATTAATGTCGTTCTTGTCTTTAAGAATCATCTCTCATAACCCTTTACATAGATCATTCTTCATTGAAAAATTATGTGAACTTCATTTTCTTTCCCTTAAATTTTCAAGAAATAATGGTCTATGTAAAAAGTCATGTGATATGATTCTTATAGATGATAAAGACATGACTTGGGTTGTCCTATTGAAATGCTACTTGCGAGGTGATCAACCAAACAAGGACAATTATCGAGTTTACATTGGACATGGTTGACGTAAATATTTTATTGGGCATGACCTGAAAATTGGAGACCCTTTAAGATTTGAACATGTTAAGAATAGAGAAAAACTTGTTGGAAATATTGATAATTGTAATATTTTATAACTTTTTTATAATTTTAATAATATTAATATTTTTTTATAAATATTAATCATATAATAATAAAATAATTATATTATTAGTATTATTTAATTATTAATATTAGATTAATATAATATTTGATATTATGTTACTATTTATGTTACAAATTATATTACTAATTATGTTACTAATTATTTATGCGAAGATATGCATATAGGTCAGGTGGTTAATCAATCATTGAATAGAAAAACAACCGTGATTGACCGCCCATCTACCTCAATTTTCTTTTCATTTGTGTGTTGAGGCTTGACAAGAAACTTCTTCCTCCACATGTAATATTTGATTTTACTGTCAAAATTATAAACCTCCTCACCTCTATGTTGGAGAGGAGGTTGATAATTTTGATAGTAAAAGAAAATATTACATGTGGAGGTAGAAGTTTCCTATCAAGCCTCAACAGAAAAATTAAAAGAAAATTGAGGTAGATGAGTGGTCAATCACGCTTTCTAATTATCCTAAGTGTAGTTGTTAATTATACAAATTGTAGTTTCTAATTATCCTAATTTTAGTTTCTAATTATCCTAATTGTAGTTGCTAATTATCCTAATTGTAGTTGCTAATTTTCCTAATTGTAGTTGCTAATTTTCCTAATTGTAGTTGCTAATTTTCCTAATTGTAGCTGCTAATTTTCTAAATTGTAGTTGCTAAGTTTCATAATTATTTTAATTGTTTCCTAATTATTTTAACTGTTCTCTAATTATTTTAATTTATTTCTTAATTATTTTAATTGTTAATTGTTTCCTAATTATTTTAATTGTTTCATAATTATTTTAATTATTTCCTAATTATTTTAATTGTTTCCTAATTATTTTAATTGTTTCCTAATTTCCTAATTGCTTCCTAATTTTCTTGTTTCCTAATTATTTTAATTATTTCCTAATTATTGTAATTGATTCCTAATTATTGTAATTGTTTCCTAATTATTTTAATTGTTTCATAATTTTCGAATTGTTTCATAATTTCCTAATTCTTTCTAATTTCCTAATTCTTTATAATTTCCTAATTATTTCTAATTTCCTAATAATTTCTTATTTCTTATTTTTTCTAATTTATTAATTATTTCTAATTTCCTAATTATTTCTATTGATAATTATTTATAATTATTTCTAATCAATTAAATCTAATTATTTCCTAATTATTTGATAATTATTTTAATTAAATATAATTAAATCGAATTATTTCTTAATTATTTGATAATTATTTTAATTATTTCTAATTAATTTGATAACTAACTCTAATTAAATATAACTATTTCTAAATAAATATAATTATTTTAAATTAAATATAACTATTTCTAATTATTTCTAATTAAATACAATTATTTCTAATTATTACCAAAACATCCCTCGAGAGTGTCGAACCAAGAGTGCAGCAAGACCTGTTGTCGTGTACCAGGTTACCCCGAGTCAAGCTCGAAACACATTGTCAGATTTTTCACTCCTAGGTACATCTGTGCCAGAGCCGCCTCTACTTGTTCGTATCCAGACAAGGATTATTTGGTTCAACCACTTAATCTAATTATACTATATAGCTACAAAACATTCTATTAAAAAAATTAAAATTAACAATTAAAAATAAAATTAACAATTAAAAATAATTTAAAAAATAAAAAAAATACATTTTATATTTTGAAGCAATTAATGCCCTCTAACTCCTTCTCTCCTCTTCTCGTAAGAAAAAATTAATCCGAAAAAAAATTTCTATTAGAATTGGAAGTTAAAGAGAGAAAGAAAGAAAGATATGAATTATATGAAAAAATTGGGTGGGGTATATATAGGTTAGATTATTTGAGACGGTATTCTTTGCGACAGTATCCCATCGCAAATACATTCACCTGTATTAATTACGGGCGGTGGTTAAAAGTGTTTTTGTGATGGGCCCGTCGCAAATAGTTGTCTGCCGACATACCATTAGTGACGGGCGGATATCCTCGTCTCAAAATCCTATTTACCACCGCCAGTATTGGCGACGGGCCCCGTCGCAAATAAAACATGACGAATTTTTTTTTGACAGGATGATTTAACTGTTGCAAATAGTATTTACCGCTGCCGGGTAGTTGCGACGGGTAGAAGGTGACCGTTGCAAATAGGCTTCCTGCGTTTTGGCGCGCAAACCATGCCATATCTATTGCGACTGGTCCTGTATTCCCGTCACAAATAATATACCATTTGCGACGGTAATATATTGCCATCACAAATATGCTTTTCATCAGATTTTTTGTGACAGGAATAAATCCCGTCGTAAATAACTCATCGCAATAATCGGTTTTTCTCGTAGTGGAATGCCATTCTTCTAGTGGTCTGAATTTTTTTACCTAAACTATATTCAAACATCATCTTACTCCATTCGATTTTAATCATTCCAAATACTAATGACTATATCTTCGGATCGATTAAGACTGTAGTATTTGATAAATTTAGTTTCCATGAACCTGGACTTCCACATTCTCATTCACCATATAAGTTGGTCATTATTTTATCCCTTTAACACTTAAGTTTATCATCAGTCGAGGTCATCAACATGTATTTCATCCTAAACTTCCTTTTCTTTCTCTTATGGTCTATCTTTTTGATGATTGAACTCTTTATAGATATTATCAAGTACCGCTTAATGTTTTGGGGACTTCACTTCATCCTTTATTTCCATAGATATAACATTAAATTTATTCACTAATTGATTTTCCTTCTTGTTAGCTTATTCATCTAAAGAAATATTCGAATCAGCTCTATAGACTGACTTAGAATTTAATTGAATCATCTATAATAATAGTTTAAACTTTAACATATGATGTTTGTTGGATAAATTAACAATTAATATATCACATAACATGATCTTCTCATAAATTAGATCATGAATCTTTACTAACCTAGTATCTTTATCTTCTGGTGATCTTACCATTTTTTATTTTTAGTGTATTTTTGGATAGGTCTTATTTAATTGGTGTATCCTAAAATAAACTACACTTTACACCTTTTCCAAATTATTTGGAAGAAACTCTCTTCATATAGTGAATCTAACCTTTATTTATTTAAGGAAAAATCTCCGAGACATGTCAATTCTTTAGTGTGTTTCATCCTTATTATCATCCTATCTTTTTAAACTTCTTAAAACCATAGATTTTAGTTACCACTTGTTCTTTGAAAGTATATTATTTATATTTTGGTGAACTAATTTTAGAAAAATCTTAATTAAATCTTAAATCTATCAAATTTGGTTGTTAATCTATCCATCTACTAGATTTTTCACTCAATGTGCACTCTTCAATCACCAATTTACTTAGAAACTATTTTAAAAAATACATTACAACATCTTCAATACATTTATTTTAATTTCGTAATACTTTAAAATCATATGATGTATAATCTAAATTTGGATATGATATTCTCTATGACTAATTTCATTTTCCATTAGTAGTATGTTCTTCAATTCTCTTTATTATTTTCCAACGAGCTTGTACCCTAGTGGTACAGGATCCTTCTTGGAATCCAAAAGACCCATGATCAAATCCGGGTAGGGGAGAATTTCTGGGGGCATTGTAGTAGTACTGTAGTAGGGAACTGTAGCAGTACTATAACAGCGGAGGAACTGTAGCAGCAGTGACACTGTAGCGACGGAGGGACTGTAGCAGGCACTGTAGCGGTGGCGATACTGTAGTCGCACGGGTACTGTAGCAGTACTGTTCACTGAGGGGTCCTTTGGGACAAAATGGGCTTTAAAGCCTTGTATTCAGGCCACTTGGCATTGGGCCTTCAGGCTATGTAATGGGTCACACTCTACCTAGTCCAAAGAGGTCTTTGATTTAAATAATTAATTGAGGCTTCCACCCCAACCTTTACAAAAAAAACTTCTCTTTATTACTTCCAGTGACACTATTTATTCCTATAATATGGATAGATTATCAATCCTTTAGTGTTTTCTTCTAGTAGTAGATCATGTATCTATTGTGTCCTTACTTATAGAAAACTCATAGGTAGCTTCACCTTTAACTTACTATTTTACTCTTCCACGATTTGTTGAAATTAAATACAATAATTCATCATCACCATCTGATGGGATTTTTAATCACCCCCTTTATAATTGTTTCCAAACGCAATTCCACTTTTAGTAAAATTATTTCTTGTTCCCCTTATTAATAATAAATTCAAAGACCATTTTAAATCATTATTTTTATAACATTAAGTGAGGGAATTATATAATTTCAATTATTCTTTACTTATCTTTTCTTAAAATGAAAATAATATTTCTTATTCCCATATAGAAGTATTAAATCACTTTTCTTAAAGAAATGAGACACATATCATCTAACTTTATGTCTATATTATAAATGCTCAGGGTTGAAAACAAGATTGATTAAATTAGACCACAATGTTTTCAATAAACATTTTCACAAACTTATATCAACTTATTAAGATTCTTCTAGGGGTAATCTCTATGGATGGACATGTAACTTATTTCCTATAAACATATTAACAAATGGATAAAAACAATTCATCCCAAAAAGAATGTATGCCCCATTAGAAAGTTATTTTCACTTTGTAATAGAAGGATAAATTTATCCCCTTAATTTTAGAATATATTTTTATATAAGGACATGAGATTGTATCAAAATACTTGAAATATGAAAATAGATTTAATTATTTGGATTTTTATTAATACACCTTCATCATCATCATCATCATCTTAAGCATCTACCTCTGGAAAATTCATCCCCTCAATCCATTGTAATTTCAATATTAGGTATTTTAACTCTTTTCAAGTCTCAAATGTTGGATGTTCAATATCACCTTATCAGTTTTATGGAATCCCCAATTTCATCTTCACTCCCCTAGAAGGGTTAATGCACCTCATTTCCTTTCAGGGATCCCTTAAATTGCATTAAATTCAATTACCTAATTTGTTAAAGGTAGGTACTATGTTTGTGGGAATGATTTGGATATTTTATTATATTTAATTAGAGATTTAGGGTTGATAAAAATTTATAAACCTATAAAATCCATTCATTATAACCTCACTTTTTTTGTTATCACTCGTTTTTTATAAGAACTTCTCTTTATGGGTGGAATTGAATTATTATTTTCATTTTTTCTTTTCAACTTATGTAGTAATTTTTTTAACTTCATCTAGAAAATAAATTAAACTCTTATTTCCCATTTCTTCCAACTCCCTTTTTATTTTTAGTTTTTTTGGTCATAAAATCATACAACCCTTTAGAAAAAATTTCACTTTCCCTTTTTGCTGGGATGAATTCATCACATGATCTTTTTTGGTATATTTATCTTATGAAGCCTACTTCATTTCATATATGGTGGCCTTCCAAAATTTCCATATAATTTTTTAAGATGTTCAAATTTATTAGATGTCAATAGATTTTACTTTTTCCATGTGACTTGGTAGCTCTTAAATAAATTCCATTTAACTTTTATTGTGCTCCCCCTTAGTGTAGGACTTCTCTAATTTATATAAATTGGTATAATATTCCGCCAATCAGTAGTCATGTGTCTGAACTTTCCACAGCCACAATAGTAGTTGATAATCCTTGTTTGCTTCCATCATATCAAATTTTAGCTAATAGATGGGCTTATAATTCTTGGATATGAGAATTATCCTTTTAGACACCTTGTGGGGATAACTTATATATTTATTATTTCCATCCACCATTCCAAAAGTGGTGGGTTTTGCATCACATTTATTCACCCATATTCATCTATAACTCCAACATGTACTATTCAATGTACCAAAATTAGTGCATATATATTCATTGGAACATGGTTTTACCATCCTTTTCAAGCCCATATAAGTTTCAACTTCTATTGGTTTTAAATTCCTTTTGTCACTGGATTGAGTGTTCTATAAAATAAGGATATCCTTAGAAAATTCAGTGGTGTCTCTTCTCTTGGATTTATGTGAAGATCCAACTTGAATATATTCCAAGTATTTTAACATTATTTAAAAATAAATACGCTTTAAACTTAATTTTTTTTATAACCATTAAATAATTTAAATTTCTCCTCAAACGCAGCTTCTAACTTTTGAATATTTTCTTCCAAAATCTTCCATTAATTCAATTGGGGCTAGTAAAGCTATTTTATCCCTCTGTCTTTGACCTCAATTTAATAATTTATAAAATTAAGAGTTTCTTTTTATTTATGAAACACTTCTTTAAAAACATTCATAATTATATCCTTCTCATAATGATTTATTTGAAATTATTATTCGGCTAAGGAAACTTTTTCATTAAAAAGTAAAACTAATTGATCTTATACTTAGATAATATCTTTTGGAGTTTTATTTTTAGAACTTATTAGTCAAGTCTTACTCTATATAATTTGATTATATATCTTTTTCTACAATTTCTTCTTATTGTCCCTTGAGAAATGTGAGTATGTATCTGACAACCGCAATGGTGATATTCTTTATAGAGTTATTAAGTTAAATGTAAAAAAATATTCAATTGTTTCAATAGATTCATACTTTTCACGACTTGAGAAAAATTATTTTGGAGGATTATTTAAAACATATTTAATAGAGAAACTTCCTCCTTTTTTATCTTTTAATAAAGGAGGATCCTACTACTGATTCTGTGAGGCTAACTTCCTCTACTTTTGAGCTTCTTCCATCTTCCATATTTTCAATGTTTTTTTCCAAAACCTCCATTTTAAAAGTACCTTGAATAACTTTTGATTTGTTTATCTCTGTAATACCTTCCTTATATTTTGGTAGATGTATTTATGAATATTTCTAAAATATAAAATTTTGGAATATCGTTGAAAACAACTAAGAAAAAAATAATATATCTAATTAGAATAAACATGGTTAGGTATGATACTACTCATAAGGCCAGATAGACCATGAAGTCACCTTGAGGGGGGGGGGGGGGGGTTAATCTTGGTTGAACAACTTTTATCAATTAAGCATAAAAAAGTCTTCCTTAAATTTTATTAATCCTCTATAATTGGTTAGGATGTACATATATTTGATATTTTCCCTTAACACTTACTACCTCATGTAATAAAAATAAAGTAAAATAAATTGTATATGTGGGTTTTACAAGGTTCAGTCCTAGTTTTGGAAGCTTATTTCTTTCTATGTATGATTATTATCCAGATCTATATATTTTTTATATTCGTATAAGTGTTACAATAGGGAATGTTATTATCCTTTACCCAAGATTATGGATCAAATGGAAATCCGAATCCACTGTATTATATAAGTGGATAGGTTATCTCCTAAAAATTCTCTTCTACCATTTTGTAGGAATAATAGAATTGTTTATACATGAACCACCAGTCATCAAGGATTCTCCATGAACTTATTTATGGATGAATCTTCGACTGTCAATTGAATATTCATTATACTCAAATGCACATTGGCATTCGCAATGTTCTGATAAGAATAATTATCAATTTCCGACTACCTAATACTCATCTATCTAAAACTTCCCTAGTTCATTTCTTAACATTGGTTGGGCACTCCTACTTCTAGTCACTTAAATCTAGTGACCATTATCAATCCTCAAAATCTAATGTTTTGGGCTTCTCAAACATTGATCCTTTTGTTATTTTGATGAATATTGGTCAAAAAATCCATTTATATTAATTATCCTCCAAGTAATAGTCCACTCTCATATTTTTCACACACATTATTCATTTAACTGATTTTACCCCTTTATATATCTAAAAATTCTTTGATAAATGTGAGGAATATGCATGCTTCAATATGAAACTCTTTATTACTCAATTTTAATGACCCGAGATTTTCTACTTTAAATAAATACTATGTTTGATAGAAAACTACAAAAAACTAAAAATTAAAAAAAGATCTTAATAAGGTATCGATAAAATTGGAAAGAATAAACAATGATAATAGAACTAAGAAATATATATGTTGGTAGGAGTAGAGTAATCAAGAGGGGGTGAATTGAGTATTTATTAAATATTTCTGTTAAAAGGATTCTTAAAAAGGTTCTCTAATAAAAATGAATACAGTCCAGTTAATTAAGGTAATACGGTTTAAAAAGTTTAAATGTTTAAATAACCTCTCATAAGATTGATTAATTCTAAATAATATCAATATGAGTTATTGATAATACTTTTTAATATATTCTAATAAGGAAAAAAATTACAAGTTATATCCAAAACTAACTATCAAAGTAAAATCTAGTGTTTCCAAAAACACATAGTAAAGCAGAGAAAACTAAATTAAAAGACATAGAAGATAAAACAAGTGGTTCAGTATCAAGTTGAGACCTAATCCACTCAACTTGGTGATCACCTTCCACCAAGTAGTTTATATTAATAAACTTGATCCACACCTTGGATCGGGGTAAACAACAGTTCACATGATTGTCCACGTTTTAGGACCTCTTCTACAATTATTAATGGGTATAAACTACCAGGTCACACAAGGAGATCTTCAACACTTATCTAAGGGTGTAAACAGATGTAAAAAGATATGAGAATAAGTATATCTTCTATCCTTCAGTTTAGTGTAGGAGAAAGTTTTTGTTTTAATACAGATATGCAAACACTGCTCGAAATATAAAAACAGTACAAAATAGAGAAAATATGACGAGAAAGGGGTATAAGTGCTTTGAGTGTTATTTTGTATAGATCTCGACTTGTAAGAAGAAGCATATTCAAGTATCGAGTCCTCTTGTGAAAACAAATAGAGTATCACAAGTCTTCTAGTTCGAAGGTTTAAACTATCTAGTGCGTTTTCTTCTTGGAGGTGGTACTGCAAAGATGTTTTTGGATCTAATCTACTGTAGTCCACCCTTTGGAATCGAAAGTGATACATGTGATATTCAATATTTTCTTGTTTCATGTATCAGTTCTCTTTTTAAAAAAGTGCCCGTGCTTCTGCTACACACTATTTCTCGTCTTGTTGTTTTAGTGCCACACATTTGATTATATTTTAGTGTTCATGTGTTGGAGCTGACATGATTCTTGTATTCGGCACCTCGTACCTCGTACTGTTAGGTGACATGTCTACAAATAAATAATAATTATATCAGTGCTTTTAAATGACCAAATATGACCATTAGAAAATAAATTGAAAACGAAAAAACAGATTAAGGAATGGTGTCACACTCTGTCTAGAAATTGTATCACTTGGAAACGGTGTCACCAAAAAATAATGTCTTCTTATTTTCCTTTGAGTGGTGAGACAATGATTATGGCATAGTTTTTTAATATTAGGTAGAATAGATGTGGTGTTAGAATCATGGTGTCTGGTGCTATTACAAACTTTAAAAGGTTTCTTAGTGATGGTTGCAAAGAACTAGTGTCACAAAATTCATGAGATATAAAATTGGTTATGGTGTCTGGGTCACAGTGTATGGGTCATGGTGTTCGGGTCACAGTGTTTGGGTCACGGTGTCTTTGTCACGGTGTTTGGGTCATAGTGTATGGGTCCTTTTCCAGAAAACCAGAACTGGTATCAGACTCACGGTTTCTTAGACATATCCAAATATCTATAAACAGTCATAAGAAGTAATATTCACAGAATGAATGAGACTTAATCATTAATATAATAAATCATTATAGAACAGACATAAATATATTTTAAAACAATCAAAAATTATTTAAAATTAACATGATTTAGTGGAAGTTTATTTAAATCATAAAGAAACCAAACATCTCTACACATGATTTGAAATCGGTTAAATAGGATTAACAAGATTTATAAGATTTGTGATCATTAAAACATGATTAAAACATGAGGTGTCTAAAAATATCCTCATTTTTTATGATCACAAATCATATGAATTAGATATTTTTTCTTAGGGTGCTTTCTCTCCCATATGGCCTTCATGCGTTGTTCTCCCCCTTTTGAGATTATAAAAAAGATTACAATAAATAAAGAGAATAAATTAAAGTAAACAAGATAATAGAAAACAACACTTCAAATTGTGTTATATGGACAATGAAGTGTCATTACAAGAAGTAGGCAAAAAAATACAGAACATCCCAGTCAAAATGTAGGTTTCAATTTCATCAGCACTAGTTTCCTTCTCTTTTCCCTTGGAATAAATATCAGAAGAAGACACAAGGGTAGAAGTAGATGTTTAAGAAGGGAGTGAGCCAACTATCAGAGAAGGAAGAGGGAGTCCTTCAAAAATAGAAGGTTCAAAAATAGATTTTGTGAAAGACAGTGTCATGCTTTGGTCAAGGACAACCAGTCGGATCATGCTTAGAGCCTGATATACAGACATTGAGGTAGATAGAAATGCATTGGATGAGAAATGTGGTAAACCAGACCATAAGGGTGCAGCTTTAGGAGCCACAATAGTAGTGTTCTTCACGTTAATATAAGGCTTCAACAACTGAATGATGTCAGTAATAATCTCCCCACCATACTGCATTTTTTTCTCAAAATTGTCTTTGTTTTACATGAAGTTTTCCAATAAATGAGTGAAATATTCAACTTTTGAACTTGAGTCTTGAAGGCTTGAGTAACAGGGGGAATTTTTAAATTCTCTACAAGAAACTTGAAATAATTTTTCATATAATGCTTTGAGAGTAGAAATCCACTTTCTTGGGAATTTCTTCCTAAGAATCGTTTTCAATCTTGGAATGAATCCTCACTAAATCAAGTACTCTTTCACTATTATTGACAACTGTAGATAGACCCTCATTGTCAAATCCACTTAACAGTGAATGATGTTAATGCTTAAAAAAAGTTCCAAGTAGATCATTATCAAATGGTTGAGATGACTATCCAGAGGCATTGGATGCTATAACAGCTAAAGTGAGGGACTTGAGCTGATTCAGAACTTTATGTAGACATCCCTTGTACTCATCAGTCAGTTTTTTGACACCAACAAAAAGCTCACACATTTCTTAAAATATCTACTAATTTTTTTCAGACACTTTCTCAGCTAATTAATTCAAGTATGTTTGAATAGGATAGGCAACTTCATGTGTAATCTAAACACTAACATCCTCAACATGATGAGCAATAGGAGATTTTCCTAATTTCATCACTTTTTACATATCTTCAACCATATATTTGAGAGACCTCACTTCATCACTCAACTGTTTGTTCTCAATTCTAACCTCTTGAATTTCATGAAGCATTTTTTTTTCTGAATCTTCCCTATGATCTTCTCTAATAGCAAGGCAACATCTCTTTCACTTAGATTTGTCATAGGAGAATGGTGGGTGTTCATGATCCTTTCTACTCTATCCAATAAAGTAGCTCCCATTGCTTTCAAATCACTCTAACTCACAAAAGTCAGAGGTTCTTGTGAAGGTTATGGAATAATATCTCAGACAGGATCAGGTTCTTTTATAGATATTACCTCTAGAGTAGAAACTGGTTTCAATTGATACACAATAGATAGGCCTATGCCTTTAACCGAAGCATCCTAGGTATCATCCACATCAAAGTAGCTAGGGAACTTATACCAGGTATCCACGGTTCTTTGATTAATAGGATTAAGAACTTCAATACTTTCTAGACTAGTGTTCTACTCCCCCTCAATAAGTACATCTCTTACATGACTAAGATATTCAGTTCCTTGAACTGGTTCTAAAATATCATCTCTAATACTTTCACCCATTTCTTTTCTAGCTAGATAGAATTCTTGTTCCATTCTTCCATCATCATATAGGATAACATTAGTATTAGATTGTTCTTCTAAATGTTCTTCAACCATATCTTCTTTCTCAATACAAAATTATTCTTCTAGATGCTCTTTAGGAACAACATTTTTTCTTATATTAATAACAGATTCTCTTCTAGAAGTAGGTTCTTCTACTAAATCAATACTTCTTTTAGTATCATGTTCTTCCTTATAAACTATGTTTTGTGGAACATGTATACTAATGTCTTCCTTTCCCAAAAGAGTTTCTTCTATAAGTGTAACAACTACCTCTTCTTCCTATTAAATAGGATAGTCAACAATTTTATCTGGTTCCAAACCAGGATCATATATGTTCTTAGGTTTTTAAGGATGCTCAAACTGATTACACATTTCATATAACCATTAATTATCCTATGACCAATCCTTTTTCCATGGATTCCAACTAATTTTCATCATTTTGATTGTAACCTTTGAGATACAGAATTCGCAGTCCTTGATGACTTCTTCATTCTGTCCAACCATTCCTTTAGCATACAATATAACAGAGATTATCCTTGAGTTGAACAAGGAGGTAGACTTTGAGGATCTCTTAATCAACTGACACATATGAAGTATAACATACTTTCATAGTTTAATATTGTGTCCATCATTCATAAGATGTATCAAAAATAAATATTGATATTTTTGGGTAGAAAAATCTCCTTTTCTAGGACTGATCATATTCTCAATAAACTTAAACAGCAATCTGGTATCACTGTCTAACTCAGTAGCAATAGCTATTCTCATCTTTTTATTGTAAGTCAATATTCCCAAGGCCTCTTATAAAACAAAAATATTACTAGGAGGAGGAGGACCTCTCTGGTAGTCCTCAACTATTCCTTCATGGGGTATCCCTAGTCAAGCATCCCATAACCTCGAGGAAAATGTGAATCATTGGCCATTAATACAGCTCCTCACAACAAAACCATATTGAAAATTGAAAGAAAACTGAACAAACTAATATAACAGTGCAATAATATTTGGATAAATCGGCATTTCCCTTTTGTAAACCAATCTAGCCATCCCTTATCTTTCAGTACTTTCAGAAATAAATACTTACATGACAACAACCACTAAGGGTAGATTTCCTTTTCTATTACCACTATTCTATCAACAAGATTCGGGTTCAATGGTCCATCAGTCACTATCTTCAGTGCCCTTTTCAATTTCTTCTTATATCTGTGCTTCTCATGAGTTGATGAGTATGAATGCTTCATTATGGTCATTCAACGAGGGGCTCAAGAGAGAGAGATATATATGAAGGGCTGAAGTAGGTCTTATGGTTTGAGAGAGTAAGGTTCCGGTTTTGGGAGAAGGGAGATCAAGTGAAGAAAATAGTGAAATATATTTGGTTTTTATCATTTAGGGATATCAAGTGTCACGAATTCAAAATAACAGGATAAAAAACAATAAAATAATCAATCATAGTAATGCGGGTAATAAAATACAAGTAAAATGAAAAGTGTTATTATGTTGAGACCAGAACCAATTTTCATGATGAGACCAGAATAGGTTTTCATGATGTCATCTCTATGGTGTGTCTCTACATAGTGTGACCATATTATTTGAGATAGTAAGTGCTAGACAGTAACCTAGTGATAGTAACTATTAGACTGTAAACATGAAACAGATACTTCAACATAGTTACTTACAGAACTGTGAGAGTGAGACAATAATCTTAAGATAGTGACTTGTGAAACTGTAACTCATGAAACAATTAACTATGAAACAGTAATCTATGAGACAATAAATTTTGAAATAGTAGATTTTCTACTTGAGATTTATCATTCCTAAATCATGTATGATGTAACCTATCATTTCAGAATTTAATGGTTTGGTTAATATATTAGCAATCTTTTATTCAGTTCTTATGAATTCCAATGTGATATCACCTTTTTGATAATGGTCTCTCAAAAAGTGATGTCTTACATCAATATGTTTTTACCTATAGTGTGAAACAGTATTTTTTGAGATGTTAATAGCACTTGTATTATCACAATTTATAGGTACATGCCTGAATTGTTGTCCATAATCTAGTAATGTGTGTTTCATCCACAAAAATTGTGCACAATAACTACTAGAAGCTATGTATTCAGATTTAGTAATAGATAATGCAACATAGTTTTTTTCTTTCTACACCATGATACTAGAGAATTTCCTAAAAGGTTTCATGTTTCAGAGGTTCTTTTTCTATCTAACTTACAACCACCAAAATCAGCATCAGAATAACTTACTAACTCAAATGATTGTCCTCTGAGATGGAACAATCCTAGATTACGTGTATGTTTGAGGTATTTGAAAATCCTTTTAACAAAATTTAAATGAGAATCCTTAGGGTTTTCATGAAAATGATCACACATACATACACTAAACACAATTTCATGTTAGCAAGCAGTTAAGTAGAGTAAGCTTCCAATCATTCCTCTATAAGTGGTTTGATCAATATATTTTCCATCTTCATTAAGATCCAACTTACAAGTAGCCCTCATTTTTGTGTCATTATTTTTACTGATATCCAAGACAAAACGTTTTAGAAGATCTTTAATATATTTTATTTGATTTAAAATAATACCATATTTATTTTGAATGATTTGAAATCCAAGAAATAATTTTAGTTCACCCATTAAACTCATTTCAAATTTGTTTTGCATCATTTTAGAAAATTCAATACATAAATAATTTTTTTAAGATCCAAAAATAATATCATCAACATATATTTGAACTAAAAAAACATCATTGAAAATTAAATTTATAAAAAGGGTAGGAAAATCTATACCTTTTTTAAAACCTTTGGAAATAAGAAAAGTACTTAATCTTTCATACCAAGCCCTTGGATCTTGTTTTAAACCATAAAAATATCTTAATAATTTGAAAACATGATTTGGAAAGTGAGGATTTGTGAAACCTTGGGGTTGTTAAACAAATACATCCTTAGTTATATACCCATTTAGGAAAGAACTCTTGACATCCATTTGATATAGTTTGAAATTCAGATGTGCAACATAATAAAGAAGGATTCTAATGGATTCATGTCTAGCTAATGGTGCAACGGTCTCCTCAAAATCAATTCTTTCTTCTTGACTATAGCCTTGTGAAACTAACCTTGACTTTTTTCTAACTATATTACCAGATTCATCTACATTATTTCTAAACACCCACTTAGTGGCTATGGTAAATATGTCTTTGGGTTTGTCAACAAGTTTCCAAAAAAATTTCCTTTCAAACTGATTAAGTTCTTTTTGCATATCCCTCACCCAAAATTCTTCATTAATAACATCATTAATGTTTTTAGGTTCAAGTTGTTACAATAAAACTTAATGTTCAACCTGATTTCTAAGAAAAGATCTAGTTTTAGTTCCTTTTTCTAAATCTACAACAACAAAATCTAAAGGATGATTTTTAAGGGTTCTAACAGCTCTAGAAAAATAGGGGCTAGTGATTTTAGGTTCTTCAACAGGTTCGAGTTCATTATAAATTGAATCTGGAGAATTTATAGAATTGGAAATTTTCACAGATTCCTTTATAGGGTGTTTAGAGGATTTAGCATTGATGTCCATATTTGACATATCATCCTCCACGTTCTCTAGAGAGGTCTTCAGATGATTTGGATTTGTCTCATCAAACTAGACATGGATAGATTCCTCTACACATTTAGTTCATTTCTTAAACACTCTATAAGCTTTACTAGAGATTGAATATCCTAGAAAAAATCCTTCATCAATCTTGGATGCAAACTTGTCAATATTGTCCTTAGTATTAAGGATATAAACTTTGAAACCAAGAAAATTGAATTAGCTTACTTTGGGTTTTCTATTGTTTCATAACTCATATGAAGTTATTTTAAGAATATGTCTAATAAACACCCAATTAATGATATAGCATGTTGTATTTACAACTTCATCCCAAAAAGAAATAGGTAAGTCATATTCACTAAGCATGGTTCTATAAATATCTTGAAAGGTCTTATTTCTTCTTTCTATAAATCCATTTTATTGGGGTGTTCTAGGTGAAGATAAATTATGATTACAGCCATTTTGTGAGAAAAGGATTCAAACTCTTAATATTCAAACTCACAACCATAATCACTTCTTAAGGATTTAATTCTAAGTCCACTAATATTTTCTACAGTTTTAGAATATTTTCTAAATAGGAACAGGTATCACATTTTTGAGCCAAAAAGAAGGTCCAAGTATATCTAGAATAGTCATCTATAAGAACATAAACATAGTGCTACCAATTTAAACTAGAAATTATAGATGGTCCAAACAAATCCATGCGAACCAACTCGAGAGGTTGAGAAGTTAAAACATCTTTCTTCAGTTTGAAGGAAATTTTTTATTGCTTTCCTTTTTGACGAGAATTACAAACTTTATCATTTGGAAACTCAAGTTTGGGTTGGTCTTCGACTAAACCTTTTATAGTTAACTTTTTAAGTGAGTGAATATTGTGCTGTCTTATTCCTCTATGCCAAATCCAATAATATTTGTGAGATACACTTAAACATGAAGTACTTTGAGAAACTAAATAATCTAAGTTAACAGAGTATACATTTTCATTTCTTAATGTAGAAAATACTAAATCATTTTTAGAATTTAAAACATTTCAAGAATCATTTTCAAATTTAACATGAAATAAATCATCACATAGTTTTGAAATTATAATAATATTATATTTTAGTCCATCAAAAAAAGTACTTTGGAGATTAAAACTGAGTTAGAGTTACCGATTTGGCCAACGCCAATGATTTTTCCTTTGGCATTGTCACCAAAGGTGACATGTCCACCATCAATTTTCTTTAAGTTTTTGAAGCATTAATAGTCTCCTGTAATGTGTCTTGAACCCCCACTTTCCAAGTACCATAAGCTTTTACAAGAGCTCTTTAAATAATTTTCCTTCAAAATAGTAAAATAAAAATATACTTTGGAACCCATATTTGTTTGGGTCCATTAATATTTGTAACTAGTGCTTTAGGAACCCACATATGCCTAATAGATTTCCTATAAGAATTATGTAAAGTACTTGAAAAATAAACTCTATTTGGTCTAGAAAATATTCAAATAGTATATATTGTATCATAATTTGAACTAGCATAATGTTTTCCTGAACTAGAAGTAAATCTATACATTCTAGATTTAGAAACAAAATTGGTTTTTACAAAATTTATTTTACTAGGTTCATATCCAATACCAGTAGTGTATTTAGGGGAAATATGTGTACCTATAATTGGTACCAAGGAATCTTTATCATTATTAAACCTTTCAAGGTCCGTTTTCAATTACTCATTAGATAGATTTAGTTAATTGTTTTCTTTGAGTAATTTAAAATTTATCTCTCTTTCTACAATAAGTTCAGATTTAACAATTGAAGTAAGAGCATGATGTTTCTTTAAAGACTTGTGTGTATTATTTTTTTCATTACATGTCTCTTCAATAATATTGTAGTACTAAAATATTTATTCGTTAGACATATTTTCAGAATCACTTTCATCTCCATAATAATATGAATTTTGTATAGTAGATTCCAATGTTACCTTAGATGTGTTTTTCATGAAACACATGTTGGCTTTGTTAGCCCGTTCATCATGTGAAGATTATGAGTATATATAACTATCCTCAGAAGTACTTTAAGTTGATTTCATTACCCTATTTTTATCCTCATATTTCTTTCTATAATTTAGCTTGGGACAATCAGCCTTTAAATGTCCCTTTCACTTACATTCATAACATAAAATCGCATCTGAATTGTCATTTATTTTCCAATATTTCTTCCAGTTTCCCTTTTGATCATATCTTCCTTTGAAGTTAGGATTTCGGAAAAATTTATTACTTTTGTAAAATTTCTTAGAACTTTTTTCTAGTTGAGACATATCCTTAACATTGTCAGGTGATTATTGTTCACTACTGGAACTTTTTATAGAGACATAAATTTTTCCTTTTATTTGTGTTTAGATGTGATGGTCTTGAATGTCACATATTTTTTGTTGGGTTCGTCCTCCTCTTCCTTCTTTAATTTCAACTCCTCTTCATACATCATTATTTTCCCAATTAGTTTTTTGAAAGGTAATTTGATTATGTCACATGACTCTCTAATATAGACAGAGGTTCTTCCCTATCTACTAGGTTGGCATATGAGAATCCTCTTGATTTTTTCTTTGGAAGTAACTTCTCTTCTAAGATAAATAATTGTGTTGACAATTTTGTTGAACCTGAGATGCATGTCAAAAATTGGCCCATTAGGCTTCATTTTAAAGTTATCATATTTAATAGTATAAGTATTGAGTCTCATTTCTTTCACCCTATAAGTTCCTTCATGTGAAATATAAAATGTATCCCAAATTTCATGGTTAGTTTTACATGAGGATATTCTGTTAAATTCCTCTTATAATAAAGATAAATACAAATCATTCATGGATTTTTAATTATTATTGTAAGAAGTCTTGGTTGGTCCATCCTATGTAATTATTTTAGTAGGAGGAATCTTATACTCATTTATAATTGAAGACCAAATTTCAAAGCCCATGCTTTCTAAATGCATTTTAATTTTAATTTTCCATTGGGAATAATTAGTTCCATTAAATAATGGTGGTCTGTTTTTTGTTGCACCTTCTATTCTATTATCCACAATAAAGAAATACTTTTAAATAGATAGAAATTTATAATTAATATAAATTTACAAATCTTTAAAATACAACTAAAATCAAAATCGAAGAGTTTTATAAATAGTGACTTAACAAGAATAAAAACTCCTTTGATACAAAATTTTGGTAGGATTAGAATAATCAAGAGGGGTGAATTGAGTTTCTTTTAAAAAAATTTGCAAAAAAGTTTTCTTAAAAAGGTTCCCTAATAAAAATAAATACAACCTGATTAATTAAGGTAATACAGTTATAAAAGGTTGACTGTTAAATAACCTCTCATAAGATTGATTAATTCTTATTAATATCAATATGATTTATTAATAATACTTTTGAATCTGTTCTAATAAGGAGAAACAATTATAACTTCTACTAAAATAAACTATCAAAGTAAAATATAGTTTTTTCTAAAATACAATGTAAAGCATAGAAAAACTAAGTTAAAAGACACAGTTGATAAAAAAAGTGGTTTTGTCTCAAAATAAGACCTAATACACTCCACTTGGTGATCAACTTCCACTAAGTAGTTTATATTAATAAACTTGATCCACACCCTAGATAGGGATAAACAACATTGCACATGACTATCTACGTCACATGAACTCTTCCACAGTTCTTCGTAGTTATAAACTACCGGGTCACACAAGGACCTCTTCCACACTTAATTGTGGGTGTAAAAATTTGTAAAAATATATGATAGGAAGTATATCTTGTATCCTTCAATTGAGTGCTGGAGATAGTGTGTGTTTTATTGAAGACATAAACAATATGATAGAAAGATAAAAATAGTAAAAACCAGTGAAAAGATGATGAGAAAGGGTTATAAGTGCTCTAATTGTTATTCAATGTATCTTTGGACTTGTAGGATGAATCATATGCAAGTATAAAGTCCTTTTGTGAAAACAAACAGAGTATCGCAAGTCTGCTAGTTCGAAGGTGTAAATTGTATAGTGTGTGGTCATCTTGGAGTTGGCACTGTGAAAATGTTTTTTGCTCTGATCTACAGTATTCGAACCTTTGTAATTGAGAGATCATTCTGTGTTCTTTAGTTTTTTCTTGGTTCATGTATCTGTTATCTTTTTAATACACGCTCGCTCTTCTGCTACATACTACTTCTCATATTGTTGTTTCAGTTCCACGCTTTTCTTTTTTATTTTAGAGTGCATGGGTTGGAGCTGACAGAAGGCATGTATTCTATACCTCATACCTCGTATTGTCAGGTAACATGTCTATAAAGAAATATTAATTATTCTAGTGCATTTAAATGACTCAAATATGACCATTATAAATTTAATTGAAAACAACAAAACAGATTAAGGAACAATGTCATAGTCTTTCTAGAAATGGTATCACATGGAAACGGTGTCACCAAGAAATTGTGTCTTCTTAATTTCCTTTGATCAGTGAGACAATCATGATGGAGTAGTTATTTTAAGATCAAGAATTGGTAGCACATATTTGGTGTTAGAATCATGGTGTCTGGTGCTTTTCCAAACATCGAACGATGTCCTAGTGATGGTAGCAAGGAACCAGTGTCACATATTTCATGAGATTTGAAACTAGTTATGGTGTTTGGGTCACGCTGTCTGGGTCCTTTTCCAAAAAACGAGAACTGGTAGCAAACTCATAGTTTCTCAGACGTAGCCAAATATCATTAAACATTCTGAAGAAGTAATATTCATAGTATGAATGAGACTTAATCATTCATATAACAAATAATTATAGAACAAACTTAAATATAGTTTACAGTAATCAAACATGATTTAGGATGATTTAGGATTAATAGAATTTAGTGGAAGCTTATTTAAATCATAAAAACCAACCATCTCTGCACATGATTTGAGATAGGTTAAATAAGATTAAAAATATTTATAGTATTTATAGGATTTTTGATCATTAAAACATGATTAAAACATTAGGATTCCAATAATATATATATAAGAAGAGAAAAACAAAAAAAATTACTTTAAATATTATCTCAATTATAACAACTAAGAAAGTAATAAAATATTATTCTAAAACATAACTATAATATATTTTTATGTGAATAGAGTATTAACACTATATTAATTAGTAATTTATAAGAAAATGAATTGTTTATATACTAAAACTCATTTTCATATAAAAAATAATTTCTCTATATTTTATGTTTGTAATTAAAAGTAAAATTTATACATTTTAGGTTGTGAATTTGTAAAAATTAATACCCTTTTTGGATTCATCATTTCAATAGTGTCATAATATTTTTTTTGGATTTATCAAATTTGACTGATTTTTATGTGAATAATGAAAAATATTATTTTTATAAATAACAAGACTTTTATAAAATTATTGGTATAAAAGTATGAATTGAAAATATATGAAACCATTTTCTATGAATAATTAAGTATTTTATAAGTGACTTTATAATTTTTAAAATATATTGGTTTAAATTTATTGACCAATATTTTATATTTTCAAATTTAAGTTATATATTTCAAAAAAAAATTAATACATTATAAATTTTATTATTTAAAAATTAATTTTCTTCACTATAAAAAAATTAATAAAAAATAGATTTAAAATTTTGAGTAATTATATTGAAATTATATTATAATAAAAGTTTTATGTTTGTTCATAAATGATAAATTACATTGGTTAAATATAATTACCATGGTAAAAACCAAAAGGGTAAAAATGGGTATTATAAGAGGTAAAGGGAAAAACATGGTTAAAACATAATTTAATTAATATTTTGATATGTATCCCAACCTTACATATTCTCTTATATTTAATTTATTAATTTTTGAACCACTTTCCTTGACAGTGACTTCCTATTATTAATTTGTTTAGGCTATTTACAAAAATTTTGTCTGTTTTCACTTACAAAAGGATCACTCTTCTCTTCAATTAACCTTACACAATAACCCCTTATTTTAAGAACAATATCTATAAAAAAACCTTTTTCACACTAATATATACCTTAAAGAGGTTATATAGTTCTCAAATGACCATCCATAAAAGTTTTGACCCCCTTTGCGAAGGAGATAATCCATGAATAGAGGTATAAGTTCATAACCACTCTTTCAATTTTCAACTTACCTATGTGATTTTAATCTTACTGAAATTTCATTTCACCATATTAAAATGATAAAATATGTACTATTATTGTGATTTTATGTTATTATAATGATTTTACAGTCATTAACCACACTCCCCTTTACCATCAATAAAAATGAAAACATGAATTGTTTGTTGTGTGGATTAACACATCCACGAATAAACATGTTTAGTTTTCCTTCACCACCAAACATGGATGGGTTTGTTTTATGTTTAATGAGTATATATGAAATATATATAATTAATATATATCATTCATATTTTTATTTTTTTATAACACAAAAATTAATGATCATTATGAGGTAATTCATTAATATTGGTAAATAAATCTAAACTAGTTAATCTCTGATTCCATCACTATAAAACACAAATAAAAATACTCTGTAATGGAATTATAACATTGAAAGTCTTTTAAAAAATCGATCCCTGTACCTTTAATATTTTTTAACTGATGATCTTTTAGAGGAAAAGGAATATTGACATTTCTTCTAAGAACCTGTTTCAAAATGGCCAACATTATTAACACTTGATATTGAGAAAAATTTAAATAGTGTAATCCATGAAGAGAATTTTTACTAAGAAATATAAAAAGGAATTTATATGAATATGGTTATAAATTAGGTAATTGGGATTTTAATATTTACTATAAATGATTTTAATGTACTTTCCTAGAATCATGGGTAAAGGTAAGGGTCATGGTAACTCAACTTATTCCACTAAATTATATGATTTTTTTTTATTTTATTTCCCCTATGTTCACAAAATTTTACATTTCAAATAATTTTCTCTATTTATTTATGGTAAAAATAATTTTTTATATAAATCTATTACCATGAAATATTTTATTTTCACTTTTTAAAAAAATATAACTTTTTGAAAAAATACTCATAACATTGAATTTTACAATGGAAAATAAATAATATTTTCAGAAATATTGTTTCATGATTTGGTTTCATTATCTTTAAATAACCCATAACCAATGGAGTTATGTTTCACATTTCACCCTAAATTCTCTTCTTCGTGTGACTATTTTGGGTGACTGCATTTTCAGTATCAAATTATTTACTTTATGATGTTATTTTATATCAATTGTATGTTTTGTGGAACCCACTTTACTTCCATGGGTTCTTTATGAAAAGTGAATTATTTCCATTTTGATGTTTAATAAATCCATTATTTTTTATGGTTTATTTAGCATATGATGATGATTTAATTTAAGTGACATACATATGAAGGTATGATAATAAGTTGGGTCTTATATCACCCTCAAATTCATTGTTTTATGATTATATCTGATGAAATAGTCAAGTAAATGCATAATTATTTGTTCAAATAGTTGTGCACATGATTGGTATGACAACCCATGTATTTTATACTCATTAATTAATGATTTATTACAAAATAAAAAACATAATACAATCAAAAAAATTTGAGAGGCCTTGTGTAATTGGAAAATTAGATACATAACATAATAACTTTAAATAGGGATACATTGACATTATTTAAAACTCATTAATATTCGTTTAAAGTTCCATCTCCCTTACATAAAATGCACATGATAAACTAGAGATGTACATAAGAAAAGGGTAATATATAAATCATGATAAGGTAATAATAAAAGAATAACATGATAAAAGTAATACATGTGAGTCTATAGTTATATCAAGGATACATAAAAGTGGTTAGAATAATAAACATGAATATTGAAGCATGATATAACATGTAAGAAGCATAGGAATGTAACAAGAACATAAAACATGACATCATAAAAATAAGTCATCGATAACCACTGATAGATCATGGTATAGTTTTTTTAGTATAACCTAACATCTACCATACATGTTATTTCATGAGATAAGAACATTACCTAAGTCATTGCAGCACTATATAATTCTAGGTGCACCCATTACACTCATATCATGTACATGCATACGTGTTCCATATAGGTCATACAACATAAAGATGAATTTCATCAAATTTAATACCATAATTAAGTAGTGTGTGTCACATACATAGAATTACCCAACCAATTAAGGATTGGTATATATAATATAATATTATGAAGTGTAAACAGGGATCGGTATTAACTATAAAATGTTTGACATGGAAAATCATAGGATAATTTCTACAGCATAACAGGTGTACAAAAAGATTCATGGAAGGGTTTAATGAGATTAAAAGGGGTATATAATTACATAGAAATAAAAATTATAATTAAATGGTTTTGTATAAAAATATTAAAATGTAGAGAAATGGAAATAAAAACATAGTACAAAGAAATTTCTTGAATAAAGCGGAGGAGAGGATCCCTTACCTTGGAAGGGTGCTTCTAAAAGACTGGGAGAAACTTCTTACAAGATTGGGGACACCTTATGATGGATATATAGGGGTAAATATACCATAATTTTATACTCTAAGGGTTTTTAGTGAATAAAAATTGGAGTTTGGGTGGGTTTTTATAGAAAAAGAGAGTAGAATTCATTATTAATTTCAAAACATCTGTTAGGGACACTATAAGATAAAATAATGGAAACCAAAAAAAATCCATGGTTTCTACCAAATGGAGAATTTCTTTCTCATATTTTATAATTTTAATAACTTAAAAAATTAAATTAATTCTATTGGTGATGTAAAAGTGAGTCATGTGCATCTAGAATTAATTTTGAAACCTTAAAATATAATATAGGTTTTGTGGGATTCATTAAGGTTTTATATATTTAATAAAATAACTTAAAAACAAATTATTTTAAAATATGAATATATTTATTATCATCAATACTCTTTATATTATTTATTACATTACTTTTAGGCTTTTATTATTCCATAATGCATATTATATAATTATATCATATTTAATTGTTACAAAAAACTTCAATTATCTAAGAAAATTATGAAATTTTCACCATTGGATATTTTCAACACAATTATTTCAAAAATAATATTTATTTTAACTACATGTAAATATTAAAAATTAAACTTTTAGATAAAAAATCCCCATTTATTAAAAAATACTAGTTTATACGATGATGATAATTTTCTGGCCCTTATAAATATTTTATTGGATTCCATTACATTCAATTTTCATTTATATTTTAGTAAATATTGTTTAATAAGAATATTTTATAAAAATAAAATTTATTTCAAAAATAATTGAATTTATCCCAAAAGAGTATTTTAATTTAAAAATATATATATATCCCAAAAAAATAAAATTTTTATTTCTTCATATCAATATCTAATTTTTATTAAACTACTTATTCATTTATAAAGTAATAATAAAAAGATAAATATAATCATTATTTTATTAAAAAGATAATATAATAATGTATATAGTGTGGGTATTTATACATAACACTTTATTACACATGTGTGTGCCCTAAGGGTAAAGTGTGTGATGATAACACTTTCTTGGAGTGGTTTGGAAAACAGGGTTCAGGTTGTAATCTTGATAAGAATTAACTTACCTTATAAATGGTTTCACTTATGCCTTAGTTGTTGAATCTCAACTTGGGTTTCGTCTAGGGAAAATTATATTTATTCTATCTCCCTCAAAATCTCTTTTAAATGGGATCCCTAGGGAACAGTCCTACTAGTTGAGGTCATTGCTTCTTTTATCTCTATAAATTATATTTTTTACAAGCCTTGATATATACTATAACAACAGTTACTATACAACAACTATTTTATCAATTGTTATGATTCTTAACAATATTTTAAATCCAATAGTATATAACTTATAATGGTCCAAAATAACCATGTATTCTATGGGTTTTCTAAAATTTCATTAGAAAACAAGGCATTAATTCATTTGAAAGGTGAATTTTATTTATAAAACTTTGGGTTATTACATTCTTCCCCAAATCAAAAAATTTACCTTTTAAATTTCATTTCATGCACTAAAATAGATGTGGGTACTTCTATTTCATCACCTATTCTGGTTCCCAATTTGCTTCCGCAAACTTGTGGTTTTTCCATAACACTTTGACTAGATGAGTTAACCACTTTCATAGAACTTTGTCTCTAAAATAAAATATCTTTTTCATCTTCTCATCATATGAATGATGATTCTCCAAAGGTACTACCTATGGATTCAGTACATGTCAAGTTTTTGTTATGTACTTCATCATATAGAATACATATAACACAACATGTACTTGGGATAGGTTAGGTTGTAGTGATAGTTGATAGGCCATATATCGTATGTGATTAAGGATCTCAAAGGGTATGATATATCTTACACTGAGCTTAACATTCTTCCCAATCCTCATGAATTTCTTCCATGGTGATATTTGAAGGAATAGTTTGTCTCAAACCTCAAAATTTAGGTCTCATCGATGGTTTTCTACATTGCTTTTCTATCAAATTTGCACACATTTCATATGAAGCTGAATGGTTGGAATCTTCTCTGTCATCTCTCAGATATATGATTATGTCTCATCATTTTTTCTCTCTAATTTCATCCCAATATTTTGTGTTCATTATATTGCATGTATTTTATATTTTGTTATTACAAATGAAATTAATATTTTATGTTTTTAAATATTTTAAAACCCTCTTATCATTTTATGTAAAAACCACTTTTTATTAGCTCAATATGTGTTTTATAATAACATGAGGTGTAATGATATGAATTTTATAATTCCTATTTCATATAAAAGATAAAACGTTTATCTTATGTTTATTCATCTACATAAAAGTATAAATCAATCTCTATCATGTTCTTATTTTTCTCTGAACATAATACATTCTTTTTGTAATGACCTGAATCTGAAGCCCCTCCACTGGTGCCCCGTACCTAGTTCACCACATGACCTCAAGCGCATTTCCACAAATGCCAGCGGCTGCTGACTAGCAGCGAGGGCCTTGGTAGTATTGGGGAAACTATGCCCTCATTTGGTAAGGTATACAAGGTAAGGAATACAACAGTCAATAGCGGAATAAGTAACAACATACATAACTGTAACCGGCAGTGGAAGAATAAATATATAGCAATAATGATAATGATGCAGCAGGTACAAGTATCTATGGAAAGCATCAAACACAACAATGTGCTGGAATATAACTGAACACAAGTACTAAATCCACAACAAAAGAAAAATAGGTGAGCAACTCCTCAGCATCACAAGCCTCAGCTTGGTCCCATGCTCTCCAGCTCCCGGCAAGTCAAACACCTGAGGTAGAAGGGCACTTTCCCTTATCTATACCTGCAACAACATAGTCTTATTGGGCCCAAAGCATGGCCCAAAAAGGGTGTGAGATACAATCCCAGTAGGCAATCACCCAAATATTTGTGCCTAATAGTCAATGAATACAAGGCAAGTAAGAGTGCAGGAAGCAGCAAATAGAAAAGCACACAACAACAACAATCCACAGTTCTAACATATAAAGTACACAAGTAAACAACCAGAAACAATAAGAAAATAGGTAACCTTATGGGTAGCTCTCATAGCCTAACACCTATGGTTTAACCTACAAGTACTATCAACCATCTAGGAGGTGCACACAGTCTCACCCCTCTTCTTCAGCTAAGAATATACTTTATGAGGAAGAACTCATCGTCAATTCCCCCTACAGTCTTGTATCGTGCTAAAGGATCTTTGGGAAAGCACTCAATGTCTCATTCCCCCTGTGGCCCATGTCAAGGAACTACATACTCTCTGAGGAAGTACTCATCGTCAATTCCCCATATGGTCTCGCATCGTATTAAAAGATACTCTGGAGAAGCCCTTACGTCCATTCTCCCTATGGTCTACTACACTAGGTTCTCACAGTCCTGTGTGGAAATAAAAATGCTCAACACGCGTATCATCCCAAGTAAATCTCAAGAACTACTTGGCTATCTTTCTAAGGCACAACAGCATAACAGTATAACAGTTCCACTATCCTACAACTAGGCATGGAAACTGGAAACTCCTAATAAGAAAAACATGCAAGGCAAAGCACATGAACACAGTATAACATATCCAGAATTTACAAGCATTTACCTCTACTCAAGCAATCAAGCATAGTAGGAAAAAACAGGGGCAAAATAGGAAACACCCAATACCTCGTTCAAGGGTATTATTGGAATTTTCACAAAATACGCAAATACTTTCTTTAGAAAGGCACAAAACACCCACCTTGATGCTAGGGGATCGATATAATTGAACCAAGATGCCTGATTCTCCTCAGAACGACGTATATCTAAGAAAATGCACAAAATCCTCAACCCACGATAACATGAAAACGAGGAGTAGTCATGGAACAAGGATAAAGAAGAATAGAGAGCTTACCGAGGCGATCCCAACGCAATCGATGGCGGCTGGAACGGAGATCGGACGGAGGCACGAGGGCTTGGGGAAGATTTTCAGCCGTACGGGTCGCTCTCGGACGAAGATCCTAAAGAATAAGCAAGTTCTGTCCGTCAGGCACGACCCCAGTGCGTTTAGTGAAAAAAAAGAAAATACACGGCATGTACTTCATGAGGACACGGCGTGTACTCCAGTTTTTCGTACTCTGCTTTAACCGGCCTCCACCTCACCCTTACAAACTGTGTGTGTAGCCCGAACACGGCCATCACACGGCTTTGAGCGAGAAAAGAGTACACGACATGTACTCATAAAGTACACGATGTGTACTTAAAAAATTTCCAGAAACTCCATTTTTCTCAAAAACTCCAGAAAACGGAAAGGCGTACCTGAAAAAAAGATCCAGGTTTTTACAAACATCCCCCTTAAAGAAATTTGTCCCCGAATTTCACTAATGAGGCCAAGAAGGAGAAACCCCGAATAGCTCCTGCCACTGCGATTGTACATCGGCCTCCCTCTCCCAGGTCTTGTCCTGTACTCGCCCGTACTGTCATAGCACCCATACAATAGGGACATACCGCCCACGAAGAACCTTCATACTACGATCGAAAATCCGGGTGGGATGCTCCTCAAATTATGCATCCGCTTCAAGCTCAACTTCCTCAGGCTGAAATACATGAGATGGGTCCGAAAAGTAACATCGGAGCTGAGAGGCGTGGAAGACGTCGTGCATGGCCCGGTACCTCTGGGGTAGCTACAACCAATAGGCAACCATCCCAACTCTCTCCAAAACCTCAACCGGCCCAACGTACCGCGGTGAAAGCTTACCCTGCCTCCGAATCCTCTTGTGTCCCAGCCTCAGTGCGACACGTAGGAAAACCTGATCCCCGACCTCGAACTCCAGAGGTTGTCTCTACTGATCAGCATAAGACTTCTATCGAGACTGTGTTGTATCCATCCTCTTCCAAATCTACTCTGTCTTCTCTAAAGTCTCCTGAACAAGACGAGGTCCCAACAAAGATGTCTCTCCAGCCTCTAGCCAGCATAAGGGTGATCGGCATGGCCTACCGTACAAGGCCTTGTATGTTTCCATCTGAATGGTCACCTGAAAACTGTTGTTGTAGGCGAACTTCACAAGATAGATATGCTTATCGCAAGAACAGCCAAAGTCTAGGATGCAAGCTTGGAGCATATCCTCAAGAACCTAGATTGTGCGCTCGGACTGGCCATTAGTCTGGGGACGTATGCCGTACTCAGAAGTACCTGGGTACCCAAAGCCTTTTGAAGTACCTTCCAAAACTGAGAAGTAAAGCGCGCATACCTTTCTGAAACAATAGAGCATGGAACTCCATACAGACGAATGATATCTTTGATGTAAATTCGTCCCAAATCATCAACACTGAAGGTATCCTTGATCGGCATGAAGTGAGAAACCATCGTGAGCCTGTTGATGACAACCCAAACAGTATCATTTCCCCGAGATGATCTCGGAAACCCGGTCATGAACTCCATCGCAACATCGTTCCACTTCCACTCCGGAATGGGTAACTGCTATAAAAGACCTGCTGGTCACTGATGCTCTGCCTTCACCTGCTGACAAGTAGAATATCTCATGAAAAAACCAGCAACATCTTTCTTCATACCTAGCCACCAGTACCGGTGATGAAGATCCCGATACATCTTGGTGACAACAGGATGAACTGCCCAAACTGAGAAATGAAAATCCCACATCAGCTCCTCACGTATGTCTGTTGACACCCATACACGTCCCTGGGAATACAAGATCTCATCCTCGCCCACTGTCCATCTAGGAAGAGGGTCCTCTCCTGACACACTCTCTTGCAAGACTAATACTTCTGAGTCTGATAGTTGCCTCATATGTACCCGATCAAGTAGTGTAGAGGTAACAGCTACAAAAGATAGGAGGGTATGTCCCTGTCTATCGTGCACCTCCAGATGTATCTCAGAGAATAGTTCCATAAGCTACCACTCACTGCTGGCCTCCCAAACTGCCTGAATCTGAGTTCTCCTGCTCAACGCATCTACCACTACTTTTCCCTTTCCCAGCATATAGGCAAGCTCGAAATCAAAAGACTGAAGATACTCGACCCACCCGCGCTGCCTCAGATTCATATCACGCTGAGTGAAGATATACTTGACACTCTTGTGGTTAGTGAAGACCAAAAAGTGCTCTCCCAGAAGATAGTGTCTCCAACAGCGTAAGGAATGAACAACAGCTGCCAACTCTAGATCATGCGTCGGGTAGTTCCTCTCATGTGGCCTCAACTGCCGAGACCCGTACGCAACGAATCCATCTCCCTACATAAGAACAGCTCCTCGCCCAATACCTGAAACATCACAATAGACTGTATAGATCTTTCCTGGCTCTGGAAAGACTAGTATTGGTGCCGACGTCAACCTTCCCTTCAGCTCCTGAAAGGCTGACTCATAAGAATCTGACTATAATAACTTCACCCCCTTCTTGGTCAGACCTGTCAAAGGTGATACTAGGAGTGAAAAGTCTTGAATGAAGCGTCTGTAGAATCTAGCCACCACTAGAAAATTCCGTACCTCAAAAACGTTCTTCGGCTGCTCCCAGGAGACCACAGCTCTCACTTTCTCTGGGTCCATAGATACTCCTGCCTCTGATATGATGTGACCCAGGAAGTGAATCTGTTCCATCCAAAAGTGGCACTTCGAAAGTTTATCATAAATCCAATGCTCTCTCAGTGTACCTAGAACAATCTCAAGATGTGTGGCATGGTGGTTTCGAGTTTGAGAGTACACCAAGATATCGTCCACGAAGACCACGATGAAGGAGTCGAAGTAAAGATGGAACACTCGGTTCATCAGTGCCATGAAAACTGCAGGCATGTTTGTGAGACCGAACGGCATAACTGTATACTCGTATAGACCATACCTACTCTTGAAGGCTGTCAGAGGTATATATGATGGTCTAACACGCAACTGATGATAATATAACCTCAAGTCAATCTTTGAGAACACCCAGGCTCCTCAAAGATGATCAAAGAGGTCATCAATCCTCGGCAAGGGATATCGGTTCTTGACCGTCAACTGGTTCAGCTTCCGATAATACACACAAAGCCGAATGGTACCGTCTAACTTCTTCGCAAACAGGATAGGCGAACCCCAAGGAGAAGTACTGGGTTGGATGAAACACTTTTCCTGTAACTCCTCCAACTGCTTCTTGAGCTTCTGCAACTCAGGTGTAGCCATCCAATAAGGAGAAATGGACACCAGTGCTACTCGTGGAACGAGCTCAATAGAAAAGTCTAATTCATGCTTTGGAGGAAAACCTGAAAATTCCTCTACAAAGACTTCCCTGAAATGATCCACCACTGGAGGAAAGTCCAACTGCAAAGTCCCCTGATCATCCAGATAAAGACTAGAAATCTGGACTGTCACCCTTCCCAGCCCATGATGCTCGAGTCCTGATCCACTCGCCTGAACATCCCATTCGCCTCTATGAAGAAAAGATTCACCCTCTGGTGAAACTAAACTCACTCTACGGTGATAGTAGTCGACAACTACCTGGAAGGGAACCAACCAGTCCATCCCGAGAATGACATCATATCCTGTCATCTCTAGGATGTAGAGATCCCATAACAAATGATACCCTACAACCTCGAGAGGGAACTCCCTACACTGGAATACACTAGATGTCCTCGTCCCAAAAGGTATGTCTAGTGTCAACGAGTAGGCAGAATAAAGGACACAGAGCCCAAGACTCTCCACAACAGCAACAAAGATAAAGCTATGTGTAGCACCAGTATCGAAAAGAGCTGAAGATAAAACTGAGGCTACTAAAATCATACCTCGAACTGTAGAAGGGTCGGGATCCTTCTCCTGATTGGTCTTCTCCATGGAAAAAGACTGGCCTACCCCGCAGCCCTGTGCCCCTGGATGACCACTCTGAGATGAACCACACTGCTGGTGCTAAGGGACTGGTGGCTGACTGCCACGGCCTCGACCTCCACCTCGGCTCGAACGGCCGGAAGAACTCCAGTTCCTCAGTGAGAAACTGGTGGTGCTTCTCCTAAATGAGGAGTCATGGAAGAACCCCAGTCACCAGCTTCTGGTGAGAAAACCTGGCCAAAATGCTGAAGGTGACCAATCTTGCCGCAATATCGGCACTCCATGAGGTCTTTCTGGCACTGCGGCCTCGTGTGCCCTGACCGGCCACACTGGTAGCATATCACCTGGCTGTCTGACGATGCATCTCACTTCCTCGTATCACCACGTGTAGACTCTCTACGGAGCTTATTGCTGTCATATGGAGGAAAACTATCTCTGGAAGAAGAACCGCCCTGGCTCGTAGCTCTGGAGTCTCTCAGATTGCGCTCCACAATCAGTGTGTGGTTGATGATGGAAGTGATGGAAGTCAACTAGAAGAGATTCACCTGCGAGAGAATCTCCTGCCTGAGACCATCCTCAAACTTCCTTTCTAAGAACACCCCACTCCCATCCCGGAGGGTTTTGCAATGCTGCAACTCAGTGAAACGAGAGGAATACTCCATGATAGAAAGAGTACCCTGCTCTAAGCTTAGCAACTCCCAGACCCGATCGGCCCTCAGGGTCTCCGAGTAGAATTAGTCATAGAACACGCACTAGAACTCCTCCCAAACCATAACCTGCTGATGACCCGCCTGTGAGATCATGTCCCACCACCTCTTGGTGGAGTCTCAGAGCATGTAGGTAGGGAGCTTGACCCACCTCTCTAAACAAAAATGTTGTGTACTAGACAAGGCTCCGACGGCTTGTGTTGTTAAACACATGTCCGTATACATGGCTAAACCTTACATGGTGTGTTCCGAACAAACACGGCGTGTATAGGTGAAGGTGACACCATCCCGTGTTGTTCGTAACATGGTCGGGTACCTAAAAAAGAATACACGACATATTCTAAAAACAACACGGAGTGTCGAAGATAAGGTAATGCCAACCCGTGTTGCTGGTGACACGGTCGTGTACCTGGATAGGGCTACACAGCGTGTTCCTTTATAACATAGCGTGTTCTACTCGAGATTCCCTGACCCATGTTGTTAGTGACATGGCCGGGTACACGGCCTGTACCTACTGTACACGGCATGTTCCTGAAGTTATTTCTACAACTGCGTGTCCCTTATCACACGGTTAGTGAAACGGTCTAAAAACTACACGATGTGTAGTCAAAAAGTACACACCATGTATTCTGGGTTTTTCTGGGCAGTAGCTAAAAAACTACACAGAAGCCCAGAAAACAAGGCAAGGAGATGCCAATTTCCGATTCTTGAGGGCCCATAACACCTCAAGAATCAAAATTTGGCATTCATTTATGCAAGGTAGGAAACAAACAATTCTCTAAAAAGGCAGCAGAGATTCTATCAATCATCTATCACAACAGCATACATAATCTACACAAAGTCTATCACAACAGCATGCAATAGCTAATGCACCCTAGATGTTATGGAATGAATGCACAGCATGTGATTTCTAAAAGTGCCTATATGATGCATGAGATGGAATACCCTCATCTCATCGGGTTGCGATAGAAATAGAACCGCAATCGTCAAGAAAATAACAACACAAAGCATGTGAGTCACTCTAGGAGAAATCATATCAACTGTAAAATCTCAAAACCAGTAAACTGCAATTAACGAGGTAGTATGACTTTTCCTTATACACGAGTTATCTAATCTCAAGCACAACTTAATAACAAGTACCAAATCCGTCCTATCCCAAGATAAAGTCTCTAAACAGTAAGGCAAGAGAAAAGATAACCTTTGATACAACTTTGTAACGACCTGAATCTGCATCCCCTCCACTAGTTCCCCGTACCCGGTTCGCCACATGATCTCAAGCGCATTTCCCCAAACGCCAGAGGCTTCCGACTACTAGTGAGGGCCTTGGTAAGTATTGGGGAAACTATGCCCTCATTTGGTAAGGTATAAAAGGTAAGGAATACAATAGCCAATAGCGGAACCAGTAACAACATACATAACTGTAACCAACAGTGGAAGAATAAATATATACCAATGATGATAATGATGCAATAGGTACAAGTATCTAAGGAAAGCAGCAAACACAAGAACGTGCTGGAATACAACTGAACACAAGTACTAAAGCCACAACAAAAGAAAAACAGTCGAGCAACTCCTCAACATCGCAAGCCTCACCTCGGTCCCATGCTCTCCAGCTCCCGACAAGTCAAACACCTGAGGTAGAAGGAAGATTTCCCTTATCTATACCTGCAATAACATTGTCTTCTTGGGCCGGAATCATATCCCAAAAAGGGTGTGAGATACAATCCCAGAAGTAAATCACCCAAATATTTGTGCCTAACAGTCAATGAATACAAGGCAAGTAAGAGTGCAGGATGCAGTAAACAGAAAAGCACAAAACAGCTACAATCCACAGTTCTAACATATGAAGTACATAAGTAAATAACCACCAACAAGATGAAAAAAGGTAACCCTCTGGGTAGCTCTCATAGCCTAACCCCTATGGTTCAACCTACAAGTACTAGCAACCCTCTAGGAGGCCCACACAGTCTCACCCCTCTGGTTCAACTAAGAATAGACTTTCTGAGGAAGCACTCACCGTCAATTCCCCCTATAGTCTTGTATCGTGCTAAAGGCTCTCTGGGAAAGCACTCAACATATCATTCCCCCTGTGGCCCACGTAGAGGAACTACAGACTCTCTGAGAAAGCACTCATCGTCAATTCCCCCTGTGGTCTCACATCGTATTAAAGGACACTCTGGAGAAGCCCTTAAGTCCATTCTCTCTATGGTCTACTACACTAGGTTCTCATAGTCCCGTGTGGAAATAAACATGCTCAGTGCGCGTATCATCCCAAGTAAACCTCAAGAACTACTTGGCTATAATTCTAATGCACAACAACATAAAAGTATAAAAGTTACACTATCCTACAACTAGGCATGGAAACTGGAAATGCCTAATAAGAAAAACATGAAAGGAAAATCACATGAACACAGTATAACATCTCCAAAATTTACAAGCATTTACCTCTACACAAGAAATCAAGCATAGCATGCAAAAAAAGGGAAAAATAGGAAACACCCAATACCCCATTCAAGGGTATTGGTGGAATTTGCACAAAATACTCAAATAATTCTACCAAAAGGCACAAACCACCCACCTTGATGCTAGGGGATCAATATACTTGAACCACGATTCCTGATTCTCCTCAAAACGAAATAGATCTAAGAAAACGCACAAAACGCTCAACCCCTGATAACTTGAAAATGAGGAGGAATCATGGAACAATGCTAAAGCAGAAGAAAGAGCTTACCGAGGTGATCCCAATGCAATCGATGGTGGATGGAACGGAGATCGGACGGAGGCATGGGGGCTTGGGGAAGATTTTTGGCCGTACGGGTTGCTCTCGGACAAATATCCCGAATAAGAAGCAAGTTCTGTCTGTTAGGCGCGACCTTGGTGCGTTTAGTGAAAAAAAGAAAATACAAAGTGTGTACTTATTGAGTACACAACGTGAACTCCAGTTTTCCGTACTTCGCTTTAACCGGCCTCCACCTCACCCTTACACGCCGTGTGTGTGTCCCGGACATGGCCAGCACACGACTTCGAGTGGGAAAAGAGTACACGACGTGTACTCAGAAAGTACACGGCGTGTACTTCAAAAATTTCCAGAAACTCCATTTTTCTCAAAAAATCTATAAAAAGGAAAAGAATACCAGAAAAAAAGATCTGGGTTCTTACAATAATGGTATGAACGATATTTTTCTACTTATTATATTGTTAAGTATTGTTTGGTTATACTTTCATAACTTGAGTTATATAGATATCCTTATTACTCAAAATTTACTTTTTTATAGCTCATACATTTCTCTAAATTTCATTAAGATAAATGGATGTATTAATTTGTTTTTTAAGTGGTGAAAAAATGATATAATTTTATGCAACAGTTCTAGAATTCTAGAACTTTCATTATTCAAAATAATTGTTTTTTCTTTGATATCTCTTCTGATTGAAATATAAATCGCTCAATGTTATTTGGGATATAAATAGAATATGTTTTTTTATAATTTCATTAAACTAAATTAAATTATGAAAATGTTGTTTACTTACCTCAAAAATAGGTTGAATGTTGAAGATTTTTATGCAGTTTAAAAATCATTTATTTAAAGGTTTTTTAATAACATATTCTAATATTCTTGTCGAATTGAAGATATTTCTGTTTCTTTGGGAATATCTCAAAATTATATTAATTTTAGTCTTCTATACTAATATCCAATTATATCATTTAGGTGGCTTAAAAATTGAACAATGTTTATGTAATAAGATTCTACATAAATTGATTAATTTCTATTCATATTCCACTACCTCCAGTAGGTTTCCTCCATGGAAACATTCTCCAAATTATTCTCCATTGTCAAAGGCAGGTTCTTTACCCTCTTCAATCCAATGGTAGTTCATTCACCATGAAATCATTGGTCTTCCTCTATTTTAGATTCATACACAGTTTCACGACTACACCATTTCCTTTTCAACCTCTTCAACATGAAGATAGCCACCATTCCATTCATGCATGTTTCTTATTCAATAGATGCACCGACAGATTAACTTTCACTCAATGGTTGATTTAAAATAGAAATGGTAAATTGACTTATAGTGTAATGGTTGATTAATTTACTATGAAATTGTAGATAAATTTATAGTGCAATGGTAGATTAGTTTTCTAATGGTAGATTAGTTTTCCGATAGTATATCTATTATATCAATGGTAGATCTATAGTAATAATGTTATATTCCCAGTTTTAGTGGTAGATAATTTTTAAATTACCAATAGAGGATCATTTTTTAAAATAATAGAAGTAGGTCATTTTAAAATTTCAACAGTGGATGCTCAGCCTACAATGGTAGATCTGAACTAGTAGCTCTTTGATGGCACAAATCTATAGTAGCATCGTCATAGAAGTAGATACTTGCTATTTTTAGGTATAAATTCATCCTACCACAAGCTAAAATTTATGCAACTGCCAATGGATTTTATTGATCTGAAAATATTTTATCATTCTCTATTTATGATATATTTTTATATTTATATATTTTAAATATTTAATGATTATAATAATTGTTTTTATTATTTTTATTATTATATAATTATTTATTAATCATGTTTAGTATATGTGAAAAAATTTAAAATATTTTGAGCCTGTTTTAATATTTCTCTAAATAATTATTTCATCATTCGTAGAAACAAGCAAGACATATCTACTACATAATCTAAAATATTTAATATTTTTTTAATTAGTATTATTTTTCTTCTAAATTATTTATTAATATTGTTAAATATTTCTAAAATAATTTTAATGTATTAAATGAATGTTAAAAATGTTTTATATTTTATGTGTTTATACATAACATATTCTGATATGTTTTACAGTCAATTTACTTATGATTTTTTCTTGATAAAGATTGAATGAGTTTTCTGGAAGTAGTTTGAATGAATTATTTAGGTTTTCTAACACAGTTGAACTTATTAAAAGGTTTTATTTAAATTAGTTTTAATTTATTAGTATTTTTGAAAGTGGTTTTATCTATGAAATATTTATGGTTGACTCTATAATTATTATTTTGAATTGTTCTAATAGTTTAATCAATTGTTTATCATGAATATATTTTTATATAGAGAACTCAAAGGATTATTAGAACAATACATGACAACTACATGTGATAATACTCCAAGTAATACAAGTGATCTTATACACTCTGTTTACATATTTTCAGATGAACTCTCATGAAAGGAACAAATATTATTCCAGTTCATTCTCCTTGTAGTGATGTACTAAATTTTTTTAAGAATTCCTATATTACATTTTCTTCATCCATTCGAAGGGCTTACATCAACTGTTTCATGAAAAAAAATTATTTCAACTTCTTTACAATTATATTATTAGGTATATATTTTCTATCTGGGTAGAATTATGCACATAATTCTTTATCACAAAAGTTATATTACCTCTTAAATTTTTTATTTGGTTATGTACACTTAAAATAAAAGGCATAACTATTAGGTGGTAGTTTCTCTAGTAGAGAGAATGGGTTTCAATCAGATCTGGGAAAATGATATGTGTATAGGTTTGGGTATTCTCATCACAAAGTCTTGGTTTTAGATTTATCCCATGTAAAAGTATATATCTCTTTCATAGTGGGTTTCATATTTTATTTGTTAGGTTATGAAGAGTATATATAGAATAATTTAGATTTGAACTATTATAAAATTCTTTATGTTCATCTCAATAATTTTCTGCATACACTCTCCACACATCCACTATAATTATTATTTAATGAATTTTTTTAACCCCAAAAATTATGAAATTAATATTTAATTACTCTTATAATTTTAATAAGATCTATAAACCCACCCCCCAGTCCTTTAGTCTTCAATATATCTGTCTTAAAAATTTGTATCATAGGTTAAAATTACTTAATCATATATTGGATTTATTATTATTTTTCAAAATACTAACACATAGAATCTATGGGATACCTTAAAAGGATTATTTTAACATTTTGGTTTATATTTTTTTTATATAAATTGTATCATATCCCGTAAAAAGAATAAAGAAATTTCCTTTTTTGTTTGATAGAAAAACAGGATATTAAATTCTTGAATCCTTTGATACCACCACACATTAATAGAAGTGATTACAGATATTATAAAGACATAATGAAGGTATTAATGAAAATATAGGTTTTGAATATTGGACTATCATGGATAGAATTTATAAAATACCTATGGGTGAACTTGAGACATTAGTTGGTAATGTTGCTGCAAAATATGTTTTAAACATTAAAGTCATGAGTTATATTTACCGATCTCTTAGAAGAAGTGTCTATATTCATATATCATCATGTAAAAATGATTATGAAATTTAGAGGAATTTTAATTTCACTCATAAAGGAGCTAAATTTTTTTAGATAACTATACTTTTCATTCATAGGTTTGAATTAATAATTGTTGGAATTTTTGTCTATGAAAGTGTGAATGAGATATTCAATAGATTCAAAAAGATCATCAACAGCATGATCACACTCAGTGAAACTATGAATAATAAAGTATTTAATGAAAGAAAACTTTGATCCATACCAAATAAGATGAATTCAAATAAATTATCCATTGATGAAATAAATGATTTTATAGCATAATCTATATACGATCTAATTGGATATCTATTACAATATGATCTTAAATTGAAGAAAAATTATCTGGATTCATATAATAGGATAAAGGAAGTTCGTTTTCAATCTAAATATTTTTATGCTAACTCATCCAGTAATTCCCTGTATTATTATATCAAAAAGAAAGAATATGATATAATTAAGTTGCTAAATGAAATCAAGGGATCATAAAGAAAAATGAAACTAGCAAAATGAATAAAGGTAAAATAAAGAGATACAAGAAGTATTTTAAATGAAAAGGTAAGAAAGTTAAATCAACAATTATTTTTTATAAACAGAGGGCACCTGACCATACAAAATATGAGTTTCCAAAGTTGAAATAATAAGGCAAATATAAGAAGTTAAAAAAGGAAATGAAATGTGATTTTTCTGATAGTTAGATGTGCAAAAAATAATCAGATTCCGATGAATAATCTATAAGTAAAAAAGATACAAGATACCCAGATCTGAAGGTAAAATATCATAAGTTAATATATCCTTTGGAAGATATGGTGAATCCTACTAAATTTTTTAATTGAAACATCAAATAAGGTTAGTAATTCTCCTAATTATGATTATGATTCTAAATCTCATTCTAGTTTTGATATTGAAAATTATAAATTTAAATTATTCTGTGATTTATTTGATGAATTATAATATCAAATTGAAAATATTTCTAAAAATAATGAAATTTTGACTAAAAAACATAAAATAAATATAAATAAAAGAAAAATATTATTAATGAAAACAAAAAAATTGAAAAAATATTTTTCTATGTTTGAAAAATGAAGATAAAAAATTATTAAAATGGAAAAAGATATCTTTAAATTTGAAAAATAAAATCACAATTTAAGAAATTATGCTTCATCCAGAAAAGATAAAGTCTATGATGATCTTGAAATTATTCAAAAAGTGAATATTAATCTAAAAAATGAAATTATGAATTTGAATGAAATTGTATGTATCTTTGTTCAAGGAAAATAAAATTTTGATAATATGGTAGAAATGATGAAACTAAATAAAGATAAATCTATATTTGGTTATAATCATAAAATTCCTCAGATGTATAAGACCACTTTTTTTAAAAAATTTACTTGCAAGGTTTCTATAGTTAATTTTTTAAAATGAATATTGTATGAAGATTATGCTGATGTTTATTCTTTAATGTTTCCCCAATCAATTGATATTACTATATTTTCTATATCTAAATATTTTTCTTCTTGTATATGATTTGGTAAATATTTTAATTCTTCCTGAGTATCAAAAAAAATCACTAACCTAATTGGATCCTAAATATAATGGGTATCAAAAAATGTTTGTTCTTGACTCTTTATCGGACTCTGACAAATGCGATTTATTGTTTAATGAAATGATGGGTACTCTCTAAATAAAGTATCATTTTATTGATATACATATATTTTTTAAAATTTTGTTTAATATTTACTAACAATTTTATTCAGGGAGAGATCTTCTGTATAATTTTTTATTCCCTTTAGGGGGATCATAACACTTTTTTATTTCTAGCATGTGCTATATAGTTTTTTTGGAATGTGTTTAGGGGGAACTTTTTTTTAATATACACATTCCCGGAGTTAATATTTTCATTAATATTTTCATATGATAACTTGAAAATGGGGATAATTGATTAGTTTCTATAATATCAATTTAAATAGAATTAATAATTATGTTACCTTTATTTACAAAAGGGGGATAATTTTGGATTCCACTATTTTTTATGTAATAAAATTAAAAGGGTGAGATTATTTTTTCTTTTTTTGCATATATTTCATATATTTTTTTAATAAAAATAAAATTAGTATTTTATGTTTCTAAATATTTATAAACCCTCTTATCATTTTATGTGAAAATGACTCTTTACTAGTTCACTATGTTTTTACTATAACATATTTTTTAGAGATCATAATTTTATAATTATTATTTAATTAGAATGATTAAAGGTTTATATAATTTTTATTCTATAATTTCTATGTCTAAATCAACTTCTAGCATGTTCTCATTTTGATCTGAACAAGATATATGCTTTTGGTATGTGATTGTACTGCGATTCAATGTGTCATTTTCACCCTTACACCATTGTATTAAACTGAATTTGTATTGTAAATTCTAAATATAATAACAAAATTCTCTTCATGTTTCATTAAATTATTTTGTGTTTATCACTGTTAAAAATTCCAATGATACTTGTTTTGAGAATTTCATTGAAGGTAAAGGTGATTTGGAGGACCCATGATGAAGTCCAAAAAAATGGGTCAAACTGCGCAGGATCCAAGCACACCAGTGGATTAATCCTCACACTTCTTCTAGACCGTGCATCAAATTGGGATGATATATTGTGGTCTAGTAAAAATTATATTGGTCTACATATATTATGAAGGAACCCAACACTCATGCGGCCATCTAGTGGCCCAACCAACCTAATCTGTCCAGCACATCGAATCTGCATGATGTAAAAAGTGGTGTGATGTGATCTATCCATATCTCGAGCTATAGAGGCCCAATGTATGCAAAAATTTATTTGGATATATCCATTAGGTGGGTATACAAAATTTTATTTCTTCCAAATCATGATAAGGTTGTCTGGAGGTCGAAAAACATGTGACAAGTGGTTTTAAGATTTCTGTGTGCTCAAAACCACCTTCCCATTTTCCTATAAAATGGCACCTTAGGCTCCCCATTTGTATGTTTGGCCAGGAGGGAAAGCTTGGGTATTTTGGAGACTCAAATAATTCCTCTCATCATACAAGGAGTTATGGAGGCCCCTATCCTCATAGGTGAATCAAGGTTGAAGAGGGAGTTCCACCCAAGCCTCCTCCTCCTCTCGATGGCGAGCTAAACGGTGGATGATCATTTCGAGGGAGCTATAGAAACTTGGGAGGGAGTTCCAAAACATGGTATAATACTGGTTTTGTATAATTTTTGTGTTGAATATTTCACTTATTTTTTTTCTTGACATGATTCCCCCTGATTACATTTCATTTGATATAATTAAGTGGAACACTTTTTATTTCAACACTGATTGGGTTGAGATTTCAAGTGGGAATCTTGGGTTGTTCTGATTGGAAAAAACAATAATCCTATTTATCTCACACATACATAAGATTTAAGAATTATTTGTTAGACCTCTTATTCTATGTTTGATAACCAAATATTTTCAACACAATTATTGTGCCAAGGGGAGGTTCTTTAAGCATCATCTAAAGAGGCAAGATGGGAGTCAGGATCTTGACAACCTTCAACCAAAGAATTAAACAAAACCATGTTAATTTTTCAGAACAATGACCTACCCAAGATGTTTAGTGAACTTGAAATTATCTTATTCTCTCATAATTAATAATACACCACCTTTATTTATCAACTATTTAACTCTTTAATTATGTAATTTACTTAAATCTGTTTTCAAAACCTCCCCCCTATTTTAGTAATTCTTATTAAAAATACATAATCAAAACCTATCAATGATCCTAGAGAGATGACCTAGGGTCTCCCCTAGAATATAAATCAACCTTAAAAACATAATAAATTTTACGTGTCTGGACAGAACAGTCAAATTTTGGCATCATTTCCGGCGAGCGCTTTAGTTTTAGTGCGTGTTTTTGATAAGTTTTTTTTTTGTATTTTTGTGAATATTTATTTGTTTTATCTTATACCACTACCTATATTTTTGTATTCTGATCTATTTGTTTTGTAGGTTTGGTGCATGATGTGTTCTACTCCGAGAGACTTACAACCTTTCGAACCCAAACCATAGATGATCCTATATCAGCGACCCCGAGATACACAAGAGAAACCTGTGAAGGAGGATACAGAAAACATCAACACTCATCTTGATCCTTCTTATTCTTCTTTGGGAACCCACATTAAAACTGATATTAACATGAATAACATGGATAAAAACAATCAAACACTAAAAGAACTAACTTCTCTAGATTTTGATATCCAACCCACCTATAATCAATTACAAGGAAAGGCACCGAATTTTGAACTAAAATCTGGTGTAATTCAAATATTACCAAGATTCCATGGACTTCTTGGAGAGGATCCCCACAAGCATATAAAATCATTTCACACTGTGTTTTCTATATTAAAACCTAAAAATGTGTATGAAGAACAATTAAATTTAATGAAATTCCCAGTTTCATCAGAAGAAACATAAAAATATTGGTTATATTATGTTAATTCCCCAATAAGAGGTTGGGTGGACATGAAACACATTTTTCTTGAAAAATATTCCCCAGCCTCTCGAACTGAAAGAATAAGGAAATAAATTTTTGGGATAAGGAAATATCAAGGGGAAATATTACATGAATATTGGGAACGCTTTAAAAGGTTATGTTCAAGTTTCCCACACCACCAAATAAGTGATCAACTTTTAATTCAATATTTTTATGAAGGATTAATCCTTATTGATCAAAATATGATTGATGCTGCTGCAGGTGCCACGCTAGTTGATAAGACCCCAATTGCTGTAAGAACCCTAATTGAGAACATGGAGAAAAACACACATCAATTTGGTTCAAGGTCTAATATACCAATTCGAGGTGTCCATGAGGTACAAAGTACTGAATTTGGGAAGAAGGTGGACACAAAGTTCAAAGAGGAATGTAACCTTGTTCGACAACATTAGATTTCCCAAGGGAAATCCCAATCCCCTCCTCCCATACATTATGTTATATGTTCTTCTGACACCCACTACTCTGACCAATTTCCTCAATTGAGGGAATCATCTGAGAGTTATGAGGCAATATTTCTAGGCCGCCACTATAATCAACCCTTTCGGCAAGAACCTTACTATCCATCCAAACCAGGGTGGAAGGAGAACAAAGCCTATAGGCAGGGGGTATTCAAACCAACCTCAATAATAATGGAACCAATAGGGGAAGAGTAGTCATCCACCACCACCACCTAGAAATCCTCAACCACCAAAAAGGCCTTTCCAACAAACCTCTCCAAAACCTGAGCCTATCCTCGAAGATATGATGAAACAAATGGAAACCAACAATATTAAACTCCAACAAACCACTCAGGAAGCTATATAAGAATTCAAAACCCAATTAGGCCAACTAGCTAACTCAGTGGGTGAAATTTAATGTCATAGATCAGGTAAACTACCCTCTCAACTTATAGTTAACCCTAGGGATAAAGGAAATGTTAGTTCCATCACCCTTAGGAGTGGAAAACAACTAGAAAGTAAAATTAATCCTCCTTTAGAGTCATACCCTCCTGAGAAAACCTCCATCCCAACCATAAAAAATGTTCCAAATATTGAAGAACCTTGTCCTGAGATAAGCCCTTCCAAAGGAAAGAGTGTGTATATTGAGGAGTCACCTAGTACAACCATTCATCTTCCATTTCTTCAAAGAGACACCTAACCAAGAAAACAAAAGGAAACTAAACTTGATTAGGAAATATTGGAAATTTTCAGGAAAGTGCAGGTTAACATTCCATTGATTGGTGCTGTGAAGCAAATTCCATGGTATGCCATGTTTCTAAAGGAGATGTGTACACTCTGAAGGAGACTTCGAGGTGATGAGATTGGGGAGGAGTGTTTTAGAATTGACAGAGCCCTAACATCCCACCAAGTGAAATGATCCTGGAACATTCTAAATTCCATGCACCATAGGGGAGTATTCTTTTTCTAATGCTATACTTGATTTAGGTGCCTCTATAAATGTGATTCCTCAATCCATTTAATCTACATTGGAGGTTGGAGAACTGAAGCCCACTAGAATTGTTGTAAAGCTAGCCAACCGGAGGACTGCACACCCCTCTGGTGTGTTAGAGTGTGTTCTTGTGAGGGTTCAGAATTTAATTTTTCCTGCTGACTTTTATGTTCTAAAAATGGAGGATCATAGGATGAATGGAAATACCCCCATTATATTGGGGAGACCCTTTTTAAAAACTACCAAAACCATAATTAATGTCTACAATGGTACATTATCTATGGAATTTGGTGGTGACAATCCATTTTAATATCCTTGATTCTATGAAGCACCCCTGAGAAGAAAATTGCTCTCTCTCTCTATTAATTCTATAAATGTTCTCCCATCCCTTGAAAAAATTTCATTTCATTCCCTTTATACCATTTCTGATTTTTATTCATTAATTGAAATTCTAGGTAACTAATCATGCATCGATTATTGTAGTGTTCTAACAAAGTGTCATGCATGTTTATTAATTGATAATTTCTTGAACATTGAGGATCCACTGACCATTGATGATACTGCTAAGCTTTTAAAATCTAATTCCTCATATGAGGATGATACCATTGAGCAGTTACATGAGATCAGTGACCTATCACTATCACACACACTCCCATCAATCCAAAATCCACCAGAATTACAACTGAAACAATTGCCTTAAGATTTAAAATATTCATATCTTGAGAATGGAAACAAGTTTCCCATCATCATTGATAGTTCACTCTCTCCTGAGCATGAATTGTGGCTGCTTGAACTTTTGAGGGAGTTTAAATAAGCATTGGGATGGAAACTTTCTAACATTCCTAGTATTATCCCATCAATTTGTACACAATATATTTTATTAAATGATATGGCTAACCCAATGAGGCAGCCACAACGTCGACTGAACCCAAACCTCCTAGAAGTTTTAAAAAATGAGGTAACAAAATTATTGGCTACTGGAATCATTTACCCCATATCTGATAGCCAATGGGTCAGTCCCATTCAAGTAGTTCCTAAAAAGACTGGCCTTATAGTAATCAAAAATGTAAACAATGAATTGGTTCCAACTCATGTGCAGAATAGTTGGTGTGTTTGTATAAACTATCACCGACTAAAACAACACACTAGGAAGGACCATTTCCCCTTTCCATTAATTGACCAAATACTAGAGATGCTAGTGGGTAAGTCCCACTACTGTTTCCTTGATGGGTATTCTGGATACTTTCAGATCTATATTTCCCCTGAGAATCATGAAAATACAACCTTCACTTGCCCCTTTGGCACATTTTCCTATAGAAGGATTCCATTTGGTCTGTGCAATTCTCCAAGTACTTTCCAACAATGCATGGTTAGTATTTTTTCGAATTACCTGGATAATTTCATGGATGTATTCATGGATGATTTCACTGTTTATGGCTCTTATTTTGATGAATTTTTTAGTAGTCTTGGTTCATTCCTACATCGTTGTATTGAAAAGAATCTTGTATTAAATTATGAGAAATTCCATTTCATGGTGCGACAAGGTATAGTTTTTGGAGTTGTCATTTCTGGAGATGGTATCCAAGTAGATAAATCAAAAGTGGATGTCATTGATTCCCAACCATTCCCCAAAAATGTTCAGGATGTGCTGTCTTTCCTAGGTCGTGCTGGATTTTACAGTTGTTTCATTCATGACTTTAGAAAATTGTACCCCCCCTCTCCTGATTACTCCAAAAAGAAAAAAATTTGTTTTTGGTAAAGAATGTGGGGAAGCTTTTAATAAGTTAAAATGGAGTCTCACGTCACCACCAGTAATCTAACCACCTCGGTGAGATTTACCATTCAAGATCATGTGTGATGTCTCTAACTATACAGTTAGGGCAGTCTTGTCACAAAGGGTTCCTCGAGCTCCTGATGTCATTGCCTATGCATCACGTAATTTGGACCCTGCCCAAGAAAACTACATCACAACTGAAAAATAATTCCTTGCCATTGTATTTTCCTTGGACAAATTCAGGTCATATCTTTTGGGGTCCAAATTCATTGTGTTCTCAGACCATGCATCCCTCTGGTATCTCCTTAAGAAACCAGAAGCCAAGCCACGTCTCATTCCCTGGATACTCCTCCATCAAGAATTTAATCTAGAAATTAGAGATAAAAAGGGAGCAGAGAATGTGGTGGTTGACCATATCAGTAGGATTCTACTATCCTCGGACATTGACGCACCCCCCTGTATTCCTATAAATGATATGTTTCCCGATGAGAAATTGTACCGAGTGCAATATGTTATTCATTGGTATGATGAAATTGTAAATTATTTGGTAGTATCATGCATTCCTACTGATTTCAATAAAAACCAATCCAGACGTCTAAAACATGAGTCTCGTTGGTTCATTTGGGATGACCCCTACCTCTGGCGCACATGTATCGATCAAGTCCTTATGAATTGTGTTCCCGATAGCGAGTTTCAGTCTATCCTTAGATTTTGTCACACTCTTTCTTGTGGGGGGAACTTTAGTCCCCAACGAACTGCTCACAAGGTCCATGATTCTAGCCTCTTCTGGCTAACACTTTTTCATGATGCCCATGATGTTTTCAAATCTTGTCCTCATTTTCAAAGAATAGTGAATGTCTATATAAGAAATGAAATTCCACAACAACTATTTCTATTTCATGACATTTTTGATGTTTGGGGTATTGAATTTATGGGGAATTTCCAAATTCCTTTGGAAACATGTACATTCTTCTGGTGGTCGATTATGTGTCAAAATGGGTAGAGGCTCGAGCCACAAGGACAGATGATTCCAAAATAGTTGTGGAATTTTTGAGAACTCAGATATTTTATTGGTTTTTATTACCTAGGTTCATCGTTAGTGACTAGGGTTCACATTTATACAACCGAAAAATGAAATCACTTTGGTGTTAGTATGAGGTCGATCATAGAGTGTCTACTTCATATCACCCCTAGACCAATGGTTAAGTCGATGAGTCAAATGGAGATGTAAAATAGATTCTTGAAAAAAACAGTTCAACCAAATAGAAAAGATTGGAATCTCTGACTTGATGATTCATTCTGTGCCTACCATACAAATTTCAAAACTCCCATTGGAATGTCAACATATAGTATTGTGTTTGGAAAGAATTGTGAATTTCCTGTTGAGATTGAGCACCGGGCCTACTGGGCCATCAAACAATGAAATTATAATATTTATGGTGAAGGTTCTCAAAGGAAATTAAAAATTCAAGAGTTGATGAAAATGAGAAGAGGTGCATATGAGAACTCTAGGATTTGTAAGGAGCGAACCAAGACTTCCCATGACGGTCTTATACTTCATCTTCTATTCAACATTGGGCAGAAGGTCCTCATTTATAATGAAAGGCTGAATTTGCATCAAGGTAAGCTTAGTTTCCACTGGTTTGGCCCATAAACTGTTATTAATGTATCTCCATTTGGTGTTTTTCAAGATAAAAATGAGGAAACAAAGAAAACCTTTACTGTCAATGGGCAGCGACTAAAGCACATACACGAAGCCCTTTCGCAGTTCCCGATGGAGGAACTCCATTTTCAAGAAGAAACATACCAATGAAAAACATCATGTTTTATCCTTCCTTCTCACCTTCTCAATTATTACAGTGAGGACACTATACATTCTAGGTGTTGGGGGATAGGTACATTCCTGGGTCAGATAGGAATTTTCATTGCTTTTTTCGTTATTCTATTTTTCACCTTCCTTATAGTATTTTCACATTTCCTCGTATTGATGAGTTCATTCGAATTTTCATTGTCTTTCTTCTTTCTTTTCTTTCTCACATTCTTTTTGGTATTTTCATTCCCCCCCCATAAAAAAATTTCAAAGTTCCATGATTTGGTGACCATAAGGGGGGGGGGAAGTAAAAATACCATAAAAATGGAGAAAAAAGAATATTTGTATGAAGTTAACATCAGGGTGTTATTTTTTGTGAATTGGTTTTAAGTCAATGATATAAATGTTTGTATCATTGTGAAACCTTTGAGATGATTGATGCCCCTTTTGTGAGTAGTTTTTTGGAAAAGTATGTCGCTAATATCTCCATAATTATTTTCACTAAATCATATAGTGTGAATATTTCTTACTTAATATAAGGTAAATATATGTTAGGTTAATATTTTTCATCTTGAAATGATATTTCCATACGTTTGTTCATTATCCAATCTGTTTCATCACTGTACTAGATTGACCTATGCATGTGTAACTAATATTCGACTATTGTATTCCCTCAAAAAAATTGGATTGTGTCTTGGGATGGTCAAAAACCACTGCTCCTCAACCTTTGATCTTGTTATAACTATTTCAATTAGTGTCGTGCAGAGATCAAACAATAGTTGAGAGATGAGTGTGAGATTCATTTCAAATGAAACTTCTAAAAAAATAATAAATGAGGGGAGTGATGAAATGTACAATATATGGGGATATTTAGGTCGGGAGATTATGCTTTGACTTCTAGGAATGCATAAGTGAGTGGGTCCTGAAATATGATTGCAAATTATGTAGGGAAGTTTTTATGAAAATTCATTTAAAGATGAATAATTTTAAAATAACATATATTTATTAGATAGAAATTGGAAAGAATAGCATGTAATGATTTTCACAAACACATGGAGAGTTAGTGGAATGGTTGAATTTTGAATTCCTTGCTCATGTTGGTGTCATTAATCTCTTTGAATTTCATTGTGATATGATCTATGAGACATCTTTTTTCATTTTCACTAGGAAGAACTCCTTGGTGTGGTTCGTGAATTGATCACATTACTTTAATGAATTAAAATTTCTTCAAATGTTAAATATTCATGATGTTGGGAATATATACATGCATAATTTTTGGAAAAATGAATTTTCCCAGCAGTGCAAATGTTTTGGTGTGGGGGTGTGATCATTCCACGATTCACTGTGTCATTTTCACCCTAACACCATTGTATTAATCTGAATTTTTATCATAAATTCCAAATATAATAACAAAATTTACTTCGTTTTTTATTCAAATATATTGTTTTTATCACTATTAAAAATTACAATGACACTTGTTTTGAGAATTTCATTGATGGCGAAGATGATTTGGAGGACCCATGATGAAGTCCAAGAAAAATGGGTCAAACTGCACAGGATCCAAGCACACCAGTGGATTAATCCGCACACTAATACTATACTGTGAATCTGATTGGGATAATAGTTTGTGGGTGGGTCCCAATTCTATTGGTCTACATATCTTATGAAGGAACCGAAGACTCATTCGGCCATCTAGGGGCCGAACCTACCTGATTTGTCCAGCACACCAAATCAGCACGATGTCAAAAGTGGTGTGTTGTGATCTATCCATATCCCGGGCTATAGGTGTCCAATTTATGCCAAACTTTCAGTGGACACGTCCAAGAGGTGGGTCTAGAGCTTTTTATTTTTTCCAAATCGAGACAATGATGTCTGGTGGTCTAAACACATGTGACAATTGGTTTTAAGAATTTTGTGGGCTCAAAACCACCTTCCCATTTTTCTATAAAATGGCACCTTGGGCTCCACATTTGTAAGTTCGGCCAGGAGGAAAATATATGTTATTTTAAAGATCCAAAGAATCCATCTAATCATCCAAGGAGTTCTAGAGTACCCTATACTCATTGGGGAATCATGGACGAAGAGGGCGTTCCACTCGATCCTCCTCCTCCTCTCGATAGCGAGCTAAATGGTGGATGATCATTTCGAGGGAGCTACACAAACTTGGGAGGAAGTTACAACACATGTTCTTCTATCGGTTTTGTATAATTTGTGTGCTGAATATTGCACTTATTTTGTTTCTTGACATGTTTCCCACTGATTACATTTCATTTGATATAATTAAGTGGAACACTTTTTTATTTCAACACCAATTGGGTTGAGATTTCAAGTGGGAATCTTGGGTTGTTCTGATTGGACAACAAAATAATCCTATTTATCTCACACATATATAATATTTAAGTATTATTTGGTAGACATCTTATTCAATGTTTGATAAAAAAATATTGGAAACATGATTATTGTGCCAAGGGATATTTCTTTAAGCATCATCTGAAGGGGAAAGAGGGGAGTCAAGATCTTGACAACATTCGACCAAATAATTAAACAAAACCATGTTAAATTTTCTGAACAATGAACTACCCAAGATATGTAGTGAAATTTAATTGATCTTCTTCTGTCGTAATTAATAATACACCACCTTTATTTATAAACTATTTAACTCTTTAATTATGTAATTTACTTAAATCAAATTTCAAAACCTCCCCCTCTTTTAGTAATTCTTATTAAAAATACATTCTCAAAACCTATCAACGATCATCGAGAGAAAACCTAGGGTCATCCCTAGACCTTAAATAAACCTTAAAAACATAATCAGTTTGACGTTTCACGACATCACAGTCAGTATAAACAATAATTATTTACATATTCTATTGTTAATTTTTTGTTGGTTATTATTTTATAACATTAGTTATATAGATCACATTATTTTGTAACTTATTTTATTGGATAGCTAAGAAATTTGAATACATTTCATTAATATAAATAGAAGTCTTAATTTGTTGTTTATGTGGTGAAATAATTTCTTAAATTTATCCAACAGGTATGGAATTCTTGAATTTCTAGAATTAAAAATATTTTTTTCTTATATATATATTTTGATTCACATCAGAGTCACTTTAAATTTATTAGGTTATAAATAATCTTTTTAATAAACTTCATTAAACTACATCAAATTTTGAAAATAGTTTTTACACACCTCAAAAATAGGCCGAAATACTTCAAGTTTTTCTACAGTTTTTTAAATATTGTATTTCACTATTTTTCAATCATATCTATTGATATAATTGTGATATTGAAGCTCCTTTTTATTCATTATAAATCTATGAAAATTTTATCCATTTAATTATTCTATACCAACATCTAGTTATGTTTTTTAGATGGTTTATAAATTCACAAAAGTTTATGTCTCAATCTTCTATATGAAACGATGAATTGTTATACATTATCTCTAACCTCTAGAAGGATTCCTCAATGGAAGAACTGTCTATATTCTTACATGATTACAATGATGGGTTATTTCTCCTCTTTAATACAATAGTGGTTCCTTCACCTTGAAACCGTAGGTTGTCCTTTGTTTTAGCTTCATGCATAGTATCACAACTGCAACATTACGTATTTATCCTCTTCAGCGTGAAGATTGACTCCATTACCTTATTACTTGTTTATTCTTCAACATCAAGACCATAATAATTGTTTTCACTCCATATTATATTTAAAATAACAATGGTAGATCAATTTATAGTTCAACAGTAGAACAATTTACAGTGCAATAGTAGATTAGTTGTCACGAACCAAATCTCGTCGCTGCCAAAACTAACACCAAACCTAGCCCATGACAAGGGCCGAAGGGCGTTCCCAATCCCCATGGGATGGAACAAGTGCCTGGTATCATAAAATAAAAATTGGGAACTATTTACCCTAGTTTATAATCATAAAACAATAAAAAAATCCAATAAAACGAATCTGGATTTTTCAATCCAAACAATCTTTTACAAAAAATCAGAACTAAAATAAATATTTTAAAACAACTCAGAAAGACTATAAAAAAGGTAAAAAACCAAAAGGTAACATCCCAAGAACCTCCACATGGCAATAGGCACCTCCCTCAAGCCATCCCCACAAGACTTCACCACTAAGGACCTGCTAGAAACCCGAACCAATGGCGCAAAAAACTGTACGCAACCTGAGACAACAAAAATAACCAAGTCTACTTACACCCAAGGGTGTAAGTAGGGTGTGATACAATGCCCAGTAATATACCACCACTAATATATTCCATGTTATAAACATTTAAAGATGAAAAGAATGCAAGTTTTCAAAAACATGAAATGCTAGTTACAATTTCTAAAAGACGCAACATTAAAAAAACAGTTTTCAGGTGGGCTAATTTAAAGAATAAAAACTTTTAAAATAAATACCAAAGATACATAATTTTCCAACCACTCATACCGTATTCTGATGGTAAGAAAAAAATATCTAGTGAGCATAAGAAATGGGAAATAACCCCTAGGCACTAGCTCGTTGTGGGTCCCAGGTACCTCGTATCTCGGTGAGAGTAACCATCACAAATATCTATTATCGTGCACAAGCCACTAGTAGGGAACATACCAATAACCTAGTGGTCCCCAATAATCATCATCGTAGTTTAGTTAGAGTTGTAAGAATCAATCTTGCTAAGTGAAACGGAGGCCAAACACCACGGATTCACTAGCATACTGGTACACGTCCACCCATCTTGATACCCGGGTTTTCCCTTTGTGCTCAAATAAGTTCAACAAGTCAAGAAATATAATTTCCACATGAAAATATCATTTCCATATCAAACATTCACCAAAAATCCCAAATGTATACCACACAAGTCACAAAAGTACACTTTTCATTCAAATTGATTTTTGAAATCCGACTCACACAAAAATAGCCCACAATACTCTTCACATTTCATTGACACTTCCACAAATCCTTCAAACAATTTTTATAAACCATTACAAGACATTCAATCTCACATAACAAGCAAATCAAATAACATATAATATCTCTTTAATCAACAAAATTCAATTTTTAAAACACACTCACACAAAACAGCCCACAACCTTGTTTTGCATCTCTCTTTCCATTTTCTAAAACATTTAAGCACTTTATAAAACATTCTAAAAAAATATTTGAAATATTAAATAACCACCGTAAATTTCAAAAACCCATATAAGGTGAACACCCCCCCCCAAACAGTACATATACACCCTTTTATCCACTTTGTTTAACCAAAAAAAACATTCACAATTTTCATAAAACAACTCAAGGGGTGTAACTATGTCTTGCACACAAAACCCATTTCAAAACCCCCATTTAAGACCAAAACCATACCAATTTCTATAAAAAATAGAATTGGAAGCCCTAGATACATTTATAAAAACAAATTCAAGTGTTATAAAATAACCTTGAATAATACCACAAAAGATACAAATGAAAACACACATTTTCATAAAATGACCTCAAGAAGTATAACAATGTTTTACACATCAAACCTATTCAAAAACCTTATTTTGAGGACCACATGACACTAATAAATTACCAAACCATAATTGTAAGTCCAAACAAGATTTAATAAACCAATTTCATAAATTATAAACTACACCCAAATAAAACCCCATGAGTTACACATGAAAACACTCAATTTCAAGTTAAAAAGCAACTATAAAATTTAAAACATAACCAAATCAATAATAATAAGTTTTATTACCACACCCAACATGTGAGTAATATGAAAAATGGTTAAATACAGTAAGATAACTTATCAATAATAGTTTACACATGGAACCACCTACCTTTTGAGTCAAAACCCTTGAATCTTGGTGCGAAACCTCAACCGTACCTCCACCGCACCACAAGGATGTGAAAACAAACCCTAAACCATAATATTTCACACCCAATACCCCAAATAAAACCCTAGGTATGATCCCTAACTTCTGGACACTCTATAAATTTATGAAAGTGGGAGGAAACCCTAAAGAGAAAGAAGGAATTGAAGAGAGAAACAAATACCCAAAATAATCATGAAGAAAACGACCCAAAATCCACCAAAATCTGAATTTTAAAACATCCAACCATTCATGTGAGCTTAAAAAAAATATTAGGAGATCTTTTAGGAACTGGAATGCGGGAAAAAGTGTAAAAATAGAAATAGTTATGAAAGTATCAATTTACCTCTCCAAATCTAAACGATTTCTGAAATCCAGAGATGTTTTGACCACTTTCGCGATTCTATAGAGCTCCCAATTGTGGGAGGAGGAAATGGGGGCTCTCTATAGGTAATTGGTCTCGGGTGAGAGTTAGAATCACTGAAAAAACTCAAATAGTAAAGGATATATTAAATAATTAAAATTTCTTTTTAATGCAGAAAATGGGATTTCGGGCAAGCCCAATCACTTAAATAAAAACCCATATCCACCATGATTATAGATTTCTAAATGGTCCAAATTAATATTGGGGTGTTAATAGGCCAGGGGATGACAGTTAGGAATTTGAATGGATGAGAAATGTTGAAAAATGAAGGAGTTATAAAGGAATCAAAATTTATTTTTAAATCTGAAATTGGGCTCACGATTTGGACCAATTCATAAAAAACTCACTCATTCCTCCATAAATTCTTGGAAAACCCTAAAAACAAATAATGAATGGAAATTAAATGGAATTTAACTTTAAAATAAGTCATGTGTGTGATAATTCTCCCCCTATGAAAACTTTCCACCCGAGAAAGTCACAGTAAGGTCAAAATAACAACCAAACCCAATTGAGAAACCAATAGGTACTCCCTTGCCAGGTTTCTCCCCCAAAGGCCAAAACACCTCAAGTGATCAATTAATTAAGGATTACTCTCACAACCAAAACTTACACCACATTCCTGAAATGATCAATAAAATTCATACTTTATCCCAAAATAAAACTCCATAAACACTATCCGAACAAGACTCAAGCAATTCACCCAAACGAACAACAACATCAAACAAGGTTACACTTAACTTTAACTAAACCATTGGGCACTCCCCAAAAGGCATTAATAATCCCCACGGGCTGGCACAAGTTCCTGGGTATCATAAAATGAAAATTGGGAATGATTTACCAGAGTTTATAAACATAAAACAATAAAAGAATCCAATAAAATGAATCTGGATTTTTCAATCGAAATAATCTTTTACAAAAAATCAGAACTGAATTAAATATTTTAAAACAACTCAACAAGACTATAAAAAGGTGAAAAACCAAAAGGTAACATCCCAATATCCTCCACATGTCAATAGGAACCTCCCTCAAGCCATCCCCATAAGACTTCACCACCAAGGACCTGCTAGAAACCTGAACCAATGGCACAAAATACTGTAGGCAACCTGCGACAACAAACATAACCAAGTATACTTGCACCCAAGGGTGTAAGTAGGGTGTGTTCCAATTCCTATTAAGATACCAACACTAATATATTCCATGTGATAAACATTTAAGGACTAAAAGCATGAATGTTTTCAAAAACATGAAATGCTAGTTACAATTTCTAAAAGACGTAACATTAAAAAAAACTGTTTTCAGGTGGGATAATTTAAAGAATAAAAACTTTTAAAATAAATAACAAAGATACTGAATTTTCCAACCACTCATACCGTATACCGATGGTAAGTACAAAATATCTAGTTAGCACAAGCAATGGGAAATAACCCCTAGGCACTAGCTCATTGTGGGTCCCAGGTACCTCATATCTCGGTGAGAGTAACCATCACAAATATATGTTCTCGTGCATGAGCCAATAGTAGGGAACATACCCATAACCAAGTGGTCCCCAATAATCATCATTATAGTTTAGTTAGAGTTCTAAGCGTCAATCTTGCAAAGTGAAACTGAGGCCAAACCCCACAGATTCACTAGCATAATAGTATACGTCCACCCACCTAGATACCCGAGTTTTCCCTTTGTGCTCAAACAAGTTCAAAAAGTCAAGAAATATACTTTGCACATGAAAATATCATTTCCATGTCAAAAATTTACCAAAAAGCCCACATTTATAAAACACAAGTCACAAAAGTACAGTTTTCATTCAAATTGATTTTTGAAATCTGACTCACCCAAAAATAGCCCACAACACTCTTCACATTTCATTGACACTTCCACAAATCCTTTAAACAATTTTTATAAACCATTCCAAGACATTATAACTCACATAACAGCCCACTCGAATAACATATAACACCTCTTTCATCAACAAAATTAAATTTTTACAACACACTCACACAAAACATCCCACAACCATGTTTTGCAGCTCCCTTTCCATTTTCTAAAACATTTAAGCACTTTATAAAACATTCTAAAAAAATATTTGAAATCATAAATAACCACCATACCCTTAAAAAACTCATATTAGGTTAACACACCCCCAAACAATACATATACACCCTTTTATCCACTTTGTTTAACCAAAAAAAACATTCACAATTTTCATAAAACAACTCAAGGGGTGTAACTATGTCTTGCACACAAAACCCATTTCAAAACCCCCATTTAATACCAAAACCATACCAATTCCTATCAAAAAGATAATTGGAAGCCCTAGATACATTTGTAAAAACACATTAAAGTGTTATAAAATAACCTTGAATAATACCACAAAAGATACAAATGAAAGCACACATTTTCACAAAATGACCTCAAGAAGTATAACTATGTTTTACACATCAAACATATTCAAAAACCTTATTTTTAGGACTACATGACACTAATGAATTACCAAACCATAATTTTTAGTCCAAACAAGATTTAATAAACCAATTTCATAAGTTATAAACTACACCCAAATAAAACCCCATGAGTTACACATGAAAACACCCAATTTCAAGTTAAAAGGCAACTATAAAATTTAAGACATCCCCAAATCAATCATAAATAGTTTTCCTACCACACCCAACATATGATGAATATGAAAAATGGTTAAATATAGCATGCTAACTCATCAATAAATGTTTACACATGGAACCACCTACCTTTTGAGTCAAAACCCTTGAATCTTGGTGAAAAACCTCAACCGCACCTCCACCGCACCACAAGGATGTGAAAATGAACCCTAAACCATAATATTTCACCAACAATATCCCAAATAAAACCCTAGTTATGAACCCTAACTTCTAGAAACTCTATAAATTTATGAAAGTGGGAGGAAAACCTAAAGTGAAGGAAATAATTGAAGAGAGAAACATATACCCAAAATAATCTTGAAGAAAACGACCCAAAATCCATCAGCATCTGAATTTGAAAACATCCAACCATTCATGGGAGGTTTGAAAAAAGATTAGGAGATCTTGTAGGAACTGTAATGGGGGAAAATAGTAAAAATAGAAGTAGTTATGAAAGTATAAATTTACCTCAACAAATCTGGACGATTTCCGAAATCCAGAGAAGTTTCGACCACTTTTGCGATTCTATAGAGCTCCCAATTGTGGGAGGAGGGACTTAGGTAAGTGGGCTCAGGTGAGAGTTAGAAGCACCAAAAAAACACAAATATTGAAGGAGATATTAAATAATTAAAATTTATTTTTAATGCAGAAAATGGGCTTTCGGGAAGGCCCAATCACTTAAATAAAAACCCATATCAACTATGATTATGGATTTCTAAATGGTCCAAATTAATATGGTGGTGTTAATAGGTTAGAGGATGACAATTATGAATTAGAATGGATGAAAAATGTTGAAAAATTAAGGAGTTATAAAGGAATAAAAATTTATTTTTAAATCTGGAATTGGGCTCACGGTTTGGCCCAATTCATAAAAACTCACCCATTCCTCCATAAATGCTTGGGAAAAACTCAAAAAAATGCATGGATGGAAATTAAATGGAATTTAACTTTAAAATAAGTCATGTATGTGACATTAGTTTTCCAAATGTAGATTAGTTTTTCAATGGTAGATTTTTTTTCCAACAGTAGATCTATATTATCAATGATAGATCTACAATATCAACAGTAGATTATCATGTTATTGTGGTAGATCATTTTTTAAAATACTGATGGTTGACCTTTTTTGAAATATCAAAGATGGAACATTTTAAAATTTCAATGGTAGATACTCAGCCTATGACGGTAGATCATCACTCGTAGCTCTTTGATGGCATGACGCAATGGTATCGTCACAATGGAAGCCGATGCTTGCTACCACCATGTATAAATTTATGCAACCTCTAGTTAAAATTTTATGTTACTACCAGATAATTTTATTATTTTGAAAATATTTTCTCAAGCTTTGTTTTTTGATTTATATTTTTGTTTTCAATATTTTATGGTTATAACAATTGTTTTTATTACTTTTTATTTTTCTATAATTATTTATTAAGCATGTTTAGTCTATGTGAATAGTTTTAAAATATTATAAGAATGTTTTAATATTTTTTAAGTAATTTTTTCATAATTTATAGAAAAATTCAACAAATATCAACTATTTAATATGAAATATTTATTATTACTTAAATTATTGTTTTATTTTTTCAAAATTATTTATTCATATTTTAAAAATTTTCAATTTATTTTTAATGTATAATATGAATGTTAAATTTATACAGAACGAATTTCAATATTTTTTACACTAAATTTATTTTTTATTTTTTTGGAAATGATTGACCAAGTTTTCTAGAAATAATTTTTAAATTTTATTTATGTTTTTTGACTTGAAAAAATCTTATTTAAATTTTGTATTTAATTTTTTTTAATTTCTCAATATTTTTGTAAATTATTTTATCTATGTGAGATTTTTGGTTGACACTACCATTATAATTTTGAATTATTCTAATCATTTACATGAGTGTGTAGCTAGAATAGATTTCTATATAAATCACTCAAAGGATGCTTGGAACAATACATGACAGCTACATGCGATAAAACTGAATGTATTATAATTAATCCTATACAATCTGTTTATATCTTTTTGTGAAAAACTCTCAAAGAAGAAACAAATCTTCTTTAACCTAATTCTCTTTGAAGAGGCGTGTTGTATCTTTACTATAACACACAAAGTACATTTTCTATATCTATTTTAAGGGTCTTCATCAACTATTTCATCAATAATAATTATATCTACTTTTTTACAATTATGTTATTTTTTACATCAATTATGTCCTGGTAGAGGTTTACACATAATCCTTTCCCACACAAGTTAAAATACCTCTAAAAAGTATTATTTGGTTATGCACACCAGACCAAAAAGTAGAAGACTTAGGTTTGTGCTTCTCATATAGAAATACAGGGTTTTTAACTACCCCTACAAAAGGTTGTGTGTGTAGGTTTTGGGATACTCCACATAAATTAATGGGTTTAGATTTATCTTTTGTTAAAGTATCTCTCCCTCTTTCACCGTGGGTACCATACTCCATTGTTTGGGGTATGAACAGTAGATATAGGATCATTTAGATTTTAAATACTATAAAATTATTTTTGTTCACTTCCTTAGTTTTCTATATACACTCTTCCCACACCCACTATAATTATTATTTAAAGAAAGAATTGTTTATTTTTTTAAACCAACAAAAATTATGCAATAAATATATAATAACTCTGATAATTTTAAGAATACAGGTTCACCCCCCCACTTTAGTCCTTATACCTTCCATATATCTGACCTAAAAAACAATTTAGAGTCTCACACCTCTTCCCATACAGAACCACATCAGGTTCCATTTGAATTCTAAAATAGAAACTATTGTTATATGAGAACTCCACTAGGGGAAGGTGTTGATCCCAATATCCATGTAAATCCATTAAATAATATCTCAACATATCCATTTGAGTTTTATTGGTTCTTTTTGGTTGGAAATCCATTTTTGGGGGATAAGAAGTATTGAAACTCAACTATATATCCAATGCCTATTAATGGATTCTCTATAACCTTGAGGTATACTAGTAATCATAATCAGATACAATAGAGAGTGGCACTCTTTATGGTCCTACCAATTGTTCTATTTATATATTGGTGAGTTAGTTAATAGGGAAATATTCCTTGATGAAAAATGAAAATTTTTCAACTTTGTAAGATGATCGACTACCATAAAAATGGAATTATTACCTTTTTATGTCATGTGAAGTCCTATGATGAAAATAATGGTTATATTTTCCTAGTTCCATACTAGTACAAGAAATGGTTTCATAAAATTTTTATTCTTCTATCTTTCATCCTTGAATTGTTTGAATATAAATTATTGAGGAGGATGACCTGTCATTAATAATTTCCATCTTTAGTTATATTTTTTATGGGATACATATCCGGGTTCCAAATATTATAACTTTGCCTTCCACAAAGTTTAACTCAATAATATTTGATACATATTTTGTAGCACCACATCATATTTTCAGTCCTCCTTGATCCTCTCAATAATCCATGGTTGAGTAGTTATTTGAGGAAGGTGGGATAAATAACCTTTTATTATTACCATGTCCATCCTTTATATGTCCAATAAGATAGGGTACATTTCAATCCTCATCATGGATAGAGTTTTTGGATCCTTTTTATTCATAGTATCTGCTACTTTGTTTTCCAACTAGAGATGGTAATGGATTGAAAGATCATAATCGTTGATCATTGCAAACCAACCTCATTAGTGAATATTGGTATCCTTTTACATGAATATATAATTGAGTCTTTTATGATCTATATATCTGTGACACTTATCCCCATAGAGATAACATAGTAAAATATTTAGTGTTAAGATCACTATTTCCAATTCATGGTCATCGGTTTTTTGTTCTTGATCATGGATATTTAATTAGTTGAAGGCATAGGATATCACTTTTTTATCGTGTATGAGTACAAAAATCAATCCCTCTTTGGATTCATTGTTATAAATCAAAAATACTTCCCCATTGGTGGGTAATGTGAGGATAGGTGAAATGATTATCATCTTCTTTAATTCTTTTAATATATCCTTGCATACATCAATCCAGAAAAACTTGACTCATTTTTGAGTTAACTTGGTCAGTAGGCATGAAAATTGTGATAATTTTATCACATGACAACTATTTCGCCCATGTAATCTAAGGATACATTAGATTTTTTCAGAGATATTGTTCTGTTCCATCCTCGAACTGCCTCTATTTTTGAAGGATCCATATATATGACTTTTCTAGTGTTAGTATACACTGGGAATGTTACTTTCCCTATTTAGAACATTAATTTACTATACATCACATATTACCTTTCCTTTTTCATTGTCTTCAGTATAAAATTCAAGTGATTCGCATGTTTATTCTTTTTTTTTTTGAAAATATTAGAATATAATCTATAAATACTAACACAAATTTTGAGAGGTAATACTTAAAGACATTGTTCATAAATTTCATGAAGATATTTGGAACCTTAGTGAGTCCAAATGGAATCACTATGAACTTATAGTACCTATACCATGTATAAAAAGAAGTCTTGGGGATAACCTCCTTTTTTATATTTTCTTGATAATATCCCAACCAGAGATCCACCTTAGAGAAGTATTAGGCTCAATGCAGCTTTTTGAACATGTAAAAAATACATAGTGGAGGATACATGTTATTTATTGTTAACTTTTTAATTTTATGATAATCAATTCATAGGTTCATTGATCCTTCAGTCCTCTTAATGAAAAGGACTAGTGCACCCCATAGAGAAACACTTGGGTGTATAATCCCTTTATCAAGATTCTCCTATAATTGTTTCTTAGCACCTCTAGTTCATCAATGGACATTATTTATAGATTATTAGATATTTTCAAATCTCCAGGTATAATTTATATTGATAACTCAACCTCTCCACTAGGAAGAAGACCATGAAATTCTTCGGGAAACACATTAGTGAATTCTCTTACAATGGGAATTTAATCAAGGATTATCTTTTCCTTAATCGTAATCATTTAATCTTGATATTCTTGATCATAAGGAAACAATATTTGTGATTGAGTCGATGATACCAAAAGATATTCATCCTCCTCCACTAACATGTGTATAATTAGTGGGTGATTTATGATACGAAGGGTGATTTTCTTCTATCATCAATTAATATTTTCTCTATATAAGAGAAGTAAATGCATGACTAGAATAACATCTAATTCCACTAATTTTAGTATCACATAGTTTTTTTAGGAAATTAAACCAAATTGTTTTATAGGGGATGAGTTTTATTTTTGGGATGTAATAATTGACCCATTTTTCATCTTCCCCAATAACTTTACTTTCATGTTTTGATGTGGTGTTTTAATAGTTCTACAAAACTTGTGTGATATGAATAAATCTGTATAACTATAATCAAATAGTATGTTACCTATTCTTGAATGAATTACTAGTGTACCTATCACCCCATAATTATTGAGATCCCTCTCAATAGTTTTGATGGAATAAGATCAACTTTTCTCTCTAGTACTTGGAGGTTGTTTCCATCATTTATCATCGATTTCCCTTAGCTTACTGCAATGATTTTCATAGTGTTGTAATTCATTACATTTTAAGCATTGGACAGTAGGATGAGGGTTGACTGGAGGATTCCTTTCTTCCATAAAAATGGTGGGTTTCTCTTATCGACATCTTTTGGTTTGGTACCCTCCCATAACACACCTAAATAATATTCTTACACCCTTTAGTTAATATCTAGGATTCCTCTTCCTATGCTTTTGACAAGTGGAATGTTGTAATTTCTTATCCATGTGATATTTATCCAACACTCCACTATAATTAAAATCCATTATCAAATTCTTGTCTTTAGACCCATGGTATCCTTGAGATTTGAAGATCTTTATCTCAAATTTGAGGGAATATCAGTAAATCTCTTCATAGCTATCAAAATCTCGAATCACCAATGATTTTAATAGGCTCAGATTTAGCCCACTAAATAAGTGGTAAAAATTACATTTACATTAAATGACAAAAAATAGGCATATTGTGAAATTCATTTAATGTTTTCCTCATGCACCATGATGGATTCATCTTCTGTTTTCTTAATTCCAAGGAAATCCATCTCTATTTTATGTCAAAGATTGTAAGGAAAGTATTTATTGAATTTCTTTCAAAATTATTTCCACTCCACTTTGATCTCATAATTGGGATACATATTTTTTATCAACACACATCATTTTTTAGATTCTATACACATATAATAAATACTCATCATGATTATCCTTTTCATAGCATTAAAGTACGGAGAAGATCTTTTCAATGGAGTTGATCCATTGTTCCACAGTTAAGGTATTAGAAGATCCACTAAAATTTAGGGCCATTTAACGAATAAATACCTCAATTGTAACTTTCCCTTTCATTGGGGGATTTGGATGTTCCTCCTCATTTATGTTTTTACTCAAAACATGAGTTAATTTAGAATTTATCATAATGAAGTTCCTGATTCCTTCTTCTAATGGGTTAGGAATATCTTTTGGGAAGTCATCACATTTCTCCTCACATTGGTTGTTGAATCAGTTCCTCCTATTTCTATCCATCATCTAAAGTAATAAAGAAATTAGGGATGATAATTTTCAAACTATTAAACACATAAATGGGAACCATGAAAATTAATGGGATAACTCATAAATAACATATATTCCTTAACCAAAAAAATTCTAGGTTTCCATATATGTTATCCATAATCTATTTCCTTATATAAAATCCTATGGTAATTTTTGTTTTCTTCATAATATTTCATAAAGAGATTATAAATTTGAAAAAACATATCCTATAGATGTTTCAAACAAGGAGTAAAACAAGGAATCTTTATCATGCACCAGGTGATGATTGATTCAAGCCCAATGTTCCCTTTTCAGGGTTATTACCCCTTAGTACCATTGTACCAAGTCCACATCTACATGTAGTATCCAGAAAGATATTTGGTTTCTTGTAAACCACTTACACTATACTTTAACAAAACTTAAGGATGTTTTCCAATGTTTAATATATTCCCTACGTCTTCCAATATGGTTTTTTAATATTAATCCCCAAAAAAACTAGAATTCCCTCTAATACCAACTATGATAACTCATGTTTTTTATACACATTAATTAATTATTTATTACATAAGGAAAAAAATAATAAAATACCACAAGAAAGAGAGGCCTAGTATCATTTAGTAATTTTATACATAAAAAAATAACATGAAACAAGGATACAATGAAATTATTTAAAACACCTTGTCATGCTTTTAAAATTCCATAACCCTTCTAAAGCTATATGTGATAATGTGGGGAATATAGATAAGAATGGAATGAGCTATAAATAATATCAAGGGAATAATCAAAGGGAAACAAGATGAAAGTAATATATGTGATTCAAGAGTCACATAAAGGTGACATAAAAGGGATGAGAATCATAAGAATGAACATTTAAGGATGGTATAACATTAAGGAAACATAAGAATGTGAAAAGAATATAAAATATGACATCATAAACATATTTCAAGGATAATCACTGAGAAATCATAACATAGTGTGCATTGGAAAACCTCTCATGCACAATACATGGTATCTAATGAGATAAAAACATTATGCAATGCACTAGATGGATATATAATTCCATACCCACCCTTCACATTCATATCATGTTCATCTATAAGTGTGCCACATATATGGATGAAACTAAATAAATTAATTATAGGTACATCTAGGTAATACCATTTAGTGGAAATGGGGATTGATAATCACTACCCAAATGTTTTCCATGGCACATCACATGATAATTTTACCATCAAAATAGGTGTACATTAAAATCTATGGAAGAATATCATGAGATTGAAAAGGGTTATATAATTATTTTTAATTAATAAGGATTATAAAATATTTATGTAGGAATATATTAAAATATGTAAAATTGGAAATAAAAAGGAATAATACAAAGAAATTTCTTGATTAAAGTAGAGGAGGATAGGATCCCTTACCTTGATAGGGAAATTCTAAAAGCATAGGTTGATACTTGTAAGAGATTTAAGAAATATTGGGAGGTATATAGAGAGGTAAAAGTAGAGTAAATTCATGATTAAATGATTTTTAGTGAAGTGGAATCGGAGGCAGGTTGAATTTAGAGAAAATAGAGGGGAATTGATTGTTAAGTTAGAAACTTAGGTTTTGAACTCTATATGAGAAAATGATCAAAAACAAAAAATTTACAATAGTTTTTCCAATGATTTCTATCAAAGAGGATTTTTTTCAATATTTTTTAAGGTTAAGAACCGAAATAATTAAAATAATACTCATAGGGATGTGGAAGTGAGTCATGTTCTTAAATAATTAATTTTAAAACCTTCAAATATAATATAGGTTTTGAATGATTCATTAAGTTCATATAAAATTATTTAAATAACATTAAAAACACTTTATTTTAATGTTAAAATATAATTTTGGCCATTTATACTGTTTATAGTATTTATTACATCACGTTTTATATTTTATGATGTAATAATACATAATTTATATTTATACTGTACTTAATTTTTAGGAAAAATTTGGATTATCCAAAAAAATTATTAAAAATTCACCATTCACTAACATCAATATGTAGGATTCAAAAATTATATTGGTTTTATAAATATTTTTTTCTAAATATAAAAATCATAAATTTTAAATAAAAATCCTTATTTATTAAACAAAACAGTTTTTACGATAATAATTTTTTTACCCTTCTAATGAATATAATGGTCTACATTAAAATATATTAACATTTATATTTAAATAATTATTTTTTAATAAGAATATTTTATGGAAAAATATTTATTTCAAAAAAAATCAATTTATCCCAAAAGAGTGTCTTAATATAAACAATATATATCCCAAAAAACTTTTTTATATGAATATATATTTTCTACATGCTTATTAATCATTTATAAAGTAATAATAAAAGGGATAAATACAATCATTATTTTATTAATAAAATATAATAATTCATACTATTAAGGACTAGATATATAACCCCTTATAACAGTAGTATATTCTCCAAGGGTAAGGTGTGAAATGGTGAGACTTTCTTGGGGTAATTTGGTGAACATGGTTTGGATCGTGATCTTGATAAGCTAAAACTTCTCTCATAAATGGTTCCTATTATGTTTTATTGGTCAAATATTATATTATTATTTGTTAGGGGAAAATTCCAGTGATTCTATATCCCTTTGATGCTTAGATAAATAAACTTCATAAGGTATTATCTTTCTAGTCGAGGATATCATTGCTTTTGTCCATGTCAATTGGATTTTTTCATAACCCTTGATAAATATTAATCATAATTATAACTATATAATGTCTATATTACAAATGGTTATGGTTAATAACATTATTTTGAATCTTCTAGGATATAACTTATAATGATCTAAAATAACCAAAGTATTTCATGAGTTTTCAATAGTTTCATTACTTGATAAAAAATTTATTCATATTAAATGGATATTTCATTTATAAAACTATGGGCCATTACAATGGTCTTCCTCACATTTTTAGGCATCGAAATAATTATTTTGTTCACATAGGTGTGAGTAAAATGTGTTTTCTCATAAAGGTTTTTCTATTATTACGTTTGTGCCATATTTCTATTTTTTATCAAGTTATACCAAATTCATAAGATGTTTTTAGTTTTCATGAAATGAAATTTTTTAAGGATTTAACCTTATTTTGAAATTATTTCTCACTTTTATGTCATCATAAGATGATAAATGATTTAGGATATGTGTTTTAGACTAATTCATATTTTTCATACTTCTATAATGATATTTTATTACTGTAACATGTTTCATGATTATCATCTAAAGTCCTTTGATCTTTTATTATGATATTCATTTATTCCTCATGTTCTCCTTTAGGTCATGATTTGATTTTCCCTTACTGAGAAACTAAACTCATACCATTATTATGTTTCCATTACCGAATTTACGATGATGATCATATCATGTGTGATTTCTATAAAAGGGTCTCTAGGAGCATGTTTTTGAGTAAATGTTTTCAAGTGTTGTAATAGAAATTTATTTATATAGATATTATTCCAAACACATAAGCTTTCGGACCTTGAGTTGTATAACTATTTATGGGATTTATTATTTTAATTATATGATTAATTTCTGTTTCACTTGGGTCACTTTAGTTGGTATCAAATGACAGTTTATTTATTTTAAGATATTATTCTAAGGGACGAGTATAAGAATCGAATAAAATCTCAATATTTTGATAAAGTATATATTGTTTGGTTATCCAAGAAATTACATCCCAATATAGATACTATAAGTGGATGTAGGCTCTAACATAGATGTACCTAGGGTTAAAAACCCCACGGAGGGAATGTTGGGTATTTACTCAACTATGACCTAGTGTATGAAATAGAATCCAAACTGTACACCTATTTTGACACTCCTAATGGATATGCTTTGGTTAATACAAATTCTATTTATGAACCATTATGATGGATTAAAAAATATATTACTAGTTTAGTTATCAAAATAACCATGGATATCCATGATTGTATCCTATAGATTTATAAGTTACGGTATGCACATCATTTATGAGCTATTTTACATAATATCATAGTTTTACCAACATAAATTTAATAACTTAAGTCCTTAAAAATTATTTTATATCACACAAGTTATCAAATAATGTGGAATCACCGCCCCAAGCAATGGATATTGAACTATCAATGAAAACCCATGGTATAAAAATAATCATGTGTGTGATATATAAATCAATTATGATTGATATTTTTGGCTGGTGACTTCCTAAAAATATAATTATTCTTAATTTTATTGAATTTCACGTAATTTTGGGTAAGGATTGGAATTCCCTGTATAAAGGACATATCAATTTTTGGGATGAGGAAGTATCATTTCCTAGCCCAAATCATCTTATTTTCATGTATTGATATAATGAGGATTATAAACTCCTAGTGGAAGAAAATTCTTTGATATGGGTTATAATACCAAAAAATGAGAGACTTTTGACTAAAATGATTAGGGTGGAAGTTAACATTGATGACATGCCTATTGTTTAAGAATATACTGATGTATTTCAAGGTGAACTATATGGTCTTCTCCTAGATCATGAGGTTGAGTTTTCAATCGTACTTTTTTTGGGTAATGCCTCGGTCAAAGACCGAAGCACCATTTATTAATTAAAGAAACAACAGTTTACATGAGTCGAAAGGATGGGATTTTATTACAATCTCTTTCAAAGAGGTGAAGTAAATCAGCTGGCAGTGCATCCAGCCAAATCATGCTCTGGTGGACACCTTTGTTGGCAAGGGCATCAACAACAGTATTTGCTTCACGGAAGACATGTGTGGCAATGTAGTCAATCTCTTGAAGCGAATTCAGGAAATTCATCCAACGCGTAGTGAGAGGCCAGGAGAGATGAATAACTCCGTTCCAAATGGCTTGAACAATGGTGGTAGAATCACTTTCAATCCACAGTTTTCTCCATCCTCTTTGGAGAGAAAAATCAACAGCATGGATGACTCATAACATCTCCGCTTCAATGGATGAGGCAATCCCACACCCACTGTAGAAGCAACCTTGGCAATGGTCAGCAGAATCTCTAAAAATTGACCCATAGATGGTAGGTCCAGGGTTGCCTTTTGATGCACTGTCGACATTCACTTTAATCCAATCCGGCATCAGGGGTTGCCAGAATACTTCAAAGGGGTGCTTGGTCTTCGGGAAAATACCTGGGACACGGATACGTCTGAGGATCTCGAAGTCTCCAATATAATTGCTACAACAATCTTTTTGAATTGAGGAAACTTCATGCATCGCAATGAGAATTCGAGATTTTCCTACATTGAGACTGAAAGAGTGATTATTATGGATAAGATCGTTTCTTACATACCAAATTTCATGTAGTAGTTCCGCCACTGCCGCAAGAAACAAATTTTTGACTTGATGAGAGGCTTCATGTTTAGTAAATTTCTTCAAAAGTAAACAAATCAGGTCAGATAAGGACCATGAACAATTAAAAATCTCAAATATGTAGTTCCATAGAGCCGAGGCCATAGCACAAGACAAGAAAATATTATCATAATCCTCCCTATGTGATTACATAAATGACATTTTGAGCAATGTTGAATGCCAAAGGCTTGAAGTTGAGTTTCATTGGGAAATATATTGTGAGAAATACGCAAAATAAGGGTGAACCTAGAGGGTTTGATCCAAGTATTATTTAAGGTGCTCACCCATTTATAATTAGGTTCATTGCCAGAGAAGTTGTGCATGTAGAAATTTTTCGGGTCAAGTATGCCATTGGGAGCAGGTTCCCAAACAAGGAAGTCCCCAGAAATGGAGAAGGTATAATTTTCAATGATTTGAGCAATGCTATTGGAGAGATCATGCCTATGAAGCTGCATAACATATTTAATAGTATGGCTGGTGTCTACATGAGTGTTATTAGGTGGTAGCATAGAAATTAAAGGATTACCCATCCAGTTGTCACACCAGAATTTAATGTTGGAGTCAGCGCTGACCATCCATCTAGAGTTAGCCATAATCTTCTGATAAGAGTTTCTAATAGACGGCCAGATCGAGGAGTTAATGAAATTAAAATTTCCTTTTAAAAGTTTATTTAGGAATCTATGATTTAAAAATTCAGAAGCTTTAGAGTTTCTATTAATGAGACGCCAGTGAATCTCGGTTGCAGGGCATCATTGAACAGTTTTAAGTTTTTGATGTCAATGCCTCCATTATCAAGAGGCTTACAAAAGGTCTTCCATGGGATGGTGATGAGTTTCCTTTCAAAGATACTTCCCGTCCAAATGAAATTTTTTATATAGGTATTGATTTTATGGAAAGTAACTATGGGCCATTTATAAATCATGAGTGAGTAAACCAACTTAGAGACAATGGTTGATTTGACAAGACAAATTCGACCAGCCATGGACAGGGATTTCCCCTTCCAAGTAGAGAGTTGATTTATGATTTGATCAGTGATATTAGAGAAATAAAATGATTTAGGATGTCCCCAGAAAATCGGGATGCCTAAGTACGTGAAGGGAAAGAAACCTTATTTAATTCCAAGGTTATTGGTGATAGTGGTTTTCCTTCTAACAGGGAAATTTTTTCCAAAGAAAATATGAGATTTGTTTCAGGAAATAGTTTGGCCAGAAATGTTCTCGTAATGAGAGATAGCTTGCTTAAGACATTGAATATTTCTTTGATCTCCCTTTAAAAACAAAATAATATCATCAGCATAGAGGAGGTGAGTGGGGACATTGAGGTTTCTAGAGGCTTGAATGGGTTTAAGTTTATTTTGATCGACCAGATTATGAATGAGTCTGCTAAAGTAGTCTTCCGCAATAACAAACAGAATGGCCGAAAGAGGATCTCCCTGTCTAACACCTTTAGAACATTTGAAAAAACCTCGAGGGGTGCCATTTATTAATATAGAAATGATATCAGATTGAAATAAGGTCTTGATTCTCTTGATAAAAATCTCATGAAAACCAAAGTTTTTCAAGACTCCAAATATAAATCCCCAATCAATGGTATCGAAGGATTTTTTAATATCAATCTTGATGGAAACACAACCTCATCTATTTTTTTTATTGAGGATTTTGGTACATTATGATGCAAGACAAATGCAGTCTTGGATGGATCTGTTTTTGATGAAGCCAAACTGATTCCATGAAACAATTTTGTTGCAAATCAGAACCAATCTGTTGGAAATGATTTTGGTAATGATCTTGTATAGGGTATTGATAAGAGCAATCAGTCTAAATTGATGAATTTCTGAAGCATTATCAACCTTAGGTATTAAGATGGGGAATTGAGCATTGATACCCTGAGGAAGAGATCTGTGAGTGAAAAAGGACCTTACCAGTTTACAAACATCTGAACGAAGGGTGTCCCAGCGATTTTGATATAAACCATTGTTAAAGCCATCCGGTCCGGGAGCACTATCTGGATTTAAGCTAAAGATAGTGTCTTTAATTTTATGCTCCAATGGAATAGCTAAGAGAGAGTCATTGTCTTTCTCATCCACCATTAAGGGAATAATATTGGGATCGAGATCAATGTTTATCTCAGGGCCATTGAAAATGTCATTAAAGTAAGAGACAACATGATCTGAGATGGCCTCTTCTGAGTCAATGATCAAGTCACTATGAATCAGTTTAGTAAGTGGATGATTGGCTTTTCTGGTTCTTTGGAGAGAGTTATAAAAATTAGTATTTCTATCCCCATCAGTCAGCCATCTGGTCTTAAACATTTTCTTCTGAATTTTATCCTTGAAGGTGAGTAAAGTGTTTAGCTTAAGAGCTGTATTGACCTCCAGTTGAGGGTCAAGGGTAAAATTAGATTTGGTACTATGATTTTGGATTTGATTAAGATCATCTTCAAGAGAGGTGATGTCAGAATCCATTTGCAAGCTCTTGATTTTACACCAACCTTTGAGAGCTTGTTTTAAAATTTTCAATTTGAAGATACAGGAAAAAGAGTCATGATGATGGTTCATATAATTACAAGTGTTATTAATCAAAGTGACATAGTCAAGGTCTAGATACCAAGCATTATTTAATTTGAAAGGAAGGGGAGTTTTGCGTTCATTAGATAAAGAGCTGAGTAAGATGGGATGATGGTCAGAATTGAGTCTAGGAAGCATTATAAAAGAGACATTATCCCAGATGTCCAGGGCCTTCATGTTAACAAAGGCCCTGTCAAGCTTATTGGCAACAGTTTTATTATAATGTCTTCTATACCAAGTGTATTTCTCCCCAGTAAGGTTAACTTCAAAGAGATTACAGTCTTCAATAGTAGCTCTAAATTCTCTTGTGGATATAGAAAGATGTGAGGGTCCAATATTTTCAGTGGGACTAAGAATAGCATTGAAGTCACCACTAATCACCCACAGATCCTGAATTGAGTTAGCCATGTCAAGAAGATCTTGCCAAAGATTTCTTATTTGCTGATACCTATTATTGGCATAGACCATCGTTCAATAGATGTGCTGATCATTCCAGATAAAATCACAATCGAAATGTTGTTCAGCGGTTTTAAAAACATTGATGTTTTTAAGGGAGGAGTGATAAAAGATTCACATAGAGTCCATCAAAGGACCATTTTTGTAGTATCCTAAGAAGTTGTAATGAAGAGAGCCAAGTCTCGTGAAATTAGGATTGAAATTGACCTTGGGTTCATAGATGGAAAACAACTGAGGTTTATGAGTGTTTAAGAGCCTCTTAAGAGTTATGGAGGTGTCATTGTTGGCAATGCCTTGGCAGTTCCAAAATAGGAGATTCATTTTTACTTAAGTTTTGGGTTAGAACCCCTTTTCTTGGATTTCCCAGAATTCTTCTTCCTCTTAGATCTTCTAATAAGAGGGGGGGAAGTAGATTCTGATTTGTTCTCAATTGATATGAAATTGGAAGTTGAGGAGTTAAGCATAGCAGGCCCAACAGAATGAACCGAAAAAGTGGTATCAGGAGTTACAGGTTGAGTAGAACAATTCTGAGTGTGTTCTGGATCTGTTTTTTTCGCAGGATCAGCATTAGGTTTTAGTGCTCCAGTTGAGTCCGAAGCAGATTTGTGTTTAGGGGAAAGGAGATTAGGGGATTTAGTCAAGGGAGAGGGGGAGTCATCGAGCATAGAGAGAGAAGAAGGGGTGAAAAGATGTAACTGTCTATAAGAATAGTCCTACTACCCTAAGGGGGGTGTGGATGTCTCCCTGTGGGGGTAATCAGACATAGGTAAGACATGAAAAGATTTTCTAGTAGAGGGGGGGGGTCAGGAGCATGCAAATCAGAGCATAATACAATAGAAACAGTGTTAACATTTGCCTCAATCTGCATGATTTAAATAGGATATACATCCTGCTCAATCATAATCGATTTTTTAGGGACAGTGATAAGTGTTTTAGCAGCAGAATCATTAACATCAGTAAGAGTTTAAGTAGGGACATTGTTGTGGTTCTCATTGATGTGCATGTCAGAAACAGATTTTGTGATCTTGGCAGTCATATTAGAGTTCACACAGGCAGTAGTATTACTATTATCAGCAGAATCATGTGGAATAATAACTAAGTTACCTTTTTCTGGTGATTTTTTTAAGTTACCAGGTAAATCAGTGGGGTCATCACGAGAGGAGGGGTCCTCTTGCTGACTTTCTGTAACATTCAGATATTTGAGATCTGTCCCAGCCCCATCCAGACCAGATGCAGTTCTAGAGTTCTCAATGATCCTGCAAGAAGTCATCTTCGAAGCAGAGGCATTATGTGCAGGGTCATTAGGAGTCAAAAGGGGGGAAATGGGGGGCTTATTGCTGTTAATAGTAGTTCCATTTACCTGAAAGTTGTTAGAAGTTTCAGCCCCCATATTTTCTTCTTCTTCCACTAATTTTCCCCATGATTTATCCTCAAGGGAGGCAAAGCTATTAGATTTCATGACCCAAACATCATGTTTCTTAATAGGTGGGTCATTTTTCTCTATCATAGCTTTACCTTTCTTATTATGTTTGATTTCTTTCCAATCATTTGCAATAGGGGGTCAACTTTATTTCTAACCACTCTACAGTTATCAACATTGTGCCCTATCAATTTGCAGACCTCACAAAAAGGAGGTTTCCTTTCATATTCTACCCTGATATCAGTTCTATAATTGGGAGCATTGAAGTTTATGACCAAAGGAAGTTCAGAAGCTAAATTCACCTCAACCATGATTCTAGCAAAAAGTCCAAGGTCTCCATTCAACGTTCTATGGTCAATTTTAATGGGAGAACCTATGTAGGAAGCTATGTCATTTAAGATCTTAGGGTGCCAAAAGAACCAGTTAAGACCATGAATACGAATCCAGACATGTGCTAAAGAGTTCCTATGTGTGTGAGGATTAAAAGAGACATCCCAATCTGAAATTCTAAGGAGACCTTGTTTAAGATGAATATTACCTACTCTACAAACCTGTTCGAGTTTCTCATGAGAGTTGAGAAGAATATGATAATACCCTTTGCCGATGGGGATCATCTTCTAATTGGCCGAATTCCAGTAATGTGCAATTCTGCTTTTGAGATCTGTTAGAGACTAGGGTCTGTCACCTGTGCTATAGACGACGCGACCAAGAACCGAGTATTTGCACAATGATTCCCTTTGCTTCAGCACTTCGAGAGCACCTTTGCATTGATTATTATGAGATTAATTAAATCAAAATTAAGAGAAAGTATAAACTACCCCATATCGATGATTTATTTGACCAACTCGGAGGAGCTCGATGCTTCATAAATATTTACCTTCGATCTATATATCATCAGATAAGGTTTAAGAGGGAAGATATTTCCAAGATAACATTCCTTATGAAGTATGGATGGTATAAATTTAGAGTGATTCCATTTGGACTTAAGAATTATCCTGCTATCTTGATGTATCTAATTAATAGAGTCTTTAGAGTCTACCTTGATCATTTTTTGGTTGTATTTATAGAATATATTATTATATATTCAATGATAAAGGTCATGAATGAAGAACATTTGAAGTCTATGTTAAAGACCCTGAGAAAAAACAAAATGTATACCAAATTTAGAAAGTGTAAATTTTGGTGATATAAAGTATAATTCTTCTATATGGTAATCACAAGGAATGGAATATATAGGGATGCTTCAAAAAAGGGTTTGGGTTTTACCCTCACGAAAAATGATGAGTCAATTTCTTATGCTTCAAGCTAACTAAAGAATCGTGATCCAAATTACCCAACTCATAATTTAGAGTTTGAATAATGATCCTTGCATTAAGGATTTAGTGACATTATCATTGTAGATAAAAGTGTGATATATACACTAATCATAAGATCTTGTAATATATATTAATATGGAAGTAATTGAATATTGGATAAAGGATATGGTTGGAATTGATAAAATATTATGAATTATAAATACATTAATACCCATGGAAGGAAAATAAGGTGGTTTATGCTATGAATAGGAATTGACATTCCACTCTATCGATGGTGTGGATTGAAAAGGACCAAATACTCATGGATTTATAGAGGATGAGTCTTGAAGTCCAAATGAGAGGAAATAAATACTATCTAACCCAACTAAATACTCAAAATTCCATTCACATAAAGATTAAATAATCCCAAAACAATGATGTCGACCTATAGAAAATGGTAGAAAATATTTTGGACTCCAACTTTGATAAAGATAGGGTTATAAGGATTTTAACTCTGATATCTATTCCATTAAAATCATAATTGAAGTCAAAAATTTTGGATGATGCTCATAGATCATCTATTGTTATTCATTCAAGAAGCATGAAGATTTACATATATAAATAAAAACTTTTGGTGCGATTATATAAAGAGTGAAATTTAATAATATGTATCATGATGCTTGGTATTCTTGTATGGTAAAGATAAATAAAAAAAATTAAGGTTTTGTTGTAACCATTACTCATACTAGTATGAAAAAGGGAAAACATCACACTTTACTTGGTTATAGGGCTCCCCAAAATGAATAAAGGTTATAATTATATTTTGGTTATAGTCGATATCCTTAAAAATTCATCATGGTTTATTTCCATCAAAGAATATTTATCCCTTGACCAATTCACAAATATATATGTAAGGGAAGTGGTGAGGCTTCATGGAGTACCATTATACATTGTATAAGAAAGGGATATGAGGTTTACCAGGAGTTTATAGAGAAGTTGTTAGAGAGCATGGAGACCAAGTCGAGACTCGTCACTACTTATCATCCATAGATAGATGGTCACTCTGAGTGGAAAATTCAAACTCTATAGGATATGTTGATATCTTGTTCGATGGATTTCCAAGGATGTTGGGATCCACACTTACCGTAGTAAAGTTAAAATATAAAAATAGTTTCCATTATAGAATACAAATTGAACTATATGATATATAGGACTACAACATACTTGGATGAAGTTAGAAAAAGGATGCTTATATGTTCTGACATTTTTTAAGAAATGATGAAGAAGGTACAAAAACTTCAACAAAATATGAAACTGGACAAATTTTATAGAAGTGTTATGAAAATAATCATTTATGAGATATATATTTTTAAGTTCTTAATAATGTGTTCCTTTTAATATCTCTATAGATGAAAGTTATGAGATTTGGGAAGAAATAAAAGTTGAGCCCTAGATATATTTTTCCCTTAAATATCCTTGATCATGTTGGGTTTATAGCATAAAACATAGGACTGCCTCCATACCTATCTCATGTTCATGATGTGTTACACATATCTCTTTTTATGAATTAAATTACAGATCCATCACAGGTATAGATATCAAAAGTTTTACAACTCGAAAATGTCCTTTTATGTGAAGAACAACCTGTGAAAATCTAAAATCGAAGAGACAATGTGATAAGAAAAAAATAAAACCCATATATTCAATGTTATATATTGAATTCATAAGTTTTAGGAGGCTACATGTGAACCTGAGGATGTGATGAGGAAAAATTAACCTCACTGGTTTCCCCCCCCCCCATGTAAGAAACTTTTGAGGATGAAATTATTTTTAAGTGGGTATAATGTAATGACCTGAGTTTCTCTTCCTAAAATAAATACTATTTATGATAGCTTAATAAACACAATAAACTAAAATGAAAAAAAATATTCCATTGTAAGGTAACTATGTAATTGGTATGTATAAATAGTGGTAACATGACAATTATATATATATATAAAGAAGAATAAAAAAATGAAATTTACATTAAGTATCAAATCACTTAGTACAACTATGTAATTAATAAAATATATTTCTAAAATATATTTATAATATATTTTTATGTGAATGGGGTATTAACACTAGATTAATATGTAATTTATAGAAAAAATAATAACTTATATACAAAAATACCTTTTCCTACAAAAATAGTTTTCGCTATATTTTATGTTTTTAATTAAAAATTAAATTTTAAAAATTTTAGGATGTAAATTTTAAAAATTTAAAATATTTTTTGGATTCAAATGTTTTATATTATCATAACATGTTTTTTTTGTTTTCTAAAATGGTTTATTTTTAACTGAATAGTTAAAAATATTATTTTTACAAATAACAGGTCTTTTATTACATTATTGGCATAAAAGTATTAATTAAGAATTCATGAAAACTTGTTATAATAATAAAAATATAATTTATAATTGAGTTTATAATTTAAAAAATAATAAATTTTAATCCCATATTGGACATTTTATAATTTAAGTTATATTTTTTAAAAAATGTTTTTTTAATACACTATATATTTAGTATTTTAAAATTTAATTTAATCACATTTAAAAATTGAATAAAAAGCATATTTTAAATTTGGAGTAATTTTTTCTAAATTATATAATTATCATACTTTTATTTTTAGGCATACAAGATTAACTACTTAGGTAAAAACTAATTATCGTGGTGAAAACCAACATGGTAAAAATGAGTAACCTAAGAGAAAAAGGGTCGAAAAAGTTAAAACAATGTTTTGATTTAGTGGTTGAGGTGTATAAAAACAATTTACCTTCTCCTACCTATTATTTTTTATTTTTTTAACCACTTCCATTGAGATTGACTTCCCACTATTGAAAATTTCTATGCATTTACAAAAAATCCACCCCTTTTATTTATAAAATGGGCACTTCTTTACTCACTTACCCTCACAAAAAAACCCCTTATGTTCATCCCAAAATCTATCTAAATATCTCCCATAAACTCTTATAGACCTTAAGTATTTTAAGTTCCACTAAAAATACCATCCCTCGAAGGTTTAACCACCTTCAGAAAAGAGAAAATCCATGAACATATGTATAAGTTCATTACCTATCTTTAACTTTTCTATTTCTTTATATGATTTTATTCTTCCTAAAATTTCATTTCACCATCTTAAAATTATTAAATCAGTATCATTATTATACTAGTATGCTATTATAATGAAGGTACAAACCTTAACCACCCTCCCATTTCAATTAAAAAAATGAAATTGTGAATCTTGCGTTGTGTGGACTACGCCTCTACGAATACATGTGTTTCATTTCACTTCACTTAAAAAATTGATGGTTTTATATTATATATGATTATTATATATGATATATATATATATAATATCTAGAAGTAATATATATCATTAAAATTGTTCTTTTAGGATAACATAAAAAGTGATGAGGGTCATAAGGTAATGCATCGATATCGGTAAATAACCCAAACCTAGTTCATATCTATTTTCATATTCATGAAACATGAATAAAACTCCCATGTAATGGAATTATAACATAATAAGACATTATATAGGGCATTAAGACTTTGTATGGTTTTTATTTAGATTCAAGAATTTTTGGTTAGTTACTCAGATAGTTTGGGGTAGGTGGAAAATTCTAGGTTCACCACAGACAACAACATACCATAGAAGTGGGTGAGCCTAAAATGGAGGGATTATAAGAATTTTTGGGCTAGTTAAAACCTAAGAGACTTTATATAAAACTAATCCTGAGAGACCTTACTTCACTATGGTCCTTGGTGTGGTGAGCCTAAAATGGAATAGGTTTTTTGCAATAGGCCAGGGTGGGTGGTCGTGTTTCACCTCTTGAGTGTTGGTATATCAATGGAACCATGATCGTGTAGGCTTCACCAGTCCATAGTGACAGTCAAACCCATTTTTAATCTATCGTTTCATGCACTAATTCTTATGAGATGAGTTATGCTTCCACATATGGTCTTTATAAGAGATTTTCATGTGGTTTTTTATTAATAATTACCTATTATAAACCTATAATTCCTCCTTTTAAATTTTATTTCAATTTTTTATATTTAGGGAGATCCCTTGGATGACTTAAAGCTGGCCTCTTGTGTATTTGTTTTGGGAGGTTGGTTATTGTTTTTGGAGTCAAAATGTCTCTTAATTCTAAGTGTTAAATCAATCATAAGGGGTAGGTAGAATCTAAACCTCTCCACTATTTATACAATTAGATTTCTTGGATTTCATATCTATAATTCGGTGATTTTTAATAAAATCCAATATTGTATATTAGTTTTAAAATATTGGGTTCCTTGGATTTATATTTTATGTACAACTTAGTTGAAAATGTCTTTTGTTTTAAATAAATATTGTTGACCATTCTGGAAGCCTTGTTTTAATGTTTTTAGAATGAAATTTTTATTTTAATTCCTTTTTAAAAATTATTAAAAGTTTTTGTTTTGATAAAAATAATTATGGAATATGGTCTTGGCATAAATGGTAGCGTTTTTTCAAATTTCATTGTATGAGGTTGTGTTGGTACAAATATGGTTCTCAGAGCTATACTAAAGGTACATGGGGATTTATCACCTTGTAACGAATTAGTGAAGGATGAAAAACCACTCATTATTATGGAACTATCATTCAACATGCATGTGTATGTGTGTTTGTGTGAAACATGTATGGGTATTCCAAGTGTAAGGAAATAATAAAGAGGGTGATTTAGTTTAATTATTTTGTTTAAATTGTATTTCTTATGGTAAACTGATTTGATATTCCCACACACTATTTGGTATAATGGTGAGCTCACTTTTCTCTATTCCTAGTGGAATGTGTTGGGAAGTATCTTAGGGAAATACTACTAGGTATGATCACTCACACCTATATTTTCACTTTGTGGAATATGCATGCATTTTTCTTTATGACACAAGTAAAGGAAAGGTCATGTATTTCTCTAGTGGGGAATCATGATGATACTTCCTTAGGATAGTGTTTTTAGCATGGATGTTCTTCCATGTATTGGTTGGAGAGATTCCACATTGGTGTTTCAGGGTCTATATGATTTTGGTTTTCTTGAGATTCATTTTAATGATTTATTATAGAAAATCTAATGTTATTATTTTATTTCATTTTATTTTGAGTTGTAATTTTTATACATCATACATCATATAGTTGGATTAGTTGTTTTTATTTTGAATTGAAATGTTGTGTTAATTTTAAAAATGGTAAATCATCCCATAATTTATAGGTAATCACTTTTAATTTATTTCTAGTGTTGGGGATGTCACCTAAGGTTGTTGGAACCATGGACATTCTATGCAACAATTGGAGTGTGGTTTGTGTTTGTTGTCAATCCTCATTGGAAGTTTAGAATATTTCATAGTAAAGTGATCATATTGTTCAAGCATACAACAGTATTGAAGGTGGTATCATTTCCCAGTGTTTGCCAAATTTTTCGGCCTGAAAATCAGAAAATGAAGACATGGATTGTTTGTAAAAGGAGGTGCACGTAAAGAGGAAGTGGTGCACGAAAAATGTGGGATGTGCACGAAATATTTGAGTTGTGCATAAAAAACAGCAGGGTGCGCAAAATAGTGGAGCGAGGTTTTTTGTGCAAGTAGTGTTTTAGAATCAGAACGTCGAAAAATGGAAAAGGCATGGGCTGCGCAAAAAACCGAGAGATGAGTGCAAAAAATTGTACATGTGCGAGATATTACGCGCCGAATGAGAGGTTTGTCGCGCCACAGGGGGTTTTGCGCATGGGGGTATGAGACACCTATAAATAAGAGGTGACCCCCATCATTCCATACGGCTGAAGACTTAGAGAAGATCCAGGTGATGATTCACATTAAAGGCTCCCGAAAAGGGAGATGTGCGAAAAATTCTGAGCTGTGCGAAATATTCCGAGTATTGCCAAAAATTCCATCTTGCGCGAAAAATTCCGGGCTTCGCGAAAAATTTAGAGTTGCACGAAAAATTCCGAGCTGCACGAAAAAAGAGAGGTTGCATGAAAAAGAAATAAAGTTGCGTGAAATATTTTTCCACTCAGAAAACATTTATTGCGAAAGTGAGAACTGGTGCGCAAAGGGTAAGTGCTACACAAAATCATCAGTGCAACATGTTTTCATGTTATGATTATCTGGTTCAGTGTTTCAATGTGTTCAAGAGAATAAATTCAGGAAATCGATGCAAGCATAGTGTCGTGCTGAGTAGAGAAAAATACTTTAATGTAAATCTATTGAAGAGACCTTCACGTTTATAAACTGAGTGGGTCTTCACCAAAGGCTCTGAGCTAGAGGGAGTCAACGGGAGTGACCCAAGGGATGCAATAGGCTATCCCTGAGCATTTGTAAAGGTATTGAGCCTGGGACAGAGTGAATATTCTTGAACCTTTGTAATCCACAACTTGTGAAGAATAGTGGAATTAGGTATGACCGACACACTGTCGGCGTATGTTCCATGGATGTAGCCCTTTGTGGTGAACCAAGTAAAAGTGTTGTTTCATATCATTTCTTTTAGTTGGTTGACAAATATAACAAGTTCCTACTAATGGAGGAACAAGATACACAACTTTAAAAAGAAAAATTTGATACCCTGATTCACCCCTCCCCTCTTAGGGTGTTCCGGGGTCCTTCAAGTGGTATCAAAGGAAGGTTTCCGGTGTTTGATCTGTCTTATACCGCCATGGAAAATTCATCCTGTGTTAAGAAATTTCCCCTCTTTGATGGAAGTAATTTTTTGATTTGGAAGAACAGAATGAGATCTCATCTAAGTTCCCTTGGAATGGAAGTTATTGTTTCCACTATATAATGTATACATGTTACTAATCCAACATGGCTGGCTATGACTGAGTCAAATAGGAAAATTCTTGATGCAGATGCTAAAACACAAAATTCTCTCACCACAACCCTTTCTGATCAGATCTATCTAAAAGTGATGAGTTGCACCTCATAAAAGTCCATGTTGGATAAACTTGAAAATATTTATGAATGAGATAGCAAAGTGAAGGAGGAAAAACTAAAAGTCCTGCACAATAGGTTCGATGATCTGAAGATGCATCCTTATGAGAATGCAGACTCCTTCAATCGAATTACAGAAGTGGTTGGAGCAATTCGGGGTCTAGGAGAAGAAATCAAATACATTGAAATTGTGAAGTAAATATTGAGAAGACTTCCACCCCGGTATAATTCAAAGGAGTCAGCCCTTGAGGAAATAGATCTTTCCAAACATTCTCTAGATGATCCACTAAGTAACATGGTGGCTTATGAAATGAGAGTCAAACCCAAAGATTCTACGACTCGAGTGAGCAAGGAAATGGAATTCAAATCCTTTGATAAACTGAAAATATCAAAAGATATTAGTGGTGATGATGATGAGTAAAAAGAAATTATTTCTCTCATTGCAAAGAAGTTCCAGAAGGGAGAAGGTAAATTCAAAGGGAAGTTACCTCTAGCTTGCTTTCGTTGTGGCAAAGTTGGTTACATTGCCTCTCAGTGCTTAAAAAAGATCGATGATGGGAATAGTGATGATGAAAACATTGAGAAGCCTAGGAAAAGGTTTTTCAAAATGGGATAATTCAAATCAAGAAATAAAGTACCAAAGAATAGTTTTGTTTGTGAAGAGGAATATGATGATAATGAATTTTTTGATGAAGAAGAACCAGAATTTAAAACTGGAAACCATGCTTCCATGATGGCCATTGTTGAAAAATCAGAAGATACTGGTGGAGAAAATCAGTTGACAACTAGTTCCAATCCTGGGTTGCAACTTAAGGATGCTATTAGTAAGCTTAAAATTAAATGTAAGAGTTGAAATAAGTGGAAATAAATTGTTGAATAATCAACCAAATATGTTGATCAACATGAAACTTAAATTGAATGATAAGAATAATTTATGAAGGTACAGTCTAAAATACTTGAAAGAAATGATGATGTAGTGGATCTAAAGCTGATAATTGAATAATAGGAAAAGGTCATCAATGAAATCACCTCCAGACTAGAGGATAAGTCCAAGACTGTTGAGCATCTTGAGGAGGAAGTTGTTACTCTTAAGAGTAAACTTGAGAGAGATTCAATTTCAAAAGAATCTAGGAATAAAATATAGTTTGGAAGGTTCTCATATGATGAGATATTAGAGATATGAAAACGTGGATCTAATGGAGTTTAAAAGATTTTAAGTGGTCAAAGACCCACTTCCATGGGAAATAGTGGAATCGGTTGTGAGGCTAAATCATCAAATGCTACAAACAAAGGGGACTGAAATAAAGGAAAGCTAAAACTATGTCATGGCGAAAAGTCTCCTGAAGTACTAAAAAAGAAACCTCCAATTCAATCTAAAAGAAGAGTTGAAGACTATGCTCGAGCCTCCAAGAATAACAGGCATTTAAACTATTATCCCACAAAAGAAGTAATGAGGATAAAAAAAGTTAGAAGACATTTCCTCTCATAAAGTGTCAGTTTTGTGGATATCTAGGCCATACCATGTCTTACTGCGAAGAGGCAAGAAGCTATTTGAATGAAGAAGATATGGGAGTTCAACAAAGGATAAAAAATTCATATCCTAATTATTTTAGAAGAAAAAATTTCTGTGGATATTGTTTTCATTATCCTAACATTGGTCATAAGTTGATTGCATGCATAGAAGGGACATGAACACCTCATACCGTAGTTTGAGACAAGTCAAAGCTTGTGAAAAAGACAGTGTGTCTCTTGTAAATATGTTTACTCCTCTAGAAGAAGACTTCGACTATGAAGAACCCATCTACTCGGATGAGAGAATTGAAAGGCCAATAGTGTTCTATACTCAATCCAATGTCTCATGGAAAGAAAAGAAGAAAATTGAAAAATCCAACCTTGTAGAGGTGGTCCTCAAAGCTACAAAAAGAAACAGCACCTGGATTCTGGATAGCGGTTGTTCATCACATATGATAGGTAATGTAGACCTATTAACGAATAATAAGAAAAAGGTCGATGGAACAGCACAGTTCGGTAACGATGGTGCATTGAAAATAAAAGGTTGTGGAAGTACTGAGCTAGATAATGGAGAACTAAAGAAAACTGAAGTTCTTTATGTGGATGGTCCTCATCACAATCTTCTAAATGTAATTCAACTCTGTGAATCAGGACTTATAGTCACTTTCAATCAGAAAGGATGATCTAGAAATGGAAATATAGGAAATTCACTTATGAAAGGATGTATAACAGAAGGAAACCTGTATTAGGTTTATAGTAAAGAAAACATCTATTACAGGACTATTGAAGAATAAAACAACTTGTGGCATCAGAGACTAGGGCACATAAATCAACAACACATGGAGAAAATATAAAAAATGAATATTTTCATGGACATTCCCAACCTGAACTGTGAACGTGAAAAGTCTTGTGATTCTTGCATTCATGGGAAGTTGGTCTGTAGTTCATATCGGTCAAAGAAGAAAAGGGCTTCTCATCTTCTTGATCTCATTCATATAGATGTATTTGGGCCGATAAATGTTTTTCAGAACTCATGGAGAAAGGTACTTTTTCCTTTTCATAGATGATTACAGTATAATGGCATGCGTAATGGTTATACATAAGAAACTACAAGTACTTGAATGCATGAAAATATATCATCGAATTGCTGAGAATGATACTGGATGAAAAATAAAAGTATTTCAATCTAACAATGGAGGGGAATACACATCCATTGAATTTGAAAACTGTCTAGAGAAACATGGGATAAAACATGAGGTAGCAGTAGTGAGAACTTCACAACAAACTGGAGTTGCTGAACGCAGGAATTGACAGGTGAACAACATGGCACGAATTATGCTGATTGAGAGTCGTATTCCACAACATTACTGGAAAGTGGTTGTTCAAGATGTAGTGTATATTCAAAATCAAACAGGACTTTATATGGGTGATACCAAGACACCATATGAATTGTGGCATGGAAGGAAGCCCTCTTTAAAATATTTTTGTGTTTTTGGAAGTAAATGCTTCATCCGGAACAAAGAAGGAAATCAAGGGAAATATGGTGACAATGTAGATGAATGAATTTTCCTTGGATACTCAATAAACACCAAAGCCTACAAGTGTTTCAACAAGATATTAATAAAAATTGTGGAAAGTAGTAATGTTAAGATCATTGAAGATAAAACAACAAATGCTTCAAGGATTTCATATACTGATGTGATAGAAAGTGAGGAAGAATGTGAACATGGATAAAATACAGATACAGAAATATAGTAAGGTGTATAAAACACTCAGTAGTCACATCATGATGTTAACTCATAAGAAGAATCTGAAGAATAAACCTTGGCTGGAGAGAATGCAACTGAACCACACAGGAGAAATCGAAGAGCTGATATTGATCCGTCTAACATAATTAGGGGTAGGAGTTCACCCACACAAACAAGGAGGATGAAGAATAACACACAATATGCATTTCTATATGTTGTGGATCCATCCTCATTTGAAGAAGCAGCAAAGGATGAATCTTGGGGGAAAGCCATGAATAAAGAGTTAGATCAGATTGACAAGAATCAGACATATGATCTTGTCCAGAGACCCAAAGGTCACAATGTGATTGGTACAAAATGTATCTTTAAGAACAAGTTTGATTAGCATGGAAGTGTTATTAGAGACAAGTCATGACTGGTATGTAAAGGATACTCTCAGATTGAAGGAGTTGATGTTGAATAAACCTTTGCTCCTGTTTCTAGACTGAAGTCAATCAGGATTTTCCTTTCCATGGAACTTCAAAGAGGATATAAATTATATCAAATGTATGTCATGATTGCATTCTTGAATGTTTTACTCGAAGAAGAAGTCTAAATTGAACAACTATTGGGTTTTCTTCTAGGTACTGATGAAACTAAGGTTTGAAAACTAAAGAAAGCTCTATATGGTTTGAAGAAGGCACCACGAGCATGGTATTCTCGGCTGGACTCTTATCTCAAGAAGATGGAATTCAAAAGAGGAGTAGTATATCACAATCTATATGTGAATAATTCTCCAAAAGATCAGTTCATGGTTCTAGTCTACATCGATGATATTATATTTGGTGGGAGCAGGCAGAAATCATTGGATGAATTTTCCAATCACATGAAATCAGAATTTGAAATGTCTATGATTGGGGAGCTCACATATTTCTTGACGCTGCAGGTGATTCAAAAGAAGGTTTACACTTTCATTTCTCAGGAAAAGTATACAAGAGAGCTACTGAAGAAATTTAATATGCAAGACTCCAAACCAATTTCAACTCTGATTGCAGTTGGAACCCAACATGGAAAGCATGAGGATGGGACATCTGTAGACGCTACAATGTACTTGAGGATAATTGAGACCCTATTGTACCTGAAAGTGACATGTCTAGATATTTTCTTTTCCACATGTCTAGCAGCCCACTTTCAGAGTAATCCAAAGGAGGAACATATGGCAGCTGTAAAAAGAATCATAATGTATATTAAAGGTACTCATAATTGTGGCTTATAATTTGCTGCAGAAAGGGATAGTGAATTATAAATATTTTCTAATGTTAACTGGGCTAGAGATGTAGTGGACAGAAAGTACACCAGTGGTGGAGTATTCTATATTGGGAATAACTGTGTTGGATGATTGAGAAAGAAACAAGAAAGTACTTCTCTTAGTACTGCTGAAGATGAGTATATCTCCGACACAAAGGAATACACTCAACTGATATGGATGAAGCAACAACTAACAGATATTGGTGATGAGGTGAAGCAACCAATGGTGATTTACTGTGATGACAAGATCGTAATTGATCTTACAAAGAATCCGGTTCGGCATTCTCGTACAAAACTTATTGAAATTAGGTATCACTTTATCAAAGAGAAATTTGAGCAAGGTGTGATTAGAATGGATCATGTGGGAATTGATGAGCAAGTGGCTGATATCCTAACCAAGCCACTGTCAGCAGCTATGTTTGAGAAACATCGGTTGAACCTCGGTGTTCAGCCACCTCCTAGTGCATGCAGAGATTACAAAGTACCCCTCTCACTAGTTATGTTAACTAATTTTAATCTATTTATTGATGTGATGAAGGTTTGTGGGGGAGATACTATCCAAGGGAGTGTCTTTTGAGATGAACAATAAACAATTACCGGTCTTTGGGTTTCTTGTCAATGGGGGAGAAAGGAATAAATTCAGGCTTGTTTAGGCATGACATGGACATGTAATACTTCTGTGACACAGTGAGAATTCAGTGTCGATGATAGGATTAGAAGGATGGCAAGGAATACATTGGACATGTAATGCTTCTGTGATTTTGTAATAGAATTCTAAAACACGGGAACCCAATTAAAGATTCCTCTATTGTTTTCTACACTGAGCATTGCTCACATAGACTTAGAGTTTTGGAAGAGTTGATTCCTACATTTTTCGTTTTCATGTGGATAATGCTCTATTGAATTTATTTGGTGATTTCCAACAACCCCAAAGGGGGAGATTGTTGGAACCATGTCCATTCAAAGAAAGAATTGGAGTATGGTTTCTGTTTGTTGTTAACCCTCATTGGAAGTTCAGAATATTTCCCAGTAAATTGATCATATAGTTCAAGAAGACAAAAGTATTGAAGGTGCCACTGTTTTTCATGTAAGTAGTGTTTTGGAATCAAAAAGTCGAAAAATGGAAAAGGCTTGGGCTACGCGAAAAACCTCGAGATGTGCGCGAAAAACAGCACCTGCGCGAAATATTACGCGCCGAATCATAGGTTTTTCGCACCACAGGGGGTTTTGCACGTGGGGGTCTGGGATTCCTATAAATAAGAGGTGACCCCCATAATTATGTATGGATGAAGACTTAGAGAATATCCAAGTTCTGATGCGCGTAAAAGGTTTGCGAAAAGGGAGTTGCGCGAAAAATTCTGAGCTGCGTGAAATATTCTGAGTTGCGTGAAAAATTCCGGCTTGCGTGAAATATTCTGGCCTGCGTGAAATATTTAGAGTTGCCCAAAAAGTTATGAGATGCGTGAAAAAGGAGAGGTTATGCAAAAAAGAAATGAAGTTGCACGAAATATTTTTCTACCCGAAAAAAATGTATTGCTGGAAAAAGTGAGAACATGTGCGCAAAGGGTCAGTGCTACGTGAAATCATCAGTGCAACCTGTATGCATGTTCTGATTATCCGGTTCAGTGGTTTAGTGTGTTAAAGAGCATCAATTCAGGACTTCGATGAAAGCATAGTCTCGTGCTGAGTAGAGACAAAGACTTAAATGCAAATCTATTGAAGAGACCTTCACGACTATAAAATAAGTGGGTCTTCACCAAAGGCTGTGAGCTAGGGGAGTCAACGGGAGTGACCCGAGGGATGCAGTAGGCTATCCCTGAGCATTCATAAAGGTAGTGAGCTTGAGATAGAGTGACTATTCCCAAACCTTTTTAATCCACAACTTGTGAAGAATAATGGAATTAGGTACCACTGACACACTGTCAGCATATGCCCCTTGGACGTAGCCCTTTTTGGAGAAGCAAGTAAAAGTGATGTCTCATATTGTTGCTTTTAGTTGGTTGAAATATATAACAAGTTCATACTAAAGTGGGAACAATATCCACAACTTTAAAATGAAAAAGTTGACACCCTGATTCACCCCTCCCCTCTCAAGGTGTTCTGGGGTCCTTCTAAGGTCAGTATCACCTTCAAACTTACCCAAGATAATGGTTTAGTCAGGGATGTTGCAAATGGTATCAGTCTTGGTCAGTCTATAATCATGGAATGGTATCAAGAAGATAAAAAATGTAGAAACTTTAAATTTATATCATAAAATATGTAGCTAACCTATTTAAGTTGAACCTCAAGTTACCACGATTGTTTGGGTAAAAATAATGTGGTCTAGAAGATTATAGGTGTCCTTTCATCTCATATTCATCAGTTTAGTTGGCGAGGGAATAATATCATGAATTAGTAATGAGACTTCCCAATAGGATTAAATTTATCTTGTTATGTTCAATTATTTATGGAAATTTTTTATAATGATCATTGCTTTTGTTGATTAGGAATATTCTAAAGCTTTATTTTCAAATGAGTGATGACTATGTGCTTTTTTTCAAAAGTTAAATCGCACTAGTTAGGTGACCTTGAAACCTTCTAGAGGTGGAAATAGATAATTTGGTTACACTTGAAACATCGGTTAATCAACAACTTTTCCATATCATCATTCAAGTTATTTGTAATGCAAATCAAAATTAAAAATAATGATAAGCATATGGCGGCCTCTGAGTGGCTTCGCACTCTTCTCCCTCCCGCTCTAGGGTTTCCTTCGGCGCCGATTGGGGAGGGGGAGGCCTTTGCGCCGCTTCCAAAAGTGTCTCCCCTTCCCCCTTCTCTTATCCCTTATCTACTTTTCTCTCGTTGCTTCTCGCGTTCCTTCCTCCTCCTTGCCCTTCCCCCCCCCCTTTTTTCCTATTTTCCCCACTCTGGTGTTATGGTTTTTATTTTTCTGGTGCGTCTTCTCCCGGTGGTGGCTTCGTTGGTGGGGATCAGTAGTCTAGACAGGGTCTTGTTTTTCAATAGAGTTCCTTTCGCTCTTACTCTTCCCTGGCTTCTTTGTTCCTTCTCTGCTCTCCCAGTCAGTTTTCTGGGTTGGTTCAAAGAGGCTTTGGTAGGTGATGTTTATTTGGTTGAAGGATCTATAGGGGGAACGCACTTTGTCCTCTTCAATCTGAGCCATGGGGATTCTCACCTTTTGTTGCTTTACGATGGTGTGGTGGCGTCGTTGTTTTATTTCATTGGTGTGCAAGGACTTATGGGGTTTGAGGCAAGCTAAGTCATTCGTTCAGTTTTCTACGGTCCCCAGTGTCAGTGTTGATGGTGCGGTTTCGATGTCGATAGCGTTGGATGGATTTTCCTTCATCTTCTCAACCCCGCCCTTTCTTCAAGGTCCATCACCTTTTCTAGGTTGGTCTGGTGCGATGGTCCATTTGGAGTTTTGTGAGGTGTGGATTGAGCGGTTGACGACGATCTGGGAGGCGATTCTGGTGTTTTCTGTGGAGACTCTGACGCTTGTGCTCTTCTCTGGTTTAGAGGTTCTTCTCACCCTCCCAGGTCGGTTGGGTGCGGTTGCTTTAGAGGAGGCTTTGAGAGGTGTTTGTGTGAGTGGAATGGTGTCCATGGAGCCGCGACTAGTTGATCCTTTCATTGGTTTCTTTTTGGGTGTTCTAGTGATGTCTAAGGTGTATTTTTTGTGGGTGTGTGTTCTTCTATGTTGTGTGTAGAGTGGAAATCGAAGGTGAAGGGTGAATTTGGTGGTAGATGTCAAAGAAGTGTACATTGGTGTCGAGCGACGAGGACCGCGAAGATGGCGTTGGAAGCTCCAACAACACCGGTGATGGATGCTCCATCGATGACGACGGTGGTGGCTCCGAGAAGTGATGATGATGGAGTTGACTGGATTATGATTACGACGTCCGCTCGAATCAAGGTGGGTGAGCGATTTAGTGTCTATGCGACTCAAGGTGGATCTTGTATCAACTCGGAATGATGATGGCTGGGACATGGACTGGAAAGTTGTTTCTGTTTAGGAATTTTGAATTTGAAAGCTCTTGTGGTGGCGTGGGACTTTGGCTTTGGAAAAGGAGGGATGTGAGTTTTTGTATGTGGTTCTATTTTTGAATTTTGTGATGTATTTTGTGTTGTACGGTTACCACTTTTTCTTAAATTGGCTCTTAGAAAGTATCAAAAAAAAGATTTAGAGGAGGATAAGCATATCATTATAGGAAATTTCAGAAACATAATTCAATAATATTTCAAGAGATTCAAAACCTGAAAAGGAATAATTGTGTATTAATATAATGAAATGAATCATCAATTTCCTTAGAATATTTTATGATATAAACTTCCATTTATAAGTACACATTTTGGAAGATCTCACATTCTAATGGCTGTATTTAGCTATCTGAGATAAATTTTACACAGGCCTTATATGGGAAGGATTTGAAGAATTGGTTAACAAAAAATTCTATCATCACACCTTCAAGATAGAAAAATGATATATTTAATTATTATTAAATAATAAAATCTATCAATGATGAAGTATGTGGATAATTTTAACAACTTCGTTAATTTTTCTCCAAAAGTGGATACTAGTGTGTCCTTGAAGACACAAATTTTTGAGTATATACTATGACTAGAAATTCATTCTAAGATTTTTTTTCTAATTATCATTGATTATATGGTGATGGTTAATATATAAAAAATGGATGAAGGTCATATTATTGGGAATATTATTGGGTGAAGTAACTTTATCTATATGGTAATTGGTGGGAAATATAATTCTAGAACCATGTGGAAGAGGTAAACCTGTTAATAATATGATGGAACACCACAAAATCAAACCAATAAATCAATTATATTCCTTCAAAGACCTAGCAATAAGACTGATTTTTTTCATTGTGGTTCACTAAATTATATCAACTGAGATTGTATAACACCACCTTTATAATTTCACAATTATAATAAGATTGGACGTCTCTGGTGTTATTTTTATAACACTACAAATTCAATTATTAGAAATACATATCATGTGTCTCAAAAATCATATGATTCTACTAGATGATCATGTAATAATTATTATTATCCTTAAAATTAAGATAACCAAGGTGATTCCAGAAACACCCCAACTCCACATACAATTAAACCACAACATGGAGGCTAAGAAAAATGGGCAGTATGAAATTTTATGGTGATTATAAAATTATCATAGAAAACCAATCACGTCCTTTGAAAATGTGAGGTACCATTCTTCTCAACTCAGATCTCATGAATGTTATATTTGAAATTGGTGCATCCTAATATTTTGTATCTTCATGGGTTTTTTAACAAATGGAATTTCATATCGGGATGATGTCACACATGATGAGTATTCATACACCTCTCAGGTAACAAGAGTGCATAGGATTTAAAGGTGCAGCTTGTTATATAACAATTTATTGAGCCTGGTTTTATTAGGGTTTTATATTTGGGATATGTATATATTATAATTGATCTTGGGATTATATTGCTCAGTTTTTTCAAGCCCCACATCAATTATTATGCATGATGAGTAATGTTTACATCTCTTAATGGGACAATGCATTACTTTAAAGGAGATTATAATGTGATGGAAGGAAGAGAAGGACCGTTAACACCAATGGTTAGAAATATTTGTTATCAATTTTCAGTAGTCAATTTAAGGTCTAATGGAATAATATAGAGTAGAAAGTTACCTACCATTGTGGATTCTATCTATAAATGATTCTTCAAAATTTCTCAAGTTTTCAACTTGAAAGGGAAAATGAACTTTTGATTGATCTACTTCTAAGAAAAAATACTATTACAATTCTATAATAATGAATGTATCTAAGGGAATTGATGGAATTAAAAGTCCAATTGGATGAATTGGAACGTAAAGGTTCCATAATACCATGTACATCACCTTGGGATTCCCTAGTTCTTTTCTTCAATAATTTGGAAGGTTCATTGTGAATTTGTATTGATTATTGTTAGATAAATCAAGTTATGATAAATAATATATATCTACCACATTCAATTGATGATATTTTTGATAAATTGAAGGGAGAACAATGCTTCTCTAAAAATGAACTGTGCTCAGGGTATCATCAACTTTGGGTTAAGAAATAGGATACTCCAATGATAGATTTCAGGGGTTTTATGGTCATTATGAATATGTGGTTATTCTATTTGGTTTTAAAAATGTACTAATTCATTAATGGTATTAATGAATAGGGGCTTTTAGTGGTACCTAGACTCTTCAATTGTAGTATTTTTGGATGACATTCTGGTGTATTATTGAAGTTATAAAGAACATGAAGAATATTTACAGATTAGGTTGATCATTTTTTAAGCGAATTGATTATATGAAAAATTATCTAAATGTTATTTATGGATACAAGAATTTTGATTCCTTTTCCATGTCATTGCAAGTAAATATATATTATCAGACCCTAAAAAGATAAAATTTGTCATCTCTTAGAAACTGCTAAATAATGTCTTTGAGTTATGCATCTTTTTAGTCTTATCAGGTTTTTATCACTTCATTCTTTAGAAATTCATGAGACTCACCTCTCCTATGGAATTTATCATAAGAAATGGAACTCCATTCCATTATAAAGAGTATTGTAAATGATCTTTTTTTATATTAATATAAGTCTCTCTTTCACACCAATTATAATTTTTTTAGAACCACAGAAAGTTAATGTGGTGTTTTTTTAATGTATCTAGATCTGGACTTAGTTTTGTTATCATGAAATATGATCATGTTACAGAATATGGATCACGATAATTGAGAATTCATGAAAACAATTATCTAACCCATGATTTTTTATTGGCTACAATAGTTTATTCTTTAAAAACATGACATCATTATCTCTTTGGGGATAAATTCATTGTGTTCCTAAACTATAAAAGTTATAAACACATATTTTCATAAAGTGGTTTGAACATGAGACAAATATGATGGAATAAATATCTCCCGATGTTTGAATTTTGTTTTTTTATACACTAGTAAAAGGAAATTATGTGGATAATTATTTAAGCTGAAAGTTGTATAATCAATTGGGTAGAGAATCACATGATCAAAGAAAATTTATTTTGATCATATATAATATGCATTTGGATTTCACTAAGGAAAATGAAGGCACAATTTTATTTTTAGTGACTCACATTATTGATTTGGTAGAGAAAGATATGGATGATGAAATATCATATTAATATTTCCATATAAATATTTCAAAATTCAATGGTGGTTATACCATTGATAGATGGAAACAATATGATAACTCCATGTTTCTTTTTTAATATCGGATATTTTTTCTATGGTCTTTTCAAGAACAACTTATTTTTTTATACCACTATATGAAATAAGCTTTTCATCCTATAGTTAATAAGATTTAAAAGACGTTGTGAACACATTTTTGGTGGTTTATAAGGAAAAGGAATATAGAAGAGTGTTTCTAGATATGCCTCACTTGTTAAAAGGTTAAGGTTAATCACCAAAAACCACCTGGTATGTTGCTATGTTTAACTATAAATATCAGGAAATAGGAGTACATAGCCCTAGATTTTACACAAGTCTACTAGGAATGGTTAAGAAACATGATGTCATATGGGTTACTATGTATTGACTCAAAAAATGTCTCACTTCATCCATATTACTGAATTTAATATAGTATAATACATGGAAAACTCTATATTTGAGGTGTCATAAATTTGGATGGAACACTAATTTTGATCAACTTAGACTAGGATCCTCATTTTACCTCTTATATTTGGTGATATATGTAGAAATATTTGGGTACCCAGTGGACCAGGACCTTTCCTTATCATCTTGAAATAGATTTATAATTAGAATGAAAAATTATAAATGTTATAAAACATGCTATGAGATTGTGTTATGGATTTTTGAGGCTCATGAGAGGATAATATACAATTAATGGAGTTATCTTAAAATAATATATTCCAGGCCTCAATACATATCAATATTTATGAATCATTGTATGGGTTTCCTTTTTAGTCTCTACTTTGTTGGGTAGAGACTGGAGAAACATCATTGTTGAGACCTTGCCTTGTTTATAATATGATTGAGAAAATTCATATGATCTAGAAAAGGGTGGTGAGGGATCAGTGTCATTAGAAATCTTATTTAGATCATCTTCATTGCCAATTATCATTTTATATAGGAGATCATGTGTTCCTAAAATTTTCTCCATGGCCAAGGCATCGACATTTGGGTAAGAATAGTAAATTGTATCCTTGATACTTAAACCCTATTAAAATACAAAAATAGATTAGTGATGTGGAATATCAATTAGATTTACCACCCCATTTTAACTCTATACACATTATATTTCATGTATCTCAATTGAAGAAGTGAAAGCCTAATCTGTACCATGTTATTTAATGGGACCAAGTTAATCTTACACTAATTGATACTTTGCAACATGTTATCATACAAGTTCTAGATAGAAAATAGAAATTGTTATATTGAAATAGTATCTATATAGTGTGAGTTTTATGCCCTGATTGTCATATTTATGAAGATACATGGGAATAGGATAACTCTATGTTGAAAAAATGGATCAAGATGTACCAAATAAATTCCAATCTACAGCTTTATGAGAATGGAAATCCTAATGTTGTGGAGAATTTTGTTCGTCTAAAGTTAAGACAGGAAAAATATCCAAAAGGGAGGTTAATTGCACTTTTGAAAATTATTTTAATAAAAATTTATATCAGATTTATAATCCTAATGCACTAAAAAATAAATAGAACCAAAACATATTAGATTTTATAGTGGTTCAGATATAAATGATCATGCTCCACTTTTCACCCCAATCACAAACAAAGAGAAATGGAACCCACTATTAAAAATATAATGGAATATTAAAATTAATTTTTTTCCACTTCGATACACAAACCAATTTTCAATAATTTTTCCCTTGGAGGCTTAAACCCAAAACATCAGGCCTTTTTAACCCCTAGAGTAACAACTTGACCAATCTACCTTTTCCCCCCGGAGGCACAACCCAAATTCTTAACATTTTGTTTGGAAGTGAGAAACCACAATAATTCATTTTAATTAATAGTACCACCTATTACAATTAAAAATAAAAAATAAAAATAGTAATAATTATAACCACAAAACTAGATGTACAATTTCAGTAACTGAGTGTTGAGGTAGTAGTTAAATCTCCAGCAGTAAAAGATCAAATGTTTTTTAGTTTTACTGGAAGTAGTAGTAGATCACTTGAAAATTAAGAACTTTTATAGTTCAAGTAATATTATACCACTATCATTTATTATTTTTATCAGTTGTAAATATATATAGTTTATTTATTTATATAAAATTTTAAAATTTGAAAACCATTTCAACTTTTATTTTCTCGATGAAAGAATCATGTGTTTAGCTTTAATGAACTACTTCAGAGTTGTCTACGCTTATTTCCCAGATCATATTAAATGTGTATATCATTTATAAATGAAAAATATATATATTTATGAAAAAATGTCTTGATATTATATAAAATAAAAAAAATACACAGTGTAACCTATTAGAAAAATTAATTCAGTAGAAAATAACAAGCACAAATATACTTGGAATAGTCATTGATAATAATTACGATTGGTCCTTCATATTTTTACCGATTTGAAATTTAAAATTTCATTTTCCATAAATTCAGCATGAGTACCAATACACACTCAATCCCATGTTAATCCCATTTAATTATTCATAAAAAAGTTAAAAAAAACTTAAATGGGTTTTATATAATTAGTAAGTTGTTATAAAACAAAGCAAATCGACCCACTGTTGGTGGTGGGGTGGTAAGGGTTTGGGTGGGGTGAGGGGAAGGTCATGGGGTAAAGTCCTTGGGCCTATGATTTACTATAATTTTCTTACTTGCGATTTGTTCTATAGTGTAGGATGGAATCAACCTAGTATAAAACCAAGAAACAAATAATTATATCTATAATAAACTTGTAGAAAATTGAAATGTCAAGAATAATGTAAAACGAAGTATTTTTTCAGGTTCCGATAGAAATTTAAATTACTAGGTAGATAAATCCACATATGGGAATCACATATGGTATTAATGTAGAAACATCATATTGTAAAATCCCATGTCTATTTTACAAAATCAAATTGACATATACAATTTACATAGGAGAATTTACGTAGCCATTTTACATAACTATTTTCAATATGTCCCCAATATTAATTTAGGCTATATTTTTCATGTAATAGAATATCTATATATCCATTTATCATGTAATAAAATTACTCAAATAGGTAATTCACCATGTTAGAATATTCATCACGTATCCAAAAAAATTGATGTATCTGAATATTGAAAGTTGTACACATCTTGACATAAATAATTTTATACTTAAAAAAGTACTTTAAAATGGATAAATAATATTTATATCCTATTTAATTTTATTTATATAATATCATTATATTTAAAAATAATAAATATGAAATTAATTGGACTTCAATATCTCAAATTATCATTAAAATACAATAGAAATTTACTTCTGTAAAACTATAGAATTCAGACAGAAACATGTAGTGAATTTTGACCTAATTTATGACATGAAAATGATCAATTTATAAGTTTTAATTTTCTAATTAAATTTATATAATTTTTTCTGTTACCAACAAAATAATAATAACTTAATTTTGAGTCTTGTAGCCTAATTTATGGTCAAAATACATAATTTCTATGATTCTGGAAAATCAGCTATGTGTAGAATAGTGAAATTGCTACTTAAGAGAATCCTTTTTGTGAATCCATTATGTGGATGATTTTTCTATGTGAATCCATTATGGGGGAATATTAAAAATCACCCAAATTGATATTTTGAGGTCCCAAAAATACTATTTTTCCTTGGAACACTAAACGAAACTTTTAGAACATGTTATGACCAGTCAAAAAATTAAATTTAAATATATTTTATGAAAATAAATATTTTTATCTAATCAATAATAATAATACTGTGTTCAAATTATAATACAAAGTATCAATTCTCTCAAATGAAATAAAACAAATTTATATTTTTAATAAAAAAACATAAAACTGTTCAAAGATCCACTCAACAATTATAAAAACTCCCAATATGAGGTATATTCCTTTTTCTTCTAGTATTTTAAGCCTTTTATGGGTATTATTTGGTTTTGGGGAGATTAGGATAGTTTATTATAGATTTTTTGAGTGGTTGGATAATTTTTTGTTCACAATGGGAAATAGAACACCATGGAGGTGGATGTGTTATGCTTGATGTGTTCCTATACAACAAGGGGAGACCAAAATGGATGGTTCCTGGGCATGGTTGTGGTCATGGTTCCCTAAGAGGATCTTTGTGAAGCATGAACTTAGAGCCCTCACCATTTCATGGTCCACATCATGGTTAGAATAAAATGAACAATGTATTTTCAATAGGATGGGGAATCTGGTCATGTTGCACCTCCTAGGTATTCGAAAATAGCTGGAACCACAATTTGTTTGCCTCCTCTAAGTCATGGTAATAGTGAAACCCATTTTGAATCTATCATTTCATGTGTTTATTCTTTGGGGAGGAGTAATTATTCCACATCTAGTCTTCTTAGGAGAGTTTTTATTTGGGTTTTACCCATAATCGCCTCTTATAACCTTTACATTCCACTTTTTCTAGGTTATTACAAATTTGGAGATTTAGGGTGAGCCCTTAGATGAAAACAAGTTGGTCACTTATGGAGCTATTTTGGGAGGTTTATTATTGGCTCTAGAGTACAATTCACTCTTTATTGTGATTGGGGAAATTGTTCATAAGCTTTATATGGATTCTCTACCTCTCCATTATTTTTGGAATTAGAAGGCTTATATTTATAAAATATCTTATTGTGATTTCCAATAAAATCCCTTGTGGTATATCTATTTTAAAATATTTAGTTCCTTGCCATTATATATTATGTACTGATTATTTAAAAAGGGCATGTGTTATAAAGAAATATTGTTTAAAATTTGTGGAATCCTTATTTTAATGGTTTGAGAGTGAAATTTTTATTTCAATGATTTTGTGAAAATTAAGAAAAGATTTGGTTTTGATAAAAAATAAATGTGGAATATGGTATTTGAATATATGGAAATGTGAGTTGATATTTCATTATATTGTCCTTGGTGCTCGATTACATAATGGATGAACATGGGGATTAATCACATTGTGATGACTTCATGAAGGACAACAAATTTCTCATGAGTATTAAATTTTTATTTAGAATGAATGTATGTGTGTATCTGTGTGAAACATGGATGGGTAAGTTTAGTAGAAGGAAAGAATAAACAAAATAATTTCATTTAGTTGTTTTTGTGAAACTATTTTTATTATGGTAAAATGATTTTATATTCTCACCCATTGTTTTTATAACTGTGAGCTAAATTTTTTATAGTCCTAGTGTAATGTGTTTGGAAGCCTCTTACTAAAATCCTAATGGTAATGATTTTGAACCCCTTGTATATTCACTTTGGTGTATATGTAGGCATTTTTCTTCGAGACATAGGTAAATGAAATGTATCACATTTCTATTTGGGACCATCATGATGCTACTTCCGTAGGATGGTGATTATATCTTAGAGGTTCTTCCATGGAGTGATTGGAGTGATGCCACACCAGTTTTGTTGACTCGGGATTCCCTTTAGTGTTCTTGACCCATCATGTCATGACTTGTTGTTTCTACTTTGAGATTATTTGTTTTATTGGTTTTTATCCTTATTTTTAATGTCTATAACTCATTAATTATATAGTGTATTTGTTTTTTTAGTTTTATTTTGACATATTGTGTTAAGTTTAAAAATGGGAAATCATCCCTCAATGTTTAGGAAAAACATTGGTATTTATTGGCATCATTTGGTGTCTTGGGGATGTCACCTAGTATAGTGAACCAAGCTTAACATATTTTTATATTACACCATTTCAAATATATATTCACTACATTATAATAATATAAGCTTAGAGATTTAAATATTTCTCTACCTTTTGAAACTTAGAAAAAAAATCTTCTATTCTAGTGAAAGATATTCAATATATATCATAAATATCTCCACCATTAGTACTTCTACCTAAAACCTTTATTCATAACCTGAAGAAAGGAAACATAATAAGGGTTGAGCTCACATGCCCAGTAAGGGTAAATAAATGAAATATGTAAGCATAATATTAACAAAGGGTGTGGAACTTGATCACAACATTTAATGATCATAACCTATATATTAGATATCTTAATAAAGATTGTAAACTCATAAGACATGAATAATAATAGAATTAGGATCATAAGTCATGAAAGCACAATATAGGATTAAAACATGGAATTTGTGCAATGTGTATTAAAATAGTTACATTTAGGTCATATATACCTACCAAGACCATTATATCATCATAGGATTGGGCTACGACCTATGTACCTACTTTGGTCTTGGGATAACAACCCATGTACCCTCTTACTTTTGGGCTTGGGCTAGAGCCCATGTACTTTCTTGTTTTCAGGCCTAAGATACAAACAGTGCACCCTTTTACTTCTAGGCTTAGGATACAACCCACGAACCTTCTGTTTTTTAGGATTATGCTACAACTCATGTATCCTCTGAGATTATATACAACATATCATTACCCAATTCATTAGAGGTAGATATAGGTCCCACCCATCTCATAATAAAATCAATCTTCAACAATATAATAAAACATTCATCATATCATGACTCATAAAAAGAGATAGGTTTTATAAACATCAAATTGTAACCCATGAAATGAAATGGTTATCATTAAAATTTCATCACATCAAAACCTATGAAAAGAGATAGGTTTCAAAATCACTTCAGGAAATCATAACCCATGAAAAGAAGCATGTTTCAAAATCAAAAAACATATGGAAGTTAAATTGGTGTCGTAAGCATCATTCCATTAAAACATAAACCATTCAAGAAAGAATATGAATGTTACCTTTGAATATTTTCCCAGAAGGGCATGACTAATATCAATGGCTATTATCTTAGATGGAAAATAATTTTGAAATCTCTTTCAAAAACATTTCATGAGGAAAATAACATTTTTTCTTTGAAAAATTCTTTTTAATACATAAAACCATTTGAAAATCCTTTTTCTAAAAAAATACCTTGAAATCTTATAAACAAGACATGAAATCATTTTTAAAACATTTTTGCATGGAAACTTATAAAATAAGAATCAATACATTTTAAAACTCTTTTTCTTTGAAAAAAATTCAAAAACAAATAAATAAAGCTTGTAAATGTTTTGAAAATCATTTTACAAGAAAACATATGAAAGAAGATTGAATTTTTTTGAAAACTATTTCTTATAAAATAATTTAAAAACATATAAGGAAATATTTAAAATGTTTTTAAAACCTTTTTATATGAAAACATATGAATAGTGCTTGAGAATGTTTTGAAAACCATTTCCTTCAAAATACTATGAAAACTTATAAATAAGGATTGAAAACAATTTTCCTTGAAAACTTACAAAAGAATTTTGAAAAAATTTTGAAAACAAATTTCCATGAAAATATTTTCTTAAAAAGTAACCTTTTAAAAATGAGAAGGAATCTTCTAAGAAATGACGACAGGTAAATCCGTACAAGTTGTACGAGGTAAAAAGAACATTCCTTTTTCATGGTAAAAAGGTTAGAAAAATGCCCTACTCAAAAAGAGACAATAATATATATTTGAAAATATTAGTAAAATAAAAAAGTATAAAACTTTATTTTAAATAGTATAGTATAATGGTACAATATTCATAGAAACACTTTCTTGAAAACATGCTTTTGAAAGGACATAGATTTCCGACCAAATAGAGGGTAATGTCAGGATTTCTTAAAAACACTTTCTTGACCATATTATGTACCAAAGGGTGGAAGAAACTATACCAATATATGAATAAATCATTTATAAGAATATTATTACAAAAGTAATTAATTTTATTGAGATATGGATCATAATATTTCATGAAAGGAAGCATGAACATAAACAATCTTGAAAACCAATGAGATTGACTTAATGAAATATTATAACTTTGTAACATGGGATCATACACTCCATGTAAGAAAAATAAATTAAATGAAATTTATAATATACTTAAAATAATGAAATTCATGATATAAATTTTAAAATGGATGTATATATACCTTGGAATAGAATTTGGGTGCATAAAAAACATGAGTCTCAAAGAAGGAAAATTGGGACAAAACTATTTCACCGATTTTGTAACTTTTGAAACATAAACCCCATGAAAGAAATATCATAAAATTGATAAGATAATACCCATAAATTTAATTATAATATATATATAATACAATCATTGGAATCATATACACCACATAAAAGGAAGGTGTGGAAAACATAGCATGTATCTCACGAAAATAAAAGGTGAGGTCAAACCCCCTTACCTGGTGTCTTGACTGTCATCGTACTCGTTCAAACCACATGTATAATAAATATAAATTTATAATAAATATTTAAAAAACCATACTACTATATCTAATACCAAATATGGTTTGATTATGACCTTATATTACCTTCTTTATAACTATCCTATGTAAAGGTTTCACTTTGGATAATATTCGCTTTATTCTTTGCATCTGTCTTAATTTGTTATATGATTGGTCCTTATGCTTATATCATAATTCCAGAATTCAAAAAATTATATAAATATTTTTATATACATTATATTTTTATTATAATAATATATATAATATTGAAGTATGAAATTGAATACACTATTCATGGAGACGGTAAGTCGTACGTATGTATGAACATTGATTCCGTTTTTATTGGCGTATTAAAAGATAGATAAAAAATTAAATATATATATATATATATATATATTTATATAGTATAAAATAATAAAATTATAATTATAATTTTATATATATCATATAATTTCACTAAAATCTTCCTTAATACATTCCATGTAGTGTGTAAACAAATCACATCGCTTTGAGGGGTCGGTAGTCAACCCTTCCTCAAACGAAATTATCTTATTTACAGCAAATGGAAAGTAAAAAAGATATGTGTTGTAAAAGGAATAAAGAATATTAAATAAATAATAAATAATATATATATATATATATATATTCCATCATAATTTCCACCATAATAGGCGATAAAATAAAAATGAAGAATCATCATTTAGTGAGGCGGTAGTTTACCATACACAAAAACTGTATGTTTGATACCCAGTAGATGGAGGTGTGTGTAACTGTAGGTAAAACCCTTTGAATAAATACATATAGGTATATTTATGATACTTATTTTGTTATAAAATAATTTAATAAAGATATTCTAGGGGGTGGATAAATAAAATGAAATAAATGATCTTGGGAGAACAAGTCACCTCTTAATCGGATAACTCCTATTGGTTTGGGTAAAAAGACTTCCTCAGATTTCTTTTTTCCCCAAAGTAAGGCTTAATGGAGTAATATAGGGATGTTCTGAAGTTTATATAGAAGAGTTTTTCTAATCCTAAGTGGTTTTAAAGGATTTATTAATAGGAATATGTGGTTTCCTTTTATAGGTAAGGGAAAGGACTCACTTTGTATTTTTGAAAACAGGTTAGGTGTACCCATGTTTTTACATAAAAAAGTCATAAAAAACCAAAAACCTCAATAATGGTATATTAATTTACGAATGAAGGCCATAAAATGGGTGTTGGACAAGTTTAAAAGTCACTTAGGGTCTTAATTTTAAGTTTTATTCCTTTGTTAAGCTTAGCATTACCTTAATCGATGTAATTAATTTTAATTACTTTCACTAATATTTTTGGGAAAAAAATAAGTTGAACTTATTATACATTATAAATTATTCCTATTCCCAATATGGAGTTCATTTTTACAAATTATAATCACATAATTTTTAGAAATTAATTTAAAATTAATGACATAGTCTGGTAGATAATGGGGGTTTTTAAAGTACAAACATTCAAAATTTTGCTAAGTTTTTGTACGAAATTTCATAGTGAAATTGATCACAATGACCTAAATTAAATTATCTGATAAATATTATCTCAATGACCTAATTAAACTAAAATTAAATATTTTTAACAATTCATTAAAAAATCAAATCAAATAGAAAAATACCAAAAAATTATCCTAACCTAATTTTTATTTTTTAATTTAAAAGAGGAAGTTTATTTTGACATACTAAGTCTATAAAATTTCAAAAATTTGGATTTCAATTGGGTTCTCCATTAAAAGGAGGTAAAACTACCTTTATAAGAAATATAAGTTTTCATGCATAAAATTTGGTTTGTTGTTATCTTATGTCTATAAAATATATTGGATGAATATCAAAAATATTTTGTTGAATATATAAAATCTATATTACATTAATATCACTCACTAGTTTTAATTAATTTTATTTATTAGGTTAAAATAGCTTTGTGGCTATAAAAATAATAATATTTTCCTTTATATTCAATCAATTTTCATATTCATTTGTAATTAATTATTAACCTATGAATTCAAATTATATTTGTGAAAACCACGTATTTTCATAAATTAGTCAATATTATTCATAACTTTTAATTTAATAGCTAGGTGATATCTTATTATTTTAAATTATAACATTCTATTAATATACTATTGTTCAGTAGTAATCATCCATGTGTATTATGCAAGCCATTGAGGAATGTCATTCTTGCATGTAATGCAAGATAACTTTGGTGTTCCATATAGAGTTAGATAAAATTTATATTGTGTGTAGTGCTTTATTAACTTGGTGTTTCTTATTTGGCAAGCCAAACCTAGTTCTTTAATATAAAATGAACTATTTTTAGTGTAGCGTGAAATGGAAAATAATAAAAAGAATAAATTAATTTGTAAAAAATAATTCAAAAAATATACGGCTGCTATATTCTAACCCCCTTAAAATTAATTTCCCCCTCTAAATTCTACTTGTTTACAAAAGGTTTAATACTTGAAAGTTTAATTCATAGGAACCCACATCATAGAAATGAATAATAAAACATCCCTTAAAAAAGGAATGTTGGAACCATAATGGCTAACCAAAGTAACACATAACTAGGTTTCCCTATAGGGGAACATTGGTGGAAAGTGGAAAAATATACATGTAAGAAAAATATAACTATCAAGTTATGATGGATATTGATTGAGAAAAATGTTAGAATAAAGTTAACAATCATAAATCTATAAATCTACGATGAACTAAGGGACCAACTGATTCATCTAAAATGGAGGTACTAGGATAAATTTTTTGATTTCAAGATCCTTTTTCTTAAAGTTAAATAATTTCATGAAAATATATTCTTTATTTATATCAGGAAAACCTCTCCCGTTATTGTTACATGATCCACTCCACCTATTTCTCTAAAAAGTAAGGTGAATTTTTCATTCCTAAAGTAGTAACAGATCATGAGATCTGTTATATACAATCCCATCTGTCATCAGTTATCATCAACACCATATTTTTATAACATATTATCCAATATGAATAAATCCTCATGTGGTAAGATAATACTTTATTCTAAAAAATGACATCCAAATTTTAACTTAATCTTTCCATAAATTGTTAATCTCATAACCCTTATAAAATATGAAAATTCAATGATTTAGAAAGAAATTCATGAAGTCAACTTAACATTGATCCCCCATATTTCATCACATATAAAATATATGAATACCTTCATCATTAATTATCTTGAAAACATTTTCAAAATCTGAATTTCTATAAATCCTTATTGAAAACATACATGCTTCCAAAAGATAATTCACCCTTTATTCCTTAAATATGCTCTTATCTTTAAAAAACCCTTTTCTATTGGAATCTTGGGTTCATCCTTGTAAACCTAGGAAATCATCATGATTTTGTTAATCCAAAATTCATGTAAAGAGATAATAAATTCTTAGACTCCTAAAAATTTCCACTAAAGGATCAATAATATTTTCATAGGTCTTATTTTTACCAAATCCCACAGGAAATTTCCCACTCTGGAGATCCCCAATTACCATGGATCACTTCATCCACTATGATTGAATATGTTTTCCCTTTTTTCCTTTATCTTTAGAGGTTTTTGGAACTGGTCACCATTATTAATCCTTGGATTTGGGTACTTTTTGGCGAAATTCCCAAACACCCTACAATTTAAACACTGAAGTGTTGGAGGTTCATCCTAAAGAGTTTTCTCATTATTTTAATAATTATATAACTTTTTAAAATCACTTCAGTATTCAGACACTTGATATCCTTCCTTCCCACACATAAAACGTTTACTAATCTCATTAATAAAATTCCCACCGTTCTTATTTCTACACTTAGAGCACAAAGTAAAGCTCATCTTCTTATCTCCATGGTTTTTTATTATCCTTTGAACTGCATCTTCCTCTTCTTGTTAAATCAATGAGATTGATACATAACTCCAACCTCAATTTCAACTTTTATTTCATAATGAACAATATCTTAATATCTAAAAATGTTTATTATGTCCAACACCCTTTTGGGACATGGCTTTATGCCACTGAAGAACCTATAAATATTACTTTCTATTTGGATGATAATTCCAGAAGCGTACCTCAAATGTCTTGTTAAATTATCCTCATAGGCACCAACAGATTCATCATCTTTTTTCTTCAATTGAAGAAACTCTTTTTCCATCTTCATGAGAATTAGTTAAGGAACGTACTTATTGAATATTATGTTCTTGAACTCATTCAAATCTATGGATTCAATTTCATCTTGGTTCCTCATATTCTTGATTAGAGTCCCCCACTGGTCTGATTCACCTTCTAATCTATAAAAATATTGAATGACTTTCTCATGATCCAAACAATAAAGAATAGAGAATATATTTTAAGTGGTATTGATCTAATGCTTAGAAATAAGTGGATCAGAAGACCCACTAAAATAAGGTAGATGTATCCTCATGAAGGACTCAAAAGAATATTTTCCCCTTCTTTGATCATTTATAAGTTCATCATGATCCATAGCTTGATAAAACTGTGTGATCATAGAAACAAGTTTTTTCATTCCATATCCCATATAATTTGGATCCTCAAAAGAAAAATCTTTGCATTTTCCTTCAAAATCACCATTAATGTGGTTCCTTTAGGTTACATCCATTTACTAAATCCAAAAATCATAGAGTAAGAAACAATTATCTTAGTGAGGAATGACTCCTATAATGGCCCAAAGTCATTAATTTTTTATTGATTTTGATAATCCACCTTTTAATGGGTGAGGTGGAACCTCTACAAGGCCCGTAGGCGTATGTATTACATGGACTGTATGCCTTAGAGGAATTCATTGCCTGTAGGCTTCAAACATTACATACAACCCAGACCAACTACTTGGAACTGCTCCTCCCCAGCATCTTCATCATGAAATCAGCTATCCACGTTCGCATGGTTGCTTAGCTAGGCTTTCTCGTGCATGCATAGTCTTGTCCCGATGGTAGGCTCTATACCCTCTCATTCTTGAAATCCGTATAGCTTCTTCTATGGTGAATGCTCCATGCTCCTCCTCCTTCTAAAGTTTGTTCCTTTGTAGGTTGTCTGGTTTTCATCTATACTTAAGGTAGCCCGAAGCCCTTGAGGTAGCCTGAAGGCCTTACTGACCTGAAGGCCTGGGTGACCTGAAGGCCTTAAAGGACTCAAGGACCAAATTTATTTCCTGAAGTCCCAAACCGGGGAATAATCCCAACTTCTACAGTGCCAAACAGTGCATGTTACAGTTCCCGCTACAGTACCTACTACAGTTCTGCATAGTTCCTACTAAATTTTTGCTATAGTACCTACTACAATAGTTCTACAGTACTTAGAAATTATCCTCCTCATGGATTTGATCTTGGGTCTCCTAGATGCACTTAAGGAGTCCTCTCCAACTGGGCTGAGGCTCATGTGCTCTTAGTGAGGAACCACATAATCACAAAAAAGTCACTTATAGGATGCCTAAATTATGGAACCTTAATTAATCTATGAAACCTTAGGTTTTTCCTAGGTTATTCATAGAAAACTTCTATTTAAATCCATCATGAGGGTTCAGAAGAGTTTGTGAATTCCCAAAGAATATCCCCCCGGAGTGTCAAACTAGGTGCGCAACAAGACACATTTTTGTGTACCAGATTACCTCGAGTTAGGCCCAAAACATCTTTCCAGAGTTGTTACTCCTAGTTAAATCTATAAAAGAGCAACATACACTTGTATTATCTAGATAGGGATATATTTATAGGAAACCACTCACTCTATCCTTTACCAAAATTCCCTGACATTTTCCAAAACATTAACTTGTCCTTATATTTATCCTTAGATACATCCCTAGACATATACCTATAAATATACCTTGGGATATCACTAAATATTTATCATCCTAGTTTTAAAATGTCAAATAAACATTTCCTTTGATACCAACTATATCGGCCCAGGCATAACATACATAGATATTATACCATTTCAGATGAATATTCAATACATTATAATAATACATGGTCAAGGACTATAATATTTTAGTTTATTTGGAAACATGGAGACACAAATATTATATCCTTGTGAATATTCTTAAATATATCCCCTAAATATCTCCACCTTCAGTACTTATGCCAAAAATATATATTCATAACCTGGGGAAAGGAAACATAAGAAGGGGTGAGCTCAGATGCTTAGTAAGGGTAAATAAAGTAAATGTGTAATCATAACATGAACAAAGGTTATAGAAAATGAGCATAACATTTGAATATCATACCCTATATATTAGAGATCATAAAAAATATTGGAAATCTATATGACATGGATCATAATATAATTATGTCCATAAGTACTGAAAGCACAACATAGGAGTAAAACATGGAATTTGTGGCATACATATAAGAATAGAAAATTTTATGTCTAGGATGCCCTCCAAGACCTTTATGACATTATAGGATTGGATATAACATGTGTACCTACTTTGGGATTGGGATAATAACCCACATACCCTCTTACCTTTAGTCTTAGTCTACAACCAATGTAACATCTTGTTTTTTGGTTTGGGGTACAACCCATGAATGCTCTTACGTTTAGACTTGATCTACAACCCATGTACATTTTTGTTCTCAGCATTGGGATACAACCCATGTATCCTCTAAGCTCATATACAACTTATCATTAAACAATTCATTGTAAGTAGATATAGGTCTGATCCATATCATAATAAAATTATTCATACATGTTCCATAGGGTAATAAAACATTTGTCATATCATGACTCATAAAAAGAGATAGGTTTTATAAAAGTCAAATCATAACCCATGAAATGAAATTGTTATCATTAACATTTCATCACATCATAACCTACAAAACGATATAGGATTCATAATAAATTCATAAAAGCATAACCCATGAAAAGAAGTGGGTTTCAAAATCATAGAACCCATGGAAGTGAAATGGGTGTCTTAAGCATCATTTAGTTAAAACAAAAACCATTCAAGAAAGAATATGAATTTAACCTTTAAATCTATTCCCATAATTTCATGAGTAACATCAACACATATATCTTAGATGGAAAATAATTTTTAAATATCTTTGAAAAACGTTTCTTAAGGAAAATATACTTTCTTCTTTCAAAAAGGATTGTTTGTACATAAAACAATTTGAAAATAATTTTCTTTAAAAAATACCTTGAAAACATATAAATAATACTTGAAATAATTTTGAAAGCATTTTTCCTTGAAAACATATAAAATAATAATAAAAAAATTTCAAAAACCCCTTTCTTTGAAAACACTTTTAAAACATATAAATAATTATTATAAATTTTTTAAAAAACATTTACTTGAAAACATATGAAAGGACTGTGAAATATTTCTCTAAAAATAATTAAAAAATATATAAGGAAATATTTAAATTTTTGTGAAAACACTTTTACTTGAAAACATGTGAAAGGATATTGAGAATGTTTTGAAACACATTTATATGAAAATACTTTGAAAGCTTATAAACAAGGACTGAAAAAATTTTGAAAACAATTTTCCTTGAAAACTTATAAAAGAAGATTGAATACATTTTGAAAACCATTTTCCTTGAAAAATAACTTCTAAAGAAAATATTGAAAATTAACCTTTTAAAATTGAAAATGATACTTCAAAGAAATGATGATGGGTAAATTGGTACATGTCGTATGAGGTAAAAAGAACATTCCTTTTTCCCAGTAAAATGGTTAGAAAAAATTGATTGTTCGGAAAGAAAAAAAACGATTCCTTTGAAAATATTGGTGAAATAACAAAAGGGTAAAAATTTATTTTAAATATTATAGGAAATGGTAAAATATTCTTTGAAACCCTTTTTAGAAAACATTGTTTTTAAGGAACACATATTTCCGACTGAAGAGTGAGTAAATTTGGTCTTTCATAAAAACACACTCTTAACAATATCTTGTACCTAATAGTGGAAGAAATTGTACCAATATATGAATAAATCATTAATAACTATAGGAGAATAAAATTCATGAATTTTCTTGAGATATGGATTGTAATATTTCAACAAAGGAAGCATAAACATAAACAATCTTGAAAAGTGATGAGATTGTCTCAATTAAATATTATAACTTGGTAACTTGGGATCATAAACTCCTTGTAAGAAAAAGAAATTACACAAAACTTGAAATAAGAATAAAAGATTTAAATTCGTGATATAACTTTTAAAATGAAATTATACATACCTCTAAAGATAATTTAGTTGTGTAATGAAACATGAGTCTTAGAGAAGGAAAATTGAGACAGAACTATTTCACCAATTTGGTAAATTTTGAAACTTAAACCCCATGAAAGAAATATCATAAAATGGATATGTGAATAACCATAAATTTTATTTAATGATACATATAATATAAAAATGGTCACTACATACACCACAAAAAAGGAAAGAGTGGTGAACATATCATATATCTCATGGAAATAAAAAGTGAGATGAAATCCCCTTACCCTGTATCTTGACTCCCATCGTACTCATTCAAAATACCAGTATAATAAATATAAACTTAATATAAATATTTGATAAAACCATATTATTATATCTAATACAACATATGGTTTTATTATGACATTATGTTACCCACTTTTTAACCATCATATGTTATGGTTTCACTTCTAATAATATTCTCTTTCTTCTTCGTATGTCTCTTAATTTGTTATATCATTGGTCCTTATACTTATATCATGATTATATAATGTAAAAAATGATATAAATATCATTTATATCCACTATATTTCTATTATAATAATTAAAATAGTAGATAAGTGTAAAATTTAATACACCATTCATGGATACGGTAAGTCAAATGTACGCATGAATGATGTTTCCATTTTTATAATACTATATAAAGAAATAAATAGAATTAAATATATGTATATATGTATATAATATAATTAAATTAGAATTATAATGTTATATATATCATATAATGTCACTGAATCCATCTTTAAAACATTCCATGTAGTGTATGAACAAATCATATCACTTTGAGGGGGTGGTTGTCCACACTTCCTCAAGCAAAATTATCGTATTTAAACCAAATGAAAGGTAAAATTAATATATATGTTGTAAAATTAATAAAAATAAAAATTATAATAAATATAATATATAATATATATAAATATAGTTTTCATCATAATGTCCAACGCAAGAGTTGGTAAAGTAAAAATGAACAATCATTGTTTAGTGAGGTGGTAGTTCATCATACACGTAAACAGTATGTTCGTTACCCATTAGATGGAGGTGTGTGTGAGTCTAGGTCAAAACCATAGCATAAAAATAATATTATATTTAGGATGCTTATTTTTTTATAAAATAATGGAATAAATATATTATAGGGGGTGGATAAATAAAATAAAAAAAAGGATCTTGAGAGAAGACGTTACCTCTTAATTAGTTAACTCCTTTTGGTTTGGGACAAAAAGCTTCCTTATATTGATTTATTCCAAAATTAAGGATTAAATGATTAATGAAAGGAATTATTTAAGTTTATTTGGAATTTATTTTCTGAACCTAATTTGTTTTGAGAGGTGTGAAGAAGAGGGTGAGGTGGTGGTCTTTATAGGGAAGGGAAAGTACTCACTTGGTATTTTTTGAAAACAAGTTAGGTGTAACAACGTTTTTACCAAAACAAAAGTCATAAAAAACAACCAAACTCAATAATGTAAGGTTAATGTCTTAATAATGGCCATAAATTTGCTTTTTGGACTAGTTTATAAGTCATTTTGGGACTTAATTATAAGGTTTAGTCCTTAGTTAAGATTAATTTTACCTTAATTGATGTAATTAATTTTAATAACTTTCACTAATTTTTTTGGTAAAAAGCTTATTTAAACTTATTATAAATTATAAATTATTATTATAATAATTATTAAATACATTTTTCAAATTAAAATCACATAAATGGAAGAAATTAATTTAAAATTAATCTCGTAGTCGGTTCAATAATGAAGGTTTTAAAGAGAAAACAGTCAAAAATTTGATATGTGTTTATACCAAATTTCATAGTTAAATTGATTAAAATGACCTAAATTACATTATATTATAAGAATATTATCTAATTAAAATTTTAAACAAATTTAAAATATAATTAAACTTTATAAATAAATTAGACAAAAACAGTTTTGAACTAAAATTCAGTATTTTAACTATTCATTAAAAAAGGAAACCTTATAGGAAAACAACAAAAAATTATCCTAACCTAATTTTTATGATTCTATTTAAAATATGAAATTAATTTTAACATATTAAGTCTATAAAGGTTTCCAAATTTTGATTTAAAATGGGTTCTCCATTAAAAGGTGGTAAAACTACCTTTATAAAAAAATATAGGCTTTTATGTATAGAATTAGGTTTGTTCTTATATTTTGTCTATAAAATATATTGGTGGAATATGAAAAATATTTAATTGAATATAAAACACATTTATTAAATTAATATAACTCAATTTTTTAATTAATTTTATTTGTGAGGTTAAAATAGCTTTGTGACTATAAAAATAATAATATTTTTCTTTGTATTCAATCTGTTTTCATATTATTTTTTAATTAATTGGTAGCCTATTAATTCATCTTATATTTGTTTAGACCATATGTTTTCATAAATTAGTTAATAAAATTAATAAACCCAAATTTAACGTCTCTTTTATATCTCATTATTTTAAATTATAACATTTTAATGATATGCTATTTTTCGGTAAAAATCGGTCATGCGTGTTATGCAAGCCATCGATAAAATTAATTATTGCATGTAAGACATGATTAACTAGGTGTTTCATATAATGAAATCCAAAAATAGTGATTTAATATAAAATAAAATATTTTCAGTGTTTCATGAAATGAAAAATACTAAAAACATTAAAATAATTCGAAAATAATAATTTACAAAATATCAGGGTGTTACAGTATACCCTCCCTAAAATTAATTTCTCACTTATAATTTGTCTAGGTTATCAAAGGTTTAATACAACAAAGATTCATTCATAGAAACCCACATCATAAAAATTAATAATAAAACTTCCCTTAAAAGTGAATGTTTTAACTATTACGACTACCCAAAGTAACATATAACTCGGTTTCCTAATAATGGGACACAAGTGCGAAGTGGAAACATATACGATAAAGAAAAATATAACTATCATGTTCTGATTGAGAGTGATAAAGAAAAATGTTGAGATAAAGATAACAATTAGACAACTATAAAGTTAAATAATTCTCATAAAAATATATACTTTCATTATTCCAGGACGACCTCACCCTTTGTTGATCCTTGATCCACTACACCTCTTTCTCTAAAAATGAAGGTGAATTTATCATTCCCAAAGTAGTAACAGATCATCACATCCCTAATATTCCATCCCATATTTCATCAGTTATCATTAACACCATGTTTTTATAATAGTTTATCCAATATTCATAAATCCTCATGTGGTATGTTAATACTTTATTCTCACAATCTTTATCCAAATTTTAACTTAATCTTTGCATAAATTGTTAACCTCATAACCCTTCCAAAATTTTAAAATTCAAAGCTTTAGAAATAAATTCATGGAATTATCTTAATATTGATCCCTCTTGTGTCATCACATACCAAAAATGTGAATAAATTTATTAAATATTCACTTGAAAACATGTTCAAAATATGAATTTCCATAAATCCATAATGAAAACATACTTGCTTCCAAAAGATAATTTACCCTTTATTACATAAATAGGCTCCTATCTTTAAAAAAACATTTATTGGATGCTTGGGTTAATCCTTGTAAATCTAGAAAATAAACATGATTTTATTATCCCAAAATTAATGTACAAATATAATCAAGGATTAGACTCATAACAAGTTCAACTAAAGGATCAAAAATATTTTTATAAATCTTATTTTTACAAAATCCCACAAGAAATTCCCCACTATAGAGTTACCCAATTACCATATATCACTTCATCTATTGTGATTTCATATGATTTCCATTAGTCCTTTGAATTTATAGGTTGTTTCTACTGATCACCATTATTAGCACTTGGATTTGGATACTTTTTGGAGAAATTTACAAACACCCTACAATTGAAACATTGAAGTGTGTGAGGTTTATCCAAATGATTTTATCATTATTTTCATCATTATATAAATTTTTTCAATCACTTACTAATTCACCCACTTGATATCCTTCCTTTCCAAACTTAAAAAATTTACTAGTATAATTAATATAATTCCCAAAATTATTTTTTCCACACTTAGAGAACAAAGGAAGTCTCGTCTTTTTATCTCCATGGTTTCTTTTATTTTCCTTTCAACTCTATCTTCCTCTTCTTATTAAAACCCTGAGATTGATATATAACCCCAACCTCCATTTAAATTTTGATTGCACAACACACAAACTCTTCATAGCTACCAAATTATTTAATGGATAATGCCCTTCACAGACTCGAATTTAACCCACTGAATAACCTATCAATATTACTTTCCGATTGGATGATATTTCCATAAGAGTACCTTATAGATGTTGTGAAATTAGCCTCACAGCCACTGAAATATTCATCATCCTTTTGCTTCAACACAAGGAAATCATTTTCCATCTCTATATAAAGAACACGAGGAAAGTACTTATTGAAGAATAAGTTCTCAAAATCATAAAAAAACAAGGATTTAATTTCATCTTTCTTCCTTATATTCTTGATTAGAGTCCTCCACTTGTCTTATTCAACTTTTAACTGATAAACAACCATAATGAATTTCTCATGATCCAAACACTGGAGAAAATATAATATCTTTTCATTGGTACTGATCCAATGTTCAGAGACACGTGGATTATAAGACCCTATTAATGATGGTGGATGTTTTCTCCTGAAAGACTCAACAGAATTTTGTTCCCTCCTTTGATCATTTAGAAGTTCATCGTGATTCATATCTTGAGAAATATGTGTGAGAATAGCATTGAGTTTTTCTATTCTATCTCATAAAGAATTTGAATCATTAAGAGAAAAATCATTTCATTGTCCCTCACAATCACCATTGATGTGGTTCATTTAGGTTCCAACCATTTAATAAATCCAAAAGGCATGGATTAAGAAACAATTATCATGGAGAGGAACCCCCTATCATGAAAAGTAACTTATAGGATGTATAAATTTTGACACCTTCCTTAATCTATGAAACCTTAGGTTTATCCTAGGTTATTCATAGCTAACTTCTGTTTAAATACATCATGAATGTTCATAAAGATTTTGTGAATTCCCAACGCATATCCCTTGGGAGTGTCAAACCAGGTGTGCAAAAAGGCCTGTTTTTTTTTACCAGATTACCTCAAGTCAGGCCTAGAACATATTTTCATATTTTTTTCTCCTAGGTACATCTTTTCCATACCCACATCCACTTATATTATCTAGACATGTACGTATTTCTAGGAAACCACTCAATATATCCTTTAACAAAATTCAATAACATTTTCTTAAAAAATAACTCATCCTTATACTTGTCCTTAGAGACATACCTAGAAATATACTTATAAATATACCTTGTTATATCAAAAAATATTTCTCATCATAGTTTCCGAAGGGTGACTATAAATTTCCTTTGATACCAATTATAGCGACCCATGCTTAACATACATGGATATTACACCATTTCATATGAATATTCAGTAAATTAAAATAATACAGGCTCACAGATTGTAACAGTTTAGTTTCTTTGTAGAATTATAAATAAATTATATCCTAGTGAATGATATTAAACATCTCACATAAATATTTCCACTTTTAGTAATTCTACCCAAATCCTTTCTTCATAGCCTAGGGAAAGGAAACATAATAAGGGGTGATCTCAGATGCTCATTAAGGGTAAAATAAAGGAAATGTGTAAAATTAACATGAACAAAGGGTATGGAACATGAGAATAAATTTAAAATATCATAAAATATATATTAGAGATAATAATAAATATTCTAAATTCATAATACATAGATCATAATACAAATAAGAGCATAAGTCATGAAATCACAACATAGGAGAAAAATATGGAATTTGTGGCATACATATAAGAATATAAAATTTTATGTCAAGGTTATCTACCAATACCTTTATAACATGTTAGTATTATGATATTACCCATGTACATATTTTGGGATTGGGTTAACAACTCATATACCCTATTACTTTTAGTCTTGGGCTACAACCCATGTGCCTTCATGTTTTCAGGCATGGGCTATAACCTGTGCACCCTCTTACATTTAAGCTTGGGCTACAACCCATTTACCTTATTATTTTTTGGTCTTGGTCTATAACTCATGTACTCTCTAATATAATATACAACTTATCATTACCCAACTAATTGGATTGAGATATATGTCTTACCCATCTTATAATAAAATCATTCATATATGTTCCACAATATAATAAAACATTTATAATATCATGACTCATAAAAAGATATAGTTTTCATAAATATAAAATTGTAACCCATGAAATAAAACATATATCATTAACATTTCATCACATAATAACCTATGAAATTATATAGGTTTCATAATCACTTTAGGAAATCATAATCCATGAAAAGAAGCAGGTTTCAAAAGTATAAAACACATGGAAGTGAAATAGGTGACTTAATCATCATTCAATAAAAACATAAACAATCCAATAAAAAATATGAATGGAACCTTTTGATATTTTCCTATAATGTAATTATTAACATCAAAGGTAATTATATTACATGGAAAATAATTTTGAAATCTCTTTCAAAAACGTTTCTTGAGGAAAATTTTCTTTCTTCTTTGAAAAAGGATTTTTAGTACATAAAACCATTTGAAAAAAATTATTCAAAAATAAATTTAAAACTTATAAATAAGCCTTGAAATAATTATGAAAACCATTTTCCTTGAAAACTTTTAAAACAATCTTCAAAAAAATTTAAAATCATTTTTCTTTAAAAACATATAAATACAGCATGTAAATGTTTTCAAAACCATTTTACTTGAAAACATATAAAAATATCTTGAATTTTTTTTGAAAATAATTTCTTTGAAAATAATTTTAACAAATGTAAGGAAATATTGAAAAAAAAATTAAACTTTTTTACTTGAAAACATATTAAAGTATCTTGCAAATTTGTAGAAAACTATTTGTTTGAAAATATTTTTGAAAACTTATAAATAAGGCTTGAAAACATTTTGAAAACAATTTTACTTTAAAATTTATAAATGAAGGTTGAAAAAATTTAAAAAAAACCTTTAAAATCACTTTTAAAAACATTTTTAAAAAAATTACCCTTTTAAAAATGAAAATAAATTTTCAAATAAATGATAGCGGGTAAATCTGTACATGTCGTATGTGGTAAAAAGAACATTACTTTTACATTGTAAAAATGTTAGAAAAATGCCTTGTTCAGAAAGTGACAAGAATATTCCATTGAAAATATTGGTAAAAGAAAAAATTGTAAAATTTTTATTTTATATATTATAGTATAATGGTAAAATATTTTTGGAAATCCTTGTTAGAAAACATGGTTTTAAAGGAACAAATATTTTCAGTCGAAGAGTGGGTAATGTCGGGCTTTTATAAAAACACATTTTTAACTATATTATGTAAAAAAAGTGGAATAAATGCTATCAATATACGATTATATCATTAATAAAAAAAGTAAACTAAGGTTTTGAATGTTATTAAGACATGTATCATAATATTTCATCAAAGAAGTAATAAACATAAAAAATCTTGAAAAGTGATGAGATTGTATCAATGAACGCTTATAACTTGGTAATTTTGGATCATACTCTCCATGTAAGAAAAGGAAATTACATGGAACATAAAATATCATGGAAATAAGTAAATTCATGATATATAATTTAAAATGGAAGTATATCCACTTCAAAAGATAATTTATGTTCATAACAAAACATGATCCTCAAAGAAGACAAATTGAGACAAAACTATTTCACTAATTTGGTAACTTTTGAAACATAAACCCCATGAAAGAAAAATCATAAAATTGATATATGAATAAAACTAAGTATAATTATAATATACATAGAATACAATCATAGGTATTACATTGACCATGCAAATGGAAAGAGTGTCGAACATACCGTGTATCTCACAGAAATAAAAAATGAGATGAAATCCCCTTACCTTGTGTCTTGAATCTCATCGTACTCATTCAAACCAGCTATATAATAAATATAAATTTATTATAAATATTTTAAATAACCATATTATAATATATAATACCATATATGGTTTTATTATGACTTTATATTAACCTCTTGTTAACTACCCTATGTTAAGGTTTCACTTTGGATAATATTTTCTTTGTTCTGCACATGTGTCTAAATTTGTTATATCATTGGTCCTTATACTTATATAATGATTCCAAAATGTAAAACATGATATAAATATCATGAATATCCATTATATTTTAATTATAATAATCTATATAATATTGAATTATGAAATGGAATACACGTTTTATGGAGACGGTAAGGCGTATGTACACATGAATGTTGTTTCCATTTTTATATTCATATTACAGGAAAGAAAGAAAATTAAATACATGTATATATGTATATAATAACATTAAAGTATAATTATAATGTTATATATATCATATAATTTCACTAAACCTTTCTTTAATATATTCCATGTAGTGTGTGAATGAATCACATCTCTTTTAGGGGGCAGTAGTTTACACTTCCTCAAATGAAATTATAATATTTACATCAAGTGGAAAGTAAAAATATATGTGTTGTAATAGGAATAAATAATATTAAATACATAATAAATATAAAATATGTATATATATATATATATATTTTCCATCATAATGTTCACCATTAGAGGTTGTAAAATACAAAATGAACAATCATCATTTAGTGAGGTGGCAGTTCACCGTACACGTAAACTGTATGTTCATTACCCATTAGATTGATGTGTGTGTAAGTGTAAATCAAAACATTACCTTAAAAAATCCTATTATATTTATTATAATTTTTTTATACAATCATGTAATAAATATATTATATGGAGTAGAAAAAAAATAAAAAAAAAGGATCTTGAGAGAATATGTTACCTCTTAATTAGGTAAATTCATTTGGTTTATGCCAAAAAGGATTCCTTGTAATACTTTATTCCCAAAGTAAGGATTAAAGGGGTAAGGGAAATATTTTGGGAAGATTATTGGGTGTATATTGGCCGAAAATAAGTGGTTTAATAGGTGTGAATAAGAGGGAGAGGAGGTGGCCTTTTATAGGGAATGGAAATAACTCACCAGTTATTTTCAAAAACAAGTTAGGTGTACCCAAATTTTAACCTAAAAAAGTCCTAAAAAACAAAAACAAAATCAATAATGGAAGGTTTATGGACAGATAATTACCATAAAATGATTTTTGTACAAGTTTCTATGTCATTATGGGGTTTAAAGTTAAGGATTAGTCCTTAGTTAAACTCAATTTTACTTTAATCGATGTATTTAATTTTAATTACATTCAATAAATTTTTTATCAAAAAAAACTAATATTACCTTATTTGAAATTATAAATTATTATCATTAAAGATATGTAATCCATTTTTAAAAATTATAATCACATAAATGGGAGAAATTAATTTAAAATTATTACCGCAGTCGGGTTGACAGTGCAGGTTTTAAACATTCAAAAGTTTGCTATGTTTTTATACCAAATTTCATCCTAAAATGGATCTCAATGGCCTAAATTACATTAATTGATAAAATTATTATCTAATTAAACATTTAAAATAATTTAAAATATTATTTAACCTTATAAATAAATTATAATAAACATTATTGAACTAAAATTCAATATTTTTAACCATTCATTAAAAAATGAAACCTTACAGAAAAACACCAAAAAATTATCCTAAACTAATTTTCATGTTTTTTTAAAATATTAATTTTATTTTGACATATTAAGTCTATAAAAGTTCCAAAATAGATATGTTAAATGGGTCCTCCCTTAAAAGTTGGTAAAACTACCTTTATAAAAAATATAGGTTTTTATTCATAAAATTGGTTTTATTCTTATCTTATGTATATCAAATATATGGGATGAATATTAAAAATATTTAATTAAATATATAAAATATTTATTAAAATAATATCACTCATTAGTTTTAATTAATTTTATTTTTTAGGTTAAACCAACTTTTTGACTAGAAGAATAATAATATTTCCCTTTATATTCAATCAGTTTTCATATTCATTTCTAATTAATTGGTAACCTATGAATATATCTTATATTTTTTTAAACCAAATATTTTCATAAATTAGTTAATAATGTTCAATACCACTAATTTAATGTCTTTTTAATAACTTATTATTTTAAATTATAACATTTTAATGATATACTATTGTTTGATAAAAATTGGTCATGTGTGTTACGTAAGTCATCAAGGAAAGTAATTGTTATGTGTAAAGAAAGCTAACCTATGCGTTCCGTGTAGAGAAATATAACATTTATGTTTCATTTAGAGAATGATTAAATTGGTTTTGTGTATAACAATGTGACACCCTAATCTTCCACGACACGCTTATCTTTGAATAATACAGCAGAGTGTGTTGTATGCAACTTCGAGTTCTAACAAACACCACAACGAATCAAACTAGCCATTATGAATAGTAATACCTACTTTTTGAAATTTTATAAATTTTATCTTTCAAAATGGACTTCATTTTTGGATTCAAAATATCAAAATTATCCTAGGGTAAATTTATGGTATTTTTCTAAAAACTTACAATTTTTGATGAATAGTGAAAAACACTGAATTATTGGTTATAACCGACTTTTTATTTAAATAATTATTTATTTTAATTTAATTTATTTTAGGTCAAAATAGATACATAATACCTATATATGTTCAATTTAATTCATTGGAGTCAGTTTATAATAATTTTAGACATATAAAAATTTTATTGAACTTTTCACCGTCTTTTACCCATCTCCTTGGAGAAATTGCAAATTCACATAAAACTAAATTTTACGGATTTTGTGAGTGAAATTTCGAAAATCCGAGAGAAAACAGTTAATATAAAGGAGTAAAATATGGTTCAATAAGATAAAAATAATATTTGGTTAATAGTAACTTTTTACTTTTATTTACCACAGTAAAAAGTAAATAGGGTAATTAAGGGTAAAAATGATATTAATATTACCCTAACAAATGTCCTAATTCTATTGTACAAGTGTATCTCGACAAAAAACAACCTTATGAATAAAATATTATCATTTAGGTCCACTTGGATTAGATTAGGACATTTATTATTATTTAATTCAAAGAAGAGTTAAAAGAGTTAAAATCATAGTTTAATTACTAAAACATTTTTAATATAGGGTTATACATAAGATAAATTCTATTATAAATATTCATTAGAAAGATAAAAAAAATTAATACATAATGATAGTTTGTTTATAATTTTTAGAAATTGAATAATTCAATTTATTTATGACACAATGATGATGCATTAATTACCTTATTAGTGAAATATTAAAATAATTAATATTATAAATATCCAAATAAATGTAATTTGAGACTTTTTATGAATTCCACTAATTTTATAGGTTAATATGACATTTTATTATTGATTTAATTAAGTTTTTTATAATTAATCAGGCTGTTATTATTTTCAAAAAAATCAAATTCCAAATAGTGTCAAAATTGACCTAAAAGAGTTTTTAAAAAACAATATTATATTATTAATTCATATTCTATTCCTAAAAATCTAAAGGGAGGCCAAAGGACTTGTATAATGATAGTTGTATCATTAATGGACCACTTGGGGGTCTCTTGGATGTATATAGTATGTTTATTAACTATATAATATAAAAAAACAAAGTGACATGGTAAGTGTCAAACTAATTAACTAAGAGTTAAAACTAAAAGATAAGGTTAATATAATGACCCAAAACTGTCTAAAATCTATTGGTTGAAAGGATTGCGACCCATACCCACCTTAGACTTTGAATAATCCACTTTTGATCCATTAGAAACCGAATATGGATTTATTATAAAATAATATTTCTAGCTTTTCCAAAGGAGCCCCTCACCCCTCTTATAAAAGGGCACTCCCCCTTCTCATTAATTGACACCTTCAAAGCTATTTGGCTCGGCCAAACTCTGCCCAAATATCCCCCCAACTTCTCTCACTTCATCCTAGAGGAATTAGTTTGATCAGAAATCCAAACTAAGGAGCCCCTTTGATCAAATCAAAAGAAAGAACGCTAAGAAGAGGTAACGTCTTCACCACCCTCTTTAAAGTTCCTTTCTTCTTCAACTTCTTATTTCCTTGTTATTTACATTCTAAAGAAATAACTCCAGTATCTTCTATATACTGTGATGTTTTTATAATTATGGAATAAACAAATTCATTATTCTATCCATCCCTTGAATGACATGTCACCATACGTGCGTACGTACGACCTACCGTCTCCACGTTGTGGTGTAATTGTTATTCAATATATTATTATTTAGATGGGTATAATAATGATGTATCATTCATGTAAATATTAAATATAACATGACAATGATTCTGTCTATATGATATACCATCCCATTAATTATTATTTTAATATCAAAAGAATGATATTGTCGCTCGTGGATATGTACGGATTACCTTCTACACGAACGCGATGAGATTCATTCCCCATCAAGAAAAAATTTTATTGGATGATTAAAAATAATATTTAAGGACTTTATTTAATTCTGGATATTAAAAAGATACAATCTATCCATAAAAAACAAGGCTTATATAACAAAACATATAAAATAAAACGAGTAAGTTAACACCCGAAACAACGATAATACTAAGATATTATCAACAAAGCAATATTAAAAATCATATATGATATCATATTAATGTATATGATTCTTGTATAATTTAATAACAATTATTGGACCATTATAAAAGAGGTTTACCAACCCTTGACCAAGGAAAAGTACAAGGTAAGGGTTATTTTACAATCTCTTCATTATCCAAGGTTGTTTATACATAAATATCTACTGGGACCTATTTATCATCCACATCCATGTTTCTTAAAAATTTATTTCAAAACATTCTTAATATTTTACATAATATAGGTTAAAGTCATTTATCCACTTGTTTTACTTTTTATAAGAATTTTATAAAGGAATCTTTCCGTCGTTTTCCAAATAGGGTTCTTTTTAACCATTTCGACAAAGTTAAGGTTAGAATGTCTTTTTTAACATATACGGTGGGCGCGGCTATTTTCCGCCATTATAAAATCATCTAAGTTTCCCTTACATGATTATAAGAATATTTTGAAAGTAAATATTTTATTTTATAATTATGTGACTTTTAAATGATTTCAAAAAAGAGATATTTCCCTCAAATAGTTTTGATTTCATATATGTCAACATCCTTTGATTGATTTTAAGATTATTTGAAGTTGATTTATTATGATACAAAACTTTCATACTGTATTGAAGTTTTTGAGATATGTTTGACAGTGGATGTGTTATTTTTATACCATTAATGGTTTATGGAGAAAGTATTGACATTTCGTATGCTAGTTTTAATACGAATGTTTATGTTATGTTTAATCCTGTTCATATGAGGAATGCATTAGACTTAATAAGTGACAGGTGGAGCCCACTATAGCTCCTCGATGCATCGGTAGGTCTCATGAGACAAACTAGGGTCTTCGCACAAGGCCTTGACAAAACCTTATTTGTAGTCTTGGCACGAGGCCTTGGCTACGTGGTTATGATGGTCTGGCATTCTGCATTCCATCATTATGAATGTGGTTATTAATGTTGCATATGATTATTCGACTAGTATAATATCCATGTGAATAAGTAAATGGAATTATTTCATTTTATCTTTTCCATATTATGTTGAAGTTCAAGTTTAAAAGGCTTTTGTTCTAGTTATACATTGCCTTAAATGTTTATGTTTATTTATGAAAGTTTCCGCTATATTGTTATCCTTACCGAGCATCTGATCTCACCTCTTTCAATGTTTTATTTTTCCCAGAATGTGAAGAATTAATGTATGAATGACCTACAGGGATAGTATGTGGGGATATGAGTGTGGAATATGGAGAGTATGTTGTTGTAGTTTTCATTTTTATGATGTAATGTAAGACTTATATATCTAGTGTTTCCAAGGCTACTAAACCAATCGGTCTTTCGAGATTTGATCTTTCTTGTGATCATGCCAATGTTATGTAATAATGCAACGACTCTGGGTAACTGGGGTTGGGGCATTACAGTTGGTATCAGAGGAAGTTTAGTACAAACCTTGGAAGATGGATTTAGATAAACTCTGATTAAAGCACGTAGACCTAAGATGAACTTTGGGGATTAGTATAGAAAAAATTCATATAATTTTGGTATTGTAGATATTTTGTGAGTTTTTCGAGAAATACATCCCTGTCTGGATACGAGTAGGTAGAGGCGGCTCTGGCATAGATGTACCTAGGGGTAAAACTGAAAAACACCACTTTGAGCTAGACTCGAACGAGAACTAGTGCACGACAATGAGACTTGTTGTACTCTTGGTTACGACACTCCTGGGGGATATGCTTAGGATAATTCTCATTTTCTTTACAAACCATTATGAAGGGTTTATGAGTATATACTTCCTCAAAGAAAACATTTTTATTATTATGGATTATATCCATATATAGTTCAATTTATGTTAAGTATTTTAAATGTATGGAATTATGTATATTGATTCATAAACTGATCTAGTTTATGCCATTATTTAGAAATGGCACCTAGTGGAAGAAATGAAAATCGTATCAATGCATGCACTCCATGTAGGGATTTCCCTCCTGCTCATGATAATTATAGTGGAGTTTGTGATGCAACTGGTGCTGATAAGCTAATCACCATACTGGGACAACTCACTCAGGTTATGAATAATAACCTTACTCGTATGTAACACCTTGATCCGCAGCGTGGAGGATCAATGTTAGATCACTTCATGAGGCAGAAACCACCAACATTCAATGGGAGTAATAATACATTAGTATCTGAGCAATGGATAAGTTCCCTAGAGAAAATATTTCATGCCTTGGTGAGTAGTGAAAGGGAAAAATTTATCATGGCAGTTTACCGCCTCACTGAAGATGCTGATCAATGGTGGTCATTGATTCAAAACACGAAGGAAGATGATGAATTATCAAATATGGAATGGAGGGAGTTCAAAGAGATTTTCTTAGAAAAATACTTTCCACATGACCATTGAGAAGATATGGAAAGACGATTTCTGAGTCTGAGGAAAAAGGAGGATGATAATGTCGCAAAGTATGAGGCTAACTTTACAAAGTTAGCAAGGTATGATAAAGATTATATAATTAACCCAAGAAGTAATATTGATCGTTTCTTTGATGGGTTAAAACCATTTATTCGTCGAGCATTAGTCTCACAATACTTCTCGTTATACGAAGACATTGTCTCATGTGCTATCAAGACGGAAAGGGAATTATTTAAGTCTTACGACTTTAAAGAAAAGAAAGAGAAGGAGAGATCTGCTGATCAATCTGGAAATGTAAATAAGGGGAAGAAGGGAAAAGTTGAATATCAATCCTGTAGTAAATGTGGGAAGAAACACACAGGTACTTTCTTGAAGGGAATGGGTGTCTATTACAAGTGTGGTGAAAAAGGTCACCAAACTCATGATTGCAAAGGGAAGAAGGAATCTACCGATGTTCAGTGATACAATTTCAGGGAGATGGGACATTATTCAAATGAATTATTAAGCGTCAGGGGAACTTTCCTAAAAAAAGTCCAAGGGATCAAGGCCAAGCTTATGTTATCACTACTGCTGAGGTAGAAGCTCCGAAAGACGTGGTGGAAGGTAATTTAATGGTTCCCTCAAGTTTAGAAAATGCATTATTTGATTCTGGATCATCGCATTGTTTCATATATTCCCATTTTGCTCAGAAAATTAGATATTTCCAATTTGATTTAACAAAGGAGTTGTCAGTTAAAACTCCAAAAGGAAGTATCATTGAAACAAAGTTTTGTGAATCATTCCCCATTAGAGCACATAAATGTTCTTTATCTGATGATCTCATTGTCATACCTATGATTGAGTTTGATATAATCCTTGGTATGGATTGTCTTTTGGACAATGATGCGAAGATTTATTTTAAGAAGAAGAAGGTTATGATTTTTGATGATGATGATAAGGAACACCTTATCTTTAGAGTAGAATCATCACCACCTAACTCTTATCTAGATCCACCCCCAGTCACTCAACTAAATTCCATTATCGGAGAGGAAGAGAATGAAATAACTGCGGGTGAGGAAAGGAATGTTCAAATAGAGGATGTACCTATTGTGACAGAATATGTAGATGTGTTTCCGGAGGATTTACCTGGACATCCTCCAGAACAAGAAGTTGAGTTTTCCATTGATTTAATTCCTGGATCAAGGCCTACATCGAAGACCCCTTATAAAATGTCCACTATGGAATTAGTTGAACTAAAGAAACAACTAGAGGAATTGAGTAATAAGGGATTTATTTTACCTAGTATTTCTCCATGGGGATCCCCTGTCCTTTTTATTAAGAAGAAAGATGGATCCATGAGGTTATGTATCGACTACAGGAGAATCAATGATATAACAATAAATAACAAGTATCCCCTAACTCGCATTGATGATTTATTTGACCAACTACATGGAGATAAATACTTTTCAATGATTGACCTTCGATCTGGATATCATTAGTTGTTTGTGAAGAAGGAAGACATTCTGAAGACAACATTTCCAACAAGGTACAGGCATTACGATTTTACAGTAATGCATTTTGGATTGACTAATGCACCCTCTGTATTCATGGATCTAATGAATAGAATTTTCAAGTAATATCTCGATGATTTTGGGGTGTTATTTATTGATGATATCTTTGTATACTCCAAAATCTACGGAGATCATGAAAATCTCTTGCGCATTATCCTGAAGACCCTTAAAAGACATGAATTATATGGGAAGTTTATCAAGTGTGAATTCTGTCTACTGGAGGTTTCTTTTCTTGGACATATTGTCTCTAAGGATGGAATTTCCATTGATCCTTCTAAGACCAAGTCAATCCAAGAATGGCCAGCACTAACAAGTATAACTGAGGTATGTAGTTTTTGTGGTTTGGCAGGTTATTATGGACGTTTCGTCCAGAATTTTGCTCGGTTGGCTAACCCATTAACGAAGCTCACACGTAAAGGGGTTGAATTTTTCTGGACAGAAGAGAGTGAAGAATTTTTTGAAGAACTGAAGAGAAGATTAGTCAATGATCCTATATTTACTCTACCATCAGGGAATGGTGGGTTTGTTATTTATAGTGATGCATCAATAAAAGGACATGCTTGTGTCCTTATGCAGAATGATAGGGTTATTACCTATACATCACGACATCTAAAAATTCATGAGCAAAACTATCCTACTCATGATCTCGAGTTAGCTGTTGTAACCTTTTCCTTGAATACATGGAGACACTACCTCTATGGTGAAAAATGTGATATTTATACTGATCAAAAGAGTTTAAAGTATATTTTCTCACAAAAAGAATTCAACATGAGGAAAAGGAGATGGCTCGAATTACTCAAGGATTATGATTGTACGATACACTACCACCCGGGGAAGGAAAATAAGGTGGAATATTCTTTGAGCAGAAAAGATCATGGAGTTTTGAACATGATGAGAATTGAAAGGGATCCTATTTTCATGAATCTAGTAATGTTGGATATGGGAATCACCATGGAAGGTGAAACATCAATGATTTTTCAAATGGTTTCCAAACCATCTTTAATCGAAAAAATTAAGAGTTATCAGACTGATGATGAAGAATTTTAAAAGAAGATTAAAGCTGTGAATGATGGGAGATTGAGAGACTTTGTGTATGAAGAAGGATTTTTGAAATTCGGGAAGAGACTTTGTGTTCCCGATATACCTGATATAAAAAGGGAATTTTTAGATGATGCTCATAGCTCCAATTTCTCTATACACCATGGGAGCACCAAAATGTATAGATATTTGAAGGAACATTTTTGGTGGGACAAGATGAAGAGGGAGATTGCCGATTTTGTGTCAAGATGTATGGTTTGTCAACAAGTGAAATCTGGAAGGCAACAGCCTGGAGGAGTATTGTAACCTCTTCCCATACCTAAGTGGAAATGGGATAATATCATGATGGACTTTGTCATGGGACTACCAAAGACTCCTAGAAGGAACGATGCAATATGGGTTATTATTGATCGTCTTACCAAGACAACACATTTTCTTGCTATAAGAGAAGATCTACCACTGGAAGTCTAGCAAGACTATATATTAATGAAGTTGTGAAACTTCATAGAGTACCCCTATCGATTGTTTCTAATCGTGATCCTTGTTTTACTTTACGATTCTGGAAGATTCTTCAGAAGGCCTTGGATAATGAACTTCATTTGAGCACTGCCTACCACCCTCAAAAAGATGGACAATCAGAACGGACTATTCAAACCTTAGAAGACATGTTGAGATCATGATCACTAGTCTTTCAGGGTATGTGGGATCAATATTTACCTCTGGTGGAATTTTCATATAACAATATCTTCCATTCAAGTATTCGAATGGCACCATATGAAGCGTTATACGGAAAGAGATGTCGCACACCAACCTGTTGGGATGATGTTGGTGAAAGAAAACTTCTAGGCCTAGAACTGGTGGAGGAAACGATGGAAAAAGTAAAGGTAATCTAAAACCACATCAAAGCAGCTCAAAGTAGGCAGAAGAGCTATGCCGATAACCGAAGGAAATATTTGGAATTTCATGTAGGAGATCATGTTTTCTTGAAGGTATCTCCATGGAAGGGAGTTATATGTTTTGACAAGAAAGGTAAATTGAGTCCTAGGTACATCGGACCTTTCGAAATTCTAGAACGAATTGGGGTTGTAGCTTACCGTTGGACAATTCCGCCAAGTCTCTCCAAAGTTCACGATGTGTTCCACGTATCACTATTGAGAAAATACATGCCTGACCTAACGCATGTACTCACCTATGAGGAATTAGGACCGCAACTCGGTCTCTCTTATTGCGAAGATCCCTTTAGGATACATGATACAAGAGAACATGTGTTGAGAAACCAGACAACTCCTCTGGTAAAAGTTCTATGGAGAAACCATAAGATGGAAGAGGAAACGTGGGAACCCGAGGAACTTATGATGAAGAACCACCCGAGCCTTTTTATGCAGTAATATTCTAGAAATTTCAAGGAAAAAATTATTTGAAGGAGGGGAGAATGTAACACCCTAAGCTTCCACGGCACACTTCTCTTTGAATAATACAGTAGCGTGTGTTGTATGGAACTTCGAGTTCTAACACACACCATAACCAATCAAACTAGCCATTATGAATAGTAATACCTAATTTTTGAAATTTTATAAATTTTATCTTTCAAAATGGACTTCATTTTTGGATTCAGAATATCGAAATTATCCTAGGGTGAATTTTTGGTATTTTTCTAAAAACTTTCAATTATTGATGAATAGTGAAAAACACTAAAATTATTGGTTAAAACCAAATTTTTATTTAAATAATTATTTATTTTATCTAAATTTATTTTAGGTAAAAATAGATACGTAATACCTATATATGTTCAATGTAATTCATTGGAGTCAGTTTATAATAATTTTAGACATATAAAAATTTTATTGAACTTTTCACCGCCTTTTACCCATCTCCTAGGAGAAATTGCAAATTCACATAAAACATAATTTTACCGCTTTTGTGAGTGGAATTTAAAAAATCCTAGAGACACAGTTAATATCAAGGACTAAAATTTGGTTCAATAAGATAAAAATAATTTTTGGTGAATACTAACTTTTTACTTTTATTTACCACGGTAAAAAGTAAATAGGGTAATTAAGGGTAAAAATGATATTAATATTATCCTAACACATGTCATAATTCTATTGGACAAGTGTATATCGACCAGAAACAACCTTAGGAATAAAATATTATCATTTAGGTCCACTTGGATTAGATTAGGACATTTATAATTATTTAATTCAAAGAAGAGTTAAAAGAGTTAAAATCAAAGTTTAATTAATAAAACATTTTTAATATAGGGTTATACATAAGATAAATTAGATTATATATATTCATTAGAAATATAAAAATATTTCCTATATAATGATATTTTATTTATAATTTTTAGACATTAAATAATTTAATTTATTTATGATACAATGATGATGCAGTAATTACCTTATTAATGAAATATTAAAATAATTGATATTATAAATATCCAAATAAATTTAATTTGAGACTTTTTATGAATTAAAATAATTTTATAGGTCAATATGTAATTTTATTATTGATTTAATTAAGTTTGTTCGAAGTAATCATGCTGTTATGATTTTCACAAAAATCAAATTCCTAATAGTGTCAAAATTGACATAAAAGAGTTTTTAAAACAAATATTATATTATTAATTCATATTCTATTCTTAAAAATCTATGGTTAGGCCAAAGTACTTGTATTAGGATATTAGTATCATTAATGGACCACTTGGGGGTCTCTTTTATGTATATAGTAAGTTTATTAACTATATAATATAAAAATACAAAGTGACATGGTAAGTGTCAAACTAATTAACTAAGAGTTAAAACTAAAAGATAAGGTTAATATAATGAACCAAACCTGTCTAAAATCTATTGGTTGAAATGATTTATACCCATCCCCACCTTATACTTTGAATAATCCACTAAGGATCCATTATAAACCGAATATGGATTTATTAGAAAATAATATTTCTAGTTTTTTCAAAGGAGCCCCTCACCCCTCTTATAAAAGGGCCCTCCCCCTTCTCATTAATTCACACCTTCAAAGCCATTTATATCGGCCAAACTCTGCCCTAATATCCTACCAACATACCTCACATCATCCTAGAGGCCTTATTTTGATCAAAAAGCCAACCTAAAGAGCCCCTTTTATCAAATCAAAAGGAAGAACCTGAAGAAGAGGTAACGTCTTCACCACCCTCTTTAAAGTTCCTTTCTTCTTCAACTTATTATTTCCTTGTTATTTCCATTATAAAATAATAACTCCAGTATCTTATATATACTGTGATGTTATTATAATTATGAAATAAACAAATTCATTATTCTATCCATCCCTTTAATGACATGTCACCATACGTGCGTACGTACGGCCTACTGTCTCCACGTTGTGGTGTAATTGTTATTCAATATATTATTATTTAGATGGGTATAATAATGATTTATAATTCATGTAAATAATAAATATAACATGATAATTATTCTTTCTATATGATATACCATCCAATTATATATTATTTTAATATCAAAATAATGATATTGTTGCTCGTGCGTACGTACGGATTACCATCTCCACGAACACGACGAGATTCATTCCCCATCAAGACTATATTTTATTGGATGATTAAAAATAATATTTAATTACTTGATATCATTATGGATATGAATAAGATATAACCTATCCATAACAAACATGGTTTATGTAACAAAACATATAAAAGAAAATGAGTAAGTTAACACCCGAAAGAACGATAATACTAAGTTATTATCAACAAAAAAATGTTAAAAGATCATATATGATATCATATTAATGTATATGATTCTTGTATAATTTATTAACAATTATTTCACCATTATAAATTAGTTTAACCAACCCTCGACCAAGGAAAAGTACAAGGTAATGGTTATTTCACAATCTCTTCATTATCCGAGGTTCTTTATACATAATTATCTACTAGGACCTATTTATCATCCACATCCATGTTTCTTAAAAATGTATTTCCAAACATTATTACTATTTAAAAGAATATGGGTTAAAGTCATTTATACCCTTTTTTGACTTTTTATAAGATGTTTATAAAGGAATATTTCTGTCGTTTTCCAAACAAGGTCCTTTTTAACCTTTTCGAAAAAGTTAAGGTAAGAATATCTTTCTTAACTTATACGGCAGGTGTGGCTATTTTACGCCGTTATAAAATCTTTGAAGCTTACCTTACAAGCTTATAAGAATATTCTGAAAGTAAATTATTTATTTTATAATTATGTGACTTTTAAATGATTTCAAAAAATAGATATTTCTCTCAAATAGTTTTGATTTCATCTATGTCAACATCCTTTGATGGATTTTAATCTTATTTGAAGTTGATTTATTATGATACAAAACTTCCATATTGTATTGAAGTTTTTGTGATATGTTTGACTGTGGATGTGTTATTTTTATACCATTCATGGTTTATGGAGAAATTATTGACATTTTGTATGCTAGTTTTAATACGAATGTTTATGTTATGTTTAAACCCGTTCATATGAGGAATGCATTGGACTTAATAAGTGACGGGTGGAGCTCGCTATAGCTCCTCGATGCATCGGTAGGTCTCATGAGACAAACTAGTGTCTTGGCATGAGGCCTTGACAGAATCTTATTTGCAGTCTTGGCACGAGGCCTTGGCTACGTGGTTATGATAGTATGGAATTATGCATTCCATCATTATGAAAGTGGTTATTGATATTGCATGTGATTCTTCGACTAGTAGAATATCTATGTGAAAAGGTAAATTCCATTATTTCATTTTATCTTTGCCATGTTATGCTGAAGTTCATGTTTAAAAGGCTTTTCTTTTAGTTATACATTGCCTTAAATGTTTATATTTATTTATGAAAGTTTCTGCTATATTTTTATCCTTACTGAGCATCTGAGCTCACCCCTTTCAATGTTTTATTTTTCCCAGGATGTGAAGAATTAATTTATGAATGACTTGTAGGGATAGTATGTGGGGATACGAGTGTGGAATATGGAGACTATGTTGTTGTAGTTTTCATTTTTATGATGTAATGTAAGACTTATATGTCTAGTGTTTCCAAGGCTACTAAACCAATCGGTTTTTCGATATTTTATCTTTCTTGTGATCATGCCAATTTTATGTAATAATGCACTGACTCTGGATAACTGGGGTCGGGGCATTACAAAAAAAATAAAAACATAGTGCTTTAATATAAAATAAACTATTTTCAGTGTTGAGTGAAATTAAAAATATCAAAAAGAATCAATTAATTCTGAAAAAACAATTCACAAAACTCAGGTTATTATAGGTATCTCTATTTGTAACTCACTTAGTGAATTGTGGTGGTTTCCTATGAGTGCTCAAGTAATTCCCTCGGGAATCCAAGGATAGATCAAGTTTGACCACTCATTTAATAATAAAAGGACTATATTAATAATAGGCACCTTAAATTTATAAATATTCAAACTCTATGTGATAAACATGTCAGTTAATTCACTTTATTTAATTAAATATGTTTTCTTTTCATTCAATAATGACAAAGGCCTATGTGAGGAATTATACAATATAAAACTTCATTACAAATTAATAAGATCCAAGTAAAACATACTTTCAAAATTATAATGCATTAGTTTATCTATTTAAATTAATTTAATCTCTTTGAAAGGTCAAACCAAACACACAAAAGGGTGTTTTGGTTAATAGTATTCAAATGTCTATATCTGTATATACAAGGAACACCCATTGGGAGTCTCAAATTTTGGTCATTGATCTATAATTATATAAAATGGGGATCTATTAGTGTTATTAGGTTCCAGGATAGGCACCCACTTTAAGATAGATAAATTTTAGGTGCCACGCGTGGTGAAACTAGAATGTGGCGCAACAAAAATAAATATAATTGATGACAACTTGAGAGAAAATATACAGACAACCTACCTTATAAATATATTGGAACACTCATACAATAAAATCCTATGATTTTTCATGGATTAAGAGAAAATGGACAAATAGTCAAAATTCCTGAATATAGGGAATATTAGATTTCTAGGAAGTAATATAAAATATGGTGAGATAAACTAAGAAAGGAAGGTAATAGATTCAATAAAATACCATTGGATAACCAAAAAAACAAACAACGGTTTGATCGGATTCTGATTGAAGGATATGGATCAAAGACTATCTTAAAGGAGGAAGGGAGATCTCATGAAGGAGTAGGATTTGTGTGTGGATAGGAAATAAAAATAAGGTAATAATTTATAAAGTGTCAAGGGGAAAAAGGTAATTTTACCCTTCTTTAAAGGGGAACATGGTTTGGACATGTGTTTTGTCCAAACCATATGCCAAACTCGCAAGAATAATGCCTAAGTGGAACTACCCATGTCAGTTTGGCGCATGGTTTGACAAACCATAGGCAACCCTAGTGGGTACCCTTTGTAATTCCTCTGAAATTTCTCATATGACTGGGTGACCTCCTAGGCATGGTTAAACTCTCCATGAACCTCCTCTTATTGGTTTGCATGGTTAGGCCAAATAATTAATATTAATCACACACCAACCATGCGCCTCGTTCTTTTTATTAGAAAATGGTGCTATAGGCATCGAACAAGCCTCGAACACTCACAAACCCTTCCTTAAACCTTTAAGAACTTACATTAGAGAAAGAAAAGAGATTAAAACTAAAATTTTATGGTTTCATAACTCAATAGAAAATCTAGGATCTTATACTTTTCTAACTTAAATGATTTTAAAAATAATGATTAATTTGATTTTGGTAACATATATTTTATCATACAGATGCCATGGGACTGAAAAGTGACTTGGTGATTAAGTGATTAATGTTAATTTAGAGTATCACTATAATTTTTGGGAACATTATATCATTAAGGTAAAAAAAATATGATGAGATTTTATTTAAGGAATAAAGGGTGAATTATCTTTTGGAATCATTTAATTTTTTAATGTTTCTACGGTGATATAGGTTATTTATGGAAATTATTAGCATATTTTGGAGATTATATGATTAGAGAATATGAATTTTTGGTTATGTGAATTTATGAGTGACTAATATTGATTGAAGATAAATGTTAAATTAATCTTGGAAGAATATGCAATTCAATAATTCTTATTTTTTGGTTATTAACATTCTTGGGAATATTTTAAGGAATTTTGAGGTTAGTTATTTATCAAATTATCTCTAAGTCAAAAATTGGGTGTTATTATTAAGGCTTTGGAGATTAATGTTGTTTTTATTCATATGAGGGTTTATTATTTTTGGAAATTATCTTACCTTATGTTACTAGTTTTGGGTTTGGTCAATGTATAAAGATAGGAGGAATAAATTGTTATCCTTTTTTCAATTATGAAATCTATTAGTAATTAATTATAGCGCTTCGAGTATGAAAAAATCATCTTAAATACTAATAGGTTGGGAAAAAATATGAGATTATTATGGAAATTAGTAAAAGTATGAAATAATTATTTTCAATTAAGTATAATTTTTTTTTTCATGATGGTAAAGTAATTACCAAAATCTAAGAAAATGATATTGCAAAAAACGTTATCTTATTACCTTCATTATTGATGATTCTATGGTCTTTTAACACCTCATTTATTTAAGGTAATTAAGATTCTATTGACCATTCCCTTTATTATTATCAATGATCTCTATAAATATCCATCATTATTTGTACATTATTTTTATTCCTCGTGTCTATATTTTCACTTCCCACAAATTTTCTCCAATTTTTAAATTTTTTATTCCATATTACATTCATATTTAATTTTTACTCTTTTCAAGAGGAAATTTTATTAGCCCTTTTTCAATGTGGGATTTCAAAAAAGGTATTTTCAAATGTCAAATATTTTATTACAGGGATCAAGATAATATTATAATTATGAAATTTATTAAAGGGGGCGATAATGTAATAACCTGATATTTTAAAACAATAAAATTATGTTTGATAGTCTATACAACAAGCAACCCCAAGCTTAAATCAACCAAACAAAATATTATTTAATTGGCCGATATAACCTTGTGGTTGAATTTGAGGGTATAAATAAGATTAAATGAATTATGTAATATATATATATATATATATATAAATATCCTACCCAATACAGTTTTTTGATTAATTCTTATGAAATAAGCACTCAATTTTTATAAAATTCATTTTACTCTTCAAAAATGGTTTTATTCCTTTATGGGAGAAAATATTATAATTAATTTTTGAAACTTTTATAAAATTTATTTAATGAAAATGATATTAATTTTAATATCATCATGTCAAAATTATCTGTTATTTCTTTTTGACATTTTTCTAAAAATATTTATTTTCCAGTAAATAATGAATAGTACTGACTTTTATTAAAAAGTATATTTTTTTTAATAATTTAAGAGGATTAATTTTATTTTAAATTTATATAAAAGTAAAATTAGTTCTTTAATATTATTAATAATCCAATTAATCCTATTGGTATCAATTTTTGGGTTTAATTTATATAAAAACATTTTTATACTTAAAAAATGCATTTTTCTACTGATTGTTTTTCATTGCATTTTTCATTGTAATATTAAATTAATTTCTGAATATTATAGAATTATAATCATTAAAAAATGGATTCTATATTTATAATTATAAGGTCTAATTTTGGTAAATACCACCTTTTTATTTTTAGTCATTTTGAATAGTAACTATAGTAAATAATTATCTCTATGGTAAGGGTAAATTAAGTAATTAAGGTTACAAATAAAATGATAAGAACTACAAAATAAAAATAAAACATTAATTTATCCTATTTTATAAGTTCAATTAGTCCATGTTGATCCAAGTTGTGATAATTTAGCTATTTGGTTCCATAATTTTGACCTTTATAATATTTAAGTAAAAGTTAATATAAAAAAATGTCACTTTCTTTATTTTAATATCTATAATATTTTGGGATAGGGATGAAAACTAATTATGTTCAGTTATAAATAGTTATTTTAAATATTAATTATTTTTTTATCATGGTAATTATTAGTGATGAAATAATTACCTTAAAAATTATGCAACACCGACTCATTGCTTGTGCAATTAGTAAAAAACAAGTAAATAATTTTAAAACATCTAAAAGAAATATTTTGTGGGTAAGTAATGTTCTTAAAAAAATTCTATAGATAATATATATGTGAATATATTATATTTTAATTCCATTTCTTTCATTCTATTTCAAAATAAAAAATTAAATAAAAAATGTCAAAAATGAAATTAATTAATTTTTTTTGTTAAATAACGTTTTATTAAATTATTTGAAAATTATAAAAAACATAAACTAGAAAAATTAGGATGATAAATGGTCTGAAATTTCATTCATTATCCATTTATGATCAAATTTTTACCTTATAAGTAAAATTATTACCCGTTAAAATTTTGAAAGTCATTACAACTATTAATGTTAAAATTGGTTAATCAAGGGGTTAAACCAAAATAATAGGGATTAAAATGATATAAAAACCGATAAAAATTTTATTTAATGATTATATTAAGATCATATTATTCTTATATATTAATCCATTTCATTTGGAACCATTTTATATCAGTTAGACACATAATATATTATAATATTTCATGTATTTCCAAAACTGACATTAATGATATTTTATAATAAATAAAATTTTATTCAATTATTTAAAATTTATAAAATTCAAATATTTGTAAAATTTCCTAGTATAATATTTAAAATATCAAATATGGTCAATTTATGGACCAATTAACCTTTTATGTTAACAATATTGACCCCTAAAGTGTAAAAACTTAATTATCAAGATAATTTTCAAAAAGGGTTAATACAAGATAAAACAAAGAGATAAGGGTAAAAAACTCAATCTAAAATTATAAAAAATTTATTGCATGATATTATTTATAACCATAATTATCCTATATTCTAATTATATTATTTTGGATCCTTTGTTTACTAGAAAATTAATTTACATCAGTTTAATATTTTAAGTAATTCCAAGAGTGCCCCTACCCTCTCTTATAAAAGGGAACCTCCACTCATTTTTTCTTCACACATAAAAAAACATTTTGGTTTATTAAATTCCTACCCAAATACATTTATAACAAACATAATCACATTCTATATGTCTTATTTAGGGATGAATATCAACCTCAGAATGCTTAAGGTGAAAAAGAAAAGGTGGTTATCCAATTATGAGGTATAACTTTTAACTGAATGTTTTAGTGTTATTTCTTCTTCCACCTCCTTAAAATATTATCCATACAAAATGAGATAGTAAAATAAGTATATTAAATTTAATTGTATTTTATTATGTTAATGTAATTACCAATACCCATCTCCTCTTCCATCAAATGGGAAATGAAAATGCCATTCGTTTATATGGTAGACTACCCCCTTGCGAGCTGAAGAATTTTGTTTTCCATTGTCGCATATTAAGAATGTTTATAATGATAGATTTAGTGTATATATTTATATTATATTCTCAAAATATTTGTCATTATTTTAAAATTAATAAATCATATATTTTCTTAACTTCCAATTCATTGAGAATTGATAATTTCATTCATGTCCATGTGTGGGTCACCACCTCTACGAAGCGATGTGATTCGTTTTCAAAACTGAACCACCAGGATGGTATATTTAAATAAATAATATGTTATTTATGATATAATTATAATTCATTAATTATAAAATAATACTTTCATTCTCCCAATAACTATCTTTTAAAAATAGAAACGTAACTCATGAGAACGTATGACCTACCGTCACCTTATTGTAACATTGTTCATTTTTCATAATAATAATTCATGGTTTGTTTTAAAATTATTATATATGTAAAAAAGGTAATTATTTTTAAGATTATAATTCTATATATTATGGATTAATTATCTCATTTACCATAGTCAACCTACCAAAGTCATTTTGGGCATATTCGTCGAATATCATCAAAACGTTCGATGAGAACTTGAGTAATTTTATGTAACATGGTAATAAATAAAAAAGGGTATAATAAACATGAAAAAGGTTATTAATTAAGTAAATAATTAATATAAATTTATTATTAGGTAATATATATACCATACGTGATGATTCATACTCATGGTAAGGGAAACATTACCTTAAATCCTTATTTTAAATGTTTTAAAGATTTATTTTATAAATATTTTTCTTCTATATCCATATTATTAAAATTATTTTATCGAGGTATTTATATGAATATAAATGAATTATAAAGGTAATTTTTTTTCATTTTCAACTTTCATTAAAATAATTTCAAAAATAATATTTTTACAAGATTTATACGGAATATTTTTGACTTTCTTCACAAAATAAAAAAAGGAATGTTCTATTTTAACATATACGGTGTCAATAGTTTTTCCCACTAACATAACCATTATTTTATGTTTTGATTACTTTACAAGATTTCATGTTTCCTTTAAAGGAAACCCCTATTTTGTTTTTGTTGAAAACTTAATCTTGAACATTTTATGATGGGTGTACCGATATAATGCTCCAATACATTAGTAGTTAGCATTGACTTATGCTTATTTCATGGTTAGTGTCGCTTTTAAATTTATAATTTTTCCATGATATTATAATATAGTGTTCTTTAGGTTATCCTACCATGTTTCTTACATGAATTCTATATAGTTTATAATAAGTTTTAATGGAAATAATTTGATTTCAATAGGTAATATAATGGTCTTTAATTTGATTTCAATAGGTAATCTAATGGTCTTTTGTTTTAAATGAATAATTATTCCCTTTAGGGTTAAAAGGATTGTTTTTAAAAACAGTTTTTCAAGGGTTATCATTTTTTCTAATAATTCCTTATAACTATGATTCTTTTCTTTTATGTTTTCTTATAAAGTGTTTTTTGAAAAATATTGGGCAGTGAAGTTGATATCATGTTCAAGTAAATTATTATTTGAGTTCAAAGTTTATTATGTCAAATGTAAACTATATTTTATATTTAAATAGTGTTTAAATGGTCTACTGGGTTTCTTTATTCTTTTATATCCATTACTAAACATTTTTATCTACCCAGGTTTTAAATTTTTTTTCATACTATTTTCAAGATTATTAGGGTTAAGGGTGAGTTCAAGATGAAAATTATGAAGATATGTCATGAAAAGTAAACTCATTATATCTAAAAAAATTGTGTAAAACAATGGATACTAAGTATAAGTGAACAGTTTATGATGTAATATTTATTTATGTAAGGATGATGGATCAATTATCTAAAACTCTAAATCGAAAAGATCCTCTAATGTAAGATAACAAATTAGTGATTAAAAATAAAACATTATTTAATATTTATGGACAAGTACTTATAAAATTGATAATCTCCACATGAATAGTCATTGAGCCCCAAATATCCAACCCCCACCTTTCTAGAATAAGGCATGTGTCTCTAGGCTAGTGGGAAGTCTATTCCAAAGTCCCTCTACCTAGGTATACATTACACAAGAGATAATCCAATTCATCATAACTCTGAAATATAATATGTATAAATGAAAAAAAAGTTTGTGTGAGTTCTCTCAAAAATATTTATAACTAAGTTCATCACATGGGCTGACATAGGTCATTCCCTTGAGGGGCTTTTGTGGTCAATCAGTCACTAATTCTAATTCACTTTTTTATATTTTTTATTTATAAAATAAAAAATATTAGAAATGAATTTTTGATAAATCATAATTAAATAATAAAAATAAACATGCAAATGATATGAAAACAGAATTATGTTAAGAAGAACAAAGATTTTCACATGAGAATCACCCAGATTAAACCTTCATTGTCTTATTTTTAGTTTTGAATTTACTTAATGATCACATTCTATTTTTTGTGTGAATATAATCCTCTAGATATGGTTGTGAATATATGGTTCTCTCAATTATATCTGTGAGACTGCACATCCATCTCCTTGATCGATGGAAAACATTGTAGAAGTGAAACCAAAACCTCAGGTGGCAATTTGAGACATAAAAGCGTCTTTTCCACTAAGACCTTCCTCGACCTAAATCTAAGAAAATAAGAAAAATTAAGAATTAATGTTAAAATTATTGAGATAAAATTTGGATTACTCTTTGGGGAACATCCTCAGTTTAGCTACTCAGGATCATGATCATAAGAGTTCATAGTGAAGAAGAAAACAAGTGAAGAAAAGAAAATATAGAAAGAATAAGAGATAAATGAGAACACATAAATAAAAAAATAAAATAAAATTACAAAATTAAAATAAAATAAAATAATAAACTATAAAAATGTCCAAAAAAGGATACACGTATGTTTACAACCCATTGAAATGAGGAAGGGACACTCTTTTATAGAAAAAGGGAGTGAATTGTTTTGCTCCAAAATCATCTTCCAAATATTTCTCTATGGATTCCCCATTAGATGAAATTATTTGGGAAATATTAATTATTAAAATATTTTAGAGTATATCTCTTATTTAAACCCCAAAAATTTCAACTTCATTGGCCATATGAGGCGAGAGGTATAGCTAATTTTCTCTAAATATTTATTCTACCCAGGCTGACTATTCATATTTTAATGTAGAAAGTTACTATGCGATTATGACCTTTATAAACTATAAATCAGGATTTTTCCACCTTAATAAAACAATCCCATGGATAAACTCTATTTTCTTTAAATTTCATCTCATTTGGGAAAAATATTTATTAGATATGGTCCCATTAGTAAAATTCTTCAGATCAGTACACAGTTTTCAAGGCCTGAATTGTGAGTTGATTTCGGACTCAAAATTGTTGAAGGAGCTCTGGGTCCATAATAATAAAATAAATACTAACATCTATAAAACCCTAAATAAGAAAAAAATTTCAATTTGGATTAGTTTATAAAAAGTAATGTCTAAACTACATAATAAAAACAAAACAGTTAAAATCCAAAATAGGTTATTTTTTCCAATTAAGCTCAAAATAGCTTTAAAAACTACAAAATGTGAAAAATTACATTGAAATAAAACTTTTGTGGGATTAAAAACATTAAAATTTGGAATAAAATAATTTAAAATGGTTTCCCTATCAATTCCCCCACACTTAAACGTTTTATTTCTAGGAAATCATCATATACCAAGGCCAAGACAAACATCCTAAATCATAAATGGAAACACGGCTCAATTATCAAATCAAAGACAATATCAATCCCTAAATGGATAAAAATTTCCAAAATCCCGAAAATAATAATAATCCATTCAATTTAATGTTAATACTCACATTCATGTTGCACCTACCTCTTTGAAAAGACATTTCTCCCTCACTCGAAGATTTTAAATGTGGAGTTTTTCTCATTCCCAAGAACATGTGGGATATCCATAGGCTTACTATGCTACTATTATACCCACATAAAAGAGTAGAACATGTGTCAATAATGATTTATTTTTCATGGGTTTTTTTCGGGTTAGTTTTGGTATATTTAAAATATAGAAACTTATGATGTGGAATGACGAGGTTTAAGCTCTAATGTGAAGTAAATGCATGATAATAGTTTTTCTCAAGAATGGAGTGCTCCCCAATCATCTCAAAAATGAATCACCTCCAAATGCATATTTCTTTATTGGGGAATTTAAAACTTGTAATTTCAGCATCAATGATTATATTCCCCCTTTCCCCAATTTATAGCATTATTTTAGCTTGAATTCAGATCTGAATTTATTTTCAGAATAACGTTTTTGAGTAATAGAGAGGCATCTTTTGATATTAAAAAATTGGCGAACACCCACCCCATATTTTTAAAAAAATTGTGTTCCACCCATAAATATTTTCATCATGAAATTTCTTCCACCCAATAAGAAATAAATATAAAAAAACGTTCAATTCAACTCAAATAGATACTTTAGGAATGAAAAATACAACTCATCTTCTCCCACCACACACACTCGAGTTCAACAATAACCATGAATTTAACTTCTAGATTATGTTGTAAAGGGATATATAGATTATAATTTGGATACCTAACAAGTAATATCATGTCTACCAGGGACATAATAAAGATCAAATGAAATGGTGGGGAACAATTAGAGTTCAATGTAAAAAATGGGCTTTCAAAGTGGTGCCTTAGTCATACTTAACACATTCCATGAACTCTAACATCTTTGAAAAATAGAAAAAGATAAAGTTTTGGATCAAAAAACATGTCTCAAGACTCTAAAGAAAATTATAAATGCCGTAATATTTCAGAAAAGATTATAAACCGCTCAGGTTGATCAATATTTTTAATTTGGATAGTACTAGTGCGCATGAGTTTCACAATTAATCAATATTCATCAAATGAAAAGATCATAAATCAAGAAAAAAATCCATTAATAAATAATTTAAATACTCACAAATTAAAATAATGACATGTGATAAAAATACCAAGGTGGTTTGAGTTTTCCCAAGTATTCAATTCAGTTCAAGAATCCTAGAAACAAACTAAAAATCATGAAAAATTTAGATAAACTCAAAAACAATAAAATGGAATCATAGAAAAATTCCTAAAAACATATTAAAATCTTTACCCATACATATTAAATTAACTAACCAATTTTTAGCACAAAATATATCAAGAAATATCTTCACTCATAATTTTAATTGGGTAATAAATAAAATAAAGAAAAAGAAATACACTACCTAATTTATTTTTTAGTGGAAACCTTGAGTTAAACACCAAGATGATACCACTATAAAACTTCAAGAAAGAAATTATAAGATATAATAAAAATAAATAAAAATAAATATAAATGGGATAGAAAAGGGATAACTCTTGCTTTAGACCATAAGTGGGTACAAGTTTTTTACTTCCTCTAATCAGGCAGTTGCAGAATTTTATCCCCAATCAAAAGGTGGGTGAAATTTATTTGAGATGAACCAATAAATATGATTTTTTCCTATTTCCATAAGCATACATAAATAATATAGAACCAAAAATAAGATAATAAAATTCTCAACCACTAATAAAGAATAAATATATAAATTGAGTTCCATAGTGGGAGGGAAAATAAAATAGGGTTCTCTGTGTTAACTTATGTGGTGTCGTCCTATATATGATATAAATATTTTTGTTAATGAGGTTGTATCACCACATGCTTCTCAAAATATTATCCAATGATCACCACCACTTGGGTAGTATATTCCTTTACATAAATGGCCTGCTTCATTTGTGTTGTTTCATAAATTTCATTAAAATAGAAATCAGAAAATAATTCATCTTGAATAAGATTAAAACATGACAAGTCAATAAAGAAATACTCACTTTCAATTAAGTCATCTTAGAAATTTATTTATTCTGGTAGGAACATAGGTATCTCAATATCAATAACTACATCTTCATCATCATATTCCAAATTAAGAGAGAGGTAGATATGTGCTGATTTTTCATTATCAAGAATGGTAAGGTCACATTTCAGATTTTCTTCAAGAAATCTGTTCTAAGATCCTTCTGGTAAATGTTAATCTTCCATAATTATATCATATGGAATTTTTTCTTCTGGTAACTCCTCAAATAATGATTGAGTGTTGGATAATGTGATTAATTCCTTTATTTTCTTCTTCTCATCCTCAATATGTTCTTTAACATAAAAATGATCAGGGATATTTCTGCCACCACTCATTTTGGTTTTGTTTCATGTTCAAGCTCTGACTTAGGTTTCTCTTGACATTCATGTACATATTTATCAATCCACTCTATTAAGATCTCTAGGTTTTTAATTTTATCACCAATACTTTGAAATTTAGCTTCAGGATCATTGTAAACATTTTCTGGAACCTAATATTAGTCAGTATAGGTATAATAATTTTCAATGAAATACATCATGAACAATTATATTTTTTTTAATTTTTTTTGAAATTTATGATTTTTTGGTGTTATTTTAATTAAAAGGTAAATTGTTTAAAAAATTGGAATAAAAATGGTGAGTTCAGACCACTTGTGTCCCTAAAATGGTGCTAATTTGAAGAATCTTTATCGTGCACAATCTCAAAAATATTTATAACTAAGTGCAGCATATGGACTGACCAAGGTCTATCTCTTGACGAAATTTTGCTGTCAATCACTCACTACTTATAATACACATTTTTATATTTTTGTTATTTATCAAATAAAACTAGAATAACTGGAGTTTTGAGAAATTATAATTAAATACAAAAATTAAACATGCATATGAAATGCAAACAAAATGTTGTCAGGAAGAATGGATATATTCCTAAGAGAATCACCCAAATTAAACATTAATTGTATTATTTTTAGTTTCAAATTTACTTAATGAACACACTCAATTGTATATGTGAACATAATCTTCTACATATGGTTATAAATATATGTTTCTCTCAACAATCGCTGACAGACTGTACATTCACCTCCTCAACTGAGGGAAAATATTACAAAAGTGAAAGCTAAACCTCAGGTGGCAAGTGGAGACACAAGGGTGACTTCCACACTAAGATACCCCTCTTTGTAACTATAAAAAAATTAGAATCATTTAGAAATAATTTTAAAAGGCTCAGTATTAACACTGAATTACTCCCCTAGGAACTTCCTTATGTTAGTTACTCATGATCATGCGTATAAGAGTTCATATTAAAGAAGAAAAAAGGGGAAGAAAACAAAAGAGAGAAAGAAGAAAACTTAAATTAAAACATAAAATGACATTATAGAAAGAAAATAAAATACCATACTAAATTATAGAAAATAACCAAAAAAGGATACCACTAAGTTTCCAACCCATTAGAATGAGGAAGGGATACTCATTTATAGGAAAAGGGAGTGAAATTTTTTGCTCCAAAATCATTCTCTAAATGTTACTGCAAGGATTCCACATTAAATTACATAATTTGAGAATGGTTACATATTAAAGGTCATTCAGTTATATATCTTATTTTTGCCACAAAATTACAGCTTCATTTTCTAGATTTGGTGAGATATATAGATAATTTTAACCAGATATTTCTTCTCCCTATAATGACTATTTGTATTCTAATACATCGAGTTACCATGCCATTATGACCTTGATAAAGTGGGAATCTAACATGAAAATCTTAATAAATGTTTTACACCTGATTTACTCTAGTTCATTTTTTAATTTCAGCTCATTTGGGTATTAAATATATTATATATGGGCCCAACAATAAAATTCTCCAGACCTGTGCATAGTTTTAGATGCCCAAATTGGGTGCTGGATTTGGGCCTCTAATTTTTTGATTTACCTCTAGGTCTAGAAAAATAAAATGGAACCCAACATTTATAAAAACATAAAAAAATAAGAATATTTCAATTTGTATTGGTTTATAAAAATTAATGTCTGAAATACATAATAAAAATAAAATAGTTACACTCCAAAATAGTCCATTTTTTTAATTAAACAAAAAAATGATTCAAAAACTACAAAATATAACTACTACCCTTGAAATAAAACACTGTTGGGATTATTAACATTGAACTTTAGAATAAAATAATTGAAAATATTTTATCTATCAATAAACTATAATCAATAATTAAGTTCATTCTAATAACATTTATTATAAACCGATGTCAAGGTAGATGAAAACTAAATAGTATGTTGTCTTACCAAGCATGTAATGTATGGAATGAAAAATTTATAAAAATAAATTTATCACATAAAATAAATCATACATAATAATAAACAATACAAATATTATATCTATGATTAGAATATGGAATATATAAATGAACAAATCATTAAATTAGCATGGGATAAAAATTAATGAACAATCCACAAATAAATAATTGTTGACATTTTATGATTTTTCTTGGAAATTATATAACAAGATAAATATAAATAATATATATTTATTCCCTAGTATAAAATCCTTCATAATATTAATTATATGACTTTTTTTTAAAAAAATGAGTGATATTTCAAGAAATAAAAACATTTTATATTTTAATTTCTATTATGTCAACATTTTACATAATCTAAATATCACATATAAATATTATTTAAAAATTAGGTCAGATCATTTTTCAAATATCCTTTTATTATGCTTTAAATGATATCTAAATAAGTTGTTTTTAATTTAAAAAATCAAATTAGATATTATGAACAATTCATAATTAAAAATATTAACATTTTATATTTTTCTAATTTTTATAATTTATAACCCCATTATAAATTTCCCTTCTGATTTCCATATAAAAACTTTATATCTAAATTATATTTCATTACATATAATTTATGGAATTTTAATATTTTATTTTTTTTATTATGGGATATTTTATTAATAAATGAGTCATAAATATTTATTTAATTAATTATAAACACTTTATAATTAAAGAATTTATAAACACCTTTATAAAATAATTAATATCCTAAAATACCTTCCATTTTAATTTATAAAAAATATATAAATTATATAATTCAATTGATAATTGAATAATTGAAAAAACATATTTTTCAAAGTGAATTATTTTTTATAATATGTCTATATTGTAGGTTATGATAGATATGACCTAAAGTGAAAACCATGTTTAGTATTTACAGTCCCATTTTACGACCGATAACTCGTATCTTCATCTATGATTATGGAGAATCATATTTTAATATTCACATCAATAATACTAAGGAGTCATGATTCTCTATTTTTTTCTCTCACTTTACAACATAATCAGCAAATATGATATCCTAATATCGTACGCTATAATAAGAAAAAACTTATAGGTTTGTACTGATTTACTAGTTATGATGTCCCATTTCATAAGCTATGATTCAATCAAGAAGAAAAAAATTACAAATTGTATTTTATTATATGGAATATGATATAAATTACAATTTAAGAAACATAAATTTCAAAATGATTTCATGAATCAAAATGCATGGTAAGGATCTCTTACCACTGAAAGGTTTCTAAGGAGTGACTAAAAATTAATTAAAGAAACATAAATGTATAAAAACCTTAATTCCCAAGAACACCATGACTTTGAGATTGAAATTTAATATATTTGGAAATGAATAATGTGTACCTTATATGTTATTCCTTGTTTCCTTTATCACCCTTTAGTGTTTGATAAAGATCACTATAGAATAACTGAAATGATTTTTCCTCTAAGGTGTATCTATATGTTTCAATAAATAACTCAAATGATTTGGATAGGACCTTCTAAAACTCCATGATTTTCTAGTACCACATAGTGCTAAGTAGTAAGGACGATGATAGATTCATGAGACGAGATTTTTTGTTATAGGACATTCGAGAATCACACAAACATCACATCCAAGGAATGTCCACCTCTATATAGGCTAAAAGGATGGTCCTTGATCCATGAATTTAATCGTACATTTCTTAAACATATAGGTAAATTACTCTAGTTATATCTCACATTACCCTTAATAAATAAATCATCATATTTTTCATCTTATGAAATGAGAGATCAAAGATAACCAATATATAAAATATTAAAATATTAACTTCATAATGTTTGTATAACTAGTTGAGTCTTGTCAATTCCAAATGAATTGAACCACTCAATTCATGTCTCCAAGACCCAAGCATATTATACAATATTAAATGATCATCTTTCCATTTTACAATATTTCCATATCATAAAATATAATATTCGCATAGACTGAAATATAACCCTTTTCATATGGGTATCATATTCAATGATACACAAAATCAAACTATCTAATATTAAATTTCTTTAAGAAATATTCATTTTAGGTGCAGTAAAAGTAGTTTCAATCTAGGTGGGAGATTGATTGATGAAGGGATGGCACTAGATCACTAGTACTAAATGAATAGGGACAAATGATAGAGGATAATTAGATAGCGAGCATCTTGGGATAATGGTTATATGGATGTCAATGGGGAATATTGTAGAATTTCATTATACTTGGGGCGTATGGTTCTGATGGATATTTCCCCCAAATATAATGTTCTTGGATCAAAGATCTCCCCCTATTGGCCACCCGCCTATATTCTTATAAGAAATAATTTAAAATTTTAAAAATAAAGAAAATTGTGTAAATATGATGATGATTATGATATCAAGATGATGTTGATAATAATGATGATTATTATGATGATGATTAATAGAAGATGAAAATAATTGATGAAGGTATGTGTAGGGAAAAAACTAATACCAACCAAAATAAAATAAATAAAACAAATTTTAAAATATAGAGTTAAGAAGGTATGTATAAACACCCCATATTACATTGAAAAAATACATATTTGAAAATTCATAAGACAAGTTAAAATAATAACAAGATACATTACTTTTTATAGTAAACTATGAAAAAACATCAACCGAAACATTACCCTCCCTATATATATGTGAAATATTTAGATGGAAATGATCCATTGTTTGGATACAATCAATCCATTCTGAGTAGATATACCATGGTAAAAGGCATGATCATTTTTTCAAAAGTTTTACATCTATTATTGAGTCACTCTCAATCCATCGTTTAGTCCATCATTATTACATAGCATAGTTCACTGCAAAAAATCATAGCCCAAAGTTTAGCCTTTGGAGCAATATAATTTAAAAGGTATTGGAAAATTTATATTTTAGAAAAAAACATAAAAAGTTTAAAAAATTCCACCACAACCAAAATTACCAAGAGCACAAAGATCTATTCCATAAATATTTAATTTGAGCTATGATGGAGGGGGAGTATTCCACTTAAGATGTAAATCCCTCATTTGATTTATTATAAAGTTACTAACACTAAAAAATTTAGTGACTATCAAATTATCCAACAAATTGTTCATTGAACCATATTTGACATTAATAACTAACTAAATGTCACTCCGGATGCTCATGAAAATTAATATACTAGATATATTGTTCCCTTCAAATCTAATAAGATTCTTTTACTTCCAAATATGATGAATACCCAAATAAATAAAAACTATGAGTAGTTTATTCAATTGTTCACTGATTATTAGATTTATAAATAACATATAAAAGAATCAATATCATCAACCATAGGTTCATTAAGTAAGAACATATTGAAAATTTACTTCTATAAAACATTTTCAAAATAGAAATCAAAGTGAATATGCTTAAAGCTCCTAGAATCATTATAATAGAGGGAGTAAATAGATGTTACATGCATACATGTTTGGCTCAAGTGCTCTTCAGTTAAAAGCCTATTATTCTAGATCATCTATATAAATTTATTTCTGGAAGATTGGATGAATTTTATTTTAAAATAATTCATCCATTTTGGTGGCCTACCAAAGAATTAACATTTGTAGATATAGTAAAACTTGGCTGAGAGACATCCAATTCTTATTGGACACCAAAGTGGGTGGTAAAAGTCAAAAAATTTAAAATACATTATTTGGTTGACCACATGCTCTGGGATTAAACTTTCCAATTTATCAAAGTTTTACATAACATGTAGAGTGGAACAATTATCTAAATTAAAGGTAGGATTACTGATTTAAGAGAACAAATCCTTAAACAATCTAAATTTATATAAATTTAGATTTTATTTTCTTGATGGGATCCACTTTATGTGAGGAATAATTTCCTAATAATCATTCAATATAGTACGCCAAACATGAGATGTTAAGTAGGAAAATTTTAACTTGTCTATCCTATGAATCAAAAATTTTGTTAGAAATTGATTAGAGGTCGTGGACATGTAAATAAAAGTGGAATTAGCAATCAAGGAATTATTGAAAATTATAAGGTTTTTAATTCCAATCCCACCAAGGCCAATGATCTTAATACATTTACTCTAGGAAACATTGGTGAATTTACTCTCATGATTACACCCTAAAAAATGTTCTTTTTCAATTATGAAACTTCTTCAAGTCACCAGTTTTAACACACTATGTTTTTATAATCTGGTAGTTCCCTTCAATATTTTCAATACAATAGAATCATCAACCTTTAACACAAATATGTTTTTACTATTATTTTGATAACTTATAATGGGTCAAGATGGATTTTCTATGTTTACCAAATGGGAGTATTGAATGGTAAACTCTCTATGATGGATGAGTCGGTACTTGATTATATTAAATAGTGAAGTCAACATATGAATTACCATGATTATAAGATGGTGTTGCAACCAATTTACCAGTTGAGTATCTCTATAAAATAACGGCATGACCAAATATGATGATATAAATTATAGTGTTATAAAATTACCTAAAGTGTAATTGTTGGATAATTAACATACAATGATACATATCCTTTTACATCTAGTAATATAAGTGTTTTTAGTGTTCTCCTATGGATATAGGATAAAAGTTTGAACTATTTAATCTTGTGTCCATTTTATTTTCCATTTGATCTTGTTTTACATTGAGTTGAGGTGTGTGATTGGGACGCATCTTAGAAGTAGTGATTTGGGTGAAATAAAATTCATACTTCTAGTTTTATAAGAAAAGGTAGGAAGTATTAGTAGTTAAAGTTTCTTAGTATAGAAAAACAGATGGATGTGAATTTCTTATGAACATAGGTTCATGAATCTAGTGGTTGAATCAAATTTTAACCTCCTCCCAAAAAGTGGTATTAGATAAAGGTTTGAAACGCTAGGTAACTCATGTATATTTCTCACATTCCCCAAATTTATATTGATTTAAGTTAGTATTTATTATCATTAGATTATATAAAAATGTTAAAAGGAAAGGTTTAGATTAGTTAGATTGATGAAATCAACTATATCTTCGAGCGGATGAAGATAAGGGATAATATCATCTAGAAGGATCTTGAACATCAATTGGTTTGAGAGAAATCTAAAAATATAGAGAAATTAGAATGAGAAAATATGGATAGGAAATCATTAGGATTGGGGAGGATTATGTTGGAATGAAACATGGCCTTCAAAATATGGGATAAGAGGACTTCAACTAAGTTAATGGTATCCTTAATTGACATGTATGAAAAATAGGCATCCTTAAAGTGTTCTTGATGAGAAATTTTTTTAGATTGAGGTTATAAGGAGGATCAATAGAAGATCATGTGAATGTATTCAACTTGATTCATAACCAACTTGAATAGGTGAAGGTTACTTTCATGGATGATGTGTGGGTTGCACTACCACTTTCATCATTATTGAAATCTTGGGATGGAATCATTACTATGATAATTAATCCTTATATAACGACTAATATAGTGTTTTAAGATTCATATAATTTGATCTTAAATGATTATATCTGGAGAATATATGTCCAAGTACCTTTTATTAGTGCGTTTAATAATAAAGGAAGGGGACACTCACCTAAAAGAAGGAATAAAATATGACCTAAAGAATAGTCTAGGGAGAAGATTCATGGAAAGTATACTAGTTCAAGACTTACCTACTGAAATTTTGGTAAGAGATGACATAATTAGTGGGATTATTGAAATTATAATTAAGGAACCTGTAGAAAAATTTCCATAAATTCAAATTCTATTATTTCAATAGATGGAGGGAAAAACCTTCAACCCCCATTGAAAATATATTGGAGTTAGGGGTGGTTTGATCTAGTGAATATTTCCCCTCAATGATACATCATAGGTTCATAGTGAACTATAAATTGGTAATGTTTTCAAGATTTAATCTAATGTATAGAGAATATTTATATATTTTTAGAAAATGAGATATAAAAATATGAATGTAGAATGGGATTCTTCTTCAGTTGAAAGGAGTGAGACACGTATCGAGTCCCCAGTGGAATATTATTTCAATAGGATAGTGAGATAATAAGGGCTTAAATAAAACTTTCTACACTATAGAATGGAAAGTGACTCATGGATCCATGGTTATGAAAAGTTGAGTAAAGGATGGTATACTTTACTTGGCCAGAAATTCAATTAGAAGTGAAATGGATAGAATTTCAGTCCCAAAAACCTAAAGTCTTGGTATTGCATTCACGATTGGCTTAGTGCAATGTACATGTAGGTTCTAGATGAGAAGTTCGTTCTGAATGTTGATTACAAAACTATTGTAATTTGTAATTTTTTATTCTTGGAATGTAAAATTGAGTTTAATTCAATTTTAATGGATGGAATCCTAAAGCTATGAAGGTAGAGATAGTTCATATGGATTCCAAGGGATCCACCTTAGCTCAATCTGAGAGTGGATCATGCTACATTTTCATATTAATTGAAACATCTATGAGGAAGGTATGGTTGTATTTCCGTAGAAATAAATATATTCTTTTAGTAATTTTTTACAGTGAAAAGACATGATGGAGTTTAAAAGTTATGTAAAATTTATATTCCATAGATCTAAAAATGGTGGTGAGTACAATAGTAAAAATTTTAAAAATGTTTTTGGATGAATGGGACCCGTATCGAGAGAAAAAGACATTGAACTACAAAACATAATTGACTGTCATAGATAATGAACCAAATTTTTTTATAGAATTATATATACATGTCTGTGCACTCTAGTATTCCTAGATCAATTTAGATGGAAGTAATTAACATAGAAACATACTCGCTCAAAATAATTACTACTTATATAGTGGGAAAAAAGTCTGCCCAAAATATATGGTCATGTAAGGTACTAGAATTATCACAACTCATAGTATTAGGTTTCATTTATTATGCTCTAATTAATGTAAAGGAAATAGATAAGTTAAAGGAAAATTCTAATGCTTGTTTTCTTGTAGGCTACAAAATGTATGAATTTGGCCTCCAATTGTGTAGTAATGATCAATAGAAGATAAAAAGTTTATAGGTAATCTTTAATGAAAATAGTTTATAAAAATATAAGAACTTGGATGAATTAGAAGTTGAATGAAAAATACCTTCTACTAAAATGAATGTTTATTAGGATGAAATTTCAAATAATTAGAAAATATCGGTGATACCTAGTATGAGCATGAGTTTATTATAAATTTTATCAATGATATAATTTATAGAAAGATCAATGTCTACTGAATCTTGAGGGAAGGCAATGGTTATTGAAAAATCAATATCAGGAGAACCATAAATTGAAATACTAGGGAGGGAGGGGAGAGTTCATTGAGAATATTTTCTAGAGTAAGTCAACCAGTCCAGTAGTATGGGGTCGACAAAAACTTCTTATTTCTAATGGATACTAGAGAGATCAAATATACAGAAGTGGTATGAACTTTTACTAACTCAAAGTAGTGGGATTCATCTATAAAAGAAGATATTAATTCCTTAAATTTCAAAAAACTTGAGAGCTAACTGAACTGATGGAAGGTAAATTAGCATTAGAGAACAAATGGGACTACTTCTTAAAAGAAGAAGTTGGTAGAAGAATAATGTAAAAAGAATAGTTTGTGGTGAAAGGATTCCAATTTAAGTAAGTAATTTATTTATTTTAAATACATTAAATGTTAGTTAGGCATGGTATCATCTAGATAGTGTTGACAATTATTTCTTCTGAAGATTTATACATGGATTAGATGGATGTTAAGACTGATTTCATTCATGAAGACTTAGAGGAGGTGATCTATATGAATTATCCAAAGGGTTTTAAAGATCACTTGAAGGTAGTACTTTTTTATAACTTTAAGTGAAGTATTTAAAACATGAAATAGGTACCTCAATAGTGGAACTGGAAGTTTGATGCTTTCATGATTAAAGAAAGTTTCACAAGGAGAAATTCTAATCATTGATAATATCAAAAGTTATATAATGATTGGAGTTAAATTTTACTTATACTATAGGCTAATGATATTTTATTGTAAGAAAAATAAATTCAATGTATTTAGGAGGAAAATAGGAAGTTATCTAGAAGATTTAAAATTATATATCTTATCCAAACCAGGAAAATATTGGGTATGATAATTAAAAAGGACTTAAAATAAATTACTCTAGTTCTATCCATGAATGAATACATCTAGAAGATAATCAATATATTTGGGATGATATGATGTAAATATTTTAGAACCTATATTCTTAGAAACATCAAATTATCCAAGGCATAATCACCTTCAATTGAAGATGAGGTCTGGTATATGAGGAGATCGCTTTATGCATTAGTTGTTATAATACATATGTATAAGATTGATATGTATGTGTATAGACATATCTTTGTAGTGTTAATAGTAGGTTGGTTTATTTATAACCCTATTAAGAAACATTGAGAATTTATTAAGTGCATCATCCAATACTTGAAGGGATTAGAAGATATAACATTGTGTTTCTGAGAAGATGAACCTATATAATGTTTTTTTGATGTGGATTTTTGGGAGATTCTAACACTAATAAAAACACAAATAATTTTTTGTTTATATTTAGTGGAATGAAACTCAGTTGGATGTCTTACCTACCAATAGTGGTTACTTTGTCTATGATGGAAGCAGAATATATAGTAGTTAGAGAAGTCATAATAAATTTTAATTGGTTAAGCTATATCGATACTTATCCCTAAAATTTAGATGATATAAGAATTTTTAGTGTTCTCCTGTGGATGTAGGAATAAATTCTAAACCACATAATATTTTGTGTATATTTACTTTTTTATTGATCTTTCATTGCTCTGAGTTGAAGACTGTGATGGGTGTGTATTTTAGAAGTTGTGATTAGGGTGTAAAAATCATCATAATTTTGTTTCTCTAAGAAAAGGTAGGAATTATTGGTAGTTGAAGTTCCACAACACTGAGATACTAGTTGATATAAATTCCCAATAAACATAGTCTCATGCATCTAATGGTTATATCATTTTCCATTTTCCCCCAAAAAAGTTTCTTATTTGAGATTTTAAGTTTTAATAATCTCTATTGGCTACCTCTCCAATTTATGTTATCTTATATTTTTACAACACATTACATTAATTTTGATTAATTCACATGATATTAGAGTGTGAAAAATACTCTTTTATTAACATGTTACATAGAGGATACACTAACATATATCTATATACATATTATTAACATGTGATTTAAACACATAATTTATAAATATTATTAATATAATTTCAAAAGGGGTTGGATACTCAACATATTTTTATTTAATAATTCAATATATTTGTCCTAATTTTTCTCTCATATAAGATTCTTATTAAGTTATTTTTCGCTTAAAATTTTAATTGATTCAAAATGAATAGGACTGAATTTATTGAAAATAGATGTATGATTTAATTCAAAATGGTATTTTTTTTTGTAAAATGAGTGTGGAAATAGTGGGTTTTGAAGAATAAAAAACAAATGAATGAGTTGTAGAGGGATGAAAAGAGAATAATTTATATTTAAAGGAAATTGGGAACTATATTTAGAGTAGTTTCCTAGATCATGTCCAACAAATGTAAAAATTCCCAAAATAGAGCATGCATACACTCAAATTCTAATACTTTGTTAACATATCAATGTATATATAAATTATATGCATAACTTATGTTTATTTTTTTTGTAAAAAATAGATATTATTGAAACATATTGGATGTATAAGAATCAATAATGGATGTATTTTAATCTTATGATAAAGGAGTATGAGGATGGAGTTAATGAGTTCATCAAGTTGGTAATAAATCGTGCATATGACCCTTCTCAAATCTAGTGCCCATGTTTGTGTTGTTTTTATTCTAGATGAATCCATCCATTAGAGTTGGAAGAAAATTTTATTTTTCATGGAATAGATCAAAGCTATAAATGTTGGACTAACCATGGGGAAAAATTGAATGTATATATTTACTGGGATTATACTTTGATTTATGGATCATTTTTTATAAATAATAGTGTAAATGATAATGGATATCATATGGAAGAAATGAAAACAATAATTGAATATGACCTTTAGGAGTGTAAAAAGTTATTTTATAAGTTAAATATCCATGAAAAGAGACCATTGTATACCAGGTTTACTAAATATACAACATTGTCAGTAGTATTGAAGTTGTATAATTTGAAAGTTGGTAGTGGATGAAGCGATGAAACACACCTATCGTGGTGTGTGGTAAAAGATATTTAATTTCTTATATGGGTGTAGTAGTAGTATTACTAGTAAAAAAAATTCATCTCATAGGATTTGTGATTTAATCTTGTTGTTAAGGTGAAAAAACAAATAATAATATCACTAAGACTATCAAATAAATAAACATAGATTTTTTAATATTCAAGATGATAGATAAGTGATTAGTGATAGGGATGGATTCCATTTTTTAATGTAATCATTGTATTTTCTCTAAAAATTTTCTTTTCTTTATTAATTTATTAAATGAGAGGATTTATAATCTTTTTTCTTTTTCCAACCTTCATTAATATTGTGATGATAAAAATAATACTCACAATTTTTTTACCTAGATTATTCTTCTTCCATCGTGAGAAAGATACAATGATTCTCATTTTGAATAACTAATGAAAAAACTAATTGTGTATTAAAATTTTGAAGAATCTTAGAGAGAACACTATATCTTCCTCATGTGTTTAGTAATCATTAAACACTCTCTTATAAATTCTAAAAAAATCAACTAATATGATTTAAAATCAATCAGAAGGAGAAAAAAATCATTTTCCAAGGTAATAATTAAAATTAAGAATCATTCATAAACAAAATAACATTCAAATAAATTTTTGAAATTAAATACTGAAAATTATTTTAACAGAGAAAAGATATTTATAAATTCAATAAAAGTTCCCAGACTCAATAATTATAATTGGTTCACCACCCCTTCACCCAATCACTCAAGGAATCTAACCATCTATTAAAAAATAAGTAATTTATGTAAGAGGGGTAGAAATCAGGGCAAAAATAGAACAAAATAAATACAGTATAAAAAATTAGTAGTGTTGGTGGTTCTCCCTTTTGGTCCTCTTATTTTTTCCTCTTAATTAGTATAGAGCCACTTATTTTGGGAAGGAGGGATCACTATATCTTTCCTCATTTAAATCTCTAGTATATCTAAAATCTTCATTTATATTGGTATTCATTTTAATGGATATTTTTAAAAGACGGTCTTATTTAATATTCAGATAAATCGAGTGTTTTCTATTTTGAGTGTGGACTCTTAAATTTTTCATGTAATATTTATGTCCATAATAACCTTTATTTTCCACTGAGATATTTTATTTGTTCATTGTTTCTAATTCTTGAAACAACACTAATATTTAAACCCCCAATAATGTAGTCATTTATACATGTAATTTTATTACCTAGACGAATGGTTATTTCCCACGTAGTTTATTTTTGGATTCTCTTCCATTCTTGATACCACATCATCCTCAGCTACATAGAAATGTCTGACCACTTGTATGCAGTTTTTTCTTAAGAATAGTTCATACATTAATTCTCCCAATCTTAATAATGGTAGTGGTGACAGTAGCTCATGAGTGATGGTATCTCATCACATTAGTATAATCTATCTTTGTTGATGGTAGTTTACACATGGTGGAACACCATGGTAGCTCTTTTAATAGTATCTCAAATGGAATATTCTCAAGAGATGGTATACTATCTCCCCTACCAGCAATGGTAGAATGGATGACATATCATCATGTTCATAGTTACACCTTCAGTGATGGTAGATCAACTCCCCTACTAGTGATTGAAGTTCAAAAGGTAGCTTATCTTTATGATATCTCCTCCTTCAAGGATAGTAGATCACTATCTAACATCTCTCCCTTAGGGTGCATGAAATCCCAAGATACATGAACACTTGGAATATTTCCTCTTTGGTTTCATACCCCCTATAAACTATACCATAATGGTGAATCTTGTGGAATATTGATGCTTGTAGCAGGGATACAAGGCTTCATCAATGCCATCCATCATTCACAGTGTCCAGATAGATCTCTTCTTCCATATAGGGATTCATCTTTCTTCATAGTGGGCATCACCGAGGTTTCATAAGGTTACATAAGGGAGCCACGGTAGTTTGGGGCCCCATAGTTGGTATTGTATTGAGCTTGAGATTCCCCCATGTCGAAAATGGTGTTCTTTGGTGAGTTTAGGCATCAATACTCAATGATGAGGGAAAAAGACGGTGAAGGTGGAGCGTTCAAGTATAGGGGTGTGTAAATGAGGTGGAACGACACCGTTTAAGTAAGTGAAAAACATTGTCATGTGAAGCATTTTCCCAAATCGAAGTCAAACATATCTGACCACTCATTTATAAATAATTGTGTTCCATACCTAGATCATAATGCTTATATGTGTATTGGATATTGCACACTCCATGAACACATGAATAATGGGCTGCATCGACAAACATGGTATGAGCGGTCCTTACCCAAACACTGCACTATCTCCTCCCCATGTGGCCCATGCTTCTTCTTAACACTTGAGAAGGCCCCCTAATGGGATAACTTGGCCAGCCAGCCCTCTTAGGTAGGCTAAGAGGATTTCTGGCCTACTGGTTGAGGGCTATCTTGGGATGACCATATTTTTTCCCTAAAAATTAATTCAAACTACAAGTTAATATTCAACAAAATATTCTTCAATAAAATAAAATATTAAAAATCCACTCTTTAATTCATTTTAATTATTAAAATGTAAATTACCATATATTAAATAAATAAATAATTATTAGGAAATTCCCATTAAAAACCATTCACAATCATTAAAAAATGATTAAATTTTTTAATGAAAATATGAGTGTATCAAATACCCCCAAACATAAATAATGCTTATACTCAAGTATTAAATGTAAATATTTTATTTAATAGTGCACCAATATTACCAATAATTAAATCTTAAAGAAATTAAATCAAATATTTATCAATGATAATTAAAACATTCATGTTCTATAGAAAAACTATTTAAATACTCATTTTTCAAATAAATAATCAATCCAAGAATTTTAATTTCTCCCTTTAAAAAATAGTGGACCTTATCCTTTAATAAATTATAGATCTTCAATTTATTGTTATTAAATATGTAATATTATGATCTACCACACTTTAGAATTATTTTCCCCCATCATTCATGATACAAATTCAAGTAGAATTATGTTCATATAATGAAAAGATTCTACTTTTCCATAGGATTGAAAAGGAACTACTTTCAGTACATTGTAAGTAAAAAAACGTGGGAAATCAATATAACTATCAATAAAGGCTCTAACTACTCTAAGGCTTAAGGTTGGTATATATTTTTGTTAAAAACATTAAGGCTAAAATAGGAGGTGTATCTCTAGAGTATAAAGCATGATATCAAAAATAAAATCTCAATGAAAATATTCCCTTAAAATTGAAAAATCCAACTTTTGAAGCTCCATATAGGGATATAATCAATGTAATAATAATGAATGAATTTCACCTTGTTTAATTTTCTCTATTTTTTAATTTTCTTTCAAATTAATTTTTCATATTGCTTTTTTATTTTTCTGAAATCTATGATTGGGAAAAACCTCATATACATCACCAAATCACACATGATAAAAATCACAGGTCTAATAATGTGGATTTTTTATTCTCCCAAGTTACAACCCATTATATTATTTTATTTTTTTATTATATTTTTTTTCTTTCAAGAATGAAAAAAAATAAAGTTCAATGAATGAATCAACAACCTTTATCATTACCCAAAGTTGCACCACCTCACTTTCCCCTTATAATGTAGTGTATCCTTACACAATTATTTCTACCACCCCCACTCTTCAAATTTAAAATTTCATGAAAAATACTAAATTTATGGTATGAATGGATATATATTCCTTGAAATACAGCTCAATCCTAACAATTTCATTCATGATCTCTATGTAATTAAACATTATTGATGTATAAGGTCCCCTCAGGGATAATGGATTGTCAATAAAAATTCATCAATCATGTGAAATGTGTTTTTTCGATTTCATAGCTTTAACAAGTCCCAATAAAAATTATAGAGGCTCACATGACCCCTGATCACTAAATAAGTAAGCTCAAAATAAAATAGAAAGTATTTGGTCTTGAAGTTCTCACGGTTAATAGGAATAAGATTTGGGAAAATATATCATGACATGACTAATAATAATACATAAATTCAAATATATTTAGTAAATTAAAAGTGTGAAAAATGGTAGGAAATTTTCATTTACATGAATCAACCAATTCCCTCAAATCATGAGTCATCATTTTAATATCTATGTGTCACTCTAACAATTAAATTCACCACCCAACTAATTCCATCTCATTTTCATTGAAATATATAACATTTCATAAAATGGTTCATAAGAAACTCATATCTCCTTGGAAAGTCAAGTAATACAAAATATCTAAAGCATGGGATTTCAATTTTCAGTTTAACACAGTTGTAAGAATTTATATCTCAAAATAGAATCTCAAAAAAATGTAAGGAGTTTTAAACATAATGAATGATAGAATAAACTCCCATTTCTCATGTAGATTTAGTACTCTCCTCTCCTTATATGGGGATTTATAATGACTTCATTCATGGTGGTCATGTAGAAACAATACAACTCATACCAGTGTAAGAACCATTCTATTAAAGATCAATGGGGTGAAGGGAGATGTGACTTTATCCTAAACTCCTAAATCCTAAAAAAAATAAATCTCAATTTTCATCTGGGAAGAACCTTTGGTTTATTTCATTGTCTTGACCTAACCTCATGAGAAGAAATTAGTAGATCATCTAGAGAATTTTGAGCTCCTCCATCGGTTCTTGAGGTAGACTCCCATGAACATTTTAACATGTTTCCCATTGATAGTAAATTGGTTTCCTTCTACTTACTCTTGATCTGAATAGAACTAATGGTATAGAGATGAGTAAAAATAAAATTTGATTCCTACGTGAATTAATATTATTGACATTAACTTAAATATATAATTATAGAGTATAACTTTATATCATGGTTGAAAAACCTTTTACTGAATCTGTTTTTCATGTACCACTCAAGTTCACTCTTTGTAAATTTTGGATTTTTTAAAAGTTTCTCTGTTAATTTCTTCCAAATATTATAACTAAAGTTTTCTCTATTATCTAGAACTCACTAAATCCAAATTCATCTTTTTTTACATTCTAATATTATGGGTGCTCCTACTCCAACAAAAAATGATAACTTTTCCCATAAATTAATAGGTAGGGGCTTATACCAATGGGTGTATTATAGGCCATTTGGTATTCCCATAATGTATCTTCAAGCACTACTATATAATACTTCCAATTTTGTTTAAACATTTTCTCCAAGATACCTTTAGTCTCTAGGTAAGATACTTAATATTGGACATTTGTTTGAGGATGGTATGGTGTAGATATACTGTGATGCAGCCCATAATGTTTAAACATGTCCTACATTACTGTATTGAAAAAATGAGTCGTTTGGTCATTTATTATGGTCCTTGGAACTCCAAAACCCACAAAATATGTTGTAACTAACAAAGAACCATAAAACATTTGCATAATAAGTCTTTTTGGGCTTGGTTTACACCCATTTATAGACATAATCAATAGAAATTAAAATTTAATAATTCCCAATATACATGGGATAGGGTCCCAAAAAATCAATACCCCACACTTAAAATATTTCATAAAAAATGATGTGTTTTTTAGGAATCTTCTATATTTTTTAAATATTTCCATAAAATTAATACTTCTCACATTTTTTTAAATACTCCTAAGCATATTTAAAAATGTTTTTTTAATAACTTATAAATTCCAAGACGTTTTTATCCATTCTTAGAGGTCTAAATTTTCCTCTAAAAGCATGTTTATGAAAAAAATTCAAATATAGATTCTATTTCACTTTATAGTAAGAACCTTATTATGACTTAATCATTATAGATTTCCCACAAAAATGTATCCTCACAAATATTGAATCTTGATTCAAACATCAATTTTCACTTTTGATGAGAGTTGAGGTGAGATGATAAATGAGATGTGGCCATGTAATTTACTATGTCATCATACTATGGTGCTTCACCTTCCATGATGTTGAGTTGCTCTTATGGTATGTTATCATTAAGTGGGTTTAGTTATGTAATTTCTAGTTTAGTGGTGTTAGTAAGTATACTAAGGTGATCCACCACATTATTTCTAGATCCTTTCTTGTACCTAATCTCTAGGTTGAAATCTTTCAAGAGTAATTTCCATCTTACCAGCAATGTATTGGCATAATTTTTAGTAGTTTTGTAATTGAGTTGAGTGGAATCCAAGTTTCGTGAGGAATAATTTTTTATTTGTGTTGTTCCTTTAATTGTTTGGGAGAGGTATACTCTCATAGCTTGGTTTTATTCATTACAAAGAAGTTAAACCGGGTTCTCCCAATTCTAGGGTTGTATAATTGGTGTGGTAATCAGTTTCTTCTTCAACTCAAAAAATGACTTCCAAAAATTATCACTAAAATAAAATTTATCTTATTTTAAAAGTAATATGAATAGTGGGAGAGAAATATCACTAAAATCGTTGATGAATCATCTATAGAATCCCACATGGCCCGGTATGTTTTACACAAGTAGGATATGTTAAAAAATTTATTACTCCAACCTTTTATTTATCCACCTCAATTCCTTTTTACAAAATTATGTATCCTAACATTATTACTTTTTCAAACATGAAATGAAATTTTGAAAAGTTTAAAAAAATATTTGTATCAATTAATTCTTTAAAAAAATCCAGATTACCTAATAAATGGTCAAAATAATCAAAAAAATCAGTAAAGTCATCAAATAATACCTCTAGGTAGTCCCCAATTTGATATGAGAATATGATTACCATGCACCTTTGAAATTTACCGATGGTGTTAAATATCCTAAAAGACATCCTATTTTACACAAATTTCTATAAAGGATAGGTATATGTTGCCTTATCTTGGACTTTTCTGGAAATTAGTACCTATAAATATCTGGAAAATCCATCCAGGAAAAAATAATGTGTCATGCCTAATAACCATTCTAACATTAGTGAAATGAATGGTATGGGGAAGTTTACTTTTCTGGTTACTTGATTCATCTTTCTATAGTCAATATATACTCTTCAACTTTTTTAATCTCTCATATGAATTAACTCATTATTCACATTTTCTACCATGATAAAACTAGTTTTCTTGGGAACTATATGGATGGGGCGGACCCATTATGATTCATAAATTGGGTAAATAATATCGACAGCAAGAAACTTCTCTATTTCTTTTTTAACTACCTCCATAATGGTGGGGTTTATCCTCCTTTAATGATTCCTAATAGGTTTGGAATCACCCACTATCAATATTATATATGAGAAGATTTTTGGGTAATTTCTAGAAATGTTTATTAAGCTTAACCCTATGGATTCGATATTTCATTTCAAAAGGTCATATAAATTTTGAATTGGTTATTTAGATAGGTTATTATCTACGATTACTAGAAAATTTTCTCCTTTAATAAGATACACATATTTTAAATCACATGGGAGAGGTTTTAATTCTAGATTATGGGGTTTTTCTAAATATGAGATTCAATTTAATTTTCACACCTAATTTTTTTTAATTTATTATATAAAGGGGATCATATCAACCTTTTATAATAAATTATAAAAGAAATTAGAGGTTTTTTCTTATTGAAATTTGAAAATAAAATTTATATATTTTTTTGTATTAAATTTTCTCTTTTTGTTTTCAATAGAAAATTTATCTCATAAGGATAAGAATTCTCATATCATACCAAAGCCTTCAATGGGATTAATACCTTCATCAGGAGTGATTGAAAAGAGGTAGTGGTTTCTTGAAGGGTTACTCTTGTAGTTAAGTATTCTTAAGTTCACCCTTTTTTCTTGAAACTCTATTGAAAGTTTTCCTTCATGTACATTGATAATAATATTGGATGTTTTCAAGAATGGTATACCCAATTTGAAGGGTGAATAGACTGGTGATTTATCTTCCTCTATGGTGAACACATAAATGTCTTCTAAAAATCAGTCCTTCCACTCCCAAAAATATATCCTCTAAAAATTCTACTAAAAATAGTGGATTTTTTCTCTATTAGAGAACCACTCTTGTGGGATTTAATTCACCTATTTTCATATATGAAAAATTAGAATGATACATCACATTAATTGAATCGCCAATATCATATAAATAATCATAAAATTTCAAAGAACCAATAGTATAAGGAATATAAAATGCCCCTGGATCTTAATATTTTTCAAGAAATAGTGGTGTGATCATGGATGATAAACTATTCCCAGCTTGATTCCCTCACCCCTGTCAATCCACTTTCATTTTGAAAAATATATTCTTGATAAATTTAGCATATTTTGGGATTTTTTTGGATGGCTTCCAAGATAGGTATATTAATTTCAACCTTTTAAAATGTCTCTTGGATCTCTATTTGAACTTGATATTACTCTATCTTCTTTGATTTAGTAAAAAAGGAAGGTAATGGAAGGGTAATATTATTATACTATTTTGTATCCTTTATAATGGAGTCATGTGTTTCATTTCTAAATCAGGTCCAGGGTTCTTCTTCCTTCTTTTCTTCTTATTTTGGTTGAGTCGGTTTTTCTTTCAGAGTATGTTTAGAATTTGTAAAATTTCCTTCTTCCACTCCAGCATGAAATTCCTTGGGTTTCAGTGGCTGAATATCCTTGTCACTCTTGGTGATGATTATACTTACTCTCTTATTTAGGTTCGATATTGTTTGCTCTGGTAGATTTTCAATTTTTTTGAACATTATTTCTAAAAGAATCTCAAATTTATTTCAAAAATAATTTAATATATTTTTCATCTCCTCAATATCTATTCCTTATCTTTTTTTAGTTGTTGTTACACTAGATGAGGGTTTTCCATGAGATTTTTGTTGAAACGTTGTTAGTTGATAAGATTGTTGTAGGCAAGGTTTCTTTCTTGGTTGTTGGAAAGGAGGTTCATTCTGGAATTGATGTTAGAAAGCAGGCTCGATTGAGTATTTGTTGGAAAATAGAGGTATAGCCTAGTTTTTTTAACCCCCAAATCCCTATTAGGCTTTCCCTTCTCTACATGGTTGGTTTGTTGAAATTTTATTGGATGAAATGTGGATAAAAATCTTTCAATACCTAGTATCTAATCACATTGATAAGTAAATTGATGGGGTGATGGACATAAACCACGTACCTAAGGTGGGGTAGGTTGTTCATTCAATTATTAAACAACCATATTTCTTATTAGAATTATTATATCTTTAATATTGGTTTCAAGTAGATGTGATGAGTTAGAGGTTCTTACCTCAGGAATACCTCTTGTGCTCATAACTCTTATTCCAAACTATTGTGAATATTTCTATATCTGTTTAAGGAGGATCAAAACTTCTATGGGTGTTTTTTAAATCAAATATCCCCTAGATGATGCATCCAATAATTTCATATCATTTTGTTATAGTCCTTGATAGAATAATATTGTGAAGTGATTCTCTTACACCATTTGATGAGGGAAGCTTACACAAATTTTATAGAATTGTTACTAGTACTCATAGAGAGTCTCACTAGTATATTGTCATATGGTGTAGATTTCTTTCCTTATTATTGTGCTATAGAAAATTGGGAATAATCTTTTCATGAAATGTATTTGTATATCATCCCATTCAGGGATCTCTTCAGGTTGTAGTCTGTATAACTACTCTTTTGAATCTCCCTCAAGTGAGAAGGAAAATTCATTCCACTTGACATATTACTCAACTAATCCTATCATCTTGAATATTGAACATATGAAGCCAAATTATTGAATTTTTTAGTTAGGATCTTCACCTGCAAGGACATGGAATTTTGGTAGCACAGGAATCATGTTAACACATAATTCAAAATCATTTTTTTAGCAGTCACAACTAACTGGTTTTGTTGGTTGGAAAATTGATGGGAACAATGGTCCCTTGAGGTTTATTTTGGGTTTAATTCCATAATTGTGGGATCGTAGTGATCAATTGAAGTTTCACTTGAGTCCCCAATATTGATTTGTTTGTAGTTATTTCCAATATTAAGATTCCTAAGCCTAGTTTTTAAAGTCCTCTCTATCTCAAGATCAAACAGTTAATTGTTCCTTGTTGGAGGTCCTAGTTATTCAATTTTGGTTATATTAGAACTCACTCTCAGAAATAGTTCCATGTTTCTGCACACACCTATTATGGGGTGTGGAAAAATATATTTAATTTCACCTATGGGTGCAGTAATAGTAGTAATCAAATTCATTTCCAAGAAGTAGTGACTTAATCTTATTATCATGCTGAAAAAATAAATAATAAGATCACTAGAACTATCAAAAAAAAGAAACATAAACTCTTTAAAATTAAAAATTAAAGATAAGTGATTGGGATTGATGTTGGATTCCTTTTTATAATTTTATCATAGTATTTTCTATAAAAATTATCTTTAATTTTTTTGATTGATTAAATGATAGGATTCAGAATTGATTTTCTTTTTTCTCTTGATTAAGTTTTATGATGATGATAATAATCCTCACAATTTCCTTTTTTGGATTATTCTCCTTACATTATGAAAATTTGATAATGATTCTTCTTCAAATAACCTTGGAAATACCCAACCAGGTATTGAAATTCCCAAGCATCCTTGAAAGGACACTATTTCATCCTCATATCTTTCGTGATCACTAAAACCTCTCCACTGAATTTTAAAACAATCAATAAATATGATATAAAATCATCTAAATGGAGAAAAAATTACTATACTTATGAAATAATTAAAATTCAGAATTATTCATAAACACAGTCACATTCACATCAATTATTGAAATTAAAAACTTAAAACCATTTTATTAGAGAAAATAGATTTATAAAATATATAAAAGTTCATACAATAAATAATTACAATTTGGTCACCTCCCCTTCACCCAATCCCTCAAGGATTCTACCCCTCCATTATAAAATAATTAATGGGATTAAGAATAGTAGACAATATGGTAAAAAAAATAAATGCATCAAAAATAGAGCAGTAGTTTTTGTAATTATCCCTTCAGATCCTCTCATTTTTTTCCCTTCAGTGATGTTATACCTTTTATTTATTGAGGGAGGTATTATTATATATTCCTTTCCATAAATCTGCAATGCCTCCCAAATATTCATTTATCATTTCCTTCATTTGAATGTATCTTGTTAAAATATAGACACATTTAACATCTAGATATATCAGGTGTTTCCTATTTTTAGTGTGGACTCAAAAAAATTCAGGGAATCTGTATAAACATGGTGACCTTTATTTTCCACTTGGATCTTCTATTTTTTTCAATGTAGTAAATTCCTGAAACTTCACTTCTATTCAAACCCATGATCATGTAGTCATTTTTGTATGCCATCAGTTTTTATATAGCCGAATGGCTCTTCCCCGTGTAGCGTATAGTTTGATTCTCTTCGACACTTGATACAACCTTGTCCTTATTTTCACATCAATTTATCCCCACTTATAAATAGTTTTTTCTTAAGAATAGTCCTTACATTAATTATACCACCATTATAAAAAGTAGTATCCATGGTACCTCATCACAGTAGCAACATCTACCATTGGTGGTGTTATCTCTCACATGGTGGATCAACATGGTAGTTATTCTTATGGTATCTTTAATGATAGATCCTCATGAAATAGTAGATCATCTCCCTTGTCAGTTATGTTAGCTTGAATGATATCTTCTCTGTATAGTATCACCTTCCTTAGAAATGGTTGATCATCTCCCTTACTTGTGATGGTAGCTCAAACGGTAGATCCCCAATCATTGGTAGATCATCTCTCATTCCAGTGATGATACCTAATATGGTATATCATACATATATTATCTCCTCCTTTAGTGATAATAGATCACAATATATCATTGTCCACCTAGGGTGCATGTAATCTCAAGATACATGTCCACATATAAGCCTTCCTCTTTGGTATTTTATCCCATGGAATCCATTCCGAAAAGTATAATCATATGGAATAGTGGTGCTACTTTCAGTGGCATTGGGATTTTTCAGTACCATCCAACCTTTACAGTGGCTTTATGAGGCTCTTCTTATATGAAAGGATTCATCTCTCTTTATAGTGGGAATCATCGAGGTCGCTTGATATTCTATAAGGGATCCATGGTGATTTGTGGCCTTGAAAGTGGTTATCGACTTCAATTTCAGATTCCCCTAGGATATAAATAGGGTTCTCCAGTGATTACATTCTATAAAAATTTAAGTCTATGGAAACAGTTGAGGGAGGTGGGGTGATCGAATGCAAGGGAGCACCACCAAGGCAGAACAACACCGTTTGAGTAAATTATGAATAGTTCCATGTTAAGAGTTGTACCACATAAAAGTTGAACATGGTTTTAAACTCATATGTAATTAAATTCATTCCATCCCTAGATCAGAATCCTACTGCGGTGATGGGATCCCACTTACACCATACACACATGAATAATGGGTTGTGTAGATGTGTGTGGCCTAAGTTGTCCTTGGACCAAATGCTACATGGTCTCCTCCCCATGTGGCCCACACTCTTTCCTATCTATCTAGAACGCCCTCCTAGTGGGATAGTGTGGTTGACCAACCCTCTTGGGCTAGATAAGTTTATTTTTATCCTATTAGTTATGGGATATCTTGGTATGGCCCTTTTTTTCCCTAAAAAATCATACAAACTCTTAGTTAATATTCCACAAAATATTCATTAATAAAATAAAACATAAAAAATACACATTGAAATTCATTTTATTTCCTCAAATCAATATTCCTCTATTTTATATAAATAAATAAGGTAATTTCCATTAAAAATCATTTATAATTTTTAAAAATGTTTAAATTTTTGCATGAAAATATTAGTGTATCAAGTGGCACTGGTTTTGTGGGACTACTTGGTCTCCTGAATGATATGCTACTAGAAGAAAATGAGATTCATTATAGAACATATAATTCTTAGTGAATGTCACATTAAATGGTAATGATCTCTAAAAAATACATTTCTATCCAAATGATTATATATTTTTTCACAAGAACCGTGAATCACTTATAAAATATAGTAAGTGTGGAACGAATCAATACAATAAAGATAAATAAAGTCATTCGTGATTTATATCATAATTTCTTATCATTCCATGGTTTATATGATTTCATAGATATCGAGAAATGTCTAGGCATTTAAAATGGAACATAGATACATTAATTGAATACAAGAAACTACATCACCCAATAATCTCTCTTTATGGGAAGAAAATTGATAATGATTATCCAAATTTTGGAAAGGATCCGAGAAAACTTCATCATACATTATTTAGAAATATAATAAATCCTTTCGGTTTACAAAGTAGTACTCATAGCAAAATATAAGTTATGTTATTAAATTATAACTTTCCATCGTGGTTATTCATGAATCACAAATTCATTATATTGTCTCTGCTTACATCTGGACCAAAACATCCTGATAATTATATTTATATATATTTGGATCCATTTATTTGAGAACTAAAATTATTCTGGGATACATATATTAAATTTTATGATGCTCATTAAATTATAGATTTTACATTATGATCTATGTTACATGGGATGATAAAAGACGTTCTTTCTTATGGAAATTTGTTAGCCTATAACATTAAAGGGATGTTGGGGTGTCCCATTTGTGAAGAAAGTACACACTTAGTTAGGTTTAAACATTCCTCAAAGACTATTTTTTAGTAAATCACAAATTTTTACCTTGACACTTTAAATACCAATCATGGAAAACATTGTTTAATAGAAATAAAGAATAAGGTACAACACCAACTCCTCTAATTCTGGATCAATTATTTGAGAAAGTAAAAGATATTTACACTGATTTTGGTAAACCTTTATCTAAAACCATAATAAATTCGGTCATAAAAAGTGATTAGTTTCACTTAAATTGAAATATTTTAATTTTTTGTACATATGTTTCATTTGGAAATCAGGTGGGGAAAATTGAGTGGTGTTTGAATGGAATTGTGTGGTAGTCGTGGAACTTGTTGAAAACAGCCTTATATTTCTATGTACCTTCCCAAAAGTTTCCAATGGTTTTTTTCATGGAACTAGAAACATCCAATGGTTCCCTTGTTCAATATTTACCATGAAACTATTTTCCAAAGGTGGGTGCTCTTTGGGAAATGGATCGAATGATTCTTAGGGACTCACATTGGTTGAGAGGATGAATGGTCTGTCTCATTGCAACTTTTCTAAGTAATTATTTCCTACTTTGGTACACTCTTATATATTTAATTCATATTCTTTAATCCTTTATTAAATCCCAAATACGGGATAGGCTAACTTAATATAAACAGTCTATTGTAAGTTTGTATTGACTTTAGAATCAATAGTGTGTATCAAATATTCTTCATCAATAGAGAAATATATATGTGTGTGTGTGTGAGAGAGAGAGAGAGAGTTTCTCCATTGTCGGTACCCTTTTATATGTGTATTAGATATTCCTATGTAATTTATTTTCACAATTTTAATTTTAATCCACATAGTGGGGTGATTTGGAACTTATCATCATCTAGTAAGATGGGAGTTGTTTTGGTGTTGGGATCAGGCCCATGAGATAAGCTTCCTAAGTATTCTTGTGAATTAAATCATAAACCACATATTTTTCTTCCACTTAATGTTATAAATCATACCTTTTAAGGTCATGTGATATGGAATAAACCATATAGATTAATGTCACGTAGTGAGGATGTTTAGGCGAGAGGTGCCTAGACAAGGTAGATGGGGAACTTACCCTGAAAAAAACTAAGGAACTCAATCGGAATATTTCTTCCTAAGTTGTATAAGAACCTACTAGGAATATATCCCAAATAATATTAGAGTGAGTTTGGGGTATTTTTTTTAACCTTAGGGAGGATTTCTACGTATCCCATTTGGAAATGAATTAAATCTCATGTAGTTTGAAAGGTTATGGGATTACACCTATAGAGGAGGCCCAAAGTTTCTTTATTGTGAATATGTCCCTTTTATGTTTTTCATTGTGAGGAATATGTAACTTTGAGGTCATGATAACATGGTTGGGGCTTATACTAGATATGATACCAATATAAAAGGTGCGATGAAGATCTAGAAAAGGATTCCCCTCCTGATATAGGTATTTGATCGTATGGATTTCATGACAGTCATTAACCTTTAATCCCATGTGAGTCATGCTCTATGTGAGAAACAAGAGGAAGTGGGAGATCTATAAAACCACATAGTATTCTTCATCTACTGGTGGATTAGGGTGGGGATTCATCCCACAAGAAATCATAGGGTATTACACTAGGAGGTATTCCCTAGGGTGACTTTTACTCCTCATCTACTGATAGATGAGGGTGGAGTATTGTTAGGGGAGTTAGGGAAAGAAAAGAGGGTTTTATGTTCTTTCCACCTATCCTGTTTTCAACTCTGAGGGTTGGGGCCTAGAAATATATATGGATACAACCTAATTATAATCTTGTTTGGTCCATAGATGTAGCTTACCTATCCAAGGAACATACTACCACCATTCCTAATGTTGGGACCTCGTTACCATATGAATGTATGATTGGGAACATTATGAGGATCCTCATAATTTAGTTGGTTAACAATTGGAGCTTATTCACTATGGGAATGTATGATTTAGACAAAACACTGATGTGTCAAATGTTCTAATCATACATCTCTATAGGTCTCCTTGGATGACATTCTCAGGTAGTTTGAGAATGGGGGTATATGGGTCCCAATGATTCATGTCAGAGGTTAATAAAGAGAGTTATTTAGATATCTTGTATAGGGGATGAGGTTAGGATGAATGCTATACAGAAGGAGGGTTCCAAAACTAGAAGGTTCTATCTTGTGTACTGATTTCAATATGAGATGAAGGTCCGCAAAGACTCCATCCCATATACTATTTGATATTTGGGATAGAGGTTTGAAAAATATATATTCCATGAAGGGTTTTATATACATATGGGGTTCTTATGTGAGATTCCATCCTTCTTGGGTGGTCGGGTGAGTTCCCTTCGTTACTTGATACACGGTAAGTGATTACCTACTGAGATCATTTGTTTGGGATTTTTCTATTTGTACTCTTATATGTCCCTCTATGGGGTTTTTATAGGGGTATAGATATAACCATCTTCCTAGGATGGATGCACATATTCATAGTAATAAAAACCAACACTCATGGGGAAATTTGGTTAGTGTTTGGCCTAAATAGATTCCTCACCCCACAAAAAAGGTTTTATTTACACGAGGGCTAAAGACAATGACTCACCCCATAAATGAATTGGTCATTTATTGGGGGCCTAAAGATGACACCTCACCCTAAAAATGATATGGTCGTTTATGGGGGGCTGAAGAAGACACCACTACCCATAATTGAAATTTTCATTTGCGAGGGGCATGAAAAAAATTCCTCACCCTACAAATGAAATAGTAGTGTGAGGGAGAAAAATGGAAATGTCATTTGGAAGGGGTGCCATGTAGAGCGGTGACTCACATAGAGAAAGATGACTTATTTACTACTCCATGTTATTTAATGATTTGATCTTCCTGAAATGGTACTCTTGAATTATTATAGAATTTTCAAATTTATAAAAACATTCTAATACTCTAAGAATACTTTTCTTGATCCAAAAAACTCCCCCCATAAGAATAGGGTATGATCGGTATAAAAATGAGCCAATTAAAAGGAATATGTTGGCCCGGTTGAATGATTTTCATGGTGTGTGTGAACCTGAAAGAGGGAACATGCCTATAAAAGGTGTTAGGTTGACTCGAACTATTTTTTACTTAGTGAACAGGTGATTTAGGACCTGTTCTGAGCTTGCTGCTTTTGAATTTCCTCATATAATAGTTCCCTTTTTGGATAGACTTCCCTGCGCACTAAGGGATCACTACTCACAAAATGGTATTTTTGGAAAATTATCCATAATACTTTGTGTTCAACTTGTTCCCTCATGGATATAGAGTTTTATTTATTGTTGATTAAGTGCTTCACAGATAGCTTAGTATACTATGAGATTCACCAGACTTCATTAAGTGGGTTGTTTATTCTTTGTGGAACTTGTTTGTATCCAACACTTACTTTTTTTGGTTTTTCATAATATATGAAATGAATCAAACACAAGCTGCTTCCATCACCGATAAAAGGAAGAAATTTATTCTTGTAATCATTAAAAATAATGAAAAACAATATGTCAGACTAAAAAATCAATTTTTAGAAGGAATCACGGGCGTTAGCCTTTGGGGTATCCTATTTCAATTTTTTTGCCTCTCTTTGGATTTAGGATTCCACCATACATCTTTATCTCAAAACTAAATCAGGGAAATAAATTATTGGTATGGACAATGAATTGTAGTAACATACCTTGGGAAAATATCTCATCAAAGGGATCTTTTATTAAAGAGACCAACTCTAAGGGGTTTCATTTAGGTTACACCCCATTTTCATTGGATGGAATGATACGAGGACTGGAATTAGATGCCTATTACTATCACAACATTATAAGGAAATAAAAGGACAATGAGAAATTAGGGTGGTCATCCAAATGGGATCTTCACCCCGAGGTCTCATTCAGTCTAGAATGGGGACGTCCTTTCTAATTTGGTCAGAGCTTTGAGTATTTCAAGGCTGAGTTAACAGTTTTGGGATTATACGTGGTTGTTTAGGTATCATAGAGATTTTCCCATTAGAACCAATCCATTATTCCACAACTGCTCATTCAGAATATCCTAGATACTAATACATTCCACTGAGTGCTCGGGGAAGTCATTATAAGCCTCTAGGATATTTTGATGATTTTAGGAGAACCAATTATGGGGGACATCTATGATGACTTATTTCCTCCCACCTTAGTTTTGGTTGAAATAGAGAGGACCCCCACTTGAATACTAATGGATTTTATAAATTTTGAACCCCTTACAAATCTTGATGTTCCCATATATGATTGAATTTAGGTTTTTTCTACAAAAAGAGGCCATGAACCACATATAAGAAGGCCACAGACCTGTCTAACCTTTATCACCTGAATATGTCTTGGTTCCTACTGGATGACGCTTGAAGAGGGTCAGTTCACTCATTGGGGCTAGGAATTTTTACCTTACATTAACTTTTTAGTTTGATTATAATCCTTTCATTACATATTTCTTAGTGGTTGGTTATTACCATTGTGCGAGTCCATCACCATATTCAGAGTTATGAACTTTGTGATGGTGACCCAGTTGGACACTAGAAGGCACATTAGTCATGTTCGCCATATACTTGTGAAGATGTATCATTTGTTGGGATGTATAAGCAGAGGGAAGTCACCTTACCAGCTCATGGTCCCATTTCAAGTTCTTTGGAGATGGATATCAACCCACATAGGAGGCTAAAAATTCATCAATGACATTAGATCCTCGATGTCTAATTCCAGCCTCACTTATAATGTATAAGTGGGGTGAACCTGTTGGCCTTGAGAACTCATGATGCAATGGATTGGATCAACCATCAAGACCACTTTTTTATGCTCCTGACTCCTCCCCTATTGGTACATTGGTGAATGAGTGATCTAGTGGTCATGAAAATAGGGGCATCCCATATCTTTAAGATAGGGTGTTTTGGTTTCCATAATTGATATAAAATTCATATGTGATGGGAATTCACCCTATATATTTGGGCATCAGTTCTATTGTGTTCAGAATATTTTTCCCCCATCAATTAATAATACACATTAGGATAAGTATTTGATGATTTCTTGGTAAATATGGATTATGTTTACTAGGGAAGATACATATTGTCAGATTGATCGTCTACCTTCTAAAATTAAGACTAGACTTTCCAAATCTTATACATAATCATGGATTTGATCATACTTGATTGGTCAGTTAGAAAAACTAGTCCCTATTGGTATGGTTCAACCCATTTCTAGGTCCAGGGCATGTTAACAGAAGACAATTGAGGTTTCTAGGCCCATAATGGATCCTTGGAAGTCTCTTATTTTGGAGCTACCAAGGAATATGTTTAGAATATGGGGTTCAATATCCTAAAACATTGTATTTTATCATTAGAATAAAGTTGTTGGACAATAAATATTTTACCACGCTGAGGAAGAATATCCAATGTCTTGGAGAGAGTGGGATTCTTGGAGAAACTCCATGCTCATTATAAGAATGTGTGGGTTTATCTAAGGGAAATAAGTTTCTTTAAGAGGGTATGTATGTATATCATCACCCAAAACTATTTCTTATTCAGACGATCCTAATATGGTGGAAGATAATATTCAAGAACTTGATGCCTCTATTCATTTTGTTCATGGTCAAGAAGTGTATTCAAGGTTAGTGATAAAAATATTGATGCCCCCCATAAGTGAAATTGAGGAAGAGGATAGTTTCAATTCTTTTGAGGAGGTTGATGGGGAAAACATGATTGTTGCATCTAGTATTGGGATCATTACATCTTCTTTATTATTGGGGCCTCATAAGTTCCCAACTCAAAGGGGTTATGAAGAACTTGATATTTCACAAAAGTAAGTGTGGGGTCCTGATCTTTCCCCATATCCGAGGGTAGATTCTTCAATATTATCCATTTCTATTACTAAATTATTCCCAAAGTCTTGGAGAGGGTGTGATGATTAAAGAAAGAACACATCTACAAAAGATGTCTGGGGGTGCTTCATTCTGAGTAAATTGATCTTCTTAAATTGAGGCTCATCACAGCTCCAAAGAAAATTTCTTTCAAAGATAACCCTAATGATTTTGGGGCATACCTTGAAGATATGGACACCTACATCCATTCCTTCAAGGGAGAGATAAATTGGTTAGATCGATTGAGAGATATGGTGGTAGAAATGTAAGAAGAGGCCTATTATGGTGAAGAGGTAATACTATTATTTATATCAACTCTTCTTCCCATTATTTTCATGATCTTGAATGCTCACTAATTATATTTTAAAATGTTTAGAGAGAATAATTCACCTATTCCTTACCTAAAATATACCAAGGAGGAATTATTATAAGGATGGACATTCCTATGGGTGAGGGGATCTTTGAAGAAGGTTCTCCCGAGGTAGATAAGCATATGTCGGTAGATATTGTAAATCCTATAGGAGAAATTCTGCCCCTATCTCATCCCATTATTCTCCTTAAAATACTATACTTATGGGAAATCATGAATCATAGTTTGGAAAAGAATATGTTTATATGCATTCATTCTAGGAAAATATGTGGTCATTTCATCTCCTCACCTAGACATCATGTTGTGCTTTTCTATATGATGATGAATTAACTTTCATAGAGGTTGGAATCAGTCCCGAAAGTCAAGAGGTTCCAAATCTTTGAGAGCATGTGTCCCATTTTCCTGGGGATCCTGATGCAGTGTAAATGACAGTTCTAAGGTAGTCTAGACTAAATGAATATCTGGGATCGTCATGTGTCTATGTTGGATATTAAGGGTAGGTGATGTTAGTTTTTCAAGGTTAAACAGCTTCCACCTCACTATGAAAGGATCTTGAGGGAGATAATACTCTATCTTTGGCGTTGAGTCACCTCCTTCCCCTGGATAGCATAGCGGTGGAGAAAATTATGATACTGATCTAGGTAAATTCGCATCCAATTACCACCAAGGATCCAATAATCACCATACCTATAGGCTTGATGTCTATGAGTGACCTCCTATAGGTTGTTGTCCAGGATGAACACACACATGTCGCTAAAATGTCCCCCAAGGGAGGTTAGTTTTTATAGAATATTTTAATTTCATTGTGAATTTATTGATAGTGGTTTATGATTAAACCGGGGGTGTATCTTGAATTCAATCCTCCATCTGAAAGTGAAGTGATTTTTATATCTTCCAATGTGGTGATAATAGCTGTAGAGGTTGGTATATGGACTAGTGAAGCTGAGAATCCCTACTTATGGACCCTTTCATATTCTTCTTTCCCTGATATTGGTTACCTTGCATATTCAATTTAGAAAAATAGACTCAAGTACACACAATTCTTGGCAGTACCAACCCACATTATAGTGAGGCTATTAGGACTGGAACCATTACCGAGCTTTCCCATCCTGAATATGTTAAGTACAACACTTATTTAGATAAGATGGTTCGAGATAATAAACTTCCCTTATAAAAAAACTTCGAAGAAGGCCAAGAGACTCTTAGAAATCTATTTTTCTCCCAAAATACCATATGGAGGTATATATGGAAGTTTTTTTCTCATAACCCCTATCGAGTTTCCTAATCAATTTCCTTGGTTGAACTATATGTTTTCTTTTCTTGGGTATGGGGGTTTGATTACTATGCCAAACATGAAAAGGTAAAGGAGGTGGTAATGGATTGATAGAGGTATGAAATACATCGATCCCATATTTCATTTTCATATACTACAACCCATTTCACTATAACCAAAAATACCATGCTCAATGTGTCTTCTGAACAATATGGGGTTGTTGAAAAGTGACAAGGTCAAATTGTGGATCAAATATCCTTTGTAGAAAAACTCCGGTAGGAGTTATATAGGGTTACCCATGAATTAAATTGGCTTGGTTAGGAATTGGATAGTGTCAAATAAGTGATCGATGAGGATCAATGACTGATCCAAGAAGAAAAAAGAGTTTTCCTGGATGTTGCTGGGAAGGTTGTGGCATTGTTGGTCGATGTGGAAATAGAGATTGTGACCTTGTCTAAAATATAACTAGTTATTGAAGACTTTGATAAAAAATGGTTCATATGTATTATGTTTTTTATAAAATTTTGTAATAATATTGATTTAATTGTGTGTAGATACTTTGAGTTATGGATACTTCTCTATCTCTTTTATATATTATATGAAAATGGGTTTTTTCTCTATCATATATCTCTTTTTTCTAGATTTCATGTGAAAATTTAATAGGAATATTGGAGTTTAATCGCTTGTTAGAATGTCCATGTATTAGTGTTCTTAAATTATACTAATGGGAACCGAAAAATGCTTCAAATTTTTCATAGATCATATGACCTAGAATGTAGAGACTTGGAATTTTCCCATGTCACCCTTTGCATGTTTTCAACTAGAATAATGTTGTGCCACTTTTGATGGGAGTTTTGTGACTTTTAAGACTTACTGATGTTTCTAGTGTTTTAGGTGCAACAACTTTGACCAATATCTATGCGAGTAATAATCCTAAACAAGGATTATAAAATATGATATTAAACACCCTACATTGATCTTACTCTCATGTAGGTAGAGGGGAATTTCATTCATAGCATTTTTCCATAAACCAGATATCATGTTATAAAATATTATGTGTCGACATAACTCATACAAAGGAAATAGGGTTTCAATATTCTGATTCATAGATGTTTTGTGTGACAAAGAATTCTACATGGATTGATATCTCATGTAAGGAAGAAAAATCCCATACTAAATTGGCCACCTGAGCAGTTTTGATTCATGTGGGGTGGACTTATACCTATCGTTTTAAGCTTATTCCATGGGGGATATGTTTACTACATTTGAATGAAGAAAATGAAACTCAATAGTGCTAATCACAGTGACTCCATAGGTTCTCCAAGCTCACATGAGTCATTCTCAGCGTGAGAAATAAGTGGTAACTTGGGAAATCATTTAAATCGAAATGGGAGTGCATGATATGAACATGGGGTGTCATTTTCACCTCAATTAGATCTCATGGAGGTACATGATTGAATTCAATGAAAAATCATGGTTGGGCCTGATATCTAAGACCAATGAATCCTTAAGAATGGATGGGACCCCAATATTGATTGAATTATTTGATATAAGAATGGAATTTTTGTATTTCATCCTATTATGGGATTAGAATAATGTGACTCTCCAAAGAAAGTACCCAATATAGTGGACCTGAGTTTCCTTAGAAATGAATTATTCAACCCTACTATTAATCTATATATATTTATCATGTACCAGGTAAAATTACATGGATCTGGCTCTAATTTAGGTAACAGTTCATATATAATTTATTATGTGTCAAACAATTTAATGACATGGTACAAGGACTCAAATGTTCTACAGTTTAGGGTTGTGTTATGTGGAACATTCCTCATAGTTTAACATTTTATAACTTGTATGAGTGTCATGTAATTTAATTTCATTATGACAAGGAAGTCAAACACATAGTTCAACATCATATTTCATAGATGTATTATTTTTCTAGTTTATGTTCGCATGGATTTGACCAAGGTTATGTAAATGATAGACCACATGGGGCCTAATGGGACAAATATATCCCAAAAAAAATAGATCATGGAAAATGAAAATTTTAGAAATGATCTTGGGTGTTCTTGGATTAGGATAAGAGACAGGGGAAAGTACACAGTGATTCACCACAGACCATGTTTGAGAAGTGGTTTACAGCATAATGTTGTTGGGGTTATAGAGATAGGATAATACTTCCTCCTAAGGATGAAGGTTCCTTTGGTGGATTGGATATTTTGGGGAACCCATTATGTAGATCCAATTTGAGGCATATTGTGCATATTCAAAACAAAGGTTTCCTTTAGATCTTATCACTCCTATCACTGATGAAAAAATAACAGATTGTGAAGATATGAGTAGTCAAGGACAAGGGGTATGATGTATGGAAGGTATATTATCTAGTATGATGGAAATTTTTGGACTATAATTAGTCAAAATGTGTGGTTAAATACATTGATTTGGATTAAATGTGAGAGGAAATGTTTCTTTTATTTTTTTTTATGGACCTATGATAGAGGTTTGGGAATCACTACGTATCTTGTCAATGTGGGAATCAAGAAATACATAGTTCTTAAAGGTTGTTGATGCAGTAGGTCACCAACACAAAAATTGGGGACCTCTCAAGTTATGACCGTAGTGTTACACAAGATTACATTGTGAAACAAGGATAAAAACCACACATTTTCATATCATGCAGAAATGATGTTAGGATATGTAGTTTAAAGTCTTCTAGCGGACTATGTGGTTACATAGTTTCATGATCATGTGTCATGAAATTCCTTTAATAGCAGTTTTAGATCATGATGAAATGAAACACAGAAAAAATATTGATCCCTTATAACATAGGAATATGAATAAAGTAAATCATGTCTTCAAATGACTAGATCGGGACTAGAGATTGGTGAAAGTAGGTTGGCTATTACTGCACTCAGACTTGCAAAAGTGTATGGGGTTCAGGTGGACTTTTACTTCTAGGTAAAAAACATCCACAATGTGATATTTAATAAGCTTAGTGGAAAATTTTTCTATTCACTATCATTTCTTAGTGGGATACCTTTAGGTCAATCAAACATTTCTACAAAAATTCCCATGAAAAAGAGAACCAAGAGGACTAATCAACTCTAGGTACTTGATGATTCATCCATAAAAAGGGGATGAAATAGATTTTGTGGATTAATGGATGTTCAAAAGGTTTTTGGGAAAATTCCACGGTTATACCATGAAGCTCTAAAACATGCTACATGATCTAGGTGATAACCCATACTAGACCCTCCTATGAATATCTATCTCATATAGAGGATATTGGGGGATTTTTTTATTGTACCTAGACCAAGATAGAGGATTTGGAGTCACTACATATTTCATCAATGTGAGAATCAAGACACACATAGTTTTTGGATATAGGTGTGGTGAGAGAACAACACCCAGGATAGTGGTCCTCTCGAGCGAGGGACATAAAAATGTGAGATTTTAAACCATGCAAGAGGCATCAACCATAAAATTTAACATCATGCAGTAAGAACTTTGGTGATCCTTTTATAGTATTTCATCTAGAACCATGATAATACTAAAATGAACTAATATGTTTTGATCATTCAGGGAATATTTTACCAAAACACTCAATCCCATGTGATCTATGTGTGGTCTAAGAAACAAGGAGTGGAAAAAGATTATTTCACCACACATAAAAATTAAAAGTAAGGATAGTGGAATTTGATCCTATGGTGACTGGACTAGGATGTAGGATCCAGGTGTCATTGCATATATTGAAAGGGTGAGAATAAAATTGAACATAGTTCTTAGGAACATTTCAATATCAAATAATAGGGATGTTATCCATACATTTTAATTTCGTATGGTAAGGATGGATGGTGTCTTTTAGTTTTAGGTCATATGACTAGGAACATAAGTATGGAAGTGATGAGTGATATAATCCTTACCAGGACAAGGGTATTTTGACATACTTTGAATGTGAAAAAGGAAATTTTAAACAATGAACTTGGGGTTCTCGGATAAAGAGAAGTGATACAGGACATGTATACAAGGATTGATTGTAAACCATGTTCAAAAAGTATCATACAATATGATTTTGTTTGGGATTACAGAGATAAAATAGGGTTATACTTAGGATGAGGTTGCATTTGGTTGAAAGTCATTTTGAGGAAGAATTATATAAATCCAAACCGGGGTATATCAATGCATAGTCAAACAAAGTTGTCTTATAGAATTAGACATTTTGTTATAAATTGTCAAGGAAATCTTATGGATATCCATATTTCCTAGGACAAGGAATATGATATGTGTAAGGGATGTGTCTGAGAATAACTGAAGTGTTTGGAATGGAATTTTCCATGGAGTGTGAAGTTCCCTACATAGATATGTCTCATATATAGGGAAGGGTATATTTTTATTTTCATGATGGGATCCTAAGTAAGAGAACCTAAATCAAGATCTTCTATATGGATTGGGGTCATATACAGGAGGAAAGGGACACATGATTTTTTCTTTCTATGGATAATAATATGTTGAGAAACTTGGGAATTACTATGTATCTAGTGAGGACATGAATCAATCTTCCTATAGTTCTCAATCATTAAGATAGGCCCACAAGTAAAAGGAACCATTTTAGAGTCTTCTGTATAGATCTCTGTTTGTATACAAGAGAGTGGGTATTTTATTTACTTCATGGTTGGGATAAGGACATAAGGTGTGGGTGTCACTATGAATCCTATTATGTTGAGAATCAAGACACACATAGTTCTAGAGTGGATTTCTGGTGGGATACTAGCACCAAGGATTGTGATACACTCAAGCACAATCCGAAATGTTATGTAGTTTTATGTTGTACAACAAGGATGTGAACCATATAGCTTTACATCACACAGAAATGATGTTGGCATATAGTTTAATGCCCTATTACTAGGATATTAGGCTACGTATTTTATAGTCTTACAACTCATACTTTGGTGACTTTTATTTTTAGGTCATATGACTAGGACCATATGTCATTCCTTTTAATGTCATACAATAAAGACCATTTTGTGAGCCTTTAAAGGTATTACATCTAGGACTAAACATTATGCAGTTTATCATCATGCGACAAGTATGAAATATATATTTATAACATGAAGTATTTCATGGTAAATCTTTCATTGGTAATGGAAGTAACAATCTCTTTATCCATTTAGATCAAGGAATAACCTTTTTTAGAGTGGACCTTGTGTATGGCATAAGGTCCCTCCCACTTTGGTTCCAACTTTGGGTGATTCTTCCCAGGTATAATTAGAGTATTAAAATCCCAAACTAGTTATCCTTTATTGAATGAATAGATATGAACTTTCTTGTTGAAGGCTTATGTTGTCTGATTTTGGTATATTTCCAAACAATGTAGGGTATCAAAACATTTCTCATTGAGTCTATCTAACACATCAAAACACTTCTATGATTGTTCATCACCTAACATTTTTCCACCAAGAGATATTAAGAGTGAGGTAAATTGCATCTCAATGGGTAGCACTACCTATATTTCATAAAATAGTGAATAAAAGGTTTCTTATGTAGCGATGTGGGTTATTTTTTGGTAATACCATAAGGTATGTATGAGTTTTTTGGGCTAAGATTTATTTTCTTTATCCACCATTTTATGGAGAATGTTTGATAGATTTTTATAGAACCATATATTTGTCCATTTTCAACTACATGGTTGTAGGAAGAATAATTGGATTCGATGTTGTACTCTTGGTAAAACTTCTTAAATTTTGAATAGAAAAATTTGGTATCATTTTCCATAAGTATTGTATGAGAGACACTAATTTTGGTGATGATTTTTGACTTCACAAAATTGATGATATTCTTAGTTAAGAATTTTTTAAGAGGTATTACCTCAACCCATTTAGATAATAAGTCGGTAACAATAAGTTTGTATTTGATCATCTTGGATATATTTGGAGGATACGACCCTAAAAAATCTATTCACCATATAATAAATGAATAGGAGTATTTAGCTGTATGTAGAAACTCTAGGGATTGATGGATGAAGTTTGAATTTACTATGAAGAAATGAATCTTTTTGAAAAATTATGTTCAATACCTCATCATCAAAGTCAATAAATAACCAAGACCCTTGATTTGGTGAGAAATATTGGTTACTAATTATTGGGAACCACAATTTACAACATTAACTCCCTCCATGATGTTATTCATCTCATCTCCATCAATAAATTTGAGGATAATTCCATCAAAGATTCTCTTATAAAAAACCTTTTGATGAGATGATCTATAATAATGGATGAAATTGACCAATCATCTCCAGATCTTTGCTTTCCCATATCTTTAGAGTATAAGGAATCCATTTTGGAGGCATTATAGAATGGGAATAATCTACCCATTTTCATAATTATTTGTCTCTATGGTAGAATTGATCTCATTGATTTCTTCCATGACACTTTGAACAAACATCAATATTATTCTACAATGGGTGATACTGAAGGTAGTTTCATCCCCATCTGAATCTACCAAGGAAATAATAGCATTTTCTAATCCATCCAACTAAGAATTTTGGGAATGAGGGATATGAGTTACTATTGTCTCATAGGAGAATTATTCATTCAAACCTAAAACATAATTAATAAGGGGGATCAACTCCTCTTTCTTGATGGCCTAATAACTACAGATGTACTTAATTTCCAACTTGGAATCTTCTCTGATTATTATTTGAGTCATCATTATTTGAAAATCCACCTCTAAGCATGTAATGAGGGATTTTTATTTAGCCTAATTATTTGTGTGACCATTAGATAGTGTAATAGAGTAAGGTGTAATTTCCTTTTCTATAGAAATTATAATGATTCCCAACCTAACATTATTGAGCCTGGGATCTTCTATTCTCATTTTGGTTGGGCCTCTGGAAGCAACATCAAAGAACATTTCCCACATTTTGGTAGAGTCATGGAAGAATAATATTTCAGTGTATAGTAGTTTAAAACTCATTGAAACTTCTTTAATATAGGGGTGTTCTTCTTATAAATTTTATAAGGTTTTCCCTTTCATCACCTTCTATGGTATGAACCAGATGTATAACTATTACAAGAATGATCTCCCATAATTCCAAACTTCTAATCAATATGGTAAAATTGAGGATATATTTTTGTAGGTCATTTAACGAGATCAAATGGACCACATGGTTTTGTAAATAATGCCTTAGTTTTTTAATTGGAAAAATAAACACCATATAGTTCTTCTCAATATTTGAATTCCGAGTCTTAGTGATGAGCATGGTTTGGATGATAAAGTAAAAAAATCACTAACAAAATCTTTTTTCTGAATGATTAAGGCATCCAATGACCATTATAGGGACATCACATATTGTATGAATATATTTCCCTTAAATGGTGGCATCAACACTAGTTAGATCCATAGATATTTCTGTAGGATATCAAGTGCTTCTTGGAAGTCATCAATCCACCGAAACATGACCCCTTTCTTCATCAACCTGGTGAAGGGAAAACACTTTCTTGTGAGGTTTTATATGAAGTTTCAAATGTAATAATTGTGTCCCTATAGTACTATCAATTATTTGTGGTTTTGAGGAGTTGAAATACCCATAATTTCCATAGTATTCTCTGGGTTGAATTTGATTCCACGATGGTGTATGATGAAGCCAATAAATTTTCTCGAGGTAACACTGAAATAAAATTTCATGGGATTCATCTTTAGACCATGTTGTCACATTTTGTTGAAAATGATTTAAAAATCATCAAGGTGATCAAAACATTTTAATAGTTTTACTACTAAATCGTAAAAATAACACTAAATATATTTTACAAGAAAGGGTTTTAATATGTAATGCATAAAATGTTGATGTGTAGCATTGATGTTCTTCAAGCTGACAGGCATCACCCGGTAATAGAATACAACCTAGGGAAACCTGAAGGTGTTGGATTCTATATCCTTTGGGGAATTCAGATTATATTATACCTTGAATATACATCCATGAATAATAGGACTTGATAGACATCCATTGAATAAAATGAAGTTTCATAATCATAATTGGGAAGTAATATTTAGGACAGTGCGATTTGAGGTCTCTGAAATCAATACAGACCCTGATATTACCATTATTTTTCTTTATGGGGAAAATTTTAGTGATTTATTTTAGGTACTATACTTCCCAAATGAAATTATCCATGATGAGTTTTTTAATTTCATCTTTGACCTTGGTATCATGATTTGTATGTGTCCTTCTAGTTGATTTCTTATAACTGTGGTGGTCTCCTAGCAATCCTACGTGATAGGTAAACACATCAGGATCAAGGCTTGGAATCTCTTTGTAACTCCAAGAAAACATGTCCTAGTGGTGATTCATAAAAGGGGTGTGAATTTACTTCTCATATAAGGGAATAGATGCACTGATCAACATTAGTCATGTATCCTCTAATATACCCAGATTTATCTTTTGAATTTCATCAACAATGGTGGAGACTTCTTCCTCAATTGCAGGAGGAGAATCTATGAAGGCCATTTTCTGCCTATTCTTCCTTTTCCTCTTACTCTTACTCTATGTCCATGTTTGGAAGGATGAGAGATGAAGTGGGATCATTATGATTATGAGAAACATTAGTCTCCTGAGAGCTATCTTCCAGTGGTGACATCATGGCTTCCATTGGTTTAGCAGATGAATTGGTGGCCTTTCAAAGTTCAGAGGATAAGCATAAATAATTTCTATCTAAGGTATCTCATCCAATGGATTAGTCAATAATATCTTAAACTCAATCATGTTTAATTTATATGGATGATATCTTGAATATCAATGAGAAAATATCTGAATCTAAGCTGATGTATTCGACCTGACTAATGGGAAGTACATATTCATCACTGAGGTCTTTGAATGGGTAGTTGGGATCACTTCCAGACTACTTGGAGTAGTAACCCAAGTGACACCATTAGTTATGGGGTTATTCTCATCTCTTTGGTAGAATCCTAAATTAATATATTGAGATTCAAAAGAATTTAATGGATATTTATCACCATGTAACATCCCAATATATTCATTGCTACAATATTTAAGGAATCGGTGGTATGATGATGGGATCTATTCATGAAGATGCAAAAAAGGTATTCCTAGAAATTCATTTAATATGTATCTTGATGGATGACTAGGAAATCATATTCAGACACCATATTCCCAAACTGATCTTTGAGATTAATGTGGTTGAGGGGTTTTTGTTCTCTTTTATCAAAACCATGGAGTGTTAGAGTGTAAGGGGTTAAATAAAATTCAATGTATCCTAGTTGGTGAAGTGTTCTTATTGGAATTAAGTTGACTCCCAATTCATTGTTAAAAAATATAAATGGATTTCAATGTCATCTAATCTGTTGGATATGTACAGGGGCATGATGTTTCCCTTTATGACATCATCTATGACCTATTTGGTGAAAGAGATAACCACAATTAATTATGTGGGGTTAATCTTTGTGTGATCTACCTCAGAATCAACAACATAAACTTTGAGCTCTTAAGGTCACAAAAATTCCTCCAAAAGTGTTTTCCACATATCCTTTGATATATTGAGAGCATCTAGAATTGAAATATTTACCATAAATATGTCCAATTTATTTATGAATTCATACTTTTGGTTCAAAGGTCTATGTTTTCTTACGGGGAAGTAGTTCCTATAAGGTTTTTTTGGAGATTAAGTGCCTGGGAAAGATGAGTCAGGGGGTTGTGCAGATGTGGAGGGAATTCTTTCTACTATTGGATTGGGTTGACTTGTTATGCCCACTTTCTTAGGCTAGTCAGTTTGTCACCTATTCATCAATCATTATTCAAAAATGATTAGTTATTAATGGTTTCTTACATGTGTGGGGGAATATTACAATTCATGTTGGGCTTGTCGAAGGGCTCTCCCATGGGTTTTATCTGCATATATTCCTCCACTGGGAATGTGGACAACATATTGTGTTCAATCACAGTTGTTCCTCCCTTTGTCTCTTCATCTTCTACAACCTTGATTCATGTCTCCCCAATTTGGTGTGGGAAGATCAAGTTTATAATAATAATCATAATCAAATAAGGGATCTTTTAAATAAATGACATTAATGGATTCAAATATCAATTATTTTTTTAGATGAGGATTCCATATGATGGGTCGACACTAGTTTTATTGTGACCGAAGGAATGATGTCTGAGAGAGTTAAGTATAACTTTGGCCTTGATATAAGTTCATCTTCCAATGTTTGTTTTCTACCCTTATATCCATGTTGTTTTTTAGAAGACTGACATTTGGGGGGCTGCAGTGCTTACATAGTCGGATGTTCCACAACATAATTGACGGAGGGAATAGTTGTTTGTTTCAACTATGATTGGAGGATATCATGAGTCCATTGGATTGTTTTTTTCATCATCCAATCACTAAATTTTCATTCAATCTTACTATTAACTTCCCCCCATTCACCTTATTCCTTTAGAGTGGCAGAGGAAAGACACAATACTTGTGTTTCTGGTTTTCCCAACATCACCTACCCAAAATCAACGATTTTTTATATGATATATTTGAAAATGAGACAATCCTGGATGGTGTACCTTAGTATTTGATGATAGTGGAAATAATTTATGGGATCATCAAGGCCGACTTTGTTAGACATTTTGGGTTCAATAATAGTTAATAGTTTGTATTCCATGGATTCTAAGAAATAGTTAGGAACTTATTCATCTAGAAAGGAGTATAATTTTTTATACTATTAACTATATTGTGATAATTTGGGGTGTTTATTTTAATCCAAAAAGATATACTCCTACTAAAGCCTCTATTCATGAGGAGGTACCACACAATGAGGTGTGGGATTTGGAGTTGGAGCTGGTGTAGAGGCCAGATTTAAAAAAATTATTACAGCTTACACTCTACCTGTCATCTTCCCTTGAGATTTCAGCACATTATGAGAGTTAGTATTGGTTTGTAAAATAAAATATTCCAACATTTGTGTTACTATTGTAGTGTCCCACCCAAAATCCTGCTTGTGGTTCCCCAAGACGGTGGGCTACAAGATGTCAAGTATGCATCCTCATACAATAGAGGCTGCTGAAAAATAGTGAGGGCCTAGGGTGTGTCTATGGGGAGGCTATGCACTCATAAATCAGAGTAGAGCATTGCGGTATACAATAAATAATAAATGGAATATGCAATAATGAAAAACAAAAAAAAACAAGGGAAATAATAATCAACCATACAGTATAAGTGACAAATGAAAGATGAGTAATAAATAATAAAAAATAATGATTATGATTATAAATATATAAAAAATGTGTACACGGGGAAACAAGGGATATAATAATATACCACATGCTTACACAAATACAAAAAGTCTAGAACCAGAAACTACTAGAATATTCAGTATAGGCTCAATCACTTTCTCCCACACTTCATCATAGAACTGGGAATCAATCATCAGAAGATGGACACGTCCCTTTATCTATACCTGCAATCATGAATTCTTCTTGGGTACCAAAGGAAAACCAATTAGTGTGTGAGATGTAATTAGTAGTCAATCACCAATAGTGTCTAGATCAATCCAATCCAGGAAATATGAAATGATTAGTGTGACAATGATAATAAATTGTACGCAATCAATAAAATAAAATAATACGGCCTGGGTTCCACACGGATACCCGACCACCACTACCTTATTGAGCCTACGATGAATGTCTCTGAACCAAATGAACCTTTAAAATAGATAAGTAGTAAACAATGGAAATATTAAATAAATCATCATGTATAAACCAACCCCAAGCACATGATTTGGCATGGTGGACATGTCCCTAGGACATCAGCTAAATATTCTCATGTTTAAATAATAAGTCATCACATGTGAACTAGGAACGGAAACCATCAAATCAATATAGACATTCTAAGCACACCCAATTCAATCCATACATGAATTATAAATGTCTCTATAGGATCTTGAGAAATACCCAATATCACAAAGCTTGTCCAAGGAGATCCATAAAAGGATTACCTCATATCACACTCGTCATGGTGCAAGCATGACCCTCTAAACCCATCCCATGTTTCTCACATAGGGGGTTGACTATCACTCAAGGTATAGTATAACCATCATTCCAATGATACCATCCACATTACCTCCCCTAGAGAACCTATGTCACTCATGGGAATTGATAATCCACTCAGAGATCTTGTCTATGGAAATCCAAGGGTCACTCCTAGTACGTCCAATATTTCCAACAAAAATAACAGTAATCCCATCCATGGCGTCATTAAGTTGGGACCCATGATCACTTTCAGCTCATAAGAAGGTAAGTCTTAGAAAACAAGATCACAAGTCATTGAAGCAAGAATATCATGTACATCATATTAATCATGAAATCTGATTCATTTAATTCAAACTAACAACTATGGCATAAGGCATAAGAAAATAAGCATAAATAATAATGAAAAATACAAGGGCCTAACTCATGGTTGTTTAATTCAATTATTCAATTCACATTACAAACATTTATTACAAGGAAACCTACACACCTATAGGATTCTTTAACAGTTCCAGGAAAAAGGGGAAATTTGGTCACTAAAGAAGGGCACGCCCATGAGGTGGCTCTCATCAAGGAGAAAAAACTGATGGTGTGATTCACCAATATCTAGGACCATATAGAGAAAGGGAAATCCATTTAATTTAATTAACCCAACATTTAAGTGACGTTTCCAGAAATTTCTGGTGTGTGACACAACAATGCACCAAATAAACATAATGAAACTTAGTGAAAGAACCTAGACCACCTACCTTAGGTTCGTAGAAGACCTCTAATCTATTATCGTCCATTAAATCAAGATAGAATAGAATATATCAGAAGAATAATCAAATTACCTAAAAATGAGGGAAAAGAGATCACACCAAAACAGCACAACATAAGGTACGATAAACTATAAATAGAAGAAATAGGATTAAAAATATTACCTTAATATTTTCGATGCATCTAACAATGAAGGAAATGGATGTTGGACAAGGGAGATAAAAAAAATCCCTATGGACATTGACGGAGGAGAGATCTCACATGGCTACTCGAGAAAAATGATAGAGGGGGTAGGTTTTGGGTATTAAAATATAAAAGAGAAAAATTAAAAATTCCCCTTAAAATTTTTGAGGTTTCACGGTTCGGATGCACAGTGGGCCTAACCATACGTTAATCATGCAACATTATACTACCCATGGAACCCCCTCACATGAGTTATCCACAACCCCTGTGAAATTGATCTATTACATTTCTGAGAAAAGTTGCATGGTTGTGCACACTGGCCCACATGGTTGCAGAAAAACCTTTCAGCCTCCTTTTGAATAGTGGGTTCCCATTCGGTTAAATCACATGGTAGGCACTAATTATGTGCTAATTGTGTTTCTCCCTCTGTCCTTTCAATCCTTAGAGATCCAGGCTCTGAACGATCCTTAGACTCTCCTAGACCACTCTTTATCAATTAAAGTTCCATATTAGCATTAAATAGGGAGGTTTTAAATAGTAGCATAAGGATTATTACATCTCCAAATATCCTAGATGTTACAGCATCCCATCCTTAAAATAATTCATCCCCGAGTTTCCCTTCTGAGGGTGGTAAAACATCATCTGAGAAGGGTTTTGGCCACTGTGCAGGTTCATCAGCTTCCCACTCATAGGTGCCGTCATGTACACGAATATGCTTCCATAACACCCAGGCTAGTGGAACTGACCTTCCTCTGAGATCCATCATGATATGATCAACTATATGTATAATATTCTCTTAAATGGATTCATCCACCTATAGTGCAATATCCTCAGGATCAAACAAATGATATGGGTCAGTATGGTGCTGAAAAAGCTGTGATACATGGAAGACATCATGCATGGAATGGTACCTTTGAGGTTGCTGCAACTGATAGGCTACCAGCCCGACTCTATCAATGATCTTGAAATGAACGATATATAAGGGTGAAAACTTTCCCTATCCCTAAATTTTTTTATGACCTAATATAGTAAATTCTCACAGAAATACCTTATGTCCCACCTCAAACTCTAGTGGTCAATGGAAAAGATCGATATAAGACTCTTATCTAGACTGATCTATAGAAATTCAGTTCTGAATTAGTTATAATTTCTCAGAAGTATCATTAATGAGATGAAGACCCAGTAGTGATACCTCACTGACCTCTAGCTAGTACAAGGTTGAATAACACATTCTAGTAGAATGGGCATCATATGGAGCCATCTAGATCATTTTATAAAAAATGTTATTGTAAGAAAACTCCGCAATAGGTATATGTTTCTCCCCTGAACCTCCAAAATCAAAGACACATTCCCCGAGCATGTACTCAATCACCCATATCATCCGGTTAGACTTACCATTGGTCTAAGGGTGATAATATATACTCAACAGGTACCTATGAACCCAGTGCTTTCTGCAAACCCTAGAAGAACCATGATGTAAAATGGGAATATCAACCCAACATGATAGAATGGTGGACACCATAGAGGCTCACAATAACTTGGATATAAATCCTCCCAAGATCATCAAATGAGAAGATCTCTTAGATTTATAGGAATTGTGCATCCCTAGTTAACCTGTTGAAGATCACCCATATAGCATCACTGACTCGATGGGATCTTAGTAAGACCATCAATAAATACATTTTTATTTAATTATATTTCCACTCAAGAATAGATATAGTCTATAGAAGTCTAGCAGGTTTGCTGGATCTCAGCCTTCACTTGCTGATAGGTGGAACACCTTATGATGAAACCTAAAATCTACCTATTCATACCTAGCCACTAATACTAGAAATGTATGTATCAGTACATCTTGGAATGACTAGGGAGAATTGCCTAAATAGAGGAATGAGATTCCAGCATCAACTCTTCATGTATATCTTACGGCACCCAAACATTCCCATGGAAGAGTAGGATCTCATTCTCATAAACAACACAACAAGGAGGTGGGTTATCACAGGAGAAACTCTCCTTCAAGATGAGTCCCAAAAGATATAATAGCTATCATATATTTACCCTCTCTAGAAGAGAGTATGATTCCACTAGATCTACTCAAAAAAGTTTCTTGTACCATTCCTAAACGTCCAAGTGCATATCAGAAAACAAGGCCATCAATATCCACTCAATGCTAGCCTCCTAGATGGCCTATTTCTAAATCATCTGGCTCATGGTTTTATCCACAAAATTACCATTTTGGTATGTATAATAAATCTCAAAATCGAACAAATCTAGTTACTCAACCCACCCACTCTGCATCATATTTAAGCCTCAATATGTGGATATGTATTTGAGACTTTTATTATCTTTGTAAACAATAAACCACTCACCCAAAATATCATGCCTCCAGAAACGTAGATATTGAACCATGATTGATTTCTCAAGACTGTGTGTAGGGAAATTCCACTTGTAAGGTCTTAGATGGAGGGACTCGTACACCACAAATCAATAACCCTATGTCAGAACAACTCCCAGACTAATTATTGAAGCATTATAATAAATAGTATAGCTTCTTCCCAACTCAGGAAAAATGAGGATCGACATTAAATTTAATTTTCCTTTCAACTCCTGAAATTCTATCTCACAAGCATCATACTAGACAGATTTCATACCATTATTAGTCAAGCTCATAAGAGGCACTGAAAGGAATAATAAATCCCAAATTAATCACCTATAATAACCAGTTAGCCCCATGAAACTGTGTATTTCATGACCCATCTGAGAGGTGTTCATTCCATGACTCCCCAAGACTACCTCAAATAGGCCAGGGTCTGGTAAATAGCTCCAATTAGACATATCACTAACATGGAAGAAATTATCTATGTACCTAAATGCCTACAAACAATGCTAAAAGGAAAACACTACATAAACCATGAATGAAAACCCCGAAGGATAAAAAAACCAAAGTGAAAGAGAAATGTAAAGTAAAAAAGGGTAACTTGAGCCAGAATACAAGCCCACCAAAAAGGAAGAATCTGTAATGAAAATAATGAAGCATTTTTTTAGAAAACCCTACTTGAAGGGTAGGTGAAGGGAAGCCTCTAGAATCCATAAGAGTATGCTGCATCTATCTGATCTCACTGGGAAGCACCTAGTTCTGGACCACCTAGGTCTCTATCAAAATTTTGGTTATCTGCACAAGACATGACATGTGTGGGTAAAGCCCATGTAGGGGTGAGTAAAATAGTACTCACTAGGATGTCCCAAAGCCACAAAGGAAACAACACAAAGGAAATAACACAAGAAGTATAGTCATCTCACACAGGTATAATTCTAAAGCATGAAAAGAAATATTACTAGACATAATCACAGAACACTCGATATTGATGAGGCACCTAGTCCTGATGAGACTCTCAGCCCCAATGAGACACTTAGACCCGATGAGTCACTTAGACATGATGAGTCACCTAGACTCAATTATTCACTTAGACATGATGAGTCACTTAGACCTAGATATACTTAGTCTTGAAGTCACATATACCTCAAGTCACATAGTCTCCATGTCACAGTCAACCCCAAGATACCGCTCCTAGCATGCTTATTTTGGGAGAACCTACTCCTCAAGCCAAAGGTCATATGTCGACATCCCAGAAAACCCACTTAGGTTATCTCAAAAGTACTGCCTCATTGCAAGGGTACCAATTCCAAAATCATCTCGTCAAAGAGACACACATTTTCAAAGTTATGGGAAATTTAGTGAAAAGGGGTTGGTTGGGTCTGGGTCAGGTCTGACCCGGCCAGACAGACCTGACCCACTGGGTCCAACTCGACCCGCCTGCCCATCCTGTCCCACTGGAGTATGACAGTTCTCTCTACCTGGGATGTGTAATGCACTACGTCCCTATCCAGTCAACACGGGGTGGCCACCGCATTTGACATGGCAGTCTACTTCATGACCATCCTACGGCGGTCGCCATGGGGTCCTGCTACCACAGTCCAGCTAGGTTGTGGTCCCCCTCTCACGTTCACTAAAGTATACCATCATCCACCTTCTAGCGGCCCCTGTCCATCACCTAATGGATATTTTAGTGGGGATATCCACCTCTATTCATTGAGATGACGGCCACTACTTTGGGTGGTTGCGCCGCCACGTGCCACCGTCAGCGCCGCTAAGCACCGCCACCAGTGGCCCTCCTTCTATAGGTCACCACCATCACTTTGGTGACCTATTTTTCAAACCGTGAGCACCCACATGATCCATGGGTTGTTTTATCCACTGGCATGTGCTCCAAATTATCTCAATGTTGATCTGGGGGTCTGGCCATGCTTGGAACCTCTCGGTAAGAATCTGATGCAACCACGGGGTTCCATCAGTAATGAACGCAAAAGAGAGAGAGAGCACCATGAACGACCAAGGAATGAACATATTCCTTGGTCATTTTTCCTTGGTTCATCCAATTAAAAAATGGGTAACTAAAAGATATTGATAACTAATATGGTATAACCCCCTTTAATCCTACAGTAATAGTACCCATCTGGCATAAACTATTGATCTGCGGATCAACCTATTGGTGGGTGATCTGTGCTCGTTGTTGAAATAAATAATGGGTAAGAATGATCACATAGAATTAAAACCCCTACTTGGGATTCAATCGTCCGCTATCATGGATTCATTTTCGATGACCCATTGAAGAGCGATCTCGATCCGTGACTCTGTCGTCACTGGAGATTTTTTGTTTATCTCCAATCTTCGTCCTCCAATGTTATTTCTCTAGAGGTTTTAGGGAATTCTCCATGATAGCCCTATGATCCCACATCCCTGTCAAAACTATTTGATGAATAAATGTGTTTTAGTGTTGCTGTTTTGCTGAGATGCAGCATCACCATGCTGATTCATTTATAAAGGGTAATGGATACTTGGTTGTTGTGTTGCAGTGCTTCTGCGAGATGTTTTAAGAATAAATAAAATAGAATTATTTAAGTTTATTTTATTTTTCTTTAAAACATCCAAAAGGCTAGTTTTTCCCTCGACCTGCACCGGTCAAGGTTAGGCTCCACCTAAGGTAAATTCCTCATTCCGGATGAAATGGTGCCCTCATATTTCTAATCTGGTCATCGGTTTAGAAGTTACTAAAACCGCGCACACTGACTTAAAAAAAGTTCAAACATTTATTCCGGGAATCCCGGGCCTCGGAATCACATGAAATCTCAATGAATTGTTTTGAAATAATCCATATAATTTTAAAGAAAAAAATATCATGGAAATTTTGGGACGTTACATTCTCCCCACCTTAGGGATTTACGTCCCCAAAAGCTGAAATAAGGGATAAACAAATAAATGGGGATACTGAGCATAAATTTGAATCTCTCTCTCCCATGTGCCCTTCTAGAGATTCGTGTGCTGCCACCAAACGTGCACCAGAAGAATTTACCATCCAAGATGGATCTTATCTTTTCAATCCACTATATCCACCTAGAACACTATAAACATTTCCCCATCATCAATGTCCAGCTCTCCCCAGTCGATGACGCGTGATGGATCATGCATGTACTTCCTCAGCTGAAACACAAGAAAGACATATTGAACCCGATGAATCTATGGGTGTAGAGATAGGTAGTATGCCCCCTCACCAACTCTACTCTGAATCTGAAAAGGGATGATGAATCTCATATACAACTTACCGCCCCATCTAAATCTTTGTAATCCCCATTGAGGTGAGACCCGAAGAAACACATGCTCTCCCTCCTCGAACTCTAAGGGCCTCTATATTCTGTCATTATATGATTTATTTCTACTATATGTAGTCATAATCCACTCCTGGATGACCTGAACCTTCTCGATGGTAGCTCATACTAACTCTAGACCCATGAGTGTTGACTCCCCTGGGTCTGTCTAGCATACCAGTGACCTACATGGTTGACCATACAAGCCTCGAACGGTACCATACCAATGATGGAGTGGTAGTTATTGTTGCATAAAAAACTCTACTAGAGGTTGGTGATATTCCCAACTGTGACCAATTTCTAGGATGCAAGCATGTAGCATGTCCTCTAGAACCTCAATGGTCCTCTCTTTATAGCCATCTCTCTGTGGATGAAACATCTTACTCTAGTGAAACAATGTCCTGAATGCCTCCTGAAATACCATCCACAACTCGGATGTGAATCGAGCATCACAGACTGAAATGATCATCGAAGTCACCCCATGAAGCTGAACTATCTCTTGAACATAGAGGCATCTTAATCCCTATACTGAACCCTATTCCTGGATGGGTAGGAAGTGGGCTGACTCGGTGAGTCAGTCTAAAATCACATAGATGGTATCGTTTCCCCTAGACATGCATGGTAACCCTATCATGAATTACATCGATATTCCATCCCACATCCACTCTGGAACCTCAAGAAGATAAGCCAGGCCTACTGGAACCTAATGCTCTCCCTTCACAAACTGACAAGTGAGGAATCGAAAAACAAACTCCTCGATTGCCTTCTTCATCCCCGGCAACTAGAAATGATGTTAGAGATCCTAGTATATCTTTTCCACACCCGGATGTACTTCCAAAGGGTATATGTGGAACTCCCTCAAAACCTCATCTCACAATTTCATTGGTATAATGGTGTGCCCTCTAAAAAGGAATAAGTTCTCCTCACCAATTGAATATCAATTAGGGGCTTTCCTTGTGGATAACTGAGCATGTTGGGTCTCGCAACTGACATCCCCAAGTTATACCTCCCCAACTTGATGTAAGAGTGGAGTTGTGACAAGAATCGATTGGAGGTAAGATTGTCCATCCCCATCCATTAAGGATATATGCATCGCATCCAATTGATCTGACACCTCACTCAAAAACGTCAAGCCGGTTCTCCTATTGAGCAGATCTGCCACCATGTTCCCCTTTCCAAGAGTACAAACAATTTTGAAGTCATAATCCTGGAGGAACTCTAGACATCACATTTGTCTCAAGTCCAGGTCCTTATGGGAGAAGATATAATTGAGGATTTTTGTGGTCAAATAGATGCTAAATCGCTCACCCATTAATTAGTGTTTCTACATCTTCAAAGAAAAGACCACTATATCTAGCTCAAGATCATGGGTCACATAGTTCTTCACATTCTGCTTCAACTGCCACAAATCTTAGGTAATCACCAATTATCCATGAATCAGGACACAACCCAGTCTAATCCATGATGCATTTCAAAACACTATAACCCAATGCCCTCCTCTAGCAGTCTCAATATGGGGGGCGCTTTTCAACCTCTGTTTTAGCTTTTGGAAACTCTACTGGAATTTTTTCATCCATGCGATGGGTTCTCCCTTCCGTGTCAAATCCGATAAGGGAAATCCCACCCTATTAAATCCGGTAATGAACCTACGGTAGTACCCATCCAAACCCAAGAAGCTCCACACCTTATTCACACTCATGGGTGGATCCCAAGCAAGAATTGCCTCTATCTTCGCCAGATCCACTAAAAATCCAGCCTCTGAAATGATGTATCCAAGAAAGTGGACCTCCCAAATCAAAAAATGATATTGTGAGAGATTATTATAAATCTGGTTCTCTCAAAGTGTATTCAGGACCATCCTCAGGTGTGTCGCGTGCTCCCCCTCGGATGTCGAGTACACCAGAATGTCATCAATGAAGACCATGATGAATCAATCAAGGTGAGGCTTGAAGATCCTATTCATGAGTCCCATGAACACTAATGGGGAGTTGGTTATTCAAAAATGAATCCCCAAGTACTCATACTATCCACACTATCATCTAAAGGTTGTCTTTGGTATATCCTAATATCATACACAAAGCTGATGATAGCTAGATTTGAGGTCAATATTTGAGAACCACCTCGCTTCCTTCAGCTAATCGAAGAGGTCGTCAATTATTGGAAATGGATATTTTTTCTTCATGGTAACCCGGTTTAGGAACCGGTATTCTACACACAGTCTCAAGCACCCTTATTCGTTCATGTAAAACAAAATTGCATCTTCCCAAGGTGAAACATTGGGCCTCGTGAAGCCCTTCCTCTGTAGGTCCTCAAGATGTATCCTCAACTCACGAAGCTCTACGGGAAACATCCAATATGCCAGGGTGGATATCAGTGTCTTCATAGAGAACATTTCAATGCAAAAGTAAACCTCCCTATGAGGAGGTAATCCTAGAACATCCTTAGGGAATATTTTATCGTACTTGTCCACCACTACAGGAAATTGACGAATCCTCTGGTCCACCGCACTGAGGGTAAGGCTATCCAATCAGTGAGTAGTTGGATGAACCCTCCTCTAAGAAATTTTATCTTACATTTCAAGAGTTACCTTTTTATTGGAAAAGGAAAACTTGGTCCCATCTCCATGGACAAACCGCACTCTGTGCCTTAAACAATCAATCTGAGCATGGACTGTGGACAACCAATCTATACCAAGATTGATATCATAAGGCCTCAAAGCTGCTACTAGGAGATCCTAGCTGAAGTTATCACCTCCAAGAGTAATCTCACACTACCAGAACCAGTGTTATATAGTCGAATACCCTCCCATAGAAGTCTCTAATCATAAGGATCAATCTAACATCTCCACCAGAATCTTCAAGCTCTGAACAAAGATCACGGAAAGTAAAGAGTGATTAGCACATGTGTCTTTAAGAACTATATATAAGGTGGAGAATATATAGATTGTACCTCTAATACTATCTGTATAATTAGTATCATAAGTCTATATTTCCTAAGGTTGGGAACATCCTTGTCCACCAGCTCCCGGAGCGTGTGGTGGACCACCTGGGGGTGCTCGTGGTAGTACATTGAACCTCTACCCACCGCCTGCTGCTCTGCCTGCTCCACTGACATGTCTTCCACCCTATGGAACACCTTTCTCGACTCTCTTCCCATACCTCAGCGATCCCTCAACCATATGTTGGTCGTCTATACGGCGAGTTGGAAAATCATGATCAATGTTCCCTTGACCGCCAGATGAGTACCATAGCATTTTCTTCAGCTAACTCCCTTTGTCCTAGAAGCCTTATACCACCAACCCTATGTCATGGGGTCATCCCCTAGAAGGGTTGACTCACTTGGGTCCCTGCATCAGTTACCTTTTACCCACTGTTGAAGGCTACACAACCTGGTGTCTACTAGTAGCTCCCACTGCTGGTACCTGCTCCTCCAAGAATCTCTCCATGAGTATAGCTCACTTCAACATCCCAACCTGAGTAGGGATGCTAAGAGGTACCATGGATTCCCTAATCTACTAGAATAATACCTTCTCAAAATCTTGAACCCTAAAGAATGGGTCTCGCACCATGTGTGTGGAGTAATGAGAAATATCAGTAAACCTCACCAAGTACTCCACTACTGTCTGGATACCCTGTTGTAGATGTAGGAGATAGAAGATGCATAATGAGTGAAAAGTCACCAGAAATAAATCCTCCCTGAAAAGGTGCTCAAAATCAACCCAAGAGAGAGTTTTCTCATCTTGCATCCTGATCACTATGCTCCACCACCATCCCATTGAGCCCTGAAGAAGGCTTGAATCTAGGACTTTCATCTAATTAGGTGGTGTGAAGGCATGTTTAAATGCCTCCATCCAATCCATAGCTACCTAGGGGTAATTCTCACCCCTGAAACTATGATTTATCTACCTCTGGAACTCATGCAATGCACTGATCCTGCATGTATCCTCTACCGATAGCCCTGGTAGCAACTGTTGATCGATGGGTGGTGGTAACACTAGTACACCACACAGTGGGGCTATCTCTGGTACTAGTCACTATACTGACACCTCATCTCTATGTTTATCATCATCATGATCACACAATGGAATCTTGGATGGCTATCTTCATGGGGGTAGCCTGAAACAGGTCAAGTTGAACCATGGTCAATAGAGTATACCTGGTGAGATGAATCAAGAAGTACAAGAGGACACACTAAAAATCCTAAATGATGTGTATACAATTTATTTCCCTGCAACCAGTGTTTCTATGTACTGATTTGGATAGAAAGTGTCCAGAGTTCGGGTGTATGGATACGTCGACCACCACACCAACACTAGATTCCCTGGCCTGAAATCCAAACTTGAAACACTTAAAACTGTTTCCCCAAACCAACCTCACAGACTCTCGATCCCAATGTGGAACCGAACCTATGCTTTGATACCACTTGGTCACGACCTATCCCAGAGGGGTTTGTGTCATGACTCCCCAAACCCGCCACCAATAGTCTAGGGGCTAGTGACTAGCACCGAGTAGGCATACCACTAAAATGGGAGGCATTGCCTATGTACATGTATGCATGCACACAATGTTGAAAGTAAAATGCTAAGTAAACCATTCATTAAAACCACTAATGATAACACAAACAAAGTGTAACAGAAAATTCTTGTACAATAGGGTGACCCATGCTAGAATACAAGCCGGCGAAAAAGGAAGAGTCTATAATGAAAATACTGAATCTCATCTATAGAAAACCCTACCTGAATGGTAGGTGAATGGTAGCTACCAGAATATATAGGAGTACACCATGTCTGTCTGATCTCACTAGGCACCCCCCTGGTCTTAGACCACCTTGGTCTCTATCAAAATGTCAGTCATCTTCACAAGACATGAAAGGTGCGGGAAAATCCTGTGCAGGGGTGAGTAAAATATTACTCAGTAGGATGGCCTGAAACTACAAAGGAAAGAATACAAAGGAAAGCACATGAGGATGGAATCCATCTCACACATGTATAATTCTAAATCATGAAAATCATGATTACAAAATGTAATCACAGAATAATCAATATTGATGAGGCACCTAGCCCTTATGAGACTCTCAACCCCAATGAGACACTTATAACCGATGAGTCACTTAGAATTGATGTTTCACTTAGACCCAGAGAAATTTACTCTAGAAGTCACATATACCTCAAGTCACATAGTCTCCACATCACATCCAACCATATGATTCTGCTCATATCATGCTTCTGGTAGAACCTACTCCTCAAGCCAAATGTCTTATGTATACTTCCACGAAAACCCACATAGAGTACCTCAAAATGACCTCCTCATCACAAGGATCTCAATGCCACTAATGTATCATCAAATAGACACACAGGTTGAATGTTATGGAAATTTTAGTGAAAAGGGCATGGTTTGGTCTGGCCTAACCCAGCCGGACCAACCCACCCTGACTTGGCAGACCGAACCGACCTGACCCCCTGCCGAACTCGGCCTATTGGAGTGGGTTGGGTCGCCCTACCTAGGATGTGACAAGAACTGTGTCCATATCCTATCAAAGAGGGGTGAACACCATGTTTAACGCAGCGGCCCACCGCGTGATGCAACCCCTACCAAGTCCACCACTATTTTCCTACCATCGACCCCTATCTTCCACCGCACAGAAGTTTCCACGAGGATCTCTACTGGGGGCCAGTAGCTTCTACTACCAAGTGGTCACACCACTATGCACCAACTTTGGTGCTGCTATGTGCCACCACCGCTGGCCCTCCTTCCATAGGTCGCCACTGTCACCATGATGGGCCATTTTCTGAACCACGAGAAACCTCATGATATATGGGTCATCATCTCCGCTTCCATGTGATTAAAATTATCTCATCATTGATTTGGTAGTCTGGCCATGTTTGGATCCTCCCAGTAAGAATCTGATGCAACCACAGGGGTCCGTCGGTGAAAAACACAAGATAGAGAGAGAGCACCATGAACAACCAAGGAACAAACATCAGACTTGTTTGTTCGACCTTCATTCATACCATTAGAAAAATGGGAACTGAAATGTGTGAATAACCAATAAGGTATAAAACTCTTCAATCCCACAATAATAGTACCCATCCATCATGAATGATCAATCCACAGATTAATTTGTGGGTCATTTGATCTACACACATCACTGAAAAAAATGGGGAAGAATGATCACACAGAATTAAAACCCCTAATAGGGATTTGATCGTCTGCTATCATGGATTAATTATTGACGATCCATTGAAGATAGATTTTGATTCCCACCTCTTTTATCATTGGTGATTCGTCATTCGTCACCGATTTTCATCCACCAAATTTATTTCTCTAGAGGTTTTAGCAAATTATCTAGGATCATTCTAAGATATCACATCCTTGTCAAACTATTAATTTAAGAAACGTGTTTCATCATTTCTATTTCACAGAGATGAAGTGTCTCCATGATGGTTCATTTATGAAGGGTAACAACTTCTTGGTCATTGCATCATAGCACCACATAAACACATTTTAATAGGAAATAAAATAAAATTATTTAGGTTTATTTCATTTTTCATTAAAATATCCAAAAAATTAACTCTTTCCCTAGACCAATACCAGTCTAGGTTAGGCGCTACCTAAGTTAAAGTTATCGTTCTAGATGCAATTCTTCCCTCGTATTTTTTATCTGAGCACTAGCTTGGAAGTTACTAAAACCACACACACAAACTTAAAAAAAGTTCCAACATTTATTATGGGAACATTGGGCCTCGGAATCATGTGTCGCCTTAGTGCCTAGTTTTGAAATAATCCATATAATTTTAAAGAAAATATTTTCTTGGAGATTCTAGGACATTACAGTGTATATTAAAGATATTCTTGGGATGCTCCCAGGAAACCACGACACTCACCTTCTCTTGGTCAACATATACACCTACCTCTAAATTATATGATGCACAAAGTTAAATTTACTAATCCAAAAGTGTAATTTTATAATATTTTCATAATGTTGGTTCTCTGTTAGTGTATTCATCATGATCTCATGGTGTTTTTCATGGTCATTTCTGATGGAATAATACAATAATATGTCATCTAAGAATACCACCACAAATGAATTAGATACGGGTGGAAAACCCAGTTCATCAGATCCACAAAGACTAATGGTGAATTATTAAGAACAAATGTCAAAACCAGATACTCGTACAATCCATACATACTGTGGAACTTTGTATGTTATATGTCCAATGGTCTCAAACTTACCTAATGGTAGTCCAACTTAAAATCAATCTTATAAAAAAATGTTTCTCCTCAGAGTTGGTCAAAGAGTTCATCTATACGAGGTATTGGATACCAGTTCTTTTTCAATATATTTGTTCAATATTATATAATCCATGAAAATAGGAGGTAACTATCTACCTTCTTTGCAAAAAGGACAGGTGAATCCCAAGGAAAAGTTATGGCCCATATAAAAACTTTTTCTTCTAGATCTTCCAACTGCATATTGAGTTCCCCAATCTTGGTAGGTTTTATCCAATTGGGAGGAAGGCACACTATTTCCACACCTATAACTAGCTCTATGGTGAACACCACCTATTTATCATGAGCTAATACAATGAAATCGTCCGGGAATACATCCCTAAAATGATCCACAACATGAGGGAATTCTATAAGGTACATTCCCTAATCAATCAAGAAGGGAATCTCCATTTGGTATGTCACATTACCTAGACTAGTACCCTCAGATCCATGTCGTCTAGCCTAGATGTACCACTCACTACTATAGATATAAATTTATCCCTTAGGTGATATGAATGATACCCTCCATTGATAAAAATCTACATGGTCATGGTTAGGAACTGTAAATCCATACCTATAATGTCTTCAAATCCATTCCTCTGAAGAATGAGAAAATTCTATATGAAATGGTACCCTCCAATCTCAAGGGGGCATTAATTTGACTGAAATATACCCTTTGATACGGCCCCTATTAGTGTATCAAGAGACATCACACCACTAAGGTACTCTATCACTAGGCCAAGAATTTCTATAATTCCAGAAGACATGAAGAAGTGTAATGAACCTATATAAAATAGGGTATAAAATGAAGAACATGCTAATAGAATATTACTTTGTAAATTATAAGGCCCCAAACTCTGGTTCTTGGGGTTTGGATTCACTGCATATACATGGACCAATCTGTGGCCCAGAGATGTAACCTGACAACCCTGGTCAGGTCCGCTCTATTGGAACTAAACCTCTGACGTATGACTACCTCTACCACAATGAACTCCTTATCCTGATTAGTCTATAGAAGAACAACTCCAATATTGATGTGGAGTTTTTGATCATTCTCCTAAAAGAAGTTTCGGTATAGATCCCCAATCACTAGGTGTTAGAGGAAAAGATCGACATAAGTGATAAAGGTGACTCATCCTACTGAAATCTCATCACTCAATCGGGTTCCTTGTACTCTGGGGATTTTTATGTCCTGGACTACTACACTATAAATAGACCACATAGCTATTGGTGTGTGTCACCTGGCTGGCGCTTCCCCCATGTGCACCCTTGAAATGATTCTTCCTACCACTATAAAAACTATTTCCCTACCTTAAAATTGAACTGTATTAGCTCACATAGCCAGCTTACCATAAGATACATTCTATAATAAGGTCCAAGAATGTGGGAGAATGTTATTGATAGAATTTCGGGGTAAAATCTACCATAGTAAGGGTTGGTCAAGTAACACCCTCTATAAAATGCATAAATCAGAATAATATATCATAGAACTAAGCATTGGAACCCAGCAGAAGATCAACAAGAGGTCCCTTTGGGGGCACTATAGGTGGTAATATGAGTGTCTCAGGTCCCACCACCTCCGGAACATACTCATCACCACTTTCTTAGCATATAGTGAAAGCACTTAGTGGTTTAATAACTATAAAATTGGTAAGAACACTCCTCAGATAAGATTTATTAGTAGGTATGAAAAGAGATAATAAGAAATGACATGTACAAGGCCTTCCTATAAGAAAGTCACACCTCTATGCCTACTGCAAAAGTCAAGTCTAAGTGAAAAGGAATATCATTGAATGATCATAGGAGACACAACATACTTCTCACTACTAGGTTTGTTCAGGGTCAAGTTCACACATAACACAATAGAGGTCCCACTATACGAAGTGTCAATTGAAATTTCTAGAGGAAAAAACCTTTTACTTTGAAATTGGAATCTTATTTAGTGGTAACTATTTTATTTTAAGGATTTAATTTATTAATATTTCATCTTATTAATTTAGATATTTATATCTCATCCCAATTGATTATGTCACTAGTTCCAAATTTATAAATAAACATGCTCTTTATAAATTGAAATTTGAATGCCAAGTAACTGCGATGTGATCTTTATGTTCGGTGTCAGGAAGTAACAGGTCATGTTTAGTGATTTTTTTGAATGAACTTCCATTTAAAATTTATATAAGTACTCAACTAAAAATTTATACTGGTATTAGTAAATCAAAACTGCTAATATCTTAGCCAATATAACCAATGGATCATGGGTCGATCATGGAACAATCATTTAATTAAGGATTTATCATCAGTTTATGTAGGAAAACACCATTTAAATTATTGTTGTAACTTTAATTAATCCAATTTTGTTATCCCTTCAGGAACATTTAACACACTAAAATTTAAAAAAAAATTAATTCACACACAACAGGAACATGAAATAAAGGAAATACACATATAAAAGTAGATATGTCATGGCATAATTCAATACATTTAAGTCTTATGATGCCTAGTATGATGAATGAATTTGATACTCCCACATATCATCAGTACAATTTAAAATAACCCATTATAATAATATAAGCAATAATAATAACACAAAAAAAGTGAATCAACCAATGGTTAAATCCATAAAACTATTATCAGTGCAAAGTAAAACTACATTTACCCATCCTATGAAATTAGGGTTGCCCCTATACATGGGTTAACTACTCCCAAGTATAGGTGAATTAATAAATTATAATACTCCCAGACTCCTATACATTCCCAAAAAATAAGAAAAAGTAAAAACATTTCTATGATTCCAATTTATAGTATCCCACCCTAGAATCCACTTAGCGGTGCCCTGAGATGTTGGCCCATAATGCCTCAAGAATGCCTCCCTATCTGCCAAAGGCTTTCAACTAGTAGTAAGAACCTAGGGTTTGTATGTGGGGAGAATATGCCCTCATAGATCAGAGTACAGAACATCAGTATATAATAAGTATGAGACAATGGTATGAGTAATTACAAATAAATATTAGTGAACATAATAATAAAACATGTAGTATAAGTGACAGATGAAATCTGAGTAATAAATAATAAAAAACGATGATGATGAATATGTAGCTATACAAAATGAGTACATGGTAAAATAATGGATACATACATATTCCACATGCTAACAAAAATTTAAAAATTCAAATATTAGAAACTACTAGATTCCTGAGCTTAGGCTCGAACCCTTTCTCCTACACTCCATCCTAGAACATGGAATCAAAAAATAGAATATAACCACTTACCTTTATCTATACTTGCAATTATAAAGTTTTCTTGGGTACTAAAGGTGTCCCAAGAGCATGTGAGATATAATCTGTAAGCCACCACCAATGGTTTCTAGATCAATCCATTCTATTCAATATAAAATTATGAGTGTTCCAATGATAGTAAATTCTTGAAAATAAATAAATAAAACAAGACAGTATGAGTTCCACCTAGATACCAAACTGCCACTACCTACTTTTGCTTAATCTGGATGTCTCTAAACCATAGTAACCTATACAAATGTTAAGGAGTAAACTAGGTTCATCGTCAATAAAAAATCAAGTCTATTCTAACCCCAATCATGTGATTTGTCTTGGAGCACATGTCCCTAGGACATCAACTAAGAATTATCCTGATTTATAATAAGGTATCTCATGTAAACCAAGAAATGAAACAATTAAATTAGTATGGGAATCCTAAGCCCATCCAAAAAAATCCATACATGATTCCCAAGTTTTGGTGTGGTAGATATTGAAATACCCAATAATGTAGATCCCATCCAAGGCAATCTATAAAATGGGTCCCACAGACCACTCTTGACATGGTGAAATCATGACCTTATAAGCTCGTTCTAGGTATCTCACATAGGAGACCAAGTATCACTTAAGGAATTGTACAACCATCTTTCCAATGACCCCATCCATGGTGCCTCCCCTAGTGAACTGTTGTCACTCATGGGTATCAATAATCCACCTGGAGATCCCATCCAAGGAAATCTAAGTGTCACTCCCGACACTTCCAACTGTTCCAACATAAATCACAATGAGACCGTACATTTCATCCCTAAGTTGGTACCTATGTTTGCTACTGGTTCATAAGTACGTAAGGCTTATCAAAAAAGATCACATTTCATCAAACCAATAATATCATGTACATCATATTAATCGAACAATCCAGTTCATTTAATTAAATCCAAAAACTATTGAATAAGACATAAGGCAATAATCATAAATCATAATCCAAAATACAAGGGGCTAACTCATGGTTGTTTAATTATCTTATGCACTAAACATTCTAAACATTTATTACAAGGGAAACTTTAAATCTCTAGGGTGATTTAACAATTCAAGGAAAAGGGGTAATTAGGCATCCAAAGAAGGGAAAACCCATGAGGTGGCTCTTGTCAAAAAGAACAACCCAAAGGTGTGATTCACCGCTAGCTAGGACCATATAGAATATGGGGAAACCATTTAATTTAATTAACCCGAAATTTAAGGGGTGTCTCTAGAAAGGTATTCTTTGTGGAACAATAACGCACCAAATAACTGAAAGGAAACATAGGGGAAAATATATACCACCTACCTTAGGTTCATAGTAGGCCACTCATCCATTGTTGTCCCTTAAGTTGTGCTAGAACAGAAGATATCAGAAGAATCACCAAATAACTTGAGAATGGGGAAAATGATCTCGAATAAAAATAGCACAGTATAAGGGAAGATAAAATAGAAATAGAAGGAATGGTATTAAAGATATTACCTTAAGATTTCCAATTAATATGATAGTGAAGGAAATATATGTCAGACTAGGGAGATATAAAACTGACAAGGGAACTTGAAGAAGGATAGAACTCGCGTGATTACTGAAGAAGAACAAAAGTGGCAGAAAATTTTAGTGTATTAAAACATAACAAGAGAATAAAAATATAAATTATACTCTAAAACTGGGGTCACAGGATTTTTCCATACAGTGGTCTAAACTGTGAACCAATTGTGCAACATTCTACTACACACAGAACCCTCTCGCATGGGTTGTCCATATGGTTTGACTAACCATGCATAACCCATGTGAAATGGATCAGTTACTTCTCCAAGACAATTCGAATGGTTGTGAACCCCAAACCACATATTTTAATACAAAAAATGTGACCTCCTTCTAAAAACTTGGTTCCCACATGGTTATGTAATAGAGTTAGCACAAACCATTTGATAACCATGTGGATCACCCTTTCCTTTCAATCCATGAAGATTTGGGTTCAGAAAAATCCATAGAATCTCCCAAACCACTAATTATCCATTAGAGAACCTTATTATAATTAAACAAAGAGGTTTTAAATAGTAACATAAGGATCCATACCTCTTCTAAAATCCAGGATTTTATAATTACAGAAAGATCCTGAAATCCACCTAGATACTTTACTAGGATAAGTGGTGTTCGTAGTTCCTCCTAAAGATCAATGAAAAGACCCAGAATATATTCTTGAGGGAGTTAAAAGTTTAGGGAATAAGTAAAAAAATTCAACCTAGAAATTAAATCCAACAACCTCTCATTTTCTCAGTGTATACATTTTTAGAGATCAAGGATTGTAGTCTTCTTCAATATAGAGTTTAATTGATAAAGGAATTTTCAGTGAAGATCTCACAATCCCTTGATTCATCTGGTTGGTATAATGGTATACCAAGTGAATTCCAATACTTTTAAAGTCTATAGAAAAATCTTATATTAGCTTCTTATTGTTTCTTGAGGGTCCCCATTATGGGTCCACACCTAGACACAAAGTGAATCATATTCAATTCTTGACACTCTAAACCATTAAATATTGGCAATGTAGGATTCCAAAATTTTGGAGGAGAAAGAGTTGTATCCACCCATTATGTGTAAGGCTTACTCTCTAGTCAAACTAGTTCACATGGTCCTTCCATGTCATATAATATAACCAACATTGTTTCAATAGTGTAGATGAGCTAGGGAGGAATAACCAATTCGGCAAGAGCTTGAGCAATAGGAACAACATGTTGGTCTTGGTGTGGCAATTCTTGTTGTACTCACAGTGGGAAACCTATAGTGGTTTGTCTTTGAAAATATTTCTGACCTAGATTAAGTTTCATAACCAAGGGAGGTAACTAAATATATCTTTCATTCATGGGGTCCAAATATATTTCTTGTATTCACCCCATATTGAGAAGATGTTCTAGCTCCACTCTAGTTGCTGGGAAAACCCCCTTTGTTGAGGTGCGTCAACCAGGATCATGGGGTCTGACACTTCCTGTAGAACATATCTAGTATGGATTTTACCTAGAAGTAGTTCTATATTGACTTTTCTATAATCCTTCATCTCTTCCTACTATTGAGAAAATATTTCCTCAAGTGTCATGAGTTCATCCTTTTGACTGGTGATTGAGGTATGACCACACCTTTACCCTTTTCTTTATCATATGCTCACCAAGGAGGTAGTAGTCGAGTAGTTGATAGAATCTCCAAATTCATAGTAAGCCCCTAATTTCTGGTATGTATTGTCTCTCCATCCATTTAAATGTGGATCATATTTTTAATAGACATATCCTTCTCTTGTTCTCCTACATTTAATTGATGTTTTATAGCATCAATAGGAGTGATGATATTGATGTTGACTAATATGAACTGTATAATGAGAATTTCATCATTCTCTGAATAATTTTAAAACCAATTACTCTGAGAGTGTACACTAGAAGAGCTATGACTGTAGGGATTAGTTGTGCACTTGAAATGTTGTTTTTGATTGCGTCAATTACAAGAGCTTATCCGTTTTTTCAAGGATCCCTTTGAAGTTATCTAGTAATGGGTGGTCTAAATGGAACGACTAGATATTTTTTTCATTTTTCTGAAGAAGAAACTTCATCATAGGATGAGATAAATAGGGAAAATTCATTTTTTGGAAATCCTACCAACCGATAAAAAGCTGAATTTCATTGGGTAGAGGTTGTGGTAAAAATTACCCCAACCCTATGGGATGGGGGTGCTTCTATCCTACTTTTACAACATTTCACTCTTGATTTTTCAGCCTTGAAGGTTGTGATACAAATTCCTCAAGCCTTAGAGGCTATGGTTTCTCCTATACTATCATTATTGTAGCTGTTGTGGCTAATCTATTGATTTTACAAAGCTTTTTTCAAACATGGGATGGGTGAATTTTATGATTTTCACCAGATCCATCTGTTTCCATATATATTTTTTTTTACAAGACAATCGGTTTCCCTCAATTGGGAGGTTTTTTCAATACATTAATATGATTGATGCAAGTGTCTTTTGATGGATTGTTCTCTTCAAGCCTGATGTCTTTGAGATTTTTTATGATCCATTTCTTATTGATCAAACCATATATTATTATAAAATCCTATTTATTGAAGTTGGCCTAAGGTTATTACATTACATGATGTCATCTTTGGTGGGATTTACTGACCTGGGAGTTATGTGAAATGCAATTCCCATTGTTCTCCCCATCTTCTGATATGAATATTGGATGGGGCATCAATAATCATCTGATGTAAATCTTTTGACACATCAATATATACATGTTGAAGGAATCCTTGATGTTTTCCCAATCATGGGTATTGTGTTGTTGGGAGGGTTTCCAAGTCGATTTGATGACGTATCTTGTATCTTACCTGTATGTGACTTAGATATCGTCATAAGTTGTGACTTTTTTTAGGTGACTAAGAGTAGTTTATATATTTAGGAAAATGTCATGTATATGTTCTTTCAAAAATGCCTCTACAATGTTGTATTGGGGAGTGTCTGAAAGCCATAACATTACCAGTATATTTTACCTTTCTAACTATCTCCTCGTGAGAAATATTTCACCATATTTTACAAGAGGATTCTCAACCTGATATGATAAAAGTGGAAGTTTCCCCATTTATTTATTATAAACAAGAGGGTTGATAGATATTACCTCTATCTTATTGGAAGGAGGGTGATCCAAGGGTTGTTTAGAGATTGACTATATTATCAGTATGTCTTCCAGTTGATAAAGAATATCTCTTTTCAATGAAGACGCATCAATTACAAATGTCCTCATTTTTCTAAGTGCCTCATTGTATGATGTCTCTCTCAGAGTTGATTCATCAAGGGGAGGAACTTATTAATGAAATTAAGTGTCACTGTGGGGAGGAATATCATAGGGAATACCATCATGGGGAGGACAACCATCAAGGATTGAAATCCAAGTACAAGAAGAATGTTTTTTAGTGTATACCCATGGGAGGACCTTTATGGAGGATTATTTTAAGAGGAGGACCTTATTTTAATTTGATCTCTTATACACGAGGAGGGTTGTCACGGTGCTCATTAGGATATGAATTCTCTTAATCAATCAAATTATGGGGATGAAGTATGCCTTCATGGTAAGATTCCTAGGGAGCACCTATGGAACCGCTCGCAGTAAAGTTGTGGGGAGGAGCCTCATAGTTGAATATTTTATCTCAGTAATTTAGAAATGAGTGAGTAGGATATTAAGAATCCATGGATAAATGTATGAGGTATTCACGAACAATATAATTCATTAGAGTAGGTTTGTGGACTATCTCTTCATTTTCCCATCATCTTTGATGAGGCTATTTTTATATGCTTTTTGTGGGTGATTGGGGCCACCTACTAGGGGTGGAGGATTTTGACATATAGAGGAATGTTTGAGTAGATCTCATGTCACTTTTTTAATTTCCTGATAGTTCTATGGAATATTTCACAGGAATATGTGCCTTCCCTAAAGTTTCCATCGAGGTATACCGATAGACTTCAGTTGGAATGAGGATATAGGCCTAATATGATTGCCCATTTATCATGGAATTTTTTCATGAAACTCCTATAAAGGAGAAAGAATATACTTATTCTCTTGAATTAACATCATATCATGTTGATAGGCCACATCAAATGAGGAGGTTTAGTTGTGTGCCTAAATCCTATTCACCACTGATGTAGTGATTATATCCTGGAAAACTAGTAGAAATGTGGACATGAATAGATTTAAGTCACTATATAATTTCTAGGATGTAAGGGGTGAATTATGAATATATAATGGGAATATATGAAGGATAAGAGATATTTTTCTTCCCCAGTTTATTATCTAGAACTCTTGGAAGGTTTCCCTTGATGATTCCAAAATATTGTAGCAATCTTGGTAGATGTGGGAAGGTGTGTGTGTGCCTACCTATAGTTTTACACCATATTTTGTTAGAAGAATTATCTAGGGGTAATTGAGGTTGGTTCATGTTCCCTATTGTTTGATCCTTTCCCTTGGTAGGCTTTCATGAGTACCCGGGCCTGAATGACCTGAGTTGGAGTCCCCAGGTTGGCACCCTCATCATGTTGAGGGTTTAATGTTGCACAACATTGGTGGTGACAACTTCTAGAAGGAACCATTTGGTGGGATGCCTATGGAACTATTATGAGTCCATTAGTGACCTCTTGGATCCACCTCTCTAAGATAAGGGAGGAATTTATTATTTTTCTTCAGGAATAGACTCCTAAAGTGATTTGAGAAAATTGTGGACACTGTCTCCTTCTTCACCGTCAACTAATTTTAGATGGATTGTTGGTGGGATTTCATTCCTTGGATCACCTGGCATGAAGCCTCTATGGTTTGTATAGTACCCCTGTAGTGTTAATCTCGAACAAGAACATTTGATATCTAAAACTGAATATGATGTGTCAGTTACACTTTACTCTAATTTGTTAGGGACCCTGCTTATGTGGTAGAATATTCATAAGTTCAGTCTGGTTGGTAGGATTCTATTTTGGTATGAATGAATCTTTGATGAGGTATCCTTTATATAAAAACACAAACAATAGAAACACATCAATGATTCATCTCAATAAAGGAACACATGCATAATAAATTCTTTTAGATCTAATATGTCCCTTTTTCATTTTTTGTGCGATGTGAATCCTTAACCATGAATATTTTATTTCAATTGTTTGTATGTTTGTTTGTTTTTTAGGAATATAGTGGGGAAAATTTATTTCTGTTTGAATGAGGTTTTTTGGTGGTGGTGGAACCTTTTAGAGACACCATTCTATTTCCACATCCCTTCCCAGTAGTTTCCAAAAGGTTTTTTTGTGGGATCCAGAACATCCAATGGTTCCCTTATTCGAGATGGTTCACAAACCTACTTTTTGAAGGAAAGTGGTCATTGGGAAATAGATCAAACGATGCTTATGGACTCACATTGGTCGATATGATTGGAGGTTGGGATCATCAAACTTTTAGGGGGGACTATTTACTACTATGAGACCCTCTTAGAACTTTAATATGTATTCAAAAATACTTTATTAAATACAAAATATAGAATAGTCCACCCTTATATTAGAAATTAGTTGTAAGTATCAATTGACTTTAGAAACATCCGTATGCATACTGGGTTATTTATCGATGGAGACATCTATATGTTTTAAAGGTTCTCCATCAATGGTACCCTTTTATGTAGACTAGATATTCTTTTGTTAATTATTATCGTCATGGTGGTTTTAATATGCACGGTGGGTCACTGTAAAATTTATCATCATCTAGGAAGATGGGAGTTGTTTTGGTTTTGGGATTGGGCCCATGAGATGGACTTTCTATGTATCCTTGTGAAATGAGTCAGAACCCATGTATTTTAAGGACACTTAATGGGAAACATAATACCTTTTAAGGTCATGTGATAGGGATAAAAACATACTGTTTAACATCGTGCAATAGTAAATTATAGGTGAGAGGATCCTAGACAAGTTATATGTGGGACTTACACTGAAACAGGTCAAGGAATTTAGAGGGAATTTATCCTCCTATGTTGAATAAGAACCTACTAGTAATATGGCATAAATAATATTAGGATGAGTTTGTGGTGTTGGGATTGGACCTTAGGAAGTTTTGTTACATATAACATTTGGATTTGAATCCAAGCCCACGTAGTTCAAAGGGGTTAGAGATTACACCTAAGGAAGAGGCCCAAAGTTTCTTCATTGGTAATATAGACCTTTAAAGGTTTTCCTCACAGAGAATATGGCCCATTGAGGTGGTGATAACATGATTGGGAATTATATCAGATAGAAGTCCCATAGTGAATTCAAGTGGAATATCTGGAAAAGGATTCTCCTATAGAGATAGGTATTTGATCATGTATATGTCATGACCATAACTAACATATAATCCCTTGTGTTTCATGTTCGGTGTGAGAATCAGAAGGAAGTGGGAGATCTAGAAAAATGCACAATTTTCTTCATCCAACGGTGGATGTGGGTCGGGATGCCTCCCACAAGAATGGATAGGGGTTTACTCTAGTACGGATTCCCTAGGGTTACATTTAAGCCTTATTTATTCAATGATGAGGATGGAGTTGTTCTGGGGGAGTTAGAGAGAGATAAACGGAATTTATGTGCATGAATTATCTCTTGTTTTCAACCCATGGGGTTAGGTCTTACAAATCCATATGGTCACAGGCCAATTCTCTTCACATTTTGGGTTGTATATGTAGATTCCCAACCAGAGTAACCTACCACCACCATACCTAAGGTTGGGACCCTTGTTACAATAAGAATTAATGATAGGGAATATTCTAATTGTCCTCTTTATTAAGTTGGTTAACAATAGAACCTCATTTACCATGGGAATGAATGCTTCATAGGACAATGTGGTATGGCCTATGTTCTAATCACACATGTCTGGATGCCTTGATTGATGAAAATATCAGGTAGTTCTCAAAGGGTCCCATATGGGTCCTAGCGCTTCATGAGAAAGGATCATGGAGAGATTTGTTTAGATGGTTCACAGAGGGGCCTAGGTAAGGCTAAATGCTATATGAAATGAGGATTCCAAAATTGGATGTTCTTATCCCATGTACTACTTGCTATATAGGATGGAGGTCCACAAAGACTCAATCATGCACAACATTTTCTATGTTGGATAGAGTTCTATAAAGGATGTAGTCCATAAAGGGGTTTCTACATGGATGGGTTTCTTTATGAGATGCCACTATTTATAGGTGGTTGGGTGAGTTCTCTTCCCTACTTTACAATACATGGAAAGTGGTTACCTTCTGATATCGATTAATTGGGATTTTTTATGTATCCTCTCATTTGTCCCTCTATGGGGTTTTTATAGGGGTGTGAATATAACAATCTTCCTAGGATGGATGGACAACTACATATCAATAAAAATAGTGACCTGCAGGGAACTTTAATTTTTGGGCGGCCTGAATAGATACCTTAGCCCGCAAAAAAAGTTCATTTGTGGGGGGTGAATACAACTCCTTGGTATTAAAATGAAATGTTCATTTGTGGGGGGGGGATAAATATTCTCCTCACCTAGTTGAAAAAATGGTTGTTTTAGGGAATGAATAAAAAAAATTCCCCACAAATTAAATGGACATTGGGTGGGCTGAAGAAGGTTCTTCTCTCCGCAAACAAAATGATCATTTGTAGGGGGGTGAAGAAGATCCCTTGACCTATAAATAAAATGGATATTTTGGGGGGGGGATAAAGATGAAGCCTCACCCTGCAAACAAAAATTTCATTTTTGGGGGATTCCATATGGAGCGGTGACCCGCATAGCGGGTGTGGTATGCAGAAAAGATTATTTATTTGTGGATCCATGACCTTTAATGATTTAATATTCATGAAATGGTTAACATGATTTATTACAGCCTTTAAAAATTCATAAAATACTTCTTATACTCCATAAAAACTTTTTAGACTCAACGACAACAAACATTTTCTGGATTTCATGCATGTAGAAAAAATATATATGTGATAATGTTATTAGTATGTAACTAACTGTACTAGAGAAAAAAAGATGAAATTAATCATTAGAAGGACATGATTGACATGGGGATAAGGGAGGAGTAGAAACCAGTGAAGGATGAAAGACAAACCGTTGTTCCTCTTGTATCTTAAACTCTATCGATAAAAGAATAATTTTAGTTTTACAACTTCCTTAATGGCATAAGATTTCCAAAATAATTTTCATCAAATATCAAGAATGTCATGTCAATGACTAATTTGAAATTATAGGGACTAAAATCACATGACTCTCATGTTTTGATGTAAGATATAATGCATGTAGCTTTACATTTCTTTATACCTAAAAATGTATCACATATATTAAACATAATTTTCTTCTTTTTCTAAGATATATGCAGAAAATTTATAGACCCGATGAAGTTTCCAATCAGGAATAATGAAATTGTAGTCATATTATGTAAATTTGAAATTTTCTTTTCACCATCATTATTTGATATAATATTCCACATGATGGTTCACTTGGTTAGAGTGATTCAACTATTTGATCATATACATTATAGTTGAATAGATCCCATTGAACTATATATTAAAATTTTAAAAGGGTATGCTAATAATTGAAGTTGTCCAAAAGTTTTCATAGAATAGTGATATATTTTTGAAAAATCTATTGAATTCTATACTAATCACCCATAAGATGTCAACAATAATGGTCTCCCAAAAACTCATCATAGTATACTCCTTAAGTGTGAAGGCATTTATAGAAGTGATGTTGTTACAATTAACATTACATAATAATAAAAATTATTCCTTTACATTTTACATAATAGTTCAGAAGTTTCTTTATACGTTGAATCCCAAAAATTAATTCTTATAAATTTTAATCCATCATGGGTTGAAATATATAAATCAAATACCCCTAATAAATAGTTTATATGATGGTTCTAAGATCATTTTTATAATAATTTATCTACACATCCAAATTCAATTACAGAATGACTTTGATGGCTATCATAGGGATCAAGTGTAGATGTTATATCCTACACTATTTTTTTAATTTATTGTTATATGTTCTATATGAAGGAACAAGATGAAATCAGTATGATAGAAAATATGGGATTTAAACTTTTCACATAAGTGATGCAATATATGATTCTAAGGATAGAAATATAATTTATGTGAATATATCATATTTCAGCATCATCGAATACATATATGAGTTCAATTATAAAAAATTTAAAGTGTTTATTTTCTATTGAAAATAGAATAATAATAGAAGTGTGGTTAAAGTCAATGGATATTGCTTCCTGAAGGTGAATTTCTATGTGTAACTGTATAAGGATGAACCATTAATAATGTAATCACAAGTAATGAGATTTTTTTATGTCTCGGATCCTGAAAATAAGAATTGGTCAATTTTTCAATTGGTGAAAAAAACAACTACAAGTTCACATGAAAATTCAATTTAGGTTGGCCCTTTAATTGGGAGATCATAACCATTTCTTGGTTATCCCAATGTAAATAGTTTCTTGTAAATTATTGGGGACTATAAGGAGTTTATTTGGATACTTGATAAAGGATTCAAATCCCTTCAACCTTTAAGGAACAAAATAGAGTTTAATGAGTATGTTAAAGAATTTTTTAATATACTATGATTTTACTTATAATATTATGTGTTCTCTACTGAATTAATATAATCTAAATTAAATTTTTTCCTACTCATGTAGATAATAAATTCACCATACCCTGATGTTAATAATCCCAAGGAATAACACATGATTGATGCTGAAAATATGAAATTATTATGGGATCAATAACACATGGATGAAAAATATAATGGAATAACATCCCCATGTTAGCTAAAGTTATTAAGGAAAGAAGAAAAGTAATAAAAATTGATGTTTTTCGGAATAAATTCATCCAACCTGTTGACCCCAACAAGTCAATTTTCATTAGTTACATTGGGATCACAATGAGAATGCATGTTACAATTGAAATAGATACAAAGAAAAATGTCATTCCATCATTAAAAAATCATTTGGGAAGATATTATGGAAATATTTATGATATAATACCTCCATTTTCCTAAAAAATATATAATGAAACATTGATCTAATTTTCAGAATTCGTTATAGAGTTCATTTATTTTAGATTATCACTGTAATAAATTTGTATTAATGGCTACTATAAATACTTATAGATTATTATAGATACTTTTTAAAAGGTAGTATCATAGATATGTTGAGGGGAAAATAAACCCCCACCCACTAGTTACATATAAAGACATATAAACCAACAAAAATGGAAGTCCTTTGTTAGTCACCATGATGAAAAATCATTTTAAGTGCATTGTAATCAATAATATTTTATTTAAATTTTTTATTTTATCCGCTTCGATTAAAAGTTATTAATTTATGAAATAAGAAAGAAGTGTTCAAAATAATCAATGTTCATCAAAACCATTGTATCCCTACCATAAAGTAATTAGGGGGTACGCTTCAACTAAAAAGAAAATGGTATTTATTTTAAATTCATAGTAAAGGTTTTATGTGATATAAAACAACATATGTTTCTTTTTTTATATAACTATTAATTAATTAGAATCCAAATCCACTTCCATTCAATTTTATATGTTATAAAAGGATACTTATGTGAATAAATAGGGAAAACTAGTAGATGAAAAAACATTGGAAATATGGGAATTGTCTGTAAGTATGAAATAATAGTAATTTGTTACGATTTCTAACATTATTATATAAAAATATCTATTTATGTTCACATGTTTTTTATACAGTTTAGATGCAGGAATTAATATTAAGTGTACCTAAATAAAAACTAATTTCATTAAATTTTCAGAATCCAGAAAAATATGGACGTGTTAGAAGTGCATGTTTTGGAGTGTCACCTCAAACATATTTCAAGAAAAAAATTCACAAGGAGATACATATGAGATGATAAAAGGGATGTATGAACATATAGATTTTTTAAAAGATATTATTATTTAGCCCAGTTTATCATATCAATATATGAAACAATATCAAATAAAACTAATAGTATAACAACAATCAATACATGAAGAGCCACATGACCCCACTAAATTTGAGGCTAGCCATTCCTTTCAACTACCCACCTTACCCGAGGTAATCAATTTTTTCATAAACATTTATTTTAATTGTAAATTAAAAAACTTATGATAACTTTATATTACTAAAATTATATTGGGTGAAATTATATGTGATTTATATCTACCAAGGCCCATACATCATCTTGTTTCAGGTGAAATGGTGTATAATATCCCAAGATACAATCTATACAATAAAAACTCTTCAAATTTATTTTGAGAGTGGGGATTGAATTATCTCAAGAACCGAGTGTAAAGTTTTCTATTTCTCTTGATGATCTGGATGTTACCATAGTTGAAAATTATATTGTAACTTTTATAACTTGTCCCTTTAATCTTATAAAGACACATGAAGTATGTCCTTAATAATTATTTTCAAATTAAAAACCTTTAACAGTTGAAAAAAAGGGTCTAAAATGAGGTATGTTATTATAGATAGACAAAAGGAAGTGGAAATAGAAGGTTGAATTAATATAATATAGTGGATCAACAAAGAAATAAAAATGACCATCTGAGAGTACCTTCACCCCACCAGTTCCACTACTGCATCTATTAAAATTTCAAGTTCATATGGATTGAAAATTAATAGATAAAAATATGTACTACATTGAATATGAATATAAAAAATTTGGGGAGGCCATTATTGACATAGTTGGCCTTGAGAGTATAAATAAAATTATCATGATTGAATGGTTGGGAGTATTATTTGTGAATACATACATGAGTTACATTTTCAAAATCCATTTTTCTAAAAAAATGATCTATTATGTTAATTATAGTTAATAAATATTCATATTTTCCATAGGTGTATATACTACTATTACAAAGAGGGAAAACCTAAGAAGAAAGATTTGGTCTCATTAATCTTTATATAATTTCAACAATAAATACTCATTTAGAAATATAATAAATTGTAATAAAAAAGAAAAACTAAGTGTGGAATTTAAAAATATAATAACATATGAAATAATCCTCTTATTCCTACAATTTAGGGGTAAAACTCTACAATCTAATCATATAAAATATATTTTTCTTATTTTCATTACTTATTTGTTTTTTTAATTATAGGAAGAACAATATTCTCATTGAACTCAATTTAGATACCCATAATATATTTTTGGATACAAAGTATTTATTTATAAAAAATTGACCACACATGATGTCCATTGTGAGTTTTTAATGCTCTGTAATCAACATTTAGTAGAAAAATTTCAAATTATAGATTTTAGTTTTTGTTTTGACAAGAATTGTTTTATGGAATGGTGATCTATAAATTTTATCTAAATCATGGTATGAATTCGATGAATTTACACAATAAGTCTAAATATTTCTTCAAATAGAGACAAATTAAGGTTTATATATTAATATTTAACTATCAAAAGATATTTAAAAAATTAATTATTTTTTCAATGTTTCTACAGTATCTGAAATAAGATAATAATAAATTATTTGTTAATAATGTGTTTCTAAATATTTTCTCAGTACTACCAGGATTGTAAATTATCTACATACTCAAAAGAAGAAGTTATTTTGTTTAGAGATGAGTGGGAAGATTATATAGTATCAATATGTTTGTTGGTATCAAGTAGAGGTGATTACCTAATCTATTTGTGATCTAGTACTGACTATGACCTTATATATATGTTTGAGATATGAAGAATTAGTATCATAATTCTTATATATTATTTTTTATGAAATAAAATTCATGTAATATTAGAAATCAATTGGTTATATTTTTATTCTAATCCTAAAATTTAAATTTCCATCCTTTTTTTAATTTATCATTCTATATTTCCAAAGTAATTTTAACCTTACCATAAATTTTCTACCCATATTTAGCGAGGAAATAGAGTTGATGATCAACCCACACCTATGGTTCCTCTATCTAAAGAAAACAGTATAAATGTATTGATCGAGGGTGTTTCATTTGAAAGATGTAACAAAATCATATTAATAACAAGACAAAATTTGATGGGAACTCATTTTAGGTAAATTTAAATCCACCAAATTCTTCTATGGATATAGTCCATCCTTTTAGAAACATTTAATAAATTCACATCTCTTGTGAGTGCATCAATATTTGTTTTTACTATAATTTTTAAATTCTTTTAAATGGTATATGCTCATTCCCCTATTGAAAGTGCATTTATTTTCAACTATTAACTAATTCCTTGTTTTGTTGGTTAGGATGAGTTTCCAGAAACTGAAAAATGTGTGGTGATGGCCCTAAAAAGAAATAAATATTTGATATTTTTCTCAAGGATAAGTATCATGGAGTGTTACACTCTATGGATTTTGTAATATCTACTAAAATGTCAAAATACTCTCATGTTTATGAGTGACTAGACATTAAGGAATTAACTAATATAATGGTGAGAGAAATATGGGTCAAGGATCCTTTTTCCAACAAATAAAAATATATATTACCAATTAATGGGATGTAATTTACCCCTTATAGTGCAGCAGTGTATTCTATAGGGGTGTTTCCATTCATTTTAAGTAATGAATTTTCCTTTTTTCTTTTTTAGTATTGTATTTAAGTTGGTTTTCCATGGTGTCCAAGCACTGTAGTTTTACAAAGATAAAGATTTAAAAATAAAGAAACCTTACCTAAATGGGAGAAGTTTCAATGGAATAATTCTAATATTTTATGCAAGATCCTTGATATTAGTTACCCATATGTGGGGAATGTACTTCCATTCTACTAGACTTATCATTTGAATTGTCAATCTTGATGTATTTTGATAAGTTTTTAAAAATGTTCTAGGCCTTGTTACAATCACATTCACCTCCACAATGTATTCCTTTACTTTCAAAACTGATCTAACCAAAGACATGACAATGAAAGATACTTTAAATACTAATATGGAATCCTCACCCATATCCCAACCCAATTCTAAAAGTATAAATGAGTAAATAACTATAATGAAATTTGATCAGGGGTTGGAAGTTGAAAATATTTAGAGGTATGTTAATCCTTTCATGTCATTTTAGACTAAAACAAGCATCACATATCAAAAAATAAGGAAATGATCTCAAATTTTCTTTAAAATTTAGGAAAATTATCCATAATTTATGTTTTATGTGCAATAATAGACTACATTTCAATATAACAAACCATGTGGTTGGTATGGCTCAAAGTTTGTGTTTTCAATATAAAAGTTTTGTTTTAGCTTAAAATATATATCACATTGTCAAAACTGATTAAATGATCTCATATTGATTTCAAAATATAATAAAATAATCCATAATTCATTTATGATGTGTAGGAATTAACTACATGTCAATTAGACACACGATGAGGCCGATATGACTCCAAGTGTGGATTTTCAATATAAAAGTGTCATTTTAATTAAAGAATCACATCACATTGTCAAACCCAAAAATACAAGATCATATTGTTTTTTTACTTTAATATAATTCTCCATAATTGATTTATAATGTGTAGGAATTGAATACATGTCAGTTCGACACATGATGTTCCTGGTATGACTCAAAGTGTATGTTTGCAATATAAAAGTGTCATTTTAGTCTAAAATGAATGTCACAATACTAGATCAATACAAAAGAGTTTATATTTTCTTTTAACTTTATAAAAATGATCCATAATTCTTGTGTGATGTGTAGTAATTGACCACACATCTAACTCCCTAACCCCAGTTTCCCAGAGTTGGTGCATTATTTTAATAAATTCGCATGATTACAAGGAATCAGGTCCCGAAGGACCGATCAGTTTAGCACTCTTGGAAAATATATTTCATAAATGAACATTACATTACATTATAAAATAAAAAACAACAACAACAGTGTATGCATTGACCACATTCATATCCCTTATATTATCCCTATAGGTCAGTCATAATATACTTCTTTTCATCTTGGTAAAAATAAAACATAGAAAGGGGTGAGCACAAATTCTCAATAAGGATGAAAATATAGCGGAAACTTTCATAAATAGGTATAAACATTTAAGGTAATGTATAAAACTAAAACAAAAGCCTTTTAAACTTAAACTTAAGAATAATATGGCAAATATAAATCAAATTATCTCATTTAATTTTTCACATGGATATTCTACGAGTCTAATAATCACATGTAATATCAATAGCTAATTTCATAATGATAGAATGCATAATGCCAGACTTCATAACCACATAGTAAAAGTCTTGTGCCAAGACTACAAATAAGATTTTTTCAAGGCCTTGTGCCAATACACTAGTTTTTCTCATGAGACCTAATGATTCATCGAGGAGCTATAGCGGGCTCCACCAGTTGGTTACTAAGTCCAATGCATTCCTCATATGAAAAGGTTTAAATATAACATAAACATTCATATTAAAACAATCAAAAGAAATGTCAATACTTTATCCATAAACCATGAATGGTATAAAAATAAAACATCCATAGTAAAAAATATCACAAAACCTTCAATAAAATATGGAAAAATTTTATCATAATAAATCAACCTCGATCTAGAATAATATCCAGTAAAGGATGTTGACATAGTTGAAAATGAACAGTAAAAATATTTGAGGGAAATATCCATTTTTATGAAATCATTTAAAATTAATATAAAGGAAGTCATTTAAAAGATATTTTTGAATCAATGTGTACCATACCACTTTGAATTTTTTTAAAGGAATCAACATTTTAAAACATTCATGTTCATATAAATAAATCCTTAAAACCATTTTGAAAACATGGACATTAATGGGAAAGGTTTAGAAGAATAAATCTTTAAAACATTTAAAATGATATTTTAGTAAAAAGTACCTTAAAAATAATCCCTTTAAAAACACTTTTATGGAACATGGAAATGGATAATAAATATGTCCCAATAGATACTTACGTAAAAACAACCTCGATAATAAAGAGATTATGAAATTAACCCTTACCTAGCACTTTCCTTTGGTCAAGGGTACATTTAAAATCTTGTATAATGACCATAGTTTGTTATTAAATTATACCAGAACCATATTAATATTTATTATATAATACATTATTCATTTATGACTTTATACTTTCTGTTTAATAATTATTTTCATGTTAAATTAACATTTTGGATAATAATCGCTTTCTTTATCGTACGTGTTTTAACTTGTTATTATTGATCCTATCATTTTGATCATGATTTAAATACTTACAGAATATAAACCTTGATTTATATATCATATATATTTAGAATATAAATATTTATAATATATAGATATATGAAATGGAAGGCACCATTTATGGAGACGGTAGGTCGTACGTACGCATAAACGTTGTTTCCGTTTTCATATCGTATTGAACGGAAGTAAGTGAATACGATATATGTAAGTAAATACATATATATATATATATATCCATTAGAATTATTATGTCATATATTACATACTTTTTAATAATATATATTTTTATAATCATCTTTGAATAGTGAACGTGGGAAGGAATCTCATCGCGTCGTGGAGACGGTAATCCGTACGTACGCACGAGCGACAATATCTTTATATTGATGGTGAAATAATTTGTAATTTGTTGTTATATAATATATAAATAATCATTAAAATTTTATATTTATTATTTACATCAGTTATACTCATTATTATACCCATCCAAATAATAAAGTGTTTGAATAACAAACTACACCACGATGTGGAGACTGTAAGCCGTAAGTACGCACGTATGGTGACTTTTTCATATATAGGATGGATAGAATAAAGAATATGGTTGTACCATATTTATAATAACATCATAGTATGTAAGAGGTATGGGGGTTATTATTTTGGTATGGAATCAACAAATAAATATGAAGTCGAAGAAGAAAAGAACTTGAAAGATGGTGGTGAAATTATTACCTCTCCTTCGGGTGTTTCATTTTGAGTTGATCAAAAGGGCTCCTTAGGTTGGATTTCTGATCAAATTAAGGACTCTAGGTTGAGGTGATAGAATTTGGGATAATATTTCTTCTGGGTTTGTCCGAGCCAAATGGTTGTGGAGGTGTTATTTTGAAAGAAGGAAAAGTGCCCTTTTATAAGAAGGGTGAGGGTCACTTTAGGAAAAGATTAAAATATTAATTTATTAGACAATCATATTCGGTTTATAATGGCTCCAAATGAATTTATTTCGAGCCTTTTGTGGTTATGTGTCGAAATCCTATCAAAAAATAGGTTTTAGAAAAGTTTAGGTTACCGTTTTAACCTTAACTTTTATATTTAACTCTTAGTTAAATTGTTTAACTTTTATCGTGTCTTCTTGTATTCTTACACTATATGGTTAATAAACTTACACAAAACTTCAAAGAGAACCTCAATTGGTTCATTAATGAAATATATAATATTATTTAATCCCTTGGACCAAATCATAGATTTTTTGGAATATTACACCAACCTATAATATAGTATTTGTTTTAACAATTGATTTATGTCCATTTTGAAACTATTTGGTATTTTGTTTTTATGAAAGTCATAACTACCTTATCACTTAAAAATAAATTTATCTAATCAAACCTAACATGTCTTATTAACCAATAAAATTCATTTATGGCATCAAAACGTTTAAATTATATTTATTTTAATATTTATAATATAGACTATTTTAACATTTCATTAAGAAGGTAATTATTGCATCATTAATGTGTAAAAAATAAATTTAATTATTTAACATCTAAAATTTATAAATAAAATACCATTATGTAGGAAATATGTTAATATTTCTAATGAATATTTATAGATTAATTTATCTTATGTATAACCCTATATTAAAAATGGTTTAGTTAATAAACATTGAATTTAACACTTTTAACTCTTCTTTAAATAAAATAATAATAAATGTCCTCATCTAATCCAAGTAGACCTAAAGGATCATATTTTATTCCTATGGTTTTTCTGTTTGAATTACCCTTATCTAATATATTTAGGACATGTGTTAGGGTAATTATAATATCATTTGTACCTTTAATTTACCTATTTACTTTTAACCGTGGTAAATAAAAGTCAAAAGTACTATTCACCAAAAATTATTTTCATCTTATTGAATCAAATATTACTTAATGATGTCAACTATGTCTCTTGGATTTTTTAAATTCAACTCATAGAAGTATTAAAATTAAGTTTTATGCAAATTTGCTAACGTGCCTAGAAGGTGGGTAAGAGAGGTTAAAAAGTTCAATAAAATTTTATACATCTAATTTTACTATAAAATGACTCCATTTAATTACATTGAAATTATAAAGGTATTATATATCTATTTTTACTTAAAATAAATTTAAATAAAATAAATAATTATTTAAATAAAAAGTTGCTTTTAAATAATAACGATGTGTTTTTCACTATCCATCAAAAATTGAAAGTTTTCTAAAAAATAACAAAAATTCACCCTAAGATAATTTTGATATCCCGACTTCTAAAATGAAGTCTATTTTACCAAATTCAAAACATAGAAGTTTAATTTATTAATTTAAAATTAATTCTCATTGTCAAAACCAAAAGGCGAGTTTTAAAAAAGTAAAAATTAACAAAAGATTGACATGTGTTTATGTCAAACATAAATGTGAAATTAGTTATAATGACCTAAATTGTATTAAATGATAAAAATATAATCTAATTATACTTCAAAACCATTCAAATTCATAATTTAACACTATAAAATATTTCAATTAAAAATGTTTTTTTCAATTAAAACATGGTATTTCCCATTATTCGTCAAAATATTAAAGTTATCAGAAAAGTACCAAAAATTTCTCCAAAATAAATTTTTATGTCCTGCTTCGAAATAAGAATTTAATTTCATTAAATTGAATATATAAAAGTGACAAATATTGGTTTCAAAAATGGTTCTCCATTAAAAGGCGGTAAAATTACATTTTTTGAAAAATACTTCTTTTTTCTGAAAAAAATGAATTTATTCTTATATTATGTCTAAGAAACACATAATATGGATTTTAAAATTACATAGAGAATATAATATTCAAAATGCAGTTAATAATATTTATAACTTCTTTTTTAACGGTTAGTTTGGTAAGTTGGGGTGCGCTCGAACTCAGTGTGGCGTGTAGCGCAAGCTATTGAATTAATTTAATGAGATAATGTACTATGAAATCTTAGGGTGATACAAAACATCTATCTGAAACATGATGTGGCTGGTATGATTCAAAATTATTGTTTTCTATTTAAAAGTATCATTTTAGTTTTAAACACACTTCATATAGCCAAAACTGAGAAAACAAGTTGGGGTTGTCTTAATAATTTAATAAAATGATGGATAATTCATTTTTTACATATATGAATTGAATGTACATTATTCTGACAAATGATGTGACTGGTATGACTAGGAGTGCGTGTTTTCACATTAAAAGCACCATTTTAGTATGAAATGCGTGTCAGCTAGCCAAACTAGGAAAACGAGCTCAAATTATCTTGAAACATTAGAAAACTGATCCATAATTCATGTGTGATGTATATGAATTGACCTCACATTAATTTGATACACGATGTGGCCGGTATGACTCAAAGTGTGTGTTTTCAATATAAAAGTGTCATCTCAGTTTAAAACACATTTCACATAGCCAAAAATGATGAAACAATCTTGGATTGTATTGATACTTTTGAAAAAAAATCATAATTCATTTTTTGGAATGTATTGATACTTTTGAAAAAAAAATCATAATTCATTTTTTATGAGTAAGAATTGAAAACACATCAATCTGATAGACGGTGTGGCTGAAATGACTCAAAATGTGTGTTTTCACATTAAAAGTGTCATTTTAGTCTAAAATGCACGTCACATATAAAAACTAAGAAAATGAGCTGATATTTTATTTAAAATTTATAAAAATGAGTCATAATTAAGTTGTGATGTATATGAATTGACCTCATGTAAATCTGACACATGATGCGGTCAGTAAGTCTCAATATGCGTGTTTTCAATATAAGTGCCATTTTAGTTTAAAACACACATCACATATCCAAAACTGATAAAACAAGATTATATTATATATGTACTTTGATAAAATGATCCATAATTCATTTTTAATATGTAGGATCGACCACATATCAATTTGACACATGATGTGGCTGGTATGACTCAACGTGTGTGTTTTCATATTAATAATGTCATTTTAGTCTAAAACATGCATCACATAAAAAAAATAAGAAAATGAGTCCAGATTATCTTGAAACTTTAGAGAAAATATCCATAATTTATGTTTGATTTATGGGAATCCACCATATGTAAATATGACACATGATGTCTTCCAGATTATTCAAAGTGCATCTTTTTAATATAAAAGTGTCATTTTTATTTAAAACACACGTCATATATCCAAAACTATGAAAATGATCTCATATTATCTTTATAATTTATAAAAAATGATTCATGATTCATTTGTGACATGTATAATTTGACCACACATCAATATGATAGATAATGTGGATGATATGACTCAAAGTCTTTGTTTTCACATTATAAAAGTCATTTTATTCTAAAACACGTGCCACATATCCAAAGAGATAAAAATATCTTGTATTGTTTTGAAACTGTTGAAATTTTTTCCATAATTCATGTGTCATGTTTATGAATCTACCAAACATCAATTTGGCACATGATGCAACCAGTATGAATCAAAGTATGTGTTTTTAGTATAAAATATTCATTTTAGTTTAAAACATACATCATATATCCAAAAACCAAGAAAAAAATGTTATACTATCTTTATAATTTAGGAAAATGATCTATAATTCATTTGTGATGTGCAGGAATTTACTGTACATCAATATGACACACGAAGGGAATGGTATGACTCAATGCGTGTTTTCACATTAAAAGTATCGTTTAGTCTAAAACATGCACCTTATAGCCAAACCAAGGAAATGAGCTCATATTGTCTTAAAATTTAATAAAAATGATCTATAATTCATGTGTGATGTGTAAGAATAAACTGCATGATAATCTAACACATGATGTGGTTGATATGACTCAAAGTGTGTGCATTCAATATTAAAGATTCTTTTTAGTTTATAACATGTGTCACATGGACAAAACCAAGAAAAAGATATCTCATTCCCTTGATACTTTAGAAAAATGATTCATAATTCATTTTTTGATGTGTATAAATAGACTACACATCAATCTGATACACGTTGTGGACATTATGAATCAAAGTGCGTGTTTTCTCATTAAAAGTGTCATTTTAGTCTAAATTACACATTACATAGGCAAAACCAAGAAAATGGGCTCGGATAGTCTTGAAACTTTAGGAAAATTATTCATGATTTATTTGAGATGTGTAGACGCACATCAATTTATCACATGATGTTCACGATATGAAGAAAAGTGCATGTTTTCAAAATAAAAGTGTCATTTTAGTCTAAAACACACTTCACATAGCCAAAACCAAATAAAAAATATCATATTGTCCTGATAATTTATGAAAATGATCCATAATTATTGTGTGGTGATTAGTAATCAACCATACATCAATCCATCACACGATTTGTTCAGTATGACTCAAAGTGCACATTTTCACATTAAAAGTGTTATTTTACTCTAAAACACATGTCACAAAGCCAAAACTGAGAAAACACACTCAGATAGTTTTAAAAATTTAGTAGAATTATCCATAATTTATTTTTGATGTATGCTAATCAACTTCATATAAATCTGATACATGATTTTCCTAATATGAATCAATGTGTGTGTTTTCAATATAAAGGTGTCATTTTAGTCTAAAACATGCATCACATATCCAAAACTGATAAAATGAACTTGGATTGTATTGATACTTTTGTAAAATGATTTATAATTAATGTTTAACATGTAAGAATCAACCACATGTCAATTTGATTCACGATGTGACTCGTATGACTCTAGGAGCATGTTTTCACATTAAAAGTAACATTTTATTTTAAAACATGCATCACATAGCCAAAACCGAACAAACAAGATCATATTGTTTAGATAGTTTATAACAATTATCAATAATTAATTTTTGACATGTATGTATCAACATCACATAAATATGACACACGATATGGCTTGTATGACTCAAAGTGTTTTCACATTAAAAGGTCATTTTAGTTTATCGATATAATTATTAAAATCTATTTAAGGGATTAAGTTAATTAATGACTGAAATATAATTAATATATAAAATAATAAATAATATAATTTATATATATTATTAATTAACACTTTAATTAATAATTAAAAATATAATTATTAGTTAGTAGTATAATTAATCATTAATATATTATTAAAAATATAATCGTTAATTTTATAATTAAAAGTATAACTATTAATATCACTGATATATTCACCAATTGACAATATAATTTATCAAATGTGGATTTTATAAAATTAAAATTAAAATTTTTAATTTTTTTATGTGTTGTTACTAAAATAAACATTGATTTTATTGCAATGATAAGCTTTTGTACAGAAGTTGATCATTGGAAAAATTCTGCTATAAGAGTTTTGTTTTTTATATTGGGTTGTAATTTTTTTGGATTAATTGTAAAAATCACATGAATGGAAATATTTTGTTCATAAATTTGGAATTCAAATGATCATTCAATTTAATATTTTTATTCCAATCTTGATTTCTGTAATATTTGTATTGCAATATAGTTTTCTAGTATGGTTTTTTGTTATTGGTCTACTACAAGCCTTCACCTTTCAAGAAGATGTTACGAACTTTATAAGTGCTTGAAAAAGCACTAATAAAGACGATATTTATCTTTTCTAACAAAATCACCGATAAATAACTCCTTTATCAGTGCTAAAATAAAGTTTCTATAAAGACTTTCTTTAATAGTGCTGAAATAAAGAGCTGATAAATGTTGAATACTTTTAAAGGCACTAGGTATGTCAACGCTTTTCTACACTAATAAAGTCTATTTCTAGCAAGGATATTGGATTTTTATATAGTATTGTAATATATATTTCTAATAATAATAATAATAACTGATATTAATAAATAATTAACTATGAATTATAAAAAAACAACTAAAATGATATGGAACTACTAAAAGAATCTAAAATTGTTAAAAATTATTAAACTAATTAATTAAAATTAATTTAATATAATATAAAAATGTTACTGAATTAAATGTATATAAAATATCCCAGACTTAAACCTTTGCAATACTAGGAAAAAGATTATAAAACAACACATGAATGCAGCCTTAGACTGATCAAAATAAAACATATATAATTTCAATTTTTTTAATTTTTTTACTAACCAAAATATCATGATTTATATAGAATTCCAATTTTTGAAAATGAATTCTCTTCCACTTGAATTATATTGAAAAACAAGTATCATCACTCACACATCAATGTATCTCACTTCACCAATACTATCATCTCTAAAGGTAATTTAAAAATGAGAATGCTCAATTATCATACACATGAATATTTACCATATTATTTCTATAAATTTCACTTCTCCACTAGTTAGAAATAAAATTGTTGTACTAATAATTAGTGGAAATCCCAAAAAAGGCCTAGAACTGTTGGATTTATAGGTAAACCCATGGATACAGTGTGAACCAAACTCTTGTTTTTCCTTTTTTTAAATAGGCTTAAATATGTTTTGAAATAGACTTATTTCTATGTGATATTTCCTACACTAATACAGGATACCCATTAGGCCCTACCTAATTGTTTTTCATGTTTAATCTTGTGGAACTAATGTTGGGTTCAAATGTTCTCTATTTCTATGAGATTGTGGTTCATAATTATATTTTAAAATATTTATATAAAAATAATATCTAAATCAAGAAATATATGCATTATAAATATGAATATATGTGTATCCCTAAGACTCTAACTCCCCAAAATTGGAAAGAAATCAAATAAAATTGTTGATATCAATTTGAAAAAATAAACAAGGGGGCATAACTCACTCAAATATAATTAAAAGATAAATATGTGAGTATCAACTCCAAATCCCTAATAAATATATATAAGATAACATCAAATAGGAAAAGGACACAATGAGCTCATACACAAGAAAATCTCAATGAAATTAAGTTATATAAGAATTTTCTAGATCCTGAATTAATGAGTTATCACTTTAATAAGTATCACTTAAGGTGAGGTTTAACATGTAATAACCACAAGTGTACTCATTATTGGAAAAGAAAAATATGAATGTAAAGGATTAAGATACTATTAAATGAAACAAAAAATAACATGATGATATAGTCTATCCATATGCATCAAATGATTCAATCTCCCTAAAAACCCTATCCTTAAATGACTCTCCCCCCCACTTAGATTGAAAATGATCATGAAGATATTCAAGATATGGGTAGGGAAGTGCATTGGCTATGGTCTCATCCAAAAAATGTTTCTTCATGGATTATAAGGGTAATATAATTGAGAAAATTAAGGTATGGGTCAATAGTTCAATGGGGATAAATAAAAAAATAAATGAATTATCCATTTTATTGAAACCTTAAAAATTCTTATTGTGTTTATGGACCAACACGGAGAGTTCTAGGAAACATAAATATTATCCCCAAAGGTGAAATTATATGGTACTACAAGATTGGGAGTGAATTTTAGTAAAAATAAAGACTAAATTGTTTTCCCACTCTAGTGTTAGTTGATCATATTATATAAATTCGGATCAAATAAAAGTAATCAAAAGACAAACACAGCATAGAATAAATATGTTGCAGGTTAAACTATAACATGAAAAGTAAAAAACACAGAATAAATTATAAATAAAAATAAAACAATGTAACATCAATGTTTTATGTTAAGGATTATAGTAATTATACTCCAATAAAGGATATCCATCACCAATTTATTTACAATGTATAAGAAACCTTAACTTTTATCCAAAGCGACAATAAGATCTATAAACCTGATCATAGGTATCCCCATTCTAAATTCAGAATTTCATCAACTTAAAAACACATTGGATGATATTTTTCTTATAATAAGATAAATCTCTCAATAACACTAATCAAACTCAGTAAGATCAAGAACCATGATCTTTGTCAAATATAACCTTTTTGAAAGGTTTGTATCTTTCTATCCTTGGAATCCCTCTATCAAACTAATCAGACTTATAAATATCAAGCACCTTGACTTCGAAAGCTCAAGAACATTGAGCTTCACTAATTATAAACCTATCATAATGGTACAACCTTCTCATCCTCAATGTCCCTAAATAAGAAAGATAATACAATCTAGCCTCTAGCCCAGAATCTCTTTGATCTATATAATTGGACAAAGGGAAATTATAAAAAGAAAATATTAAATAATTTTCAATGAAAACCTCACACATGAATTCTCTAATAAAATCCCTCTAAATATAATAAAATCCTAAGTTCCCAACAACAATGATCTGATTCACAACTTCAAAATGATTTAAAATTTTCATCTCACTTGTGTAACTATAATCAATCACGTAATCGCTTCTGATCCTAAAATCCTTGATTTAAATTTATAGACATCCATTATAACTATAACAAACCAAGAGTTTATCAATGTAATTTTTCCTTCTTATAATAATGCCATATAATAGAATCTCATAAAATCAAATTAGGAAACACAATGCCACATCATGCTTAAATGAACTACAAAATTATATGTGACCTTTAAACATAATTTTGTCACTTCTATGATTGAAAATCTGATATACACAGTTGTGATCAGTAAGATGTTTGGAGTCTAATAGGACAAACTTATTTTTTGGTGGATAGTAACATACCCTTATGAATAGTAACATATACTTATTCATAGTAATGTTACCCTTATGAATAGTAAAATACACTTATGAATAGTAAATCGGCCAAGTAAATATGAACCTTACCAATGATAGTATAAATAAAATTTATCCACCCTATAAGTTACAATATGTTATAATTATATTATAGTGTTGGTATTTTTGTAAGTCATGAATATTTAAAAATTACTATAATAATTTAAAAGAAAATTATTTTCATAAAATGTATTCATAAACTAGTATTTTTATGTCATGTGATTATATGATAATTTTATGAGACTTAATTAATTTTTCAAGTGTTAGAAAAACAGTTTTAATTTTAAAATTTTTATTTTCCAATTAAATTATGATTTTAATTAAAAATTAAATTACACCTACATAGAAAATTATTTTCCTAAAATTGTGTTCATTTTTTTATTCTATATGTCGAAAAATGGTTAGGGTTAATTCTTGGTTTTTTTCTAAAATACTTGAATTTTTTATGAATAGTAAAATGTACTAATTTACAATAAATTCTAAATGCATGAATTATAGAGTCATATATGATGTTATACTAATGTAAGAACCATTGGTTCGAACACAAATTCTCAATTTACTTTATTTATTCATGTAATCTTCATTATTTATTTTCTTGTGGACAAATAATAAATTAATGATTATTATATTGAGAAAACTTCTCTCCCCTCCACTATAAATACCACCCCTCACAACCTCATTTACTCACACCTCTAAATATTCAATTCTTGTCCAAATTCTACCCAAATATCTTCATTAGCCCCTCCCCCACGTCTAGGAGCTCTTGGTATCATCAAAAGACCAAGCCTAGGTGCCTTGAGGAGGATCTCAATAGGAGAATTCAAGAGGTAATTCCTCTCTCTATTTTCATTCAATTTCATTTCAAATTTCATTTATTTTCTTCTCTTATCCTCAAATTCTATTATCCAAATTTCATGATAAATCTATTATTATTGATATACTAGTATTATATCATGTTAATTGAATATTATTCATTAAACTTCTCCCTCTATCTCTTTTATTTTTAAAATGAAATCATTGCTCGTGATGTTTCAATTTACCATCATCAAGGGCGATGCACCTTAATTTTACTTCAAATCTTTCATGGCATTCAACAAAACCATAAAATTGTTGAAAAAAATTCTAAATTTTATATTTTAACCCCTTTAGTGTTCTATAAAAAACCTTTATACATAATACAAAATGATAAAACAAAACAAGTATGTTGTGATCAAAAACCACCAAAATTAACCTAAAATGATCATCGTTAAATTTTATCTAATGATTCATACTCATGGTATATAACCAAATTCATTATAAGATCATTTGAACTCCTGAAATATCATTAATAACATGTAAGAGAAGTTCTGGATGTTTATTCACGTTCTACACAAACTTTCATTCATGTATACAAGTGAGCTGTTCATGAAAACTAAGAAATAACACTCCCAAACAATGAATTTAAATTCTATAACTCATCCCAAGGCCCATAAAAGAACTTAATAAAATAATAATAAATCAATTACATGTATAAAAGTTTTTTATGTGTTAATTAATTAATCTAATGTGAATATATAGGACATTAAATTGAAGAAAGCGTTTCAATACAAGGTAAGGGGAATTCCCAAACCCAACTTTCTTTCTTAGGGTTTTCCATCTTTCACTCCATTTTCAGTATTTTTATTCCTTAAAAATAATTTTTTTCATTATTATATTACCTTTTTGGGGATATAAATGTTTTCCATGGGAGTTTATGTCAAACACAATGTTTTCCAAAATAACTCTTCTTTCAAAAACAACCCTTTTACTTCTCACTCAAGGTTGATGGTTCTTGTATCAATTATGTTATTCCATCTTTCATTTGGGAACCCAATGATTATGAATGTATGATTTATGAAGTGAAATCCATTCCTTTACATTGGTTTTTTAATTTTCAATATTGATATATTTTCTATGTGTAATTCATTAAAATTTAAATGTTAGGATGTGATTGGTGCATCCGGAATTATATAGTGCAATGAAAATGTTATGATATGACGAGTGCACCCGAAATTATATAGCACTCCAATGCATTGGGTAATGTGAATAACCTCATGAGTAAAGTGAAATATTTATGAACATAATTCTATCTTTGTTCACAGCTATATGAGGTATTTAACCACTAAGACATAAGGTTTCATTTTTATGCATTGTCACTTTTCAAGACTTTTATTAATTATTCCTATAATGTTTATGATCCTATGCTTATGATATGATGATAATGATTATGCTCACCCCATGTTGTATTGTCTCATGTTCTTATCCTATTACTGGGATTTTATCTCACCCCTTTTGATGTATATCCTCAGGTGATTATGTGCACTAAGGAAAAATCAAGGGTTAATAATAATCTAGAGAAGAAGAAATTTAATAAATGTTGATGTTTTATGTTGTAAAAGATGGTTATGATCATAGTTTTCCCAAGACACGAATCCTTTGGATCCTAATTTTTTAATTTTTTTATGTTTTTTATCATTAAAATGATGTAAAACTAATGTAAGAAAATAAGGGTCACTATAGTTGGTATCAAAGGATGGTTTAGTTAATTTGGGAATTAGTATTAGTTAACATTAGAGAAAACCATTAGTATGACACTAAGTATAAGTAAGCACACAAGAAGATTTTCTAAACTTAGGGATCCCATAGGATATTCTCTTAGACTTAATTGCATAAATGAATGAATTATTTATGACTTATTAACTTATGTTCTATTCTAACATTTTCTATTTTATAAAATGGTGGGAACCAGGAGAAACCATGCCAACAACCCATGCAAGGGACAACGCGGTGATTGCCTTAACGACTTCCCCAAGGATTTGGGAGGTGGGGTTCAAAAAATCATGGTGGTTCTTGCTCAATTATCTCGGGTTATGGATAATAAATGTAATAATTTGGAATTTCCTCCATCAACTAAGAGGAAGAAACTAGCTATCAAGTGTTTTATGTAGAAACGACCACCGACGTTTAGTGGGTCTTCCAATCCACTAGTTGCAGAACAGTGGGTAAACTCCATGGATAAGATCTTTTCTATGCTTCCCTATTCTGAGATGGAGAAGATGACTCTAGCCATGTATTTTCTAGATTGAGAGGCTGACCAATAGTGGGAATTCATTAAGAACACCAATCCAAGAGAAGAAAATGAAGAGATGGACTGGGAAGACTTTAAGATAATGTTTCTTAACAAGTATTTTCCACAAAATTTTCATAAGTTGATAGATAGAGAATTAATATAGCTAAATAAAAAGGATGGAGAATATTTTACAACCTACAAAGAGAATTTCACAGGTCTTACAAGGTATGCTTTGGTATTTTTTATCAACAATGACAGAAAAATTGGTAGATTCTATAGTGGATTAAACCCACAGCTTCGAAAGGATCTTGAAATTCAAAACTTTGGGAGTTATGAAGAAGTTTTCTTATGTAATATAAAAGTGGAAAATGAGTTTTTAGAATGTTCCTAGGTCTATGGTGATAACAAGTGAAATATAAAGTTTCATTCCAGAGGATTTAATGAGAAAGGTGGAAAGAAAACTCAACCACCCACATGTCAAAAATGTGGGAAGAAGCATCATGGGAACTGCCTCAAAGGGATAGGAAAATTCTTCAAGTGTGGGAGATAATTACACCAATATTAGGAGTGTTGAAAATATATGAGAAGGTAGGATAATGTGGAATAAAAAAGGAGATAATTACCCATTTTGCAATGATAAAACTGTAGGGAGAAAGGACACTTACAATCCAACGCACTAAATAGCGAGTCCTTGAGGGTAATCAGCATCAGTAGCCACCAAATCCAAAGAAAAAAGGGAAGGAATATGTTTTCAATGCTGAAAAAGTGGATAATTAAATGAAGTCATACAAGTTACACTTCATATTCAGTCAAGAATGGAAAAATTATTCTTTGATTCTAGTTCTACACATTCCTTTGTGTCCATAAAGTTTTCCATAATTATTGAATCGAATCCCTAAAACCCTGAAGTATAAATATCTATAAAAACTCCTATAGGTGCAATAATTTCAACCCAAGTGTTAGAATCTTCTCCTATTGACATATGTGGGAATATTCTTCCAATGAATCTTGTAATACTTCCCATGGTGGAATTTGATTCTATAATGGGGCTGGATTGGCTCTTGTTATATAGAGGACACATTAACTATATAGAAAATAAAATATATTTTCATATTCTAAACCATCCCATGATCCTCTATAAATTAAAGGAAGATCTTGAATCCCCTTTGAAAAATACTTATATGGTGTGGGTGTTGATTCCCTATAAATAATCATACCTCACTCAAATGGTTGAGTCAAAGGAAGGTATCAACATGTGGGAAATTCCCATCATGAGATGTATTTCTCAAAGTGTTACCTAGACTACCCCCGGATCGTGAGGTAGAGTTCTCAATAGAACTCATACATGGAGCTACTCCTATCTCAAAGTGTCCCTATAGGATAGATCCTATCAAACTGGATGAGTTAAATAAGTAGTTGTGAGAGCATTTAGACAAAGGGTTTGTATGCCCTAGTACATCACCTTTAAGTGAGCCAGTGAGCTTTTTGAAGGAGTATGAATCAATGTAGTAGGGTATTGATTATCAAGAACTCAATAAGATCACTATAAAGAAAAATTATCCTCTTCCAAGGATTTATGACTTGTTCGATCAGTTGTGAGGAGCTCAATACTTCTCAAAGTTGGATCTTCATTCTAGATATCATTAGTTAAAGGTGAAGAAGGAAGATATTCATAAGACTAACTTCCGTACAAGTTATGGGCACTATGAGTTTCTGGGGATATCCTTTGTACTTACTAATTCCCATGAAATCAACATGGATTTGATTAATAGTGTCTTTAGACATTACCTCGAAAAATTCGTGGTAGTGTTTATTGATGACATTCACATCTACTCCAAGATCAGGGAGTAACATGAATAACATCTAAGACTTGTTTTAGTGACATTTAATAAAGAGAAGTTTTATGCCAAGTTTATAAAGTGTGACTTTTTGATACATCAAGTCACATTCTTGGGACATGTGATCACAAGTGAGGGAATTTATATGGACCCTTCAAAACCCAAAGCAATTGAGGAATGGACCAGACCCTCTAGTGTCATAGAAACCCATAGTTATCTTGGATTATCTGGGTACTACCAAAAATTTTGTGAGAACTTTATTACAATTTTCAAGCCTACTAAGAATGTTAACAGTGAAAGTGGTGAAGTATGTCTAGATGGATGAATGTGAGGAAAGCTTCAAGGATCTAAAGAGAAGGTTGGTCACTGCACCTACACTCACATTACTAACCAGTGGAGAAATTTTTGTGATATACAGTGATGATTCCAAGAAATTATTGGGTTGTTTACTCATAAAAAATGATAATTTGATAGACTATGCCTCATGAAAGTGGAATACCCATGAGAAAAACTACCTAACGCATGATTTGGAGATAGCAGCTGTGATTTTTTCCTTGAAAATCTGTAAGCACTACCTCTATGGTTAGAAGTGTGAAAAATATACTAATCACAATATCCTAAAGTATATATTAACACAAAATTAAATCAAAATTCATCAAATGATATGGTTATATCTAATCAAGACTACAATTTCTCTATTCCCAATCATCATGGAAAAGAGAACAAGGTAGTTGGTGATCTAAGTAGAAATGAACCAGAAACTCTATCCATGTTGAAGATTGAGATAGAACCTATCTTCATGGATAGGAAAAGGTTAGATTTTGAAATAATAATGGTAGTGAATGAATCCTACCTTTTCCAAATTATTTCCCAACATTTTATCCAATATAAGATTAAGGAGTCACAAAGGGATGATCCGAAGTTTCAAAAGAAGGTGAACACAACAAAGGTAGTGAAGTTGTAGGAGTTCCATATCGATGATGATGGAGTGATTCGGTTTGAAATGAGGATTTGGGTTCCTTGTTCACCTAGTATAAAGAAGGAACTATTGGAAAATGTACAAATAAAAAAATTATCTATCCATCCTGTTAGCACCAAGATGTTTCATGATCTCTGAGAGAAAATCTGGTGGGAAAATATAAAGAAGGTGATTGATGAGTATATCCCAAGGTGCTTAATATGTCATCAAGTTATATCCGAGAGAAATAAGTCTAAAGGGATTATGAAACCCTTTCTTATACCCATATGGGAATGGGACATTGTCAATATAGACTTTGTCACGGGTCTCTTGAAGACAACCAAAGGAAATAATGTGATATGGGTTGTGGTGGAATGACTCACTAAGACTGCTCACTTTATCAATATTTGGGAAGATCTATCACTTGAAAAACTTGAAAAGATATATTTGAAGGAAGTGGTGACACTTCATGGGGTTCCACTCTCAATTTTCTATGATCTAGATCTTAGGTCCACATCCAAATTCTGGAGGAGACTTTAGCATGTTTTGAGTACTAAATTGAATGTCATTATGGCCTATCACCCCAAAATTGATGGTCAATCTGAAAGGAATATTCAAGAACCAGAATATATGCTAAGAGCATACTCGCTAGAATTGAAGGGTGGATGGGATCAAAATATCTCATTGGTTGAGTTCTCATACAACAATAACTTCCACTGGAGTATTCAGATGGCTCCCTATGAAGCTCTATATGGAAAAGCAATGTAGAACTCCAACCTAATGGGATGAATTTAGAGAAAGAAAGCTACTCAAGCCTGATCTTATAAAATTGGTGATTGAGAAGGTTAAAGCCACCCAACAACTTATCAAATCTTCTCAGAGTCAGAAAAAAGATATATGATGACAACTTCCAAAGGGACTTAGAGTTCTTCGTTGGAGATAAATTCTTCCTTCAAATATCACCAGGGAAGAGAATCATGCAGTTTAGAAATAAAGGGAAGCTAATACCAAGGTACATTTTCCCCTTTGAGATTCTTGGTTGTATATGATATATGGCTTATCGTCTTGTAATTCCACCGACTATGTCTCAAGTTCATAATGTGTTTTACATATCACTCCTGATAAAGTACATACTAGATCCCTCACATGTACTAAACTCAGAGGTGGTATAAGTGGAAGATGATCTCTCTTATGAGGAGCATCTGAAAAAGATTCTGGACCAGAGAGATAAGGTTCTACACAACAAGACAACCACCTTGTCAAAGTGTTGTGGAGGAACTATAAGTATGAAGAAGAAACTTGGGAACCATAGGATGCAATGAAGGAGAAGTGCCCTCACCTGTTTATCTAGAATGAAATTTCAAGGTCAAAATTTCAAAAGTGGGGAAGAAAATAATATCCCAAACTTTTATCAAGGCAATTTCTACCATATTATAGTAATTTCATATAGTATAATCACAAAAAATCACATTAGAAAACACAATTCCATATCATGCTTCAATAAACTACTAAATTCTATGTGACCTTTAAACATAATTGTTTCACTTCAGTGATTTGAATTTCAAAAATCTGACATACATGGTTGCAATCATTAAGATGTTTGGATTCTGATAGGACAAACTTAATATTTGGTGAATATTAACATACCCTTATGAATAGTAACATGCCCGTATGAATAGTAATTTTACGCTTATGAATAGTAAAATACTCTTATGAATGGAAAATTGGCCAAGTGAATAGGAACCTTACCAATGATAGTATAAATAAAATTTATCCATCTTATAAGTTACAATATGATATAGTTATATTATAGTGTTGGTATTTTTGTATGTCATGAATATTTAATGATTAATTTAATAATTTAAAAGAAAATATATTTTAATTAAATGTATTCATAAACTATTATTTTGATGTGCTATGATTATATGATAACTAGTACACCAACCTGTGCAGTTTCATGAGACAAGATTGCGAATAGATCAATGAAAACATGTATTTTTATAAAAAAACCTATAGAGAAAGAAATAACAGTAAAATGATAATATTAAGAGCCTACTAAACATAAAATATTTTGTATTTTATGGTTTTGATATAGCATCAATTTTTTTTCTAAAACACAGGATTGATAAAAAATGATTGATTTAGTTATTTATTCAATACTTATATTTTTCTAAATAAATATAGGTAAAAAGATTATGTATTGGATTATTTTGATATAACATCGAATTTTTTTCTTTATAGAAGTTGTTTCATGTGAATTCAATAATAATATCATCCACATCAACATAAATGATCATAGTGATCTTCAATGACAACAAATTCCAAGTTCAATAAAGTAATATCAATAGTCAAATCATGGGAATACAGACCCACTTTTGTTCCCTAAATTATAGCACTTGATATTAAAGGTATTAAGGACCCAACTACACATGGTTTTCTTCTCAGCCCACAGTGAAACATAAGGTATAGAGGGCCACTTCAAACTCTGTGCTGACGCCCACCAGCGTGCCAGACACCATTTTCACCACTCCAACCCATTCAAATTCAATAGCCACCAACTGCATTTCCCAGTGAAATATATGTCCACCCTTCCCTTTCATTCCTCCAAGTAGAACTGAATCCAATTATAGAAGCTAGAAAACTCCTTTTATTGATTATTTTTTCTTTGCCTATCCAAAACATGTTCAAAATGAGAGATATGCTTAAAATAATTTTGTATGTATGAAAAGTGGTAACATGCACACCAAGATTTTATATAGATATAAGAAATTTAAAGGAAAAACATTTCGTAAGATGAATATGAAAAGACCAATGGGATAATCAAAAAAATGAAAGACATGGTAATAAAGTAAAAACAATGTATAACATAGTTCAAACACCCTTTGAAACAGTAAAAATGCTTGTTTATCAATGCATACAAACATAAGACACATGATGTTGGTGTATTGAAGCATAAGTTATTAGAATATCTATATATCAAGGATTAAATTGGTGACTTGAGTATCATATTTTATATTTTAAAGTCATGGAATAACTTTAGAATAATAATTGAATAACATAGAGAACCATAAGCCAAACGTAAGTTGGTGAGTTTTTAGAAGTTGTTGCTTTCACTAAAATATACAGAATGTGAGTTGTGGGGAAATAAAATGTTAAGATTAGAAGATATATCCACATGATTAGAAATTAGGATATATCTTTAAAGTTATGAATTTAAACTAAATAATCTAAATCATAAAGTGAAGATATTTGGTAGAATATAACATTAGTATAAATAACAGAGTTAATTTACAAGGATTTCCAAATTTTTGGGTGCCATATTTTAGAGAAATTATCATTTTCATTTATATATAATAGGGAAAAAATTTTAAAATTTTTGTATTAGTATGGTGAAGTTCCATGATGGATTCAAGAAAAGGAAGGTTTCCCACATAGTAAGAACATGGTTTGCATAGTCAAGTATGTTCTTCATGTAGTCCAGTATGAGGAATGCATAAGGATTTTGTAACATGGGTTCTCACATAGAAATTAAGTGTCCCTCAAAATGGATCACATGCCTCCCATAGTTGATCATGTGATTTTCATATGAAGTTCTTGGTTGGAAAAGATAGTACATGATCTTAGTGCAATGATTTCCGAATGACTGTGAAGGTAATACATAGTTTGAATGGTGTTCTGAAAAGGATGGTCCATGAAAGAAGTTCATGGAAAACATGTCCATGAAATTCATTATATGGTAAAGTAGTAGAGTATGCAGCTGACAAGATAGTATGTGTTCGTAAGACATAAATTCTTTGAGTTCTATAGAGGTTATTTTGTGAAGGGATGAATTGTAATTTTAATTACGAGGAAGATATTTGAGGGAGTTTTACTATAGATACACCGCTATTCATATCATTATAAATGGATGAAAATTTAAAAGAGATATATGGTGGTTAACTAGAAAGATAGACTATGGTAGATCCATCCACAAAAGAATCTCATGAGGGAGAATTTTGCGAGGTAGTTTGTGAAGAAGGAAGGTATTATGAAAAGTGTGTTTGTGAAGTAGAAGCTTTGTGGTGGGTATGTGATGTTTAGTTTGTAAAGTGTAGTATTCAATCCATCAAGGGAATTATAGGTTCCACATGGTTGAGTATACACTGAATATAGGTTACTCACAAGGGAGTTCATAAAGTGTAGTATGAAATCCATGAAATGAAATATAGGGTCCACATGGATGAGTATATAGTGAATAGAGGATACTTGTTGGGATTTACGTGAAGTGGAGTATGAGTTCTGTAAAGGGAAGTACATGATCTATGAGGTTGAGTATATAGTTAAGTCTTGAACTTTAGATGGAGATAATTTTCAATAGGTTATCATTGAAGTTTATAGAAATGGTAATTATAAAATTTTATTTAAGAAAATTAAAAATTAAAAATTCAAAAATCACAACGAATCATTATTACATTACTGCATGAAAATTAAAATTACAATAGGAATTCGATTGGTAACAAATAGATAGACTTAACTCTAGTAACTACTTCCACTGTCTGAGGGAGACTGTTGCAAGGGATTGATAAATGAGTAAATGAATGAATCATTGAATCCCAATGAAAATAATTAACAAATAAAATAAACTATACTATATGAAATAATTCAAATCAACTAAAACTTAATGAAGTAAAATATGATAATAAAGAAGACAATTAATTGAAAACAATAAATCTTACCCAATGTAAATTAGAGGAGGGGATAAGGATTTTTAATCAAAGAAACTCCACCCAATGGTATAAATATGATGGCATGTGAGGAATAGTGACCTTTTGGTAGGAAGTTTTATTAGATGAGTTCATTATGATCGAGCGATTATTAGTGGATGACACATTGATCAAAATCAAACATTAATATGACCAAGTAGTTCTTTTCATGTACAAAGTTCTGAAAAATAGTGGTACAGATATGTTCATATAATAGATGGTGGTAATTTGGGGACATCTGTACATTTGAAGGTATGATTTTTCTTCCCCCATCATAAACCCTCTTACATCTTCACATAGGTGTGAGATATTCATTTCTTAAACTCTTTTTGTTTGGGGTTAGAGATTAGGGGAATCCTCTACCCAGACTTTATCAACTGGGTATTCCTTAGTGGTTGAGTTAAATCTCCCATTAAACAATATTATCTTCCCTTTTCTTAAAAATATTTTAGCTTGTAGATTTTTTTATCCAATAAATCATTAAATAATGGGAATAATTAATATGAAATGTTCATTAATTAGAAGATCCATAAAAAATCATGGCTTGGTATTCTATTTAAACTACTAAAATTACAGACATCAATATATAATATATTATTCACAATTCATTGCAACAAACATCATAATGACATAATCGTCTATTCTTCATTAGACTACAGTATCTGATTGCAACATAGTTCTTGAGACACAACATCTAACCATGCACTCATCTTAAAATTCTTCATATTCATGCATTATAGTATCATATTGTGGTGTGATTTATAAGGCACCAAACCATGGTGTTCAGTTGTGGCATAGCTAATGCTTATCATGAACAGCTTTCCCAGTTGTGGTTTAATATTTAAATGTGAATAATAAGCCATAATGCACAAAACAAAAACAAAAATTTAGACTCAATACTCATCATCATGTAATATATATATACTTCATGGTGGTAGTCTTCAAAATCATCCTTAGTGGTTGAGTTAAATCACCCATTAAACAATTTTATCTTCCTATTTATTAAAATTATTTTAACTTGTATATTTTTTTTATTAACTAAATCCTAGATTAATGGCTATCATTGTTGTGAAATGTTCATTAATTATAAGATCTAGAAAAAAATCTTGGCTTGGTATGCTATTTAAACTACTGAAATTACAAGATTTAATATCTAATATATTATTCACATTTCAATATAACAAACATCATAATGACATAATATTTTATTCTTCATTAGACTATGGCATCTGGTTGCAAAATAGTTATTGATCCACAACATCTAACCACAAACTCATCTTAAAATTATTCGTATTAATACATTATAGTTTCATATTGTGTTGTGATTTATAAGGTACCAAACCATGGTGTTATGTTGTGGCATATCTAATTCTCATTGTGAACATATTTCCCAGTTGTGGTTTTATAATTAAACGTGAATCATGAGCCATGATGAAAAAAATTGCATCAATAATTTAGACCTAATCCTCATCATCAGGTAATAAGAGGGGACATGAGGTGAGGACCACCTTCAGTGGTGAGAAACATCCTTGGGAATTAATTTCTATATTAGAGCTCAACTCATTCTAGATGAAAACACTATTTTCCTAATATTTTTTATGATTAATGCCTTTTGGATGTGAATCTATTGAATACTCAGTATAACAGTACAACTCTAATTACAAATAGATACAATATTTAAATTGATTTATCATATGAGTTTATATAAGTTTTCTATAACAATTGAATCATTGTAAGCCATGGGGTTTCCAATTCTAGGAATTTTAAAAACACTTATCTCAAAAATCCAGTTAAATTCAAGGAAGTGGTGATTGTAATATAGAAGCAACATATAAACGAAGGATCTGAGGCATTTTGAAATCCTCTTCAGACCTTGAATAAGTCTCTAAAGGTAAAATAATTCATATCTAGAAAAAAAATGTTCCTATGACACATATTTCATCTACCTAGAGTTAGAAAATGATCGGTCTTTTCTTTATACCTATTGAAACTGTAGGATTTCATCAATCTGAAAATTGAATTCCAGTATTTGGTTGAAATTGACTTTGAGAAAAGATAATTTGTGAAGTTAGGGCACGTACCTAGAATTGGTATCAGGAAAATACATTGTAAATCAAACAAAATTGGATGATTTATCATTAAAAATTTCTATGTAGGATGATGTGGTTATCTTCCAGTAGTTGGTCAAAGCATCTTGCAAGACACGTTTGATATTTGGAAAATTTCGGAATGAGAACAATGAAAGGATGAAGTCAACTTAGAGATAAAATGAGACAAATAGGTGATCAAGGAGAGGAGATTGTAGGGATAGGGAGATGGGAATACACGGAGAGCTACAATAATTGATGACATAGATATTTCGATAAAACAAATTCTAAAATATAGATTGCATGGTTGATGTAGTTGAGATTTTTGGGAGCCTTATCACTGAAGAGGGAGAATAATTTTCGAACGTCTCAAAGGAGAAGATATTTCTGGGAGTCGAAGAGGAATAAATTTTTGGGAGATAGGAATATTGGCGGAGATGGACACGGATTCCCAGATCCCAAGCATTCAAGAGGGAGAGGAATCATTGAGAGAGTCTCAAAGGAGACAAGATTTATGGGAGTGTAAGAGGAAGAGATTTTCGAGTGAGAGGAATATTGATGGACTCAGACATAGTATGGGTGGTGTTTTTGTGGGGCGGGAGACACGTTATCTTAAGAGGGTCAGAATGAATAAGGGAGAGACACGTGGAAAAGGAGGGGACAAGCTATAGTTTAGATAATAGATTAGGTTTTGAGGTAGATAGTTGATGCAGTTCTAAGATAAATATGTTGTTTAGTTTATATCGCCAAAATATCAAACTTCAATAAAAAAACAAATTCATTCTTTGTAAAATGAGATAAATGTTTAAGCATTAATGTCTGGAGGGTAAATAATTAAAAACATTAGGTTATCCTAGAATCATGTATACTATTTCAGTGTTGAAAATCCATTAAAATTACATTAGTGAAAATCAACTAAAAACATCCAATGGATTTGTCTTCCTTAGTAGGGACTGTACATATCATGAGTGTTTGGGTTTGAAAACTTTCCATCATTCACATTTTGAGTGTATCAAAAACTCATATCAATACTTTAAAAATTAAACGATTGAAGTTCTTCATATCTACCCTATATAAGGTTTAATAAATTTTTCTCAATGTCATTAATCAATCATTGATTTTGTGATAATCAGGTTTTGATATAAATAATAGATGTAGTTTAATGATAAATATGTTTCTTTGTAATGTCACCAAAATATCAAATTTTAGTAGAAAAATCATCATTTTTATAAATAGAATTTATAAGCATTAAAAGATACCTGAGAAGATTTGGTTACTAAGAAAGGAGCTATACTTATTTGGTCTTGAAAATACATAAAAAATGGATTCAAAATAGTAAAAATAAATTGAATAACATCAAATGGTTTTTTGTTCCAGAGACAATACATAACATGACACTTCATGGTCAGATGATGTGAATAAATTTATAATGAAAATGTATCTGATGTCAAGGATATTGTATTATTTTACACCACTTTAAATAATTTGATGACTTCAAATTCAAAATAAGATACATAAAACCTTAATGAGAGTGCGTGTAAGGAAATTTAGATTAGTGAAAATCAACTGAAAAACATCGAATGGATTTTTATTCTTTTCCAAGGAGTGTACATAACATGACTACTCATGATCAAGTTAAACAATGAAATTTATAATGAATGGGTGTATAAGTATCAAATGTCTAGGATTGGGTGATTTATCATTGATGAAAATATCGAATTTTAGTATAAAAACATTGTTTTTATAAATGGGATGTAAAAGTATTAAAATTTACCTAAGAATATTAAGTTACTAAGAATGGATTAGTATTTATTTGGTGATGAAAATACATAAAATAATGACTTCAAAGTATTGAAAATCAACTAAATAACATCAAATGGTTTTTTGATCTAGAGAATATGCATAACATTACTCTTCATGAAAAGAAGATGTGATAAAATTTAGAATGAAAAGTTACATGATGTCTAAGGATATAGTTTTAGGTGAAACCACTTTGAATAACTTGATGCCTTTAAATTCAAAATAAAAAATGTAAAACCTTAATGATACAGCATGTAATGAAATTTATAGTAGTGAAAATCAACTGAACAACGTCGAATGGATTTTTATTCTTTTCCAAGGAGTGTACATAACATGACCTCTCAAGATCATGTTACACAATGAAATTTAAAATGGAAGGGTGTGTAAGGATCGAAGATCTAGTATTAGGTGATTCCACTTTGAACAACATGATACCAATTCAAAATCTGGTATGTAAAACCATAATGCGAGTGCAGTAAGTGAAATTCAAAAGGGTGAAAATAAATTATCAAATCGTTAAATAGTTGAAGAGGGGAATTACAAGAAATATTTTATAATATCAGGTGATGTGATAAAATTTAGAAATAAAAGGTGCATGTAGTATGAGGAACTGATATTAGATTATGCCAGTTTGAACAACTTTATTCCTTATAAGTATAAAAGGTAGGTTTACAAAACCCTAATGGTTGTGCAGGTGATGAAATTAAAAAGGGTAAAATTGATGTATAAAATCCTTACATAGATATAGAGGTAAATTATTCAAACAATTGTCATAGATCAGGATCTACTATTTTGTTAGGTATGAGCATCGTGACCATATTCAAGGCGTTTCTGACCTCCTAATGAAGTTAATAAATTCGGATTAACATCTTTAATTGTATTGAAACACTAATAAATAATTAATTTTGTTTCAAATTCAGATTATAGAGGTATGATGAGGTGTGTTTGTATTGATACATTGGGTTTTAAAATAGGATAAAATGATGGAATAGGGGTAAATTTTGAATAATCAGGATGATTGAAGGAGAAGGAGGTGAAGTTGTGAACTGATAAGGAGGTAGATTTTCTGGTGGAGAAGGCGGAGGTGGGGTTGAGAGTTAAGAAGGTGAGTGAGAAGTTTTTGGTGGAGAAGGAGAACACATAGGGGGAGACCGAGGTGGAGGCTGATGCGTAGGAGGAGGAATATGTGGAAACCTAAGCAGATGTGATGTATTCAGAGCTATAACTATTTCAAGGGGAGGAGAAAAATACTCAGAGAATCAATGGTAAGCAGAGGATTCCTTTCTATGCTTGAGGAGAAGGGTTTGTAATAGTGGAGGCAGAGAGGTGGGGAGGCAAGGAGGTGGAGATGGAGGCAAGGAAGAAGGTAGGTGAGGATGGAATACAGAGTTCATGGAGTTGGAGTATGCAGTGAGTGTAGAAAAGAGGACACATCATCCAATTAAGTTTGGAGATGGAACATGGAAGGGATATTTCATGTTGTAGTATGAATAATGGATTTTATGAAACCTTAATTAGTTTTTCAAAGTGTTAGAAAATCAATTTAAATTTTGAAATTTGTATTTTTCAAGTAAATTATTATTTTAATTAAAAATTAAATTACTCCAATTTATAAAATTATTTTCATAAAATTTAGTTCATTTTTAGATTCTATATGTCTAAAAATAGTTAGGGTGAATTTTTGGTATTTTTTGAAATACATGAATTTTAGGGGAATGGTACAATATGATAATTTACAATAAATGAAAAATACATGAATTATAGAGTCGTGGATAATTTTATGCTAATGTAAGCACCATTGGATCGAATACACATGCTGATGTTACTGTATTTAGTCATATAATCATCACTATTTCTTTTCATGTGGAGAAATAATAAATTAGTGATTATAATATTAAGAAAACACTTCTCCCCTCCACTATAAATATCACCCCTAAAAACCTCATTTCCACACACATCTCAAGCTTCAATACTTTCAAAAATTCTTCCCAAATCCCTTTCCTATCCTCTCCCTTATATTTAGGAGATCTTGGTCTCATCAAAATACCAATAATAGGTGCATTGTGGAGGATCTCAAGAGGATAATTCAAGAGGTAATCCCTCTCTCTCTTTTATTTGAATTTCCTTTCAAATTTCATTTATTTTATTATCTTATCCTCAACTTCTATTAACCAAATTTCGTTATAACTCTATTATTATTGATATATTGGTATGATATCATGTTGATGAAATATTATTCCTTAAACTCCTCCCTCTCCCTCTTTTATTTTTAAAATTAAATCATTTCCCGTGATGTGTCAATTTACCATCATTGTGGGCGATGCACCTTAATTTTCCTTAAATACCTTCATAGATATCAATAAAACCATTAAATTGATGATAAAATATTCAAAATTTTATTTTTTAACACATTTTATGTTTTGGAAACAAATTTTATACATAATAATAAATGATAAAACAAAACAAGTTTGTTGTGATAGAAACCAGCTAAAATTAACCTAAAACAATCATCATTAACTTTTATCTAATGATTCATCCTCATGGTATATAAACAAATGCATTATAAGATCATTTAAACTCCTATAATATCATTAATAACATGTAATAGATATTTTTTATTTGTATCCATGTTCTACATGAACTTCCATTCACGTGTACAAGTGAACCGTTCATGAAAACTAAAAAAAAGAACACTCCCAAATATTGAATTTAAACTCTATAACTCATCCAAAGGCCCATAAAAGAAATTAATAAAACCATAATGAATCAATTACATGTATAAAAGGTTCCTTAAATGTTAATTAATTAATCTAATGTGATTATACAATACATTAAAGTGAACAAAGTGTTCGGATACAAGGTAAAGGGAATTCTCAAACCCAACTTCCTTTCTTCGGGTTTTCCCACCTTCACTCAATTTTTAGTATGGTTATTCTGTAAATATAATTTATTCTTCATTATATTACCTTTTCTGGGAGATTCATGTTTTCCACTGGAGTTTATGTCAGACAAAATGTTTTCCAAAAGAACTCTTCTATCAAAAACACCCCTTTTACTTCTCACTCAAGGTTGATGGTGCTTGTATCAAGTATGTTATTACCTCTTTCATTTGGGAACCCAATGTTTATGAATTTATGATTTATGAATTGAAACCCATTACTTTTGATGGGTTTTTTTATGTTCAATATCGATATATGTTCCATGTGTCATGCATGATAATGTAAATGTTGTGATGTGATGGGTAATCCTGGAATTAGCGCAAAGAAAACATTATGATGTAACGTGTGTTCCCAGAATTATATAGCTTCCCAATGCATTGGGTAATGTGAAAAACCTCATGAGTAAAGTGAAATATGTTTTAAAATGATGCTATCCTTTTTCTCAACTATGTGTGGTAGTCAACCATTGAGACATAAGGTTCCATTTTAATGCATTTCCAGTTTTCAAGACTTTTTTTAATTCATCCTATCCTATTTATCATCCTATGCCTATGATATTATGAAAATTATTATTCTCAATCCATGTTTTATTTTATTATTTTATTATCCTATTATTGGGATTTTAGCTCACCCCTTTTTATGTATATCCCCGGGTGATTATGTTTACTAAGGAGAACTCAAGGGCCAATAAGAAGCTATAGAAGATGAAATTAAATAAATATCTATGTTTTATGTTGTAAAATTTATGTATGGTCCTAGTTTTCCCAAGACTCTAAGCCTTTGGATCCTCTTTATATAATGTTTTTATTTTTTTATCATTAAAATGATGTAAAATTAATGTAAGAAAATAAGGTCACTATAGTAAAAAATTCTAATGTTCAGATTCTATGTTCTTCGGGTTTAGTTACTACAGAATCAGACGCAACTCACTATCATCTGGTGAAATTTTCTTCAAAATTTATCATCTAATGGGCACATCATCATAGCACTATGGTATGTTCTGATAGATGTATTGGTCGGTTTAGTTCATCACAACATGATAAAGAGACATTAAATCCACACTTAACAAAACATAAATATCCAAAAAAATAAGATTAAAACATAAATCATGTTATTGAGATTTTCCAAAATAATGATATTAAGATTCATTGACTCAAAAATCACCCCTTTTGACAACCACATGATATAAAGTGAAACTTGAGTAAAGGGGAGTTTGATAAGAATTGTTAAAATGAAAACTTATATACTATTTTATTAACATACCCTAAATATAATGTCTTCAAATATTAAAGTATATCTCTAAGAAATCCCATAGGGTTATTATTATTCTAAATAAAAATCTCAATACACAAATCTATATAATTTTTTAAAAACAGTATCCCATTTTGAAACAAAATCCCCCTTTGATAATTAAAGGTTAACTCAGAAATTTCTACCATGTTGTGAAATAAAGGATAAATAATACACTTACCAAATTCATCCAACAAAGAAAATTACTAGTCCTTTCTCATAAAAGAAAACTAATAAAGTTCTCATAAATTTTCCATTTAGATGAACATGGAAGAACATTACTAAATTCTACAACCTTTTTAAAAAAAACATTCTCCCAATTTAATAAAAAACCTACAAGAAGGAACTTAAGTAAAAACTTATCATGAAAACTTAATGAGAAAGTGTAATATTTCAATAAATACTTACCTAATATCTCAAAATTATCCTCCTTTATAATGGTAAAAATGAACCAATGAAAGAATATTTAATAGAAAAAATTTAGAATAATTAGAATAATTAAGAAAATGAAACATTTTTTATGTATCAAAAACCAGCCTGGGTACCCTGGTAAACTAATAACTGAGTCTGTCCAAACATAGCTTGAAGGTAAATCTTGATCCCCATGGTTTGTTGACTAGCACATGACATCATACAACATGAAAGTGGGAACTAATTTTCCATAGAACATAGTGGAAGCAAGATCAAAAAGTAAATATACATAAAAAAATAAACTCCACTTAGAGTAATGTACTAGAATAAAATAATGCATCAACAAGACCTAAAGCACTAAAACCCATATACCAAAATAGAGTAAAACATACCCAGTACCTAAGGACACAAATCACCAAGTCCATGGTTCAATAGCTGGATCCAACTCCAAGATATCCTTTCCCCCATCTTGAACCTAAAAGGACATAGTCTACAAACACCTGAAGGCACGGGTGGGGTGTGAGATAAAATTATAGTATGGTCTCACTAAGGATTCCATAACAAATACCAAAAATATATTAACCAAAGGAATGCTTTCAATAATAAATTAATAGGTTTAGCATTTCAATGCATATTTAAATAAATAATGTTATAAAATTCAAATGATGCAAAAATAATTTATGAAAATGATTTAAAAGTGATTAAATATTTATAAAATAATGGATTAAATAATAAAATATATAAAATAGTTTATATAAATTTAGAAATAATTTAAATCAATTTAACAACATTGGCATATATGTATATCTCAAATATAAGACAATCAACCAACATGGTCATCTATCAAATAGGTACAAAAATTATAAGCTACAGGTATCTTCCCTCTCTAAGTGATCATAGAAATATGTGTATACACACGTCCCTCTAACACTAGAAAAAGGCACATCGTCACCATCCCATCAGGGATGTGACATGCTGTATTTGTGTTTTGGAACGTTACAACTACAAAGTTTAAATTTTTATTCCAAAAAATGATTTAGTGGAAAAGTTATAAACCAAAACTGTTCTAAAAAGTAAGTTAAACTCTGTAAGAAATTAAAAAATAATTAAAAACAAGGTAGAAATTGTTGGAGTCTCTTACCTCTTAGAGATTCCAAAAAAAGAGAATGAACCTTCATGTTCAGGTCCTCTTAGAGTAGATCTTCAAAGTGGCTAGTCAGCTTGTCCCATGTGTGATAATGCTCCTCAACATTAATCTTACCATCATTGAAACCTCATGCCATTATTTTATCTTGTTTATAGAACCAAGCTTGTTTCTCCTAATTAGCTTCCACCCTATGGTAGAGTGTTTCCAAATAACTCACAAACTACCTAAGGCTTGTATGTTCTCTTACACAATCAATAATGGGTAATTTATTTTAATACTGATTAAAATAAAATTAAATACAATTCCCCCATTTCAAATTTCAAATACCAATTTTCCATTCAAAACCAAAACAGGTTTTAATAAAAAAAACATGCCTTTTTAACAAGATAAAACCATTGGGTTTCTATAAAAAAATTAAGCCATTTTCACAAGTTTGAAATCAATTCAAAACCAATTCTAGAAATTTCACTATTCATTTACACAATTAAATTTAATAATTTAGTTGAAATATTTTCCATCAAATATATGATTCAAATTAAATAATTTCAATCAACCTATTTCCATAAACACACCCCAATTCAATGGAATTGGGGGTTTTCCCAATTTTCATGCCAAACCCATTTCAAATCTCCCAATTCACTAGAATTGGGTTTTATAAAATCAATTGAAAGAGGGTTTGAGAAATTGAATTTAAATTAACAATTGAAATAAATCATGAAATTCAAGGTTATTCAATTTGGACAAATGAAACATAACCACTTACCTTTTTCCCAGAATTCGACACTCATAACAAAACCCATCAATGAGAAAGAAGGTGTAAAATACCTCAAAACGCCACCAATAGATGAGATCCAACATAATATAGCATAGATCCATAATGTTTAAAATGATATATCGAAATACCAAAGGAATATAAGGAGATAAAGAAAAAGAACATAAGATAAACTCTCCTGATGATCACATTGCCAACACAACAATGATCGAATGTAGTACGAAAGGATCCCGAAGGGTTGGAGAGCTCCAAGATCACCCCGGGATGGATTTTGGTTGAGATAAGTGAAATTGGATAGGATCCAAAAGTGAAAGATTAGTTGTGATTCCTATTCTAAAATAATTTTTGAGGTATTACATGATGTGTAATCCCATTACACATCAAGAAATAGTTATGTTTCATAACCACTAAAAAATTAGTCACTTTAAATGAAAAATCATTCATCAAATGACTCGATATGTGTAAAGGCTTGTCACGTCATGTAATGTTTCATGGTGTGAATTTTATAATGAAATGAACCATCTCAAAATATGCACCTAGAGACCATTACATGCCATGTTTCCTAGTTAAATGGCATGTAACCCTCTGGAAGCCTGTAAAAACGGCTGCTTATATCTGAGAGTCCAAAAAAATATAACTTTACCGTTATAGGTATCTTCCTAATTCATTATCAACCCTACCCAGTCAAATAAATGTAAAAACCACAAAAATTTTAAAGATGTACCTTTCAGGTCGGTAATGGGATGTTACAACCTCCCCACCATAAAAACTTTCTATCCCTAGAAAGCATAGGGAGAAGCTTCCATGACAAAAATATGAGGCCACTACTCTCTAATCAGTTCAACACATTACCATATCCCATTATTATCAGAACCATGATGCCATAGCACATGAACCAAAGGTATCATCCTCTTACGAAGTACCTTGGTCTCATAATCAACTATCTCGACTGACCACCCAATCAACAATAAATCAGGTTCAATCTCAAGATCACTATAAATTAAAACATGAGATGGATTAGATAAATACTTTCTTAGTAGTGTCATATGGAATACATTATGTATTAACGTAATTTGTGGTGGAAGTGCTAAATGGTATGAAACTTTCCCCTCCTGCTCAACAACCTATAACGATCCCACAAAATGAGGAACAAGCTTCCCTTGCCTCCCCAGTTTTCGATGACCAAACCAAGGTAAAACTTTCAAGAACACCTAGTCACCAACTGAGAACTCCAAAGGTCTATGGAAATGATCATCATAAGACTTATATTATCTCTATGTCATCAACATTCTATGATTAATTAACCAAATCTTTGTGATTTTCTCATGCAAAAAACTTGGTCTAACAAAGGAACTTTAACTAATATCTAACCAACACAATGTATATTTAAAATGATGTCTATACAGGGCCTCAAAATAAGCCATTCTAATCACAAAGTATTAACTATTATTATAATAAAACTCAACTAGACCCAAATGATCCTCCCAAGACCCACCGATGTCAAGAAAACATGCACAAAGCATATCCTCAAGAACCTGTATAGCTCTTTTTGTCTGTCCATCCATCAGTGGATTGTAGTCCATGGTCAAATGGACCTGAGATCCCAATTCCTCTTAAAGAAATCTCGAAAATCAATAGGTGAACCAAGGATCCCTATCAGAAAGTATAGCAAATAGAACTCCATGAAAACGTGAATTATCTTTCACAAAGAGATTTACCCACTCCTCAACATTGGATGAATCATGAATGGGTATAAAGGGATAAAACTTGGTAAGACTATCGATCACAAACCATATATCATTATACTTTCTCTAGGTACAAGGAAACCTAACCACAAAGTCCATAGAGATTTCATCCTACCTCCAAGTGGGGACTATAAGTGGATGATGTAAACCTGAAGGTTTTTGGTGCTCTTCTTTAACTTGTTTTCATGTATAACACTATGAAACAAACTCCTTAATGTCATGTTTCATACCTGGCCACAAAAACTATAGCCACATTTCATAAAACTTCTTAGTGGTTTCTGGTTTCATAACCCACTAGGAATTAATATTTTCCCCCATCAAAGCCATCCTTACTTCTAATAGTACAATGAAGTGATTTCAATAACATAGAACACACCCTTTGGAGAATGAGTACTGGGAAGAAACCTCTCCAACATAAAAAGAGTTTCTAATGCTACAGAATTCATTATCAAGTTCTTGATCCTGAAAAATTATCTCAAGAAGAGTAGATGTTAACTAAACACTGGTTAAAGAAACTTTAGCCCCTTTCTCTGGAATTCCAATATGAAACTATGAAAAAAGAGCCATCAAATTCCACTCTTTTGAAGATTATTTCACTATTTGGGTTGGATGTTTCCTAATCAAAGAATCTATAATGGAATTCCCTTTCCCCAGGGTATAAGTGATGTCAAATTCTAAATATTGAAGGTGCTCCACCCAATGCCTCAAGCAAATATATGAATCTTTTTTTGAGAAGATATAACTCATGCTTTTGTGCTCTAAATACATAGAAAATATTTCTATGAAAAGTTATTTTTTCCAACTCTTAAGCACAATCATTATAGCTGCAAGTTCAAGTTCATGGCTAGGATAATTCTTCTCATGTGGGATAAGATGATGAGATCCATAAGAAACTACATGATCAACCTGTATAAGTACATTGCCCAATCTTAAACTTGGTGCATCATAGAAGAACAAATATACATGCTTAACCTCTAGAAGTTTCAACACCAGGAAAATTGTAAAAATATGTTTCAGAGTAAACTTCAACCCCTTTTGAGTTATAGTAGTCATCAAAGAATCCAACTTTGATAAGTCCTTCATGAAACGATGATAATATCCTACTAAACCTAAGAATCTGTGAATATCAAAGACATTTTGTGGTTATTACCATGTCATAATATCCTTCACATTATCAGGATCAACTAATATAACCTATTCAGACACCACGTGTCCCAAGAATTTCACTTCTCGTATCTAGAAATCAGACTTTTAAATATTCACATAAAGTCGATGATTTATCAGCAAACTCAGAACTATTCTTAGATGATACATATGATACTCTTTCGGCTTGGAGTAAATAAGGATTTCATCCACAAAGACTACAACAAAGGTATCCAGATACTCATGAAAAATCATGTTCATCAAATCCATGAAAACCTTAGAAGCATTTGTTATACCAAATGGCATAACATGGTACTCATAATGGTCATACCTTCTCTTAAAGGTGGTCTTCTGAACGTCAGATTATTTTATCCTCAACCGATGGTAACCATATTGATTTTTAATATTTTAAAACCACTTCGCCCCTATCAACTTATCAAATAGAAAATAAATATTTGGAAACAGATACTTGTTATTCACCATAACTTGATTGAGATTTTGGTAGTCAACAAATAAGAAAAGGGAACCAATATATTTCTTAGTGAAGAGAAACAACATAGCCTAAGGTGAAACACTTGGGCGTATAAATCCATTCTCAAGAATATTGTCCAACTCGTACTTCATCTCTTTCATTTTTGATGGAGTTATATGTTAAGATGGAATAAAAACTAGTTGACTACTAAACATTAAGTCAATAGAAAACTCGGCCCCCCTTACCGATAACAAACTAGAGAAATCAGAAAGAAACACATCAGAAAACTCGATGATAATAGGAGGGAGTTCAACACCTAATGATTCTCGCTCCAGATAAAAATCAAACACTAATATTACATTCCCTAGATCTGGATAAGAAGGTTTGACCCTGATTGACCTTGGGTCCCATTCACCTTGAAATATAAGAGACACACCAATTGGTGTAGTAAGTTAGGAATGTCGAACATAACAATCAATCTGATATTTATATGAAATTAGACCATTCATCCCGAAAAAGACATCAGGACGTTTAATTTCAAGGATTAGAAAACACCAAGCTAGCACGAAATCTAATAGATAGAAACCCCAAGAGGGACTATAGATACCCTTTTCTCTCTTTGTACCAAGGGGTATAGTAATATCTATAGCATAACATAAAATCCCTATAGTAAGATTTATCAGATTAATAATACGGGTTGAAATAAATGAATGATATGCACCAATAACAAATATAACAGTCACTAATGATGAAGCTATAGTAATTTTACCTCTCACAATCGATGGACATATGTCTACTTCCTCTGTAGACCCTTCCGATATGTGAAGTAGCTTCTTTCCAAATGAATATGGATGGAAACTCTTTAAATGTGAAGCATCTAATTTCCCCACAATTTTTGGAGGAGCTGATGATCATATTCCACTACATGGAATAGAAAATATAAGGTAGAATCTCTATAAGTGTCTTAAACATCTGCAAGATCTGTAATTATTGGGTGCTTTAGTGAAAACCCTCTTATAATGTCATGTATTTACAAATTGATAGCAAATAAATGGACTTCCTCCTAATGTTTTAAGAGGTATGAAATGAAACTACCATCAAGAAATTTCATGAGAATCATCATGATTCCACTTTACCTTAAATGAATTGGCGCTGCCACATGGAGAAAAAGGAAATCTAATCAACCTTGACTTTATAGCTAGGTCCATCTCAACTATCATTTCCCAATACTTCAAATCAGCATAAGTGAATAGATTTAGCAAGAAAACATAAAGATAGATATCTGATCTATATACCAACTCAAACTTTTGAGACTTCATCCCCCCATCAGATACAATTTTAGGTGAAAACTACATGAGTTTAGCAATGTGATTTAAATACCCAGTCATAGTTCTATCAACATTTTTAAGCCTAAAAACTCCACATCCTTGGCCAACACCATTGACTCTAGATAGAATAGGTCAGTAAAAATAATATGGAAGTCTTTCCACTCTATGACCTCATGTTTCTTTTCCATCCCCATCATGTCCCACTATCTTCTACTCGGTCCTTCCAGCATAAAGGTGGAACACTTCACCTTGATCTCGTCTGATGTCTCCAAGAACTCAGATAGATATTCTAACCTACCCAACCATTCCTCAATAAGTTGACGATCAGTAGAGCCTTTGAAAACTAGTGGCTTATGGTGAAGGAACTATTGATAATGATTTTGAATAAAATCCCCCCTAGGGTTCCATATTTGTATCCTGAATGGTGACTAGTGGTGGTGCTTATCCCAAGGCTTGGACAGTGCGCACAATCACCTCAACTATATTTGGGTCCACTGGAGGATTCGCTCGCTACGGTTCAGCAATAGCTTCCTCCTATATCTGATTCACATGTTTTCTCAGAGTATTGATGATAAAAGTCATTAATAGATAATAAGGAATACATCATATTAACACAAAAACTAATCAACAAGGGAAATTAATCCCAATATATGGAACAACCAGATTTGGATTCCACTCTATCCAAATAAAAATAGGGAAAAGTCTAAAACTAATCCACAATACATCTTCCCCTAACCATGACTGGTGACTTAAGGTTTCTTTTAGTGAGACCTAGATAGATACTTAATCAAAACTACCTCATAAGTACAAATAATATTTCACAATGCATACTAACTTCAAGACATAAAGCTCAAAAAAAACATCACCTCTGATACCACTTTGTCACAAACTAGCCTAGGTACCCTGGTGACTTAATAACCAATCCAGTCTTGACATATCCTGAAGGGAATTCTCCATCCTCATAGGTCATCAACTATCACTTTTCATCATAGTACATGCAAGTGGGAATGAATTTTTCACCAAACAAAGCGGAAGTAAGACAATCAAGTCAATATGCATACAAAAGAAACTCCACTGAGACTAATGTACCAAAATACAACAAGAAATGAAAAAATCCCTAAATTAATACAACCCAAGTACCAAAATATATGAAAACATCCCAATTCCCTAAGAAAACAACTCACTAAGTCCACGGTTCAATAGCTGGACCCACCTTCAATAGATCTTTTCCCCCTCCTCGAACGTGGAAGGAGATAGTCTACATGCACCAGAAGGCACAAGTAGGGTGTGAGCTAAAATCTTAGTAGGGTCTCACCAAGGATTCCATAAAATATGAAAAAAAATATTAACCAAATTAATTATTTCAATTTAAAAAAAGGGTTGGGATTTTAAAGCATATTTAAACAAATCATGTTATATAATTCAAATGATATAAAAATAATTTATGAAAATTCTTTAAAACTGATGGAATATTTCTAAAATAATGTATTAAATAAAAAATTTATATAAAATAGTTTTTAAGGCTTGTAAATATGTGTAACAACATTGAAACATATTTATATCTAAAATATAAAACAAGCGAGCAACATGTTCATATTCCAAATAGGTACAAAAGTTTAAGGCTATAGGACACCACACTCTCTAAGTGGTCAAAGAAATATGTTTATACACATGTCCCTCTGAAACTGGCCAAAAGTGACTCATCACCATCCCATCAGGTATGTGACCTACTTCATTTATGTTTTAGAACATTGTATAAGTGTAGAGTGTGTCTAAATAACTCACAAACTACCTAAGGATTTCATGTGATCTTACACAATAAATGATGGGTAATTTATTTTAAGACTTCTTAAAATACAATTAAATCACATTCCATCATTTCAAATGACAATTTTTTATTAAAAACCAACACATATTTTCATCAAAAGGATTAATTTTTAACAAAATAAAACCACTATGTTTCTATCAAAACTTTTTAATCCATTTTCACAAGTTTGAAATCAGTTCAAAACCAATTCCATCAATTTCAAAAAAAATACATAATTAAATTAAAAAATTTAATTGAAATATTATCCATAAAATCTATTATTTAAATTAAACAATTTAAATAAACTAATTTCTATAAACACACCCTAATTCAAGGGAATTGGGTGTTTTCCCAATTTTCCTTCCAAAACCATTTCAAATATCCCAATTCATTGGAACTGGGTTTTATCAAATTAATTGAAAGAAATTTTGATAGATTTAATTTAAATCAATAATTAAAATAAATCAAGAAATTAATGGTTATTCAATTTTTCCAAATGGGATGGAATCATCCGAATTTTCCCCAAAATTCAGCACTCACAACGGAACCCGTTAATTAGAATGAAGGTGTAGAAGACCTCAAAACTCAACATATTAATAAGATATAAAATCATGGAGAATAGATCCATCAATTTATAGATGATCTATTAAAATCCCAAAGGAAGAGATTGAGATAAAGACAAAGAATGAGGGAGAAACTAACATGGTAATCACACCGCCAATGAAAGGATGATTGAACATCATACGAAATGATTCAGAAGATTTTAAGACCTCTAAGATCACCTGGGGAAGGCTTAGGGTCAAGGGAAGTTAAATTAGAGAGGATCCAAATGGAAGATATTGGTTTTTCTTTCTATTTTAAAATAGTATTCAGGGTATTACACAACGTGTAATCCCATTAAACATTGTGAAATAGTTAAGTTTCATAGCCGCCAAAACATGCATTTATTTAAAATAGAAAATCATTCATAAAATGAATCATGAAATTTAAAGGATCATTAATTCGTGTAAACTTTCAAGGTGTGAATTTTCTAAAGACATGAACCTTCTCATGGTATGCACCTGGTGACCATTACATGGCATGAAACCCTTTGGCAGCCTGTAGAAAATACTGGTTAAAGCTGATACTCCAACAAATATCTGACTTCACCATTATAGGTATCCTCCAATTTCATTCTCAACCCTATCTAGTCAACAAAAAGGAAAAACCATAAAAATTTTATAGATGTACCTATCAGGTTGGTAATGGTATGTTATGTCATCTGAATTCCGTGAGATGTATAATGAATACATAATGATAATACAATATCATTGTTGTGATTTTCATTCCTTCGAGAATGTACCTTTCCTCCTTACTGAAACAATTAAAAATAAAAACTTTTCCCATTATTTTGATATTAGTATATATAAAAATGGTTTAAGGGAATGATCAATAGATTATAAGATCATAGAGAGTGAACCTTACATAAGTTATCTTTCATTAACTACAAATGATCTTCTTCTAAAAAAGATGTTTCCAGAGAATGTTTAAAAAATATTTTCTTATCTTCCATGTAATTAAAGATAGATTACTAATAAACATAAAGATAAAATATCTCCCTTTATTAGGAGTTAGTCAAATTATTACAAATCAATCCATAAGAATATGATAGAAAAAAGTTAGATTCTAGAACATCATAGAATGAGAGATACATAAGGCATTCAAATTTTTTTATCAGGGCATAAATGCATAAGATATTTTTATATAATATTTACATAAGAAAGATATTAAATACCAATAAATAGTTCATATATAATATTTTTATAATTTTTTACGATTTCCATACATAACATATTTAAAATATTTTTATAAAGTAATTAGAGTTGTAAAAATAATATTTATAGAATTAGAGTTTGATAAATACTTAATATTATTATGATTTGAAATTATAAGGTATTTTCTCATAAAAACCCATGAAGTATATTATACTTTATGGAAACTAATTTCCATTAAACTTAAATAATAATGTAACTTATATTAGGTGTTGTTTTGATAATGTTTAGATTTCTTCTAATAAGTTATGTTTAATGAGATTTTGATTGATGTATAGTACATATCTACAAAACTATTACAATTCTAAAATAAAGATTAATCACTCTCTTTCTCAAGGATTTTTTCAATTTCAGTAGATGGTTGAAATGAGAATTGGAAATTATGATCAATTTTTATTGATCATACATAGATTCTATTTAATATATCTAAATCTATCAAAATTTAAGATTTTAGTAAAAATTTCAGAAATTTTATTTTTAGTTCTAATAAATGTAAGAAAAATGTATCCTTTTTCTATTATGTCCTAAAGGAAGTGGTGTCACTTTTCTATATAATTCACATGGGAATGATTTGATGAGTTTATAGATAAAGATATAGTTCTTGTTTTATCATAATGAATTAAATATTGAGTAAAAATTAAATCAAAACCTATGAGTGTGTGTTATATCCATAACAATTGATCGCAATAACTTCCAATCACCACATATTTGAATTTAGAAATGTAAATTTCTATTGAGTTTTGTTTCTTTTTGAAACACAAAACTAAATAATCACCTAATAAATAATAAGTTCTGGTTTTTCTCTTTTGATCTATTGTATATTGTAAGAACCCGGTTCTTACTTTGGAGGTACGGGCTTCTTCTTTTCCTTTTCCTTAAGTTTTTTTGAGAAAATATGGAAAATGGGGTAAAAATACTGAATTTTGGAACTACACGTCGTGTACTTTATCCACACGCCGTGTATTTTTTGGCCGTGTTGGGATGAGTACACGGGGCGTGTAGCCATGCTGGCGACGAAGGGTGTAGGAACCGACTACACGCTGTGTAGTGGTACCTTACACACCGTGTAGTCAGTCGGCGGGTTTAAATAGTAAGGCGGTGGCGTCGCCGCCAGCTGGGCGACAGTACACACCGTGTACTCGAGAGTACACATCGGGTACTCATGTCGACGGATGAACAGTGTGGCGGTGCCGCCAAATGAACAGTTAAATGAAGGGAGTACACGCCGTGTACTTGGAAGTACATGTCGTGTACTTTGTTTTTTCAGCTTAAAATAGGCAGTACCCTCCTCATTTGGAAGAGGAGGCACTTGAGCCATTTTGGAGCCAAAGGAGGTGGCTCGATCTTTGAAGATCCACTGAGCGTTTGTCTGGAATCTGATTTGTCTTCGGATGATCTCGTTGGAACCGCACGGGTAAGCCCTCTCCTCTCTTGGTACTGTTCTTGCCAATTCTTCTCCTAACATAAGTTATTTAAGTTTGAATGAGTTTTGTTCTTCGTTAGATCTATTCCGTTCTTGGGCGTTTCTGGAGTCGGCGTTCGGGTATAGCGTTCGTTGGCGTATAAGGTAGGTGGCTTTGTGTTTAGTTTTCCAACTATTGTGTGTTTTGTGGGTTTTTACGCCACAAACCCATGTTGGGGTGTCGTGTGGCTGAGGCAGTTGCTATGTTTAATGCCTAGAATTTCATAGGTGATTAAACCATGATATTAACATGCTGGTTGGGATCGTTTCTTGGATCCGGAACCACCCCCGGGGTGTGTTTCACTGTTTAGCCGTTTGGCCAGGATACCCGAGGGTATGCCTTTAAAGTAGTAATTGTGGAATTTACTTGAGAGGAATTTCTTGTTACTGCTTGTTTACCTATTGGGAATGGCCCAGTTACCTGTTTAGCCTGAGGGCATTGTTGTGTTTGTCCTGAGGGAATTGTTGTGATTAGCCTGAGGGAACTGCACTATTTAGCCCGAGGGCTGTAGTATTTCTCCTGAGGGAAACCTTTCGTGCCTGAGGGATTGACTTGTGTGCCTGAGGGCGACACTTCGTATGCCTGAGGGCAATAATTTCTGTTACGCCTGAGGGCAATACCTGCGGGTTGGATTCTGTATGGCCTGGGGGCAAGCCTGAGGGCGTGGTTTACTATTTTAGCCTGAGGGAAAGCTTCTGGTTGGCCTGAGGGCTTGGTGTTGTTGAGAACATAATGTTACTAAGTTAAATGATTAAATGAGTAATGAAATGGAAATATAATGGGAAATTAGTTAATTTTGAGTACTGCTTACTTTATTGCATATTACTACTGCACACTGTTGTTTCTTGCTTACACACAGTTGGGCACGGGCCTTTGGTGGGTGCCTACTGAGATATATTTCTCACACCCTATTTGGGTCACGCTTTTTGGCCCAAAAATATTACGTTGCTGCAGGTGTGGATAGGGTCAAGAGTCCCTATACATGTACTTGACTATTGTTGTGGAGTAGGAGGGCATGGGACCGAGCTTAGGCTCGAGATGCCGCTGCCAGCTGTTTGCTTTGTTTTGCTGTACTCTGCTGTTTATTGTACTGTATTGATGTATAACATGCTCTGGCTATTTTCTTAGAACATGAGACATGTAGCATCATTATTTATACATTGTTGGTTATATCCACTGCCTTGTGTATGGTTTACTGCTTCCGCTGTTTTTTGTATGTTTATTTTTGTATTCCGCTGTGCTATACTTTGAAAAATGAGGGCATGGTTTCCCCACTATCAGACCTGGGCCCTCGCTGCTAGTCGGCAGCCTCTGGCGTTTAGGGAAATGCACTTGAGGTCACGTGGCGAACCGGGATCGAGGAACCCGTTGCGTGGCAGCCAGGTCTGGGACGTTACAAAGTGGTATCAAAGGAGTTCTTTTCTTTGACTTCCTATTTGGAGCCGTAGTCAGGGATAGGACATAATGGTAGTTGGTAATAAGTTGTACCCAGGCGTAGCTAACCCGTATACAGGGAAAAGCCAGTTTACCTCATTTTTTTGCATTATTTTGATTTTGAAATTTTACGGTTGATATGTTTTTGCCGTTGGGTGACGCACTTGGACTGTGCTGTTTATATTTTATTGGTGGGTTCTATTTAGTTGCAACCCGATGAGATGAGGGTATGTCGTCTCATGCATCATATAGGCACATGCTAGATATCACATTCCATGCAAAGTTTCCATGCCATGTAGGTGCATTAGAAATTCTCATGTTGTTGTGATAGTTGTTGTTCTAATAAATCATGCTGTTGTGATAGCTGCTTGATAAATACTTGCCTTGTGATATGGTATGTTTGTTTGAGCTTGTTTATAGAATGGACGCCAAACTTCGGTTTTTGGGGAGTATGGGCCCCCATTGACCGGAATTTGGTGTATTATTGACTATTTATTGGTTATAACACAGATAAGATGTCAAACTTTGATTCGTGGGGAGTATGGGCCCCCACGGGTTGGAATTTGACACTTAGGTGTTGTTTTTCAGTATTTTCTCGGTTCTGGGGATGATTCTGAGACATACTGTCTGGAAAACCCAGAATACACGCCGTGTAGGACCACATACATGTCGTGTGTGTTCTTCTGTTCTGGAAGAAAAATGAACTTTTTGAGTACACGCCGTGTACCCCGAGTACACGCTGTGTAGTCTCTTCCGTGTCACAACCCGTGTGGGCGGTGACACGGGGTAGGGAAGGGCTTGGGTAAAACATGTCGTGTAGTTTTTATACACGTCGTGTAGTGTGATCTGGAGACTGGCCGTGTAACTGACAACACGGGTCAGTGAACTCCTTGACAGAACACGCTGTGTCAGTTATAGACACGCCATGTAGTGTGACCTGGGGACTCGGCCGTGTAACTAACTACACGGGCTGGTGTCACCTCTCCCTTAACACGCCGTGTACCTGTGGGACACGCCGTGTAGTCTTGTCCGAGGACAGACTGTGTGGAGTTAGCCGTGTGGCTGGGAAATGGGAGGGTGTACATGCCGTGTGCGGGTGTAACACGCCGTGGAGTGTTAAGCCGAGTAGTCGTCTGTGTCACAGACGACACGAGTAGTTGGAAAATAACATCATACACTCCATGTAGATATTATACACGCCATGTAGATTTGTTGAACGGAAGCCATGTAGAAGGACCCGGGTAGGGGAAAGGAAGTCAAGTACATGCCGTGTAGTCAGTGTACACATCGTGTAGTCTTGTTTTTCATATTTTGAAAAGCCTTATTCCTGTTGTTCGCATGTGTTTCCTTTGTTTTAGTCTTAATAATATTGAATCTGAGGCGTGCTTTTGACCTTGTACAGTCATGTCTCCTAGAAGACCGCGAGTTGTTCGCCAGGAGAGCGGCGACGATTATACTCCGGAGATGGTGGGCCAAGGGCTACCAGTTGATCCACCAGCAGAGCCAGATGCGGCACCAGCTGTTATACCGGACACAGGCGCGGAGGCACAGTTCCACGAAGGCTTATTGCGGTTCATGCAGATCTTTCAGGGAGCACCGCAGGCTGCCACATCTATGGTTGAGCTGACGCGTATCTTTCAGTAGCAGCATTCGCCCACGTTTTCAGGGGATGGTGGACCACAAGCTGTAGAGTCCTGGTTGGGGTCGATGCAGACTATTTTGGAGCATCTTGAGATGCCTACAGGGCGGAGGGTCAAGCTCGTGACTTACATGCTGCGTGATTCCTCCAAGAGGTGGTGGGATGTTGCCACCCAGTCAGAGCATCACAGGGAGATGGCGTGGGAAGATTTTCAGGAATTCTTCTATGACTTCTTCTTTCCCGAGACACTGAGGGCAGATAGAGCTCGAGAGTTCATGAATATGCAGCAGAGAACTATGTCGTTGATGGACTATTCTGCTCGTTTTACGGAGCTTCAGCGTTTTTCACCCGTGCTGGTGGGTGATGAGATGTTGAGAGCCAGACGTTTTGAGGATGGTCTTTGGTATGACATCCGAGCAATGGTAAATGTTTTCAGGTTGTCGACTGTACACGCGATTGTGAATCAGGCACTGATTAGATAGAGGAACCTGCGGGAATCAAGTGGTGTGGGCCAGGGCATTTTAGCACCAGTTACAGGTGTGATTTCTGCTGGAAAGAGGAAGAGACAGATGGACTTCTCTCAGGGTGGTAGTACCAGCCAGGAAGCATTTTTAGGTGGCCCGATCAGGTGCTACCAGTGTGGTAGAGAGGGGCACAAGAGACCGCAGTGTCCACGAGACCCAGTGGAGTGCTGAGCTTGCGGCAAGATGGGTCATCTTCAGCGCTTTTGCAGGGCGTTTCTACCAGTGGCTAGTGAGAGGGGTTCTGTGCAGACTCCACGTGCGGGAGCAGGACCAGTGGCTTCTTACCAGTTTGGGAACTGGAACACGTCAGGGCGTGCAGGCAGAGATGGTGGTCGTGGCTGTGGTAGCTAGACACCAGGATCGCAGAGGCAGTAAGGCGGGACAACTCAAGGTATCCAGGATGTGTCGTAGGGCCACGGCAAAGGGCAGGCATATGCGGTGCAACAGAGCCAGCAGGAGAAGGATCCTGGACCTTCTACGGTCAGAGGTACTATTCTAGTAGCTTCTGTCTGGTCTTCAGTACTTTTTGATACGGGTGCTACACATAGTTTTATATTTGTACCCGTTGTGGAGAGCCTTGGGCTCGGTGTTTCTACTTCTTTTGATATCTTGAAGCTAGACACTCCGTTGGGGACTAGGATGGTTGGTGTGCGTCAGTGCAAGGAGTTCCCCCTTGAGGTTGGTGGGTGTCACTTCCTTTGGGACCTCTATGTCCTGGAGATGATGAGCTATGACGTCATTCTCAGGATGGACTTGTTGGTTCCCTTTCGATCCTTTGTAGACTGCTATTGTCGCAGGGTGTGTTTCACGTCACCAGTGGGCGGGGAGTTTCTATAAAAGGGCGAGTGGGATGTTCAGGCGAGTCGAGCTAAACCAGTTGACGGTTAAGAACCGATATCCCTTGTCGAGGATAGATGATCTGTTTGATCAGCTTCGTGGAGAACAAGTGTTCTCGAAGATTGACTTGAGATCCGGATATCATCAGCTGTGCATTAGACCATATGATATACCTCTCACAGCTTTCAGGAGTACGTATGGTCTATATGAGTATACGGTTATGTCGTTCGGACTAACGAACGCGCCAGCAGTTTTCATGGCTCTGATGAATCGTGTGTTTCATCTGTATCTTGATTCATTTGTGGTAGTATTCGTGGACGACATCTTGGTGTACTCTCACACTCGACACGACCATGCCACCCATCTTGAGATCGTATTGACTACACTAAGAGAGCATCGCCTATATGCTAAGCTCTTGAAGTGCCACTTTTGGATGGACCATATTCACTTCCTGGGTCATATCATCTCAGAAGAAGGAGTTGCAGTAGACCAAGAGAAGGTGGGAGCAACCTAAGAATGTGTTTGAGATACGGAGTTTCTTAGGGCTGGCTGGTTACTACAGATGCTTCATATAGGACTTCTCCTGCTTAGCAGCACCGTTGAAAGGTCTGACTGAGAATGGTGTGAAGTTCGTTTGGTCAGAAGCTTGTGAGATAGCTTTTTAGGACCTAAAGTGAAGGTTGACATCAGCACCGATCCTGATACTTCTAGATCAGGGGAAGAGCTATACAGTTTACTGTGAGGCATCAGGGATTAGGATGGGAGCCATTTTGATGCAGGGCGACCGAGTTGTGGCGTACGGGTCTCGGCAGTTGAGGCCACATGAGAGGAATTACCTGACGCATGATCTTGATTTGGCTACAGTTGTGCATGCGTTGCGCTGTTGGAGACATTATCAGTTGGGAGAGCATTTTGTGGTTTTCACCGACCACAAAAGCCTCAAGTATATCTTTACTCAACGTGACCTGAATCTGAGGCAGAGAAGGTGGGTCGAGTACCTACAGTCCTTCAATTTTGAGCTTGCCTATACACTTGGTAAAGGTAATGCAGTAGCTGATGCACTGAGCAGAAAGACTCAGATACAGGCAGTGCAGGAGGCCAGTGGTGAGTGGAAGCTTATGGCTTTGTTCTCTAAGATTCATTTGGAGGTGCATGACAGTCAGGGGAAGACTTATGTTTCCTCGTTAGTTGTGACTTCTACACTCCTGGACAGTGTGAGGATGAGGCATCTATCGGTTTCAGAAGGCCTAGTTCTATGGGAGTCGGTGGCAAGTGAGGACCCTCCTCCCGGTTGGACGATAGGCGATGATGAGGTTTTGCGTTTCCATGGACGTGTATGGGTTCCAGGGGATATACGCGAGGAGATAATGTGGGAGTTTCATGCTTCAGCTTGGGAAGTTCATCTCAGGGTTACCAAGATGTACCATGACTTGAGGCGTCAGTACTGGTGGCCGGGTATGAAGAGAGTGATAGCTGGTTTTGTTACGAGGTGTTCCACCGGTCAGCAGGTGAAGGTAGAGCATCAGAGACCAGCTGGGATGTTATAGTAGTTGCCCATTCTGGAGTGGAAATGGTATTATGTCGCGATGGATTTAGTGACGGGATTTCCAAGGTCACCTCGAGGCAATGACGTCGTGTGGGTTGTTGTGGACAGACTCACGAAGGTAACTCACTTCTTGCCGATCAAGGAGACCTTTGGTGTGGACGAGCTCAGAAGTCTGTAAATCTGAGAGATAGTACGTCTGAATGGGTTCCCTTGTTCTATCATTTCAGATAGGGACGCCTGATTTATGTCTCGTTTCTGGAAGAGTATTCAGAGGGCGCTGGGTACACAGGTGCTTCTGAGCACATCATACCACTCTCAGACAGATGTCCAGTCAGAGCGGACGATACAGGTGCTAGAGGACATGTTGCACGCATGCATCCTAGACTTTGGGGGCTCGTGGGAGAAGCATATACCCTTAGTCGATTTTGCCTATAACAATAGTTTTCAGGCAACTATTGAGATGGAACCATATGAGGCTTTATATGGTACGCCATGCCGATCACCTTTGTGTTAGTTAGAGGTAGGTGAGGTAGCTTTACTGGGGCCACAGCTCGTGTAGGAGACATATGAGCAGGTCCAGTTGATTCGGAAGCGGATGGCTACCGCGCAGTCTCGTCAGAAGTCTTATGTTGATCGCCGTAGACGACCTTTGGAGTTCGTGGTCGGAGATCAGGTTTTCTTGCGTGTTTCGCCGAGGCTGGGACACAAACGGATCAGGAGACAGGGTAAGCTTTCACCGAGGTATGTGGGACCATTTGAGATTCTGGAGAGAGTTGGGCTGGTTGCATATCGGTTGTAGTTACCGCAGCGGTACCGAGCCATGCACGACGTCTTCCATGTGTCTCAGTTGCGTCACTACCATTAAGACCCGTCTCACACCTTTCATCTATAGGAGGTTGATCTTCAGCATGATGCATCCTTTGAGGAGCATCCAATCCGTATCGCTGACAGGAGCACGAAGGTTCTCTAAGGCCGGTCAGTTCCTCTCATACGGGTGCTATGGCAGCATGGCTGAGTGCAGGACGAGACGTGGGATCAGGAGGCCGACGTACATGCTCAGTGGCCAGAGTTGTTCTGAGCTTTCTCTTCACCACCCTTGGAAGGGAAATTCGGGGACGAATTTCTATAAGGTGGGAAGTTTGTAAGAACTCGGTTCTTACTTTAGAGGTACGAGCTTATTCTTTTCCTTTTACTTAAGTGTTTTTGAGAAAATATGGAAAATGGGGAAAAAATCCTAAATTTTGGAACTACATTCCGTGTACTTTATCCACACGCCGTGTATTTTTTGTCCGTGTTGGGATGAGTACATGGGGCGTGTAGCCATGCCGGCGACGAAGGATATAGGAACCGACTACACGCCGTGTAGTGGTACCTTACACGCCGTGTAGTCAGTCGGTAGGTTTAAATAGTAAGGCGGTGGCGTCGCCGCCATCTGGGCGACAGTACACGCCGTGTACTCGAGAGTACATGTCGGGTACTCATGTCGATGGATGAACAGTGTGGCGGTGCCGCCAAATGAACAGTTAAATGAAGGGAGTACACGCTGTGTACTTGGAAGTACATGCCGTGTACTTTGTTTTTTCAGCTTAAAACATGCAGTAGCCTCCTCATTTTGCAAAGGAGGCACTTGAGCCATTTTGGAGATAAAGGAGGAGGTCGGATCTTTGAAGATCCACTAGGCATTCATCTGGAATCCGATTCGGCTTCGGATGATCTCGTTGGAACCGCACGGGTAAGCCCTCTCCTCTCCTGGTACCGTTCTTGCCAATTCTTCTCCTAACGTAAGTTATTTATGTTTGAATGAGCTTTGTTCTTCGTCATATCTATGCCGTTCTTGGGCGTTTCTGGAGTCGGAGTTCGGGTATAGCGTTCGTTGGCGTATAAGTTAGGTGGCTTTGTGTTTAGTTTTCCAACTTCTGGGTGTTTTGTGCATTTTTGTGCCACGAAACCATGTTGGGGTGTCGTGTGGCTGAGGTCGTTTCTATGTTTAATGCCTAGAATTGCATAGGTGATTAAACCATGATATTAACATGCTTGTTGGGATCGTTTCTTGGATCCGGAACCACCCCCGGGGTGTGTTTCACTGTTTAGCTGTTTGGCCAGGATACCCGAGGGTATTCCTTTAAAGTAGTAATTGTTGAATTTACTTGAGAGGAATTGATTTTTAATGCTTTTTTACCTATTGGGTATGGACCGGTTACCTGTTTAGCCTGAGGGAGTTGTTGTGTTTGGCCTGAGGGCGTTGTTGTGATTAGCCTGAGGGCACTGCACTATTTAGCCCGAGGGCTGTAGTATTTCTCCTGAGGGAAACCATTCGTGCCTGAGGGCTTGACTTCTGTGCCTGAGGGAGACACTTCATATGCTTGAGGGCGAGAATTTCTGTTACTCCTGATGGAAATACCTATGGGTTGGATTCTGTATGGCCTGAGGGAAAGCCTGAGGGTGTGGTTTACTATTTTAGCCTGAGGGAAAGCTTCTGGTTGGCCTGAGGGCTTGGTGCTATTGAGCACAGAATGTCACTAAGTTAAATGATTAAATGAGTAATGAAATGGAAATATAATTGGTAATTATTTACTTTTGAGTACTGCTTACTTTATTTCATATTACTACTGCACACTGTTGTTTCTTTCTTACACGCAGTTGGGCACGGGCCTTTGGTGGGTGCCTACTGAGATATATTTCTCACACCCTATTTGGGTCACGCTTTTCTTCCCAAATATATTATGTTGCTGCAGGAGTGGATAGGGTCAAGAGTCCCTATACAGGTACTTAACTGTTGCTGTGGAGTAGGAGGGCAAGGGAGCGATCCTAGGCCCGCGATGTCGCTTCCAGCTGTTTGCTTTGTTTTGTTGTACTCTATTGTTTACTGTACTATATTGATGTATAACATGTTATGGCTATTTTCTTAGAACTTGATACATGTAGCATCATTATTTATACACTGTTGGTTATATCCACTACCTTGTGTATGTTTTACTGCTTCCGCTATTTGTTTTATGTTTTATTTCAATTCCGTTGTGCTACACTTTGACAAATGAGGGAATAGTTTCCCCACTATCAGACCTGGGGCCTCGCTGCTAGTCAGCATCCTCTGGCATTTGGGGAAATGCACTTGAGGTTACATGGCGAACCGGGTTCGGGGCACCCGTTGAGTGGCACTTGGGTCCAGGACGTTACATATATCTTCCCAATTCAACCTCAGAATAACTATTTAAAATAAATATAGTTTTGGATGAAAAGAAAAGGAAAAGTTTAAGTTTTCTTTCAAGGTAGAGTAAGATCCAATTGAGTGACTTAATGTGAGATTCCTTAGTGTATCATTATAATCAGACACATAATAAAAAAATACATAATGTCCGGTCTACTATATTTCAAGTAGATTAAACTTTCAATCATCCCTAAGTATAAATTTTGATCAATTGGTTTCACAAATTCATCAAGATCAAGTTTATAGGAGGTTCCTATTAGAGTATTGATACTATACACATTCTCAAATACAACCCATTTAGGTAGATTTATATTATACTTATGTTAATTTAAATTTTTTCCCTTTGATCTTTAATTTATTTGGAATCCAAAAAAATAATAAGTTCAACCATCAAGATCATATTGATGTCACTCAACATAAGTTTTGAAAAAATCTATGTGGGAGTCTTCTGATTTGATCCAAAGATAATGTCATCAACATAAATATAAACAATTTTAGTATCTTTAAAAAAAATCTTGATAAAAATAGTGGGGTTAAACATTCCTTTAATAATTTTTTTTAATTATAAAATTTGAAAAAATTTCATTATAGGTTCTTGGAACTAATTTATGTCTATAAAGTGATTTTGAAGGTTTAGAAAATATGTTCTGTAAAATATAAATTTTGATATAGAGTGAATTTAATATGAGAAATAAAATCTATGAGTATTCATATGGACTCAATCCTAGCTACTGAAGAAATTTTTTCCCATAATCTATGTCATCTTCTTGTTTATAACCCTTAACAACTAGTATTTCCTTGTCCTTGAAAATAAAACCATTTTCATTAAATTTATTTCTAAAGACCTATTTCAATCCTATGACTAGAATATCTTTAAGATTCTCTACCATGTTCCAATCTTTGTTCCATTCAAACTAATTGAGATATTATTATATAGAGAATATCCAAATTTCATCACCCAAGGTTTCATCTACCATTTGATAATAATGAAATATACTACCATTAATTTTTTAATGAATTTTATGTTTTAATAGGTTATATTAAATCACCAATGATATTATCAGTGGGAGAATTCCTCAAGACTCTCTGGTTCTTCAATAAAGTGAAAGGTTAATCTTTATCTACTAATGGATTATCATACTTTAGATTAATATACAAATGTTCTACTTTATTTGGTATAATTTCTAGATTGTTAATCTCTGGTTAATGGGACTCAACCTCCGATTAAAAACCAGAGGGGTTTTCAAAAACAAAATATGGATGTGTAAGTTTTTAAAATTTTATGTTTAAATAAGGATCTGTTTCATCAAAATTTACATGTATGATTTCTTCCATAGTATGTTTACATTGGTTGAAATATTTATACTCCTTACTAGTGGTGGAATAACCAAGAAATATACCTTCATCATTTTTTTTATCAAATTCATAATGATTATATTTATAATTCAAAATAAATACTTTGTATCCAAAAGATTTGAAGTAACTATGTTTAGATTTACTTATCATACAAATTTCATAAGGGGTTTTTTTAAACATTAGCTAAAATAAAACATTATTTATATTGTAGTAATTTGTACTCACATCTTCCATCCAAAAATAATTATTTATCAAATATTCAAAAAAAAATCCTGAGTAATTTCTTGAAGGGTTTTATTCCTTCTTTCAATTACTCCAATCTATTATGGAGTTCTTAGCGATGTGAAATTGTGACTTATGCCTTTTTCACTGTAAAACGCTTCAAAACCAAAATTTAAAAACTCACCACCTCAATCACCTAGGATAGTGATTATAGTTAGGTTTTTAATTTTTTTTAACATGATCAATAATACTTTTCAAAATATTGAGTGATTCATATTTAAGTGTTAGAATTGAAGTCCAAGTATTTCTAATGTAACCATCAACATGACATACAAGTTGTGTTAGCCTCTAATACATATATTTTTTACCTGACAAAAGAGATCCATGTGCACTAACTATAAAGAAACCAGCATTGATAATTCACCAATGGACTTAAATACTAACTTATGTTTCATACCATATTGGAATTGATCACAAACATTGGAAAAGTAAATTTATGTTTTTGAAGATCCCTGGATAGTCCTTTCCTAGAAAACTTAGCTATGGTATGGACATTAAAATGTCCTAATATTCTACTCCAAAGATTTGAAGAAACTTCTACCACACTAATACAAGATATATTATAATTAAAAAGGACCTTTTAGTTTAATATGTAAACATTATTATTCTTGTTTATCAATAAAGTGTGATCACCATTCAAACTTTTAATAGTACATTTAACACTCTCAAATTCATAGAGTAATATTTATTTCATAGTAGGATAATTATAATTTTGTTTTTATTATGTTCTATAACATGAATTACATTATAAATTAATGTCTTGGTATAACAAACTAGCATGGGTTGACCCAATCCATCACTCGAGCCGACCCACCACATGGATGGGTTATATTGGTTTAACAGTTGTAAAACCATTGCCAAGAGATAGTTAGTTATACCTGGTTCTTTTTCCCAACTTGTGTTGATAAAAAATATGATTCGGCCCATGTGGTGGGTTGGATAGGGTGACAGGACGGGTTAAACTGGGTCAATTCATTGCAAAATGGCATCATAGGTAAGTTGTTATTTGAGGGTCAATGGTATAGTGGAGCGAGGGATGTTGGGACTTGAGAGGTAAGAATGAGGTAGTTCCTAGAAATCTCTTCATTATGTTGAACCTTGAGTTTCCATGGCTTTTCTAGGACAATGGTTATGTTTTGAGTGCATTTATGGTTTTTTTTTATGATCTCTTGAGATATTTCCTAGTTGGTGCTGAGACTTAGGGTGATCCTAAGGGTTGATTTTAGTTTTTGGCATGAAACAGGGAGGCTAATATGAGGTGTACATTCATCTCACATAGGTATTAGTAACTTTGAGAAATCAATGCTACCCAACCTACCAACTCCAATGACACCCACATGGTTGGCACAAATTTTGACAAACCATTCTTCCAAACCATGCACAGTGGGAAATTCTTGAACTTTTTTTGTTTTTTTTACTCCTTTTCATTTGGAATTTCTTGGGATTCTTGTGCCAATTTTTTATTACCATAACAAGAGTTTATTTTGATATGTAATGGGAGTGTATCACTGTAACACCCCGAACCTAGTTACCTATATTTGAATCATTATTTCATATAATTGTCATGATCACATGGGATCAAAATCCTGAAAGACCGGTCAGTTTAGTATCCTTGAAAGTACTAGATACATTCATAAGTTTTACATTACATTATAAAATGAAAAAAAAACAACATTGTATTGACCACATTCATCCCTTATACTATCCCTGCATGTCATTCATAATACACTTCATCGCATCCTGGAAAAAATAAAACATAGAAAGGGGTGAGATCAGATGCTCTGTAGAGATAACAATATAGCGGAAACTTTCAAGAATAAGCATAAACATTTAAGGAAATGTATAAGACTAAAAAACAATCCTTATCAACTTAAAATTTATTATAATATAGAAAAGATAAATCAAATAATTACATTTACTTATTTATATTGATATTCTACTATTCAAAAAATCACATGTAAAATCATTAGCCAATTTGATAATGTTAGAATGCATAATGCTAGACTTCATAACCACATAGTCAAGGCCTTGTGCCAAGACACTATTTTGTCTCATGAGACCTACCGATTCATTGAGGAGCTATAGCGGGCTCCACTCATCACTTACTAAGTCCAATTCATTCCTCTTATGAAAAGGTTTAAACATAACATAAACATTCATATTAAAAATAGCATATGAAATGTCAATACTTTATCCATAAACCATTAATGGTGTAAACATAACACATCAATAGTCAAACATGTCACAAAACCTTCAATAAAATATGGAAGATTTGTATCATAATAAATCAACTTCAAAAAAGCATAAAATCCATCAAAGGATGTTGACATAGATGAAATCAAAACGTTTTGTAGAGAAATATCTCTTTCTAATTTAAAATCATTTAAAAGTAATATAATTATAAAAGAAAAAAATTATCTTGAAAATATTCTTATAAGTTGGTATATGAAGCTTCAATGATGTTATAATCGCAGAAAATAGCCACACCTACCGTATAAGTTAAACAAAAGACATTCTAACCATAATTTTGTTGATAAGGTCATAAAGTACCTTGTTTGGAAAATAAAAGAAATATTCCTTTCAAAAAATATGTGGTAAAATAAGGGTTTAAATGAATTTAACCCATATTTTAGTAAATATTAAAAAAATTGAATTACATTTTTAAGAAAACACGGATGTTGATGATAAAGAGGTCCCCGTAGATACTTACGTATTAACAACCTCAGATAAGTAAAGAGATTGTAGAATTAACCCTTACCTTGTAATTTTCCTTATTAAATGGTATGTTATCCTCTAGTATAATAGTAAAAACACTGCTATTAAATTATAAAATAACTATATACATAAATATGATATCATATATAATCCTATAATATTTCTTTGTTAATAATATTTCAGTAGTATCATCGTTTCTGGTGTTAACTGATTCCTTTTTCTTTATATTATCGGTTACATAATCCATGTTTGTTATGGATAGGATTTATTTTATTCATATAAATAATGATATTATGTTCATAAAATTTATTTTTACTCATAAAATGAAAATTATTTTTGAATGATTGCGATGGGGGATGAATCTCATCGCGTTCGTGGAGATGGTAATCCGTACGTACACACGAGCGACAATATCATTATATTGATGGTGAAATTATATTTAATTGGATGGTATATAATATATAAATAATCATTAACAAGTTATATTTGTTATTTACATTAGTTATACTCATTATTATAACCATCCAGATACTGAAGTGTTTGAATAACAAACTACACCACAACGTGGAGATTGTAAGCCTTACGTACGCGCGTATGGTGACTTTTTCATTTATAGGATGGTTAGAATAATGAATATGGTTGTAAAATATTTATAATAACATCAAAATATGTATAATGAACAGGATTTATTATTTTTGTATGAAAACAACAAAGAAATAGGAAGTGGAAGAAGAAAATAACTTGGAAGAGGCTGGTGAAATTATTACCTCTTCTTCGGGTGTTTCTTTTTTAGTTGATAAAAAGGGATCCTTAGGTTGGCTTTCTGATAAAATTAAGGACTCTAGGTTTAAGGGAGAATAGTTTGGAGGATATTTGGTCAGGGTTTGGAAGAGACAAATGGCTTTGGAGGTGTGAAATTAAGATAAGGGGAAGTACCCTTTTATAAGAGAGTTGAGGGTCACTTTAGGAAAAGCTTGAAATATTATTTTATAATAAACTCTTTTTCGGTTTATAATGTCTTAAAAATGATTTATATAGAGACTAAGGTGGGTAGGGGTAGAAAACTTCTCAATAAATATGTTTTAGACAGGTTTAGGTCACCATATTAACCTTATCTTTTTTATTTAACTATTAGTTAAATAGTTTGACATTTACCATGTCTATTTGTATTTTTATATTATATGTATAATAAACATACTATAACAATCCAAGATAACCCCAAGTGGTTCATTATTAATATATATAACCTTATTTAAGTCTTTTTACCGAACCTTATATTTTTATAAATATTATATCAATTAATAATATAGTATTTGTTTTAAAAACTCAATTATGTCAATTTTGACACTATTTAGTATTTGATTTTTTTGAAATCTGTAAAATCATTATCACTTAGAATAAATTTTTTTTAATCAACCCTAACATGTCATATTAAATTTGAAAATTAGTGGAATCCATAAGAAGTCTCAATTTACAATTATTTGGATATTTATAATATAAATTATTTTAATATTTCATTATTAAGGTAATTAATGCATCATCATTGAGTCATAAATAAATTAAATTATTTAATGTCTAAAAATTATAAATAAAATATAATTATGTAGGAAATAGTTTTATATTTCTAATGAATATTTATAGTCTAATTTATATTTTGTTTAACCCTATATTAAAAATGGTTTACTTATTAAACATTGAATTTAACTCTTCTAACTCTTCTTTAAATAAAATAATAATAAAAGTCCTAATCTAATCCTAGTGGACCAAAGAGGATAATATTTTATTCCTAAGGTTTTTTTTGGTATAATTAAACTTATCTAATAGAATTAGGACATGTCTTAGGGTAATTATAATATCATATTTACCCTTAATTGCCCAATTTACTTTTAACTAAAGTAAATAAAAGTCAAAAGTTACTATTCAACAAAAATTATTTTCATCTTATTGAACCACATTTTACTTATTGATGTCAACCATGTCTCTCAGATTTTTGAAATTCAAGTCATAGAAGAGGTAAAATTAAGTTTTATGCAAATTTTCAAATTCTCCTAGAAGGTGGGTAAAAGACGGTAAAAAATTCAATAAAATTTTATATATCTAAACTTATTAAAAAGTGAATCCAATGAATTAAATTGAACATATATAGGTACTATGTATCTATTTTTACCTAAAATAAATTAAAATAAAATAAATAATTACTTAAATACAAATTCTATTTTAAACAATAACGCAGTGTTTTTCACTATTCATCAAAAATTGAATGTTTTCAGAAAAATACAAAAACTTCACCCTAAGATAATTTTGATATTAATAATTCAAAAATGAATTCCATTTTGAAAAATAAAATTAATATAATTTCAAAAGGTGGTTATTACTATTCATACCAGCTAGTTTGATTGGTTGTGGTGTGTTAAAACTCCATGTTGCATATAATGCAAGCTACTGCATTATTCATAGGGAAACGTACCATGGAAGCTTGGGGTGTTACATTCTCCCCTACTTAAAATTATTTCATCCTTGAAATTTCTAGAATATTACTGCATAAAATATTTAGGTGGTTCTTCATCAAAATTTCCTCGGGTTCCCACATTGCCTCTTCTATCTTATGGTTTCTCCATATAACTTTTACCAGATGAGTCGTCTGGTTTCTCAGCACTTGTTATCTAGTATCAAGAATATTGACATTCTCTTCACAATAAGACAGATCAAGTTCTAGTTTAATTTCCTCATAGGTGAGTACATGCCTTGGGTCAGACATATATTTTCTCAATAGTGATACGTGGAACACATCATGAACTTTGGAGAGACTTTGGGGAATTTCAAAACGATAAGACACAACTCCAATTCATTCTAGAATTTCGAAAGGTCCAATGTACCTGGAACTCAATTTACCCTTCTTACTAAATTGTATAACACCCTTCCATGGAGATTCCTTCAAGAAAACATGATCTCTAACTTGAAATTACAAATCCTTCCTCTAATTATCGGCATAGCTCTTTTTCCTACTTTGAGATGCTTTGATGTGAGTTTGGATAATATTCATCTTTTTCATTGTTTCCTCAACAAGTTCTGGGCCTATGAGTTTTCTTTCACCTACATCATCCCAACAAGTTGGTGTGTGACTTCTCTTTCCATATAACGCTTCATATAGTTCCATCTAAATACTTTAATGGAAGGCATTGTTATAGGAAAATTCTACCAGAGGTAAATATTGATCTCACATACCTTGAAAGTCAAGTGAGAAAGATCAAAACATGTCTTCTAAGGTTTGAATAGTCTGTTTTGATTGTCCATCGGTTTGAGGGTGGTAGGCAGTGCTCAAACAAAGTTCAGTATCCAAGGCCTTCTGAAGACTTTTCCAAAATCTTGATGTAAAATGGGGATCGTGATCAGAAACAATCGATATAGGTAAACCATGGAGTCTTAAAACATCATTAATATATAGTCTTTCTAGATGTTCAAGTGGTAAATATTATCTTATAGCAATAAAATGTGTTTACTTGGTAAGACAATCAACAATGACTATATTGAATCATTCCTTCTATTAGTCTTTGGTAGACTCATGAAAAAGTCCATCGTAATATTATCTCATTTCCACTCATGTATAGGAAGAGGTTATATGACTTCTATAGGCTGTTTCCTTCCAGCTTTCACTTGTTGAAAAAACATACATCTTGACACAAAATCAGAAATATCCCTCTTCATGTTGTCCCACCAAAAATATTCCTTCAAATCTCTATACATCTTGGTGCTCCCATGGTGTATAGAGAAATTGGAGCTATGAGCATCATCCAACAATTCCCTTTTTAGATTAGGTATATCGGGAACACAAAGTCTCTTCCCAAATTTCAAAATTCTATATTCATATACAAATTCACTCAATATACCACTATTTATAGCTTTAGTCTTCATTTGAAACTCCTCATCATTAGTCTGAGAACCTTTTATTCTTTCTAATAAATATGGTTTGGCATCCATTTGAAAATTTATTGATATTTAATCTTTCATGGTTATTCTCATATCCATCTTTACTAGATCCATGAAAATAGGATCCCTTTCAACTCTTAACTTGTTCAAAACTCCATGATCCTTTCTTCTCAAAGCATCTTCCGCCTTATTTGCCTTCCTCGGGTGGTAGTGTATTGTGCAATAATAATCCTTGAGTATTTCAAGCCATCTATTTTGCCTCATGTTGATTTATTTTTGTGAGAAAATATACTTCAAACTCTTGTGATCAGTATAAATCTCACATTTTTTACCATAGAGATAGTGTCTCTATATCTTTAGAGAAAACATTACATCTGCTAACTCGAGATCATGAGTGAGATAGTTTTGTTCCTGAATTTTTAGCTATCGTGATGCATAGGAAATAACTCTATCATTATACATAAGGACACAGCCAAGTCCTTTCTTTGAAGCATCACTATAAATAACAAACTCATTGTTCCCTGATGGTAGAGTCAAGATAGAAGCATTGAATAATATTCTCTTCAGTTCTTCAAAACATTCTTCACACTCTTTGGTCCAAACAAATTCAACCCCTTTATGTGTGATATTGGTTAATGAGTTAGCCAACCAGGAAAAATTCTAGAAGAAATGTCGATAATAACTTGTTAAACCAATAAAATTGCGTACCTCAGTTATACTCGTCAGTTCTAGTCATTATTGGATTGCCTTGGTCTTTGAAGGATCAAAAGAGATTCCATCCTTAGATATAATATAGCCAAGAAAAGAAATCTCTTGAAGCTAGAATTCACACTTGCTAAACTTCCCATATAATTCATTTATTCTGAGGGTTTTCAGAATAGTGCGCAGTTGATTTTCATGATCTTTGTAGATTTTTTAGTATACCAATATAAAATAAATAAATACCCCTACAAAGTCATCCAGATATTCCTTGAAAACTCTATTCATTAAATCCATGAAAATAGAGGGTACATTAGTCAATCCAAAAGGCATTACTGTAAACTCCTAATGTCTGTACCTAGTTCAAAATGTTGTTTTCGAAAGTATTCATTCTTCACACACAACTGATTATATCTATATCGAAGGTCAATCTTTGAAAAATATTGAGCTCCATGAAGTTGGTTGAATAAATCATCAATGAGAGGTATGGGATACTTTTTCTTTATTTTTGTAGCATTGATCTCCCTGTAGTCGATGCACAACCTCATAGATCCATCTTTCTTCTTAACAAAAAGGAAAGGGGCTCACCATGGAGAAACACTAGGGTGAACAAATCCCTTATTACTCAATTCCTCTAGTTGTTTCTTTAGTTCCACTAATTCCCCAGTGGCCATTCTATAAGGGGTCTTCAATATGGGCCTTGAACTAGGAATTAAATCGTTGGAAAACTCAATTTCTCATTTTGGAGGATGTACACTTAAATCCTCTTGAAACACATCAACATATTCTTGCACAATAGGTACGTCCTCTATTCGAACATTATTTTCCTCACCCATAATTATTTCATTCTCTTCCTCCCCAATAATTGAATTTAGTAGAGCTATTGGGGGTGGATCTAGATAAGAATCAGGTGGTGATGTTTCTTCTCTAAAGATAAGGTACTCCTTATCATCATAAAAAATTGTAACCTCCTTCTTATAATAAATTTTCACATCATGGTCTGAAATCCAATAAATTCTTAGGATTATATCAAATTCAATCATGGGTATGACGATGAGATCAGTAGATAAAGAACATTTATATGCCCTAATGGGAACTGATTCACAAAACATTATTGCGATGATACTTTCCTTAGAAGTTTTGAATAAAAACTCTATTGTTAAGTCAAATTGAAAATATTTAATTTTCTTATCAAACTAGGAATATATGAAACAATGCAATGATCCAGAATCGAATAAAGCATTGGATAAACTTGAGGAAACCCTTAAATTACCTACCACAACGTCTTTCGGAGCTTCAACCTCAACAGTAGTGATTACATAAGCTTAGCCTTTGTACCTTGTCATTTCTGGAGGAAAGTTCCCTTGGCACTTAGGGCATTCATTTTCATAATGTCCCTTTTCTCTACAATTGTATCATTCAACATTGAAAGCCTCTTTCTTTCCCTTTCAATCACGATCTTGGTGGCCTTTTTCACAACACTTTTAATATACTCTCATTCCCTTTAGGAAAGTACTAGGGTGTTTCTTCTCACATTTACCATAGGATGGATATTAATTTTCCATTATTCCCCTTATTTCCATTTTTAGAGTTATCAGCAGATCTCTTATTCTCTTGATTTGCTTTGAAGTCATAAGACTTAGAGAATTCCTTTTCTATCTTGATAGCGCATGAGACACTATCTTCGTACGATGAGAAGGATTGTGAGACTAATGCTCGATTGAGAAATGGTTTTAACCCATCAAATAATCGATCAATCTTACTCCTTGGGTTACGTATATAATCTGTTGCATGCCTTTCTAACTTTGAAAATTTAGCCTCATACTTTGCAAAATTCTTATCCTACTTTGGCCTCAGATTTAGAAATTGTCTTTTCATATCTGCTCGATGGTCATGAGGAAAGTATTTTTCTAAGAAAATCTCTTTAGAAACACTCTATTCCATGTTTTATACTGCTTCATCTTCCTTTGTGTTTTGGATTAATGACCACCATTGATCTGCATCTCTTGTGTGGCGATAAACTACCATGGAAACTTTTTCCCTTTTGCTACTCCCCAAAGCATGAAATATTTTCTCTAAGGATCTTATCCATTGCTCATCTACTAATTGATTTTTACTCCCATTTAATGTTGGTGGTTTTTTCCTCATTAAGCGATCTACCATTGATCCTCCACGTTTTGGATCAAGGTGCTCCATACGAGTAAGGTTATTATCCATAACCTGAGTGAGTTATCCCAGTATGGTGATAAGATGATCAACACCAGTTGCACCACCATATCCACTATAATTATCTTTAGTAGGAGGGAAATCCCTACATGGATTACGTGCATTGATATAGTTTCCATTCCTTCCACTAGGTTCCATTTCTAAACAATGGTATACCCTAGATTAGTTTATGAATTGTAATACATAATTCCAAACTTGTAAAACACTTAACATAAATTGAACAATTTATAGATATAATCCATAATCATAAAACAAATGTTTTATTTGAGGATGTATATACACATAAATCCTTTATAATGGTTTGTAATGAAAATTTGAATTATCCTAAGCATATCCCCTGGGAATGTCATAACCAAGAGTACAACAAGGCATGTTATCTTGTACCGGGATACCCCAGGTCAAGCCCGAAACTCCTTGTCTGAGTTTTCACTCCTAGGTACATCTATTCCAGACCCGCCTCTACCTAATCATATTGATATAGGGATGTATTGCTTGGAAAATACACAAAATCTCTATATTACCAAAAATTTAGGAAGTTCTTCTATACCAATCCTCAAAGTATATCTTAGGGTAATGTTCTCTAATCAGAGTTTATCTAAATCTAGTTTCCAAGGTTTGTACTAAACTTCATCTGATACCAACTGTAATACCCCGACCCCAGTTACCCCGAGTCGGTGTATTATTACATAACATTAGCCTGATCACAAGGGATCAAAATCCCGAAAGACTGATCAGTTTAGTAGAATTGAATGTACTAGATATATTCATTAGTTTCACATTACATTATAAAATTAAAAACAACAACAACATTGTCTATATTGACCACATTCATCCCTTAGACTATCCCTACAGGTCAATCATAATACACTTCTTTGCATCCTAGGAAAAATAAAACATAGAAAGGGGCGAGCTCATATTCTTAGTATGGATAACAGTATAGCAAAAAATTTCAAGTATAAGCATAAATATTTAACACAATGTATAAGAATAAAAAAACAAGCCTTTTAAACTTAAACTTCATCATAATATGGAAAAGATAAATCAAATAAATTCATTTACTTATTCACATGCATATTCTACTAGTCTAATAATCACATGTAATATCAATAGCCAATTTCATAATGTTGGAATGCATAATGTCAGACTTCATAACCACATATTCAAGGCCTTGAGCCAAGACTACAAATAAGATTTTGTCAAAGCATTGTGCCAAGACACTAGTTTGTCTCATGAGACCTACTAATGCATCAAGGAGCTATAGTGGGATCCACCCATCACTTACTAAGTCCAATGCATCCCTCATATGAAAAGGTTTAAACATAACATAAACATTCGTATTAAAACTAGCTTACGAAATATCAATAATTTATCCATAAAACACGAATGGTGTAAAAATAACACATCCACAGTCAAACATATCACAAAACATTCAATACAATATGGAAGATTTGTATCATTATAAATCAACTTCAAACAAGCTTGAAATCCATCAATGGATGTTGACATAGATGAAATCAAAACTTTTTATAGAGAAATATAACTTTATATTTTGAGATCATTTAAAAGTCATATAGTTATAAAATAAAACATTTATTTTTATAATATTCTTAGAATCTTGTATGGGAAGCTTCGAATGGCGGAAAATAGATACACCCTCTGTATAAATTAAAAAAAGGCATTCTTACCTTAATTTTGTCGAGAAGGTAACAAAGTACCTTGTTTCAAAATTGATGGAAAGATTAATTTCAAAACATATGTTTTCAAATAATTGTTTAAATTTATTTAACCCATAGTCTAGTAAATAGTAAAAAAATTGAATTTAATTTTTAATAAAACATGGATGTGGATGATAAAGAGATCCCAGTAGATACTTACGTATTAACAACATCGGATAAGTAAAGAGATTGTAGAATTAACCATTACCTTGTACTTTTCCTTATTCGGTGTTATGTTAACGTCCTATATAATAGTTAAAAAATTGTTTTTAAATTATACAAGAACTATATATATAAATATGATATCATATATGATCCTATAATATTTCTTTGTTAATAATATTTCAGTAGTATCATTGTTTCGGGTGTTAACTGATTAATTTTCCTTTATAGGAATTGTTATGTAATCCATGTTTGTTATGGATAAGATGTATTTGATTCATATAAAGAATGATATTATGTTCATAAACATTATTTTTAATCATAAAATGAAAATTATTCTTGAATTATTAAGATGAGGCATGAATCTCATCGCATTCATGGAGACGGCAATCCTTACATACGCACGAGTGAAAATATCATTATATTGATGGTCAAATAATATGTAATTGGATGGTATATCATATATATATAATAATTAAAATGTTATATTTATTATTTAAATTATTTATACACATTATTATACCCATCCAAATAAATAAGTGTTTGAATAAAAAACTACACCATGACGTGGAGATGGTAAGCCGTATGTACACATGTATGGTGACTTGGTCATTTATAGGATGGATAGAATAATGAATATGGTTTTACCATATTTATAATAAAATCATAGTATTTATAAGGTACTGGTGTTATTATTTTGGTATGGGAACAAAAAATAAAGAGGATGTGGAAGAAGAAGAGGACCTGAAAGAGAATGGTGAAATTATTACATCTTATTCAGGTGTTTCCTTTGGAGTTGATCAAAAGGGCACCTTCGGTTGGGTTTATGATCTAATTAAGGCCTCTAGGTTTAATTTAGGATAGTTTAGAGGATATTTGGGTTTGGTTTTTCCGATCCAAAAGGCTTTGGAGGTGTGAAATTCATATAATGGGAAGTACCCTTTTATAAGAAAGGTGATGGTCACTTTAGGAAAATCTTAAAATATTATTTTATAATAAAATAATTTTCGGTTTCTAATGGCTTAAAAATTATTTATATATAGGATAAGGTGGTTATGGGTTGAAAACCTCTCAACCAATAGGTTTTAGATAGGTTTATGTCACCATATTAACCTTATCATTTAGATTTAACTCTTAGTTAAATAGTTTGACATTTACCATGTCTCTTTGTATTTTTATATTATATGGTTAATAAACTTACTATAACAAGCCAAGAGAACCCAAAGTGGTTCATTATTAATATATATAACCTTATCTAAGTCCTTTTCCCAAACTTTATATTTTTAGGATTATTATATCAATTAATAATATAGTATTTTTTTAAACTCAATTATGTCAATTTTGACACTATTCGGTATTTGGTTTTTTTGAAATCCATAAAAAATTTATCACTTAGAATAAAATTTATTTAATCAACCCTAACATGTCATATGAATCTATAAAATTATTTTAATTCATTAGAAGTTTCAATTTACATTTATTTGGATATTTATAATATGAATTATTTTAATATTCCATTATTAAGGTAATTACTTTCTCATCATTGTGGTATAAATAAAATAACTTATTTAATGTTTAAAAATTATAAATAAAATACCATTATGTAGGAAATATTTTTATCTTTCTAATGAATATTTATAGTCTAATTTATATTTTGGGTAACCTTATATGAAAAATGGTTTAGTTATTAAACATTGAATTTAACTCTTTTAACTCGTCTTTAAATAATATAATAATAAAAGACCTAATATAATCCAAGTGGACCAAAGAGGATCATATTTTATTCCTAAGTTTGTTTTTGGATTAATTACACTTATCCAATATAATTAAGACATGTGTTAGGATAATTATAATATCATTGTTACCCTTAATTACCCTATTTATTTTTAACCGAGGTAAATAAAAGTCAAAAGTTACTATTCAAAAAAATTATTTTCATCTTATTAAACCACATTTCACTATTTATATGCTCCCAAGCATAATCCTTATATTCTTACCATATTATCAGATGGATCTGAATAAGTTAAAAGAGTTAAAGGCTCAATTAGATGATCTTTAGGTAAAGGTATTTATGCATTATTGTATATCGCCATGGGATTCAAAAGTGCTATTTTTAAATAATGAAGATGAAATATTATGACTTTTCATATCGTAAGCTTAACCATGTGACCATGAATAATCGATAACCATTTCCTAGAATTTATGGTCTCTTTGATTAGCTTAGCAGAGCCCATTGGTTTTCAATGATCAACTTGAGATCCAGGTACCACTAGTTGAGTTTCTAGGAAGTTGATGTTCCAAATAACACCTTTTAAATCCAATATATACATTTTGATCAATTGTTTATGCAATTAAGGATTACCAATTATCAAGTAGTCTTTATAGAATTAATGAGCTTTATCTTCCATTTCATTTTGAAATCATTCATGGTCATGTTTTTGGATGAAATATTGGTGTATTCCAAGTTAAATGAGGATCATGATGACCATATAGAGGTCGTTTTGGGTGTTTTGAGGTATTACCTTCTATATCAAAAGTTATAAAAGTGAAAATTTGTGATTCAAGAAGTGAATTTTTTGGGCCACGTGATTTCTGAGGCAGGAGATTTAGTGGATCCAAAACAAATTGAGCAGTTATTTCTTAGGAGAATCCTATAAATGTGTTCTATATATATCTTTTTGGTATTTTATAGTTATTATAGATGGTTTGTTTGGGAATTTACCAGGCTAACTTCTCCCTTGATGGCTTTGACTAGGAATGGGGTGAAGTTTCAATGGGATAAAAAGTGCTAGAGTGCTTTTGAGTAGTTGTTTTCACATTTGACATATGTGCTAGTTTTGATTCTTTATGAGGCTAGAAGATCTTATTCTATGTATTATGATGCTTCTAGTGTGGGTTTGGGGTTTTTACTAATGTAAGATGACCATATAGTGGCCTATGGATCAAGATAGCTATGCCCACATGAGAAAAATTATCCCACCTGCAACATAGAATTAGTAACCGTGATTCATGTTCTAAAGATGTGGGGACATTACCTCTTTGTGGGAATTTCACAGTGCATTAAGATCATAATATAATAAAGTATATTTTCACATAGAGGGACATGAACCTCTAACAGAGGCACTGGATGAAGTATCTATAAAATCCTGATTTCAAGATTGTGTATACACCTGGGAATGGGAATGTGTTCACCAATGAATTGGGTGAGAAGATTCATGTTCAGGTTGTTCGAGGGTCGGCAGTTGAGTGGGGCCTGATGATTTTGTTTACTAATCTGAGTCTAGTTGTGTAGGAAGATGGAGAGCAGGTGTTCTTATCCAGTGTTCAGGTCATTCCCTCTCTTATCAACCGGGTTAGGAGTGAGTAGGTATATGACCCCAAGTGATAGTAGATTAGCAGTGTATTAGATGGTGGGGAGACCTCAGATGGTTGATCTCAATCTTCTGATAGTTCTCTTTTTTTCAATGTTAGTTGGTTTTTCCTTTGATATAGAGGCAGTAGATGATGCATGAGGTGCATCATTATACTTGGGTTGTTTACCCCTAAGGAAACCAAGATGTTTTATAACTTTAGAGAAAAGTATTGGTGGAATGAGATGATATATCTAGTGGCGGAATTTATTTCAAGTTTCTTGACCTACTAGAGGATCAAAGCTGATTATCAGAGACCATATTTCTTATTGTAGTTATTTATTATTTCGGTATAGAAGTGGGAAAATGTCTCTATGATCGAGATACCTCATACTCTGAGTGGGAACTATTATTTATGAGATATTGTCAATAATTTGAGGAAATATTCTCACTTTCATCCCATTATAGAGTAGTCAAAGGAAGAGGACCTTAGACACTTGTATGTTTATAAGGTCATAAGGCTTCATCGATTTATCTATGTGATAGTTTCAAAAAGGGATGCCCATTTTAATTATAAATTATTGAAGTCACTCCAACAGTCTTTGGGACCAAGATGAAGTTGAGCACCACTTATCACCCACAGAAAGATGGTCATTCTGAGTGGACCATATAGAATCTCGAGGATATGATGAGTGTGTGTGCTTGATTTTAGTGGATTGTGGGAAAGGCACCCTCTGTTGGATGAGTTTGATTGTAACAACAGTTATCCGACCTTGATTAGTATGGAACCATTTTAGGCACTTTATATATGGTCATTCCAGTCCCCTTTATATTGGGATAATGTGGGAAAGTGTTCCCTGTTTGGATTGAGTCTTGTATAGGAGATGACTGATATAGTGTGACTGATTCAAAAATGGTTAACAATATCTCAGAGTCACCAGAAGTCACATGGAAACCATCATTTTAATCCATTAGATTATTTGGTTGGTGATCAGGTGTTTCTCTGGGTATCAGTTCATCTAGGTTGTATTTGTTTGGGTATGCAAGGTAAGATAGTGTCATGCTATGCCGAGTAGTTTTATATTGTTGATAATATGGGGAAGATAGAATATTGGTAATATTTTCCACTATATATTACCTCAATACATGATTTATTTCATGTTTCCCAGTTGAGGAGATACTGTATGGACCCATCTCATGCGTTAGAGTGGGAATATTTAGAGCTTGAGCCTGATTCCACCATTATGTAGAATATTATTCATATCATGGATCGTTAGGACATGGTGAACATAGTAAGTTGATCCCATTGGTCGGTGGGATCTGGAATATGGGGATATACATGAGATATGAGGGTGGGAAGATGAGGTGAGGGAGTAGTAGCAACACTTTCTTCCTTTTTTGGATTCTTGAGGAATTTATACGGGTATAAAGTGGAATGGTGGTGAGTTTTTAAAACCCACTAGGTCATAGGTACATATACATTTTAGTTTTATTTACCTTTTTCACCTTTGTGTTCTTAGGTTTTGGGGGTTTAGAATTCGAATTTTTGGGGAGATAGAACAAGGTGAACAGTTAGCGCATGGTTTTTCTCTCTATGATGTTAACCGTGTGAGGGTGTTATATGTTGGGATGATGGGATTTTTCACATTTTGAGAATGATTTTTCAAAACATGCACAAACTAGGGTAACCTGTGAAATTTCATTTTGGGGGAGATAGTATCCTGACACGGTTGGAAAATGGTTTGAAAAACTATGCGACCAAACTATAAGACATGTCCAGGTCACTGAAAAAAAGTGGTGTTTTACCTTTTTCCCCTATTTTTTAAGGATTTGGACCTCAATTTTCCTTCCCTCATCACATGAATCTTCTCATCCTTGGCCTTAAATCTCTCCCTCTCCTTTGGTGGTGATTTCTTCTTGGATTGAAGGTGGTTTGGTTTGAGATAAGTAAATTTATTATCATTTTATCCCTCCTTTCCCCCTCTTTTCGCTTGTTCCTCCATTTCCATGGAGATGTGTAACACTATATGGTGGGGTTGGTTGAACCTAGGTATTTGATATTGGTTTTGATTTCATTTCTTATGGATTATTTGTGTGAGGTCTTGTTCTACCTCCTTCAAGTGTTTTTCATTGAAGGTGACATGATTTGGACTGAATACAAGGTAGGTATCTCTATTTAAGGGAATTTTCCATGGATTGCCTTCAAATTACTAATTGGGTTTAGTTTGTGTTTATTTAATTTCATTTTTTTATTTGTGGTTAATTGGTATCCCATTTTTTTTGTAATTGATGGATTTATTTATAAATTTGGTCATTTAAAGTTGGATTTCTGAAGGGTGTGTCTTGTATGCACACTAAATGTTTGATAAAATGGATCATATGAGATTTATAACAAAAAATTAATTTTTTAAATGGTTTTTTCTTTTTTAAAGAATTTGGATAAAAATGAATATTTTTTATAAAATTGGATTATGTGATGCATTTTATTTATATAGTACATGTTGTGATTATTTTGGAAAGGAGTAGAACATGGGTAAACCTGGGAGTGGGTGAAGGGTTTGTTTGAGGGACTTTGTGAGGATTTAAAGGTCCATTTTGGTTTCCAAGGGAATTTGAGAGCCTTTGAGTATGAATACTATGATAAATTACATGATTGGTTATTGAGAGACTATGAGAGCTCTTGGATTTGGGCCCAATGGAGATTGTGAGAGTTTCCATTATTTCTTATTCATCTAGCATACTTGCTTTCTCACTCATAATAGGAATAATGGTTAGATACCTAGTGTCAAATTACTCATGATAGATTGGTTTATATTATTTATTTATTTGATTAGTTCCATTTTTATGGAATGAAATATATGATGAACATTTCCATTTATATGGTTATTTAATAATGATGTTATTATTTCCCTTTCTTATTAGGTATTTTGAGCATGTTAATCCTTGTAGCCTTTTTTATTTATCTAATCAATGTTGAGAAAGGATTTGGAAAACATATTTTATTTTAAATAGAAAAAAAAAAGGATTTCAAAGGTTTATTTTAAGATGTATGTTTTTAAAGTTATTTAGTTTTGAAAAGTGTTTTCAAACTAGTTTATTAGATTACATGGGTAAAATCATTAAATATATTTATGGTGGTATCCTATTGGGATTCGTGCCTCACACCTAAAGTACAGTTACACTTTGAAGGACTTCCATCTCTCCTGATATCTTGGTGAGATTTTTCACAAGATTCTCCACAACTAGATTTCTTATTGGTGGTTCATTTATGAAAGTTTCATCCTTCAGTTGATAGTTTTGATAGGTATGTCGATGAATCATTGGGTTTTCATGATTGAGAGTTTTTGGTATTTTGGATCGGTATCATTTTTTTATCTCATTTTTATCTAAATTTGATCTAATCTCTTCCTAGTTGAATTTTCCAAGATATTTTTCAGGTTTCCACTTCTTTATATTTCATTAGTCATTCGATTTTCTCCTGAAAAGGGACCCCCTATTGTTGTTTATATTTCTATTCCTGATTTTCCACAACCATTCCATAATCCGATGATCCTTAGGATTATTGGAAATATGGTGGGTAGATTCCTATGTTTGGATGTTTGTACTTGAACTCTATGTAACCCCATATCTCCATGGATCTTTATTGAGATGGATGTCTCCATGGATCCATTAGATTTAATTTTGATTGAGATTGAAGGTGAACTTTTCTAGAAGGAGAAGGTTTGATATGAATATTGGATTGGCTTCTACATGGATTGTTGGTGGTTGGGCCATGTTTCCTCCAAATGTTGGAAAATGGTGAAGTTTATCCCTCCTATTGATCCTTAAGTGGTTCAATCAGATTCCTTTATTCTATTTCTTCCCACATATAATAATAAAGTGGTGAGTCAAATGAACCCATAACTGAGGGTTTCTGATCTTTTTATATAGACTGAGGCATGACCTAGGAGGCCCCAAGTCGGTTGTGCAGGTTCCAGAAGTGTTTGGTCTGAGTTTTCCTATTGATGATTATTCTTTCATATAGGTTGTTTTATCTATTATTTAGTACAAGGGAAAAGATCTTGAGACCAAAGTCTATCATGATGCAACCCATGAATCTAAAGACAACTATAATCAGAAACTGTCAGATTCATGTTTTCCTTTTTCTCTTAGAGATACTCCAGATCAGTTTGCAGGGTCTTCTCAGATGAAGGGGTCTTCTGTCTTCAGGGAACCTCCATGTTTGAACCACCTTCAAAACTGAATCTCATCCTTGAATGGAAATACAGTTGAGGAGTTTTATCTGGAATGGTGTAAGTGAATCCTTCCAAGAAGGAAGTAGATACAGATCGGGCCTAGGATACATGTGGATCATGAGAAGAGTGACAATGATATGGACTCCAAAACTACTTCAGAATGTGATAAAGATATCCATGATAGATTAACATTGGTGTGTGGCTCTAGGAATGAGAATAAAGGAAGTATCACTTTTTTGAATTTTCCTATTAATAAAGGAGGAAAAGATAAACATCGCATAGACTATTCAAATCTTCTGAATCCTATGGTCACCAGGTCAGTAAGAAAAAAAATAATTCTGAGGTTGAAACAAGGATAGGGGAATTGAAAATTATATGAGGAACTTTTCATGGGATAGTTAAGAGGTGTGGAAAAATATCAAATTTTTTGGATGAGTCAGAGAAATCAAAAGATGACAGGATAAATGACATAGAATAGCTAGTGGGAAGGGTGAAAATTGAGGATACCTAGGTGGATCTAGGGAGGGAGGAGGTTAACCGCCTTAATGGATTGGTGTTTCTTCTACACTCTAAGGAGGAGATGTTGGAGAAGTAATTAAACATCAAAGTTCCTAAATAGGTGGTATAAATAATGTATGAGAGAAAAATATGAGTAGATATCAACATAGATCAAAGATTTTGGATCAACAAATAGGATAGAATCTTAGATCATGGAATCAATGAGTGGAAAATAAATTTGGAGGAGTAAATTTAGACCTAGGAGAATATAGCTTATTAGTTTGAGGACCTCATCAAGGATGATATAGGAAAGGATGTTTCCACCATTTACTAGTGTCTTTATAGGGTAAGGTATTAAACCTATTTTAAATTACACTATAATGGGTTGGAAATTTTTTATGTGGTATGATTTTTTTTGAATCGTTGACTTTTTTTGGGTTCCCAGTTATCTACTTTTTAGAAGTGAATTTTGAAATAAAAAATTTACATTAGAGTGAGTTAGATACCATGCATTTGTCCTATTATGTCATGTTTTGTATATAGTGTTAATTTTTTATGGTATCTTCTTAGTATTTATTGTGTAGTCTGGATGTTAATTTTTTATGTTGTTGACTATGAGGATAAGGATGTGGTCATCTCATTTCTTTTATGTTTCATGTCGGTTTACCAATAGAGAAATTGTTCCTAAGTGATAGTTGGTTATGAGAAGTGCTTATAACCATCACATGGTGAATGGGAACATGCTTCAGGATATGTGGAAAGATGGAATGAGTGATAGGTTGGGTCTACCCAAGTTAATTCATTAGACTTACTGAGAAACAAATCACACAAATCATTAATTTGACTTTGCGCATTGTCTCTAAAAGTGGCCCATCCTGCCTTTAATTTTTATATGTTTAGGAAGTTGTGATTCTCTCCCATCATATACTTAAAACAATAACTTCATGTGCACTATATGTTCCAACTATTGGTACTCAACCTATCATCCTAAAAAATTCAAGGTTATGATTTTCATAGAAAAACTATCTTGGGTTCATTAATTTAAAAAAAACATTCAAACAAACCTCTATCCAACTCTTCTATATTGTATAGTTATGATCTCTTTAGTAATGAAATACTTATTTATTCTACAACATTGAATTTGTTTTAATGAATAATGTTTTCTATAATGTCTTCCTCTTAGACATTTAGTACAAAAAGGTGCACAACTCAATACAAAATAATTTGAATGAAAATGTTCCCTTTGTGTGAATTTATATCCAAGGACAAAAGATATTTTTTAAGAATTTATTATCTAGAAATATTATTAAATATCTTACCTAAATTAGTAAATGTATCGAATAACCTTATAAAACTTTTATTTTCTAATTTTAACTTAATATTCTCATTCCAATATTTAAATGATATTACTATGACTATTTTAGTATTAAATTCAGTAGTTAACTTAGACATTTCTCATTTATATTCACTTAAATTATTAATGAGTTTACTCTTATCCTCCTTTATTTTAAAATTTTCAACATCCTTGTTATTTATTTCAAAAAAATTAGAAATACTAGAATAATTTCTAGATATATTATCTTCCACATTAACAACATATTCCTTAGAAACTTTTATATCTTTCCTTGATATCTTATTTATCTTTTCAAGGAAATCCATACATTTATTCATTTATTCAATTTAAGGAATATCATCCTCATATTACAATGAATTTAAACTATTTTCATCATTTTATGAAAAATAAACAGTATCATTTTAAGATAATTGTGTTAGTGTATCTGGAGTTACCTTTCCCATCAAGTATAAATTATTCTTAGGATATTCAAGTAGAAACTGAAAATATTCCAACTATTATCCTTTGAATCATTACTGCTATCAAACGATGCTTCCTTTTTGAAAATCTACTTATTTTTAGTTTCATAAAAATCCTTTCTTTATCTCCTCTTCAAAAAATTTCATATCCTTATTATTTTTCTTCCACTGAATAAAATATAGTATGATATACCCTAGATTCTTTCACTTATATAAAATGGTTCTTGGAGAATATTTCATTCCATTCTTATCTTTTCTATTCTTTTGATGATTATATCAAAATTTCTTGTTTCAGCTATTTTTTTAATCCTCCTCACAAGTTATATTTCCTTCATTTTCTTCTAAATTATTTATATCTAATTGATGTTTAGACTTTATTTTCATAGTATTATATTTTCAAGTCTAAGAATTGGAAGTTAAAACATCATAACCTGAAGTTAATTAGAATCCATTATCTCTTTTCTCCTTCTCAACATCTCCTTTCAACTGTTTCTTATACTTCATTTTGGTTCTAATGAGATCTTAAATACTAACTTTATCATATTATTAGTTTCATCTATAGCTATTCTCTTGGATTCCCATTCCTTATCCGCAATACAAATGCATTTTTCAATAAGATAGTCATTTATTGTTTCCTTTTCACCCAAATATTAAATTTCATTAACAAAAATCATGAATCATTAATGAATTTCTTCTACCGATTCTATAAGTATAAAATCAAAGGCCTGATTTGGGTTTCAAGAACATTGGAAGTCATAAAATGAGTAATCTAAAAATTTGTATATATTCAATTAATTATATCGCATGATGAAATTTTTCTATAGTTATTTCATTTCATTGAGTAAATAAATGCATTTTTAACGTTATATTTCATCTGATACTCTAATTTTTCATTATGAGTAAAAGAGGATAAATCTTTCTTGAATTTTTTTTAATTTTTAGTCATCATAAGAATGTGATAAACTCTCTTGGTGATAACAAAAGTATTCATATTTTCATTCCAATACTCATATTTTTCACCATCAAATATTGGCGTTCAGATAAGATTCAAATTATTTAGGATTATTATTAGAATTTATACCATATAAAAATAAAAAATATATTTCATATTCTGTATGCTAGTGTAGTGAAGCTATTATAAGTTTTCATAAATCAAAAAACTATATAAAAAGGTATGTATATGATAAAATATATACCCAAAAAATATCTAGATAAAATTAGTGTTAGGCTATGATAATACATGTATCATAAAAAAAGAGACAAGATTTAGTACCAAGTGTAGTATTAGAATGTCAAATCATATGGAACTACTAAAGTGGGGTGAATTGTAGTCTAAATTTGACTAATAATTTTCTCCCCACCCTAGGTGTAGCTTGGAAAATTTTCATAACTTATGATTAAATAAAAGTAATAAATTGATAAAAATAATGAAAAAAATATATTTATTATAGATTACATTAATATCTAATAAGTACAAAAAATAACAGTGGAAATTAAAAATAAAATACATCAATGTAAAAATAATTCATAAAGCTAAGGATGATGATCCTTATACTATTATAAAGGATATTTATCACTAATTAATGTCTCATTCGTAAGAAAACATTGATTTTATCCAAAGTGGTAGGAATATCTATAAACATGATGTTAGGTATCCTCATTCTAAACCTGGAATATCCTCAACTAAATGACCCATTGGATGATATTTGTCTTCCTATACCTATAATACCTCAATCAAATTGATCAGACTCACCAATCTCAATCACCTTGAGTTTCATAAACTGTAACCCTATTAGAAGGGATCTTTCTTCCTTTCCTTAGAATCCCTCAATCTCGCTGATTGAATGAAACAAGCTCAAGCACCCTAAAAATCATTGACTTTAACCATGTTGTAAGGGAAATTTCTTATAATCCTCAAAATCCCTTGACCACACTGACCACAAAACTAGTTTCATGCTTTAATGATCACAACAATCAAACAAGGACTAGTTACAATAAGAAAATATTAGATAATTTATAATAAAAACCTCACACATGAATTCTCTAATAAAATCCCTCATAAGAAAATATAATCATAAGTTCTTAGTAAAAATGGGATAATGTATCAATTCAAAATGATTGAAAACTCTTTAGAACTATTATGTAACTTCTCTCAAGCACTTAATCACATTTGATTCTTGAATCCTTGGGATGAATTTAATGACATATTCTATAATACTCTCAGTAGCCTCAGTTATTTGAGAAATATTTCTAGAGATGCTTATCAAGGATGAAAATTCATTAAAGGGGGATAATTTTAATATTCTTAGTTTTTAAATGTTCTTTAGAACCTCTTTTGTTTTTAATTTATAAGAATTATTTTTTTGAAAATATAAATTTCCAATAAATATCACCCTTACTCATGTATTTTGAGGGTTTCATAAGGGTAAATTGGGTTTCCAAGCCTCTATGTAATGGTAGAGTGGTTTCCCTTGAGTTGTGTATGGGTACTTAGGAAACAAAAGGGTAATATGCTAATCCCAAGCCCTGCATAGGTTTACCTCTAGAGTTCCATAAGGATAACCCATGAGTTCCAAGCACTGCACATCGGTAGTTAGGTTATGTAAGGGTAACCTATTTTTTTAAAGGTTATGTAAGGGTAACCTTGGATTTCATCTACTTTGTAAAGGTAAATATAATTACCTTTATGTAGATGGTGGTTATCATGTGAAGGTATCCTAGAATTTTAATGTGTAAGGGTAAGCCTTACCTATGTAATAGAAATAGTGAGTTTTCAAAAACTGCATAAGGGTTATCCCACACTTTCTCTTGTTTTTGTTTCTGAAAAAAAACATGGTCACCCAGGAGTCGATTGCAAGGGGATGAATTTTATACAATCATTTATATCTGTCTTTCTATTGCCAAATGGTTTCCAATAGATTTTTTCATATAATCCGAAACACCCAATGGTCCTATATACTTGAGGTACCTTCTTTCCAAAGGTAGTCATTTATTGGGGATTTTGGCCAATAATTATTAAGAAATATCATTGGTAGAGAGTATGGGAGGTTAGTCTCATCACACCCTTTTAGGGGGAATTTTTTCCTACTCCAAGACTCTCTTATATATTTAAGATTTGTTCAAGAAACCTTTATGAATTCCAAATTATGAATTGGGTTACTCTATGATTAACAATCAATTACTAGAATATATAGAATTTATAATCATCTGTATGTATCTAAGGTTCCCCATAAATGGTATCCCCCTACGTATTGATTAGAGATTCATTGGCCATTGTTGTGAAGAATCTAGTTTTATAGCCACATAGTGGGGTGATCTGAAGTATTTCGTTATCTATGAAGAAGGTAGTTGTTTTGATATTGGGATTGGACCCATGAATGGGTTTCATACATATCCTTGTGAAAGTAATAATAACCCACATAGTTCAGTGCAACTTAATGGGGTACATCATAACTTTTAAAATCATATGATAAGGACCTAATTGTACAGTTTAACATTATATGGCAAGGATGTATATAAGGAAGGTTAGTAGCCAAGGATTGGTGTGGAACTTATGTTGAAGCATCCTAGGGAACCTAGAAGGGATATATGTTTCATGTTTGAGTTATAACCTACTGGGAAAGTGGCCTAGAAGATAGGTCTGATTTGGGGTGTTGGGTTTGAACCTCAATGAGGCTTCCTACGTATCCCATTTGGATTGGAATTAAAGACCATGTAGTTTTCTTGTTTATATCACTAGGGAGTATATCCCTTTGAGATGATTAAGTTGGGGATTACTTCTGAAGTGGATTATTAGATGAATGGATTTTATTCCATGAGATATGGATTAACCCATGTAGATTTTGGGATTTGGTTTGGGTATTACTCCTGATGAGGATATATAAATTGTTTGATGTTTGGTTGGGACTTACTCTTGAGAAGAATTCTCTTGGTGAATGAGTATGGTTTGGTTTGGGGTTACTTCTGAGTAGGATTCCCATGGATATGTTTGATTTGGGGATTACTTCTTAGAAGGATTCCCATTGAGATCAACCCTTAGGTAGGAATCCTACATATCCTAATTATAGTAGTAATTATAGTTTTTTTTAGTTCAATTATATCAAGGACTATACACTAAGTCTGTCATGGTGAATGGAGGTTATGACTAGATCTTACTCCTAAGGAGGATTCCCATGGATTATTTTGATTTTTGGATTACTCCCGATGAGGATTCCCTTAATTGGTTGGTTTTTACAAATGGAATGAGGCCCGATGATTAGTATGACTAGGGATTACTCCTAAGGAGGATGCCCATTGGTTTTATATCATGTGGATGTCATGACCACCATCAAATTATAATCCCACATGAGTCATGTTTGGTGTGAGAAACAAGAGGAAATGGAAGATCTGAGAAACCACAAAATCTACTTTGCCCTAGGTTGGATACATGGCCTTTAGGACTCACACAAAAGTAGACACTCTTAAAGGATAGAGGGATTTTCAAAGGATCACCCTCTACTGAAACATGCATATGACTATGTGAATTCTATGATTGTGTCTAGCCTCTTTTCCCAAATGATTTAGGATGAGTCTTTCTTGAATTTCATGGATAAGAGGAAGCAGAAGATCTGTTATACCACACACATTATAACATCCCAGGTAAATAAAGAATATAAAATTTTCATATTTATTAATATTTGTGAATTAAATATTAATTTTACTTTCAAGTGGATGCTATTTTCAATAGATTACTAAACACACAACAATGTTTTTCTTTGAAATCTTATGTTTCACGCAACTTTGAGTTATACCGAAAAATACTATTATAATATTATAATTTTTAATGGTAGTTAACGCCTAACCATTGTATTGGCGGGAAAGAACCGAAATAACTACAATATGATTAATCATGTTTTTTAAATGTTTTTTATTTTATCCAATAAATTTTAGAGGTATAAAATAATAATGAATCTGATTTTAAGCATGAAATACTCTAATATTCTTTAAAAGGTCGATTTACTGCCTTTTTATGGTGAACCCTTTTTAAATCTAGTTTTTGTCACTTTTATAAGTTCCATTTGAAAAAATAAACTTATTATTTTGAATTAGTACATCAATGTTTACTTTGGGTAAAAAAATTATTTTTCTGATAAATTTCATTTTTTAATTAAAAGTTAAAAAAACTAAATTTTAATTCAAAACTGTCATTTAATCTAATTTATTTATATGATTAGATTGTACTTTTAATTGGTTTTAAAGTTTAATTATATTATAATTTTGTTATTTAATCCAATTTTGGTCATTTAAATTAATTTCACTTTGAAATTGTACATAAACACATGTCAATCTTTTGGTAGATTTTACTTCTTAAAAACATGCTTTTGTTTTTGACAACATGAATTAATTTTAAATTAATTTATGAAATTTATATGTTTTGAATTGGAAAAAATGGATTCCATATTTGAATCAATAGGTCCAAATTATTTAAATAAGTAACTTTTATTTTTAGACATTATGAATAGTAACCTCAGTAAATATTTTATTTACCATGGTTAAAGGGTAAATCTGGTAAATAAGGGTAAAAAATTTTATAATAATAATATTAAATTACCCTAACATGTGTCCTAACCCTATTGGATAATACATGTCTGAATATGGGAATCCTTGGGTTGATTTTTTTACCCCATGGAGCCACTTGTAAGTGAAAATGTCATTTTATAAAAATTAATTTAAAGTTAAGGAAAATGTAACATAAACTTATATCTTTTAGTAAAACGTTTTTTATATGAGGTTATATAAGTGATATGTTTGACTATAAATAGTCATTAGAAATATAAAAATATTTCCTACATCGTGGTATTTTATTTATAATTTTTTAAAATTAAATAAATAAATTTAATTATGACACAATGATGATGCAGTGATTGCTTCATTAATAAAGGATTTAAATAAATGATATTATAAATGTTAAAATAAATGTAATTTGGTTATTATGATGTCATACACGAATTTTATGGGTGATATTTACATGATATATTTTTATTAATGAGGTTTTTTTGAATCAATCAGGTTTTTATGAGTTTTTAAAAATTCATGATATGAATAGTGTCAAAATTAACATAATTCATATTTTAAAATATAAAATATTTTATTAAATATTATAAAATTAAAAAATATATAATATTGGTAGAAATAGGTATCATAAGTCTAAAATGTTATTAATTACTCTTTTATTGGATATTTTCCATGTTTTGGTAGCTATTTATATTCTTAAAGTGTTAAATTCTTGATAAAATGGTAAGAGTAAAAAAGGGTTAAATAAAAACGATAAGGATTAAAAAATATCCAAAACCTATATAATTGTTATTGGATGATTTTATTTTTACTTATATTCATATTATATTAAAATATATTGATCTTTGGACCTTTTTAAATAGGGAAATATTTTATAATAAAATAACACTTTCAAACTTTCCTAAAGATCCCCTCCTCCCTCTTATAAAAGGCCACCACCTCTAACCCATTACTCACACCTATCAAGCACTTGTATTGTCCAAACTCTACTCAAATAATCTCCCAAAATCCCTATATTCAACCTATAATACTTACATTTAGATTAATTCAATTCAATAAATCCTTTTGGTTCAAACCAAAGGGAGTTTCCCGATTTAATGGTAACATCTTATCTCAAGTTATTTTCTTTTATTTTCCTTCTCCAAACCCCTAAACTCTCTTTATTACATTATTTTATAACAAAAAAAGTATCTTAAATATAATAGGATTATTTTATGAGAATTATTAGATCTACAATTACACACACACCTCCATCTAATGGATTTAGAACATACTGTTTCTGTGGACGACAAACCACTGCCTCACAAAATGATGATTGTCCAATTATCTCTTACCACCTCTCATGGTGGAAATTGTGATGGAAATGTATTTATATGTGATATATATTATATTTATATTTTATATAATCTTATTTATGTTTCATTTATATCTTACCTTTATGGTTTCCATAATGGGTAAATACGATAATTTCATTTGAGGAAGTGTGGACTACCGCCCCCTCAAAGTGATATGACTCATTCATGTCATACATGGAACATATAAAGAATGGTGTTAATGAACTTGTATAACATATATAAAATATTATATTATAATATAATTATAATATACCTATGTATAATTTAGTTTTATTTCCATTAAATATTGAAAAGAAATGAAATTAGCGTTCATGTGTACGTACGACTTACCATCTCCATGAACGGTGCTTTTAATTTCTTATATAAAAATGTTATTGACTATTATAAATACATATATACTATATATATATGAAATATATGATATCTAAATAAATAATAATATTCTGGAGATAATGTAATTTTGACCACATGGACAATTTGTAATTATAACAAGTTAATTTTTTACTCAAATTCCGAACATTAACAAAATGTCTGATATGAACTCAAATAATTAACTAATTGTTATTGCAAGGTAATAATTGATATAAAAGGAATAATAAAATTTAAAAATTTTATTAACCAATTAGAAATTAACTTAGATTTATTTTTTAGGAAATTAAATAACGAACGAGTCAATTCGGACACGAGGTAAGGGAAATCCTCAACCAAATTTCAATTCTTTGGGTTAAAATTATACTTCTTGATTATATAGTTATGTTATTATATGAGAAAAAAAATTATAATATCTAGTATTTATACTTTCTTTATGTTTAATTATGGTTAATATACATAATCAATCTATTTTATTTACAAAATGATCTTGGTAAGGGAACCATTCACCATCCTCTTTTAGTAAAAGACTTATTTTATGTTCTGTCTTTTAATTTCAAATTTATTATGTCGGGATATGTTCTTCTATATCCTTATTGATGTATATTTTATGTCCAAGTGATGATAGACCATTTTATCTCTCATAAATTCATTTTCTGAATTTTTAAGTGACGTCGTTAGGCTGCTGAATTTTTCGTAAGGAAACTTCTTAACCCAATTTCAATTCTTTAGGTTAAACTTCTACTTGTTGATTATGTCGTGCTATGAATATGTGTGAATAACCTATGATTTTTTTACACTTAATATCCACTTATATTGGGTGTATTTATATTAGTCACACATAATTATTTCATTGATTCATCCTTAATCTAATGATACAATATTTGTAAGGGACTACATTTCAATATCCTTTCATTGAAGAATATATTGATATTGTGAATATTTATTATCCTATAAGGTGTATATAAAACCCTTTTGACATTTTATATCATAAATTTATACATTGTCATTATATTTATACTTTTCTTTGATGTTATTATTTATTTATTTTTATTCAAGAGTTTCTCAAGTGGTAAAGGATTATTTAACTAAAACATTATTTTTAATGTTTTAAATATTTAATCTTCTAAATATTTCTCTTTCATTTCCATGTTATAGAAATTATTTTAATGATTTATTTATATGCACAAGAGTGTTTTAAAGTATAAAATCCTTTAAAAAGTTTCAAAGTGGTATGGGACACTTTGATTCAAAACTCTTCTTTTTTAATGTTTTAAATGAACTAATTATGTCAATATCTTGAAATGATATCTTATGATTACAATGTTGAAATGTTATATTTCCTTTATAATTGTTTTATGTGTTATTATTATGTTATGGTTCTTGGGCATTGCTTACACATACATGTGTTTCTGTGATAAACCTAGGGAGGGTGACCACATGATAGCTCTCCAATGCATTATGTAACATAGAAGAGGTAAACGTTAATGTTTCTCCTAAGAGATTTAGGGAATATATTGTGATGGATATTCCAAACGTAACTCTATATGTATTTGTGAAAGATAAAATTTAAGAATGTTATGGATGACACAAGTTACCTTTATGATTTATGATTTCTATGTGTTATTCATAAATCTTATTATTTCATGAGGTATGTTAAAGAGATTTTGTTTTTTATGTATTGATGGACTAATGTTTTCTTTATTTATTTCATAACACTTACTGAGCTTTTTATACTCATCCAAAGTTTTTGAAATGTTTTTCACAGGTTATAAGGAAGGGTAAAATAAAGGAAGAATTCTAGAAGATTTATATGAAGAAAAGAATTCTTGTTTTCTTTTAAGTGTTTTTATTTTATGAAAAAATAGATACTAAGTAGAAGTGTCTACTTTGTAATATTTGAGATGTAATATAATAGTTATGGCCTAATTTTATAAAATTCTAAACCTGAAAATATCCCCAATGTTAATTCTTAATTTAACTAAAGATTAAATAATGTTTTAAGGCTGGGGCTTATAGTTGGTATCAGAGGTGGGTTTAGACAACTTTAGGGATTAGGAGTTTTTATTAGACACAATGTTAGTATCTATATCTACTCTTTAAGTTAAATCCTTATTTTTTAACTTTTTTAGATCAAGGAAAGTCTATCAAAATTAAAGTAGGAGGATCTCAAATGTCATTCATATCTCTTCCTGATGACTTTCTTTCAATAATTATTGAAATGTTATGTCCAAATGATTCTGAAACATTTTCTATCATACAACTCACTTGCAAGAAATTTTTTGAGATACCAAACACCTCCACTATTCCTTGATACCATCGTGGATCATGGATTTTATTTAATAAAATCCTATTTTCTCAATATTCTCATTTTTCAAGAAAGGTAAATATTATCATGTAATTTTCAAATATTTTACCTTATCATAAGATTTTGAAGCATAATATGATTTGGAAAACGGTTTTGAAGAATGAGGCCCTTGAGAAACCTATTTATATTTGAATTTAAAATATATTCCCTCATCACATACTTATAGTATTTTAAAAGGAAAATTGATTGAAATTTTCAACTCAAACACGGTCCGACTATTTTATAAAAATCAAGTTTTATCAGATGTTTTGAAATTATAAATCATACATGAATATTTTGTGAAAATATTTTTCTGAAAACACCCATATGACTCAAGTTGTACAAGGTGTATTTGGATAAAGGAAGAAAAATATTTTTAAAGATCTATAAATCATTTTTGTAATGTGGGGACCTTCTACCTACATGAAAAAGATGTCAATGAAACCATGTGGACACCATGATCAAGGTATGATGTTCTTCTTTTTGGGAATAGTTTTATTTTATCATATGGGGGTGAAATAAAAAAATGTCAATATATATAAGACATCATGAATTAAGATGTTGATGTGTTAATAAGTTGGGATGAAAATGATAGGTCTAATATAACCTTTTAGGTTAAAACATGTTAGGGTCATGGTTGAGTTTTATAAAAAGGACAACCCGTAAGATGGGTGAAAACCTGTGGCATCGGACAAAGCTACAGGAATCGAACCCACAACCAAAGTGTGACTGGTATTTATTGCGTACCACTAGCTTATGTGAAGTCCTTGGTTAGTATGACTTATTATTTTTAGTTAAATGATTTTATCGATAAATAATAAGTATATTTTGGGAACTTATGTTTTATCAAATAGATATCCTTAGTGTAGGAAAATGATTTAGTGAATAGGTGATAAAGGTTATTTTGGAAGATGTTCTCTCTTTTTAGGAAATCATATATGCCTAAGTAAAATAGAATAATATGGGATTTCATTTGTGGATTAATGGTTGAAATTTTATTTTAAAAGAATCTATGTTTTTATTGTGTACATATGGTGATTTGGGTTATTTATGGAAATTGTAACATCCTAACCCTAGAAACCCATAGTCGGTGCATTACTATATAACATTGGCATTATCACAGGTGATCATATCTCGAAAGATTGATCAGTTTAGTAGCCTTGGAAGTACTAGATACATACATAAGTTTTACATTACATTATAAAATAAAAAGAACAATAACATTTTCTCCTTGAACACATTCATATCCCTTAGATTATCCCTGAAAGTTAGTGATAATATACTTCTTCACATCCTGGGAAAAATAAAACATAGAAAGGGGTGAGAACAGGTGCTCAGTAAGGATAAAAATATAGTGGAAATTCCATCAATAATCATAAACTTTTAAGGCAATGTATAAGACTAAAACACAATCCTTTTAAACGTAAACATCAGTATAATATGGGAAATATAAATCAAATAATTCCTTTTACTTTTTTACATGGATATTCTACTAGTATAATAATCACATGTAATATCAATATCCAATTTCATAATTATGGAATTCATAATTCTAGACTTCATAACCACATAATCAAGGCCTCATTCCAAGTCTACAAATAAGATTTTTTCAAGGACTTATGCCAAGAAATTAGTTTGTCTCATGAGACCTACTGATGCATCGAGGAGATAGAGCGGGCTTCAGCTGTCACTTACTAAGTCCAATGAATTCCTCATATTAAAAGGTTGAAACAAAACATAAACATTCATATTAAAAATAGCATAAAAAATGTTAATACTTTAACCATAAACCATGAATGGTATAAAAATAACACATCCACAGGCAAACATATCACAAAACCTTCAATATAATATGGAAGATTGTATCATAATAAATCAACTTCAAACAAGTTTAAAATCCATAAAAGGATGTTGACATAGATGAAATCAAAACTATTTGAGAGAAATATCTCTTTCTATTTTGAAATCATTTAAAAGTAAAATAATTATAAAAGAAATCATTTATTTTGAAAACTTTCTTATAAGCTTGTAATGGAATCTTAGAAGATGTCATAAAAACAGAAAATATCCACACTTACCGTATAAGAAAAAATATTATTTCCTTAATTTTGTTGAAAAGGGTCATAAAGGACCTTTTTTGGAAAACGACAGAAAGATTCATTTATAAAAAATTATAAAAAGTCAAATAAGGGTATAAATTAATTTAACCCATATTCTAGGAAATAGTAAAAATGTTTTGAAATACATTTTTAAGAAACACAGATGTGGATGATAAAGAGGTCCTAGTAGATACCCACGTATAAACAACCTCAGATAATAAAGAGATTGTAAAATTAACCCTTACCTTGTACTTTTCCTTGATCAAGGGTAAGTTCACCTCATTTATAATAGTTAAATAATTGTTATTAAATTATACAAGAACCAAATACATAAATATTATATCATATATAATCTTCTAATATTTCTTTTTTAATAATATTTCAATAGTACCATCATTTCGGGTGTTGAATGATATGTTTTCATTTATATTTTTTGTTATGTAAGTCATGTTTGTTATGTATAATATGTATTTGATTCATATACATAATGATATTAAGTTATTAAAAATTATTTTTTAATCATAAAATGATATTTATTCTTGAATGGTTACGATGGGGAATGAATCTCATCGTGTTTGTGGAGACGGTAATCCATACGTACACACGAGCGATAATACCATTCTATTGATGGTGGAATCATATGAAATTGGATATTATATCATATATAAATAATCATAAAAATGTTATATTTATTATTTACATCTATTATACTCATTATTATACCCATCCAAATAATGAAGTGTTTGAATAACAAACTACACCACGATGTGGAGACGGTAATCCGTACGTATGATCGTATGGTGATTTGTAATTTATAGGATGGATAGAACAACGAATATAGTTGTAAAATATTAATAATAATATAACAGTATGTATAAGTTATTGGAGTTATTATTTTTTTATGTAAACAACAAAGAAAGAGGAAGTGGAAGAAGAAAAGAACTTTGAAAGTGGTGGTGAAATTATTACCACTTCTTCGAGTGTTTCATTTTGATTTGATTAAAAGGGATCCTTAGGTTAGATTTATGATCAAATTAAGTCCTCTAGGTCGAATCTAGGGTAGTTGGTATGATATTTTGGAAGGATTTAGCCGAGCCAAATGGCTTTGGAGGTGTGATTTTGAGAGAAGTGAAGTACCTTTTATAAGAGAGGTGAGGGTCACTTTAGGAAAACCTTGAAATATTATTTTATTATACATTCATATTCAATTTATAATGCTTTCAAAAGGATTCATTTAAAGGATAATGTGGGGATGATTCAAAATCCTCTCAACCAATATGTTTTAGACAGCTTTAGGTCACCATATTAACCTTATCTTTTATATTTAACTCTTGGTCAAATAGTTTAACATTTACCATGTCCCCTTGTATTTTTATATTATATGGTTAACAAACATACAATAAAATGACAAGGGAACCCCAAGTGGTTAATTAATGACATATATATTATTATATATTTCATTTTCCCAAAACTTATATTGTTAGGACTATTATATCATTTAATAATATAGTATCTGTTTTAAAACCTCATTTATGTCAATTTTGACACTATTTAGTATCTTATTTTTATTAAAGTCCTAACAAATTTATTAACTAAAAAAACATTAATTTAATCAACCCTAATATGTCATATTAACCTATAAAATTATTGTAATTCATCAAAAGTCTCAATATACATTTATTTGGGTATTTATAATATCAATTATTTTAATCTTTCATTAATAAGGTAATTACTACATCATCATTGCGTCATAAATAAATTTAATTATTTAATGTCTAAAAATTATAAATAAAATACCATTATGTAGAAAATATTTTTAGATTTATAATTAATATTTATAGTCTAATTTATCTTATGTGTAACCCAATATTAAAAATTTTTTAGTTATGAAACTTTGAATTTAACACTTTTAACTCTTCTTTAAATAAAATAATAATAAATTTTATAATCAAATCCAAGGGGACAAAAAGGATCACATTTTATTCCTGAGGTTTATTTTGGTCTAAATACACTTATACAATAGAACTAGGACATGTGTTAGGGTAATTACAATATCATTTTAGCCTTTAATTACCCTATTTACTTTTAACCATGGTAAATAAAAGTCAAAAGTTACTATTCACCAAAATTTATTTTCATCTTATTGAACCACATTTTAATTACTAATGTCAACTGTGTCTCTCAGATTTTTGAAATTCAATTCTCAGAAGCGGTAAGATTACGTTTTATGCAAATTTGCAAATGTGCCTAGAAGGTGGGTAAAAGACGGTAAAAAGTTCAATAAAATTTTATATATCTAATATTATTATAAAATGACTCCAATGAATTACATTGAACATATATAGTTATTATGTATCTATTTTTACCTAATATAAATTTAAATAAAATAACTAATTATTTAAATAAAAATTCGGTTTTAAACAATAACGCAGTGTTTTCCACTATTCATCAAAAATTGAATGTTTTCAGAAAAATACCAAAAATTAACCCTAAGCTAATTTTGATATTCCTAATCCAAAAAATTAAGTCCGTTTTGGAAAATAAAATTTATAAAATTTCAAAAGGTGGGTATTACTATTCATAGCGATTAGTTTGATTTGTCGTGGTGTGTTAAAACTCCAAGTTGTGTATAGCGCAAGTTATTGCATTATTCAAGGGAAAATGTATTGTGGAAGGTGGGGGTGTTATAGAAATGATTAACCTATCTTAGAGAATATTTTATTTTGTTAATTACACTTCAGTATGATACTTTAAGATTAGTTTTTGTTATTAGGAGATAAATGTTAATATTTACTATGGAAGACTATGTGATTAAATTCTTCTGAGTTTTGGGTTTCAATCTTAGTTTGGATTATATTAAAGGATTTTATGGAAAATTTTGTATTGAATGGTCTTTGTTGAACTTTGGGTATTGTTTCTTAAATTTTAGAGATTAAGAGTAGTATTTATTTTTATAAAAGATTATCCTTTTTGGAAATTATCTAATATTTTACTAACCATTTTGGTTTTGGTTAATGTCTAAAGACATGGGAAATATGTAGTTCATCTTTTTTGGATTATGTGATTCTCTAGAAGTTGATTCTAGCGCTTCATGTGTGACCAAGTCATCTTTAATACTCATCGTTTGGATAAAAGATGAGTTTTTGGTAGAAACTTATTAAAGGATGAAACTCTACTTGAAAAGTATGTATATTTCCTTATATCCTTAGTTAATCTCATAAATAAATTCTTCAACTTTATGAAATGAAACTTAAAACAAAAAATTTGTCTGTTTAATTTTCCTTCTAGGAAACCAATGACCATTTAACCCATCACATGCTTATGTTTTTCTTGTTGTTATCTTTTTTCTGATCATGTTTTCAATCACTCTCCATTAGAACTTGACACTTTCTTTATCATCCATATCCATGTATTCTTACATGGAATCCTAGTATCGGGTATCTCGGGTGACCTTTGAACTTATCCTTCATTCTTTTCAAGTGATAGTTTTATATACTCCTTTTCCGATGTGTTGATTTTAATGAAGTTTCTGAGCCTAATTTTAAAATTGTGAGGATGCAATTCCCAAAAGAGGGGAAGGATTTAACATCCAAGGAAAATAAAGAATATGAAATTTTCATATTTATTAATATTTGTGAATTAAATATTAATTTTACTTTCAATGGGATGCTATGTATGATAGTGTACTCAACACATAACAATGGTTTTCTTTGAAATCTTATGTTGAACACAACTTTGAGTTATAAAACAATAATATAATATTATTATTACTTTAAATGGTAGTTAACACCTAGCCATCATATTTGCGGAAAGGAACAGAACTAAATATAATATAATTACACAGTTTTTTTAAATGTTTTTACTTTTATCCAATAAATTTTAGAGTATTAAAATAAAAATGAATCCAATTTTAAGCATGAAATATTCTAATATTCTTTAAAATGTCAATTTACTGCCTTTTGATGGTGAACCCTTTTTTAAATATAGTTTTTGTCACTTTTATTTGTTATATTTGACAAAATAAACTTCTTCTTTAGAATCGATACATCAAAATTTACTTTGGGTAAAATTTTGGTATTCTTCTGATAAAGTTCATTTTTGATGAATAGTGGAAAATACTACATTTTAATTCAAAACTGACTTTTAATCTAATTTATTTATATGATTAGACTATTATTTTAATTGGTTTTAAAGTTTAGTTATATTAAATATTTATAATTTAATCCAATTTTTGTCATTTAAAGTAATTTCACTTTGAAATTTGACATAAAAACATATCAATCTGCTTGTAGTTTTTACTTCTTAAAAACACGCTTTTTGGTTTTGACTACAGGAATTAATTTTAAATTAATTTCTGAAACTTTTAGGTTTTGAATTTGGAAAAATGGATTCCATATTTGGAATAATGAAGTACAAATCATGTAAATAGGTAGCTTTTATTTCTAGACATTATGAATAGTAACTTCAGTAAATATTTTATTTACCATGGTTAAAGTGTCAATCTGGTAAATAAGGGTAAAAAAATATTATAATAATATTAAATTATCCTAACACATGTCCTAACCCTATTGGATGATACATTTCTAACCATGTGCATCCTTGGTTATATTTTTGGGACCCCATGGAGCCACTTGTAAGTGAAAAGGACATTTTATAAAAATTAATTTAAAGGTAAGGAAAATGTAACATAAACATATATCTTTTAGTAAAAAAAACTTTTATACGGGGTTATATAAGTGATATGTTCTACAATAAATATTCATTAAAAAGATAAAATAGTTCTTACATCATGGTATTTTATTTATAATTTTTAGACATTAAATAAAAAAATTTAATTATGACACAATGATGATGCAGTGATTTGTTCATTAAAAACGTATTCAAATAAATGATATTATAAATGTTAAAATAAATGTAATTTTGTTATTTTTATGTCATCCATGAATTTTCTGGATGATATTAACATGTTATCTTTCTATTAATGAAGTTATTTTTAATCAATCATGTTTTTATGAGTTTTTATAAAGTCATGATATGAATAGTGTCAAAATTTCTATAATTCATATTTTAAAATATAAAATATTTTATTAAATATTATAAAATTAAAAAATATATAATATTTGGAAAAATATTTATCATAAGTATAAAATTTTATTAATGACTCTTTTTTGGATATTTTTCATGTTTTGGTAATTATTGTGATTCTCAAAGTGTTAAATGCTTGATAAAACGGTAAGGGTAAAAAAGGGTTAAATAAAAAAGATAAGGATTAAAAAATATCCATAACTTGTATAATTATTATTGAATGATTTTATTTAGACTTATGTTCATATTATATTTAAATTTAATGAGTTTTTGACCTTTTGAAAACTAAAAACATTTTATAATAAAATAATACTTTCAAACTTCATAAAGAGCCCCTCCTCCCTCTAATAAAAGCCTACCACCTCAAACCCATTACTCACACATCTCAAGACCCATGTCTCGTAAAACCTCTGATAAAATAAGCTCCCATAATCCCTCTCTTACTAAAAGAATCCTTAAATTTGGAATAATGCAATTAAATAAATCCTTTTGGTTCAAACCAAAGTGAGTTACCTGATTTAAAGGAAACGTCTTCTCTCAAGTTCTTTTCTTTTATTTTACTTCTCCAACCACCTAAACTCTATTTATTCCATTATTTTATAAAAAAATTATTTTAAATATACTAGGAGGTTTTTATGAGAATTATTAGAACTACACTTACACACACCTCCATATAATGTATTTAGAACATACTGTTTATGTGGACAACAAACTACTTGCTCACGAAACGATGATTGTTCAATTGTCTCTTAATTCCTCTCATGGTGGCCGTTATGATGGAAATATATTTATATGTGGTATATATTATATTTATATTGTCTATAATCTTCTGTATGTCTCATTTATATCGTATCTTTATGGTTTCTGTAATGGGTAAATACGATAATTTCATTTGAGGAAGTGCGGACTACCGCCCCCTCAAAGTGATATGACTCGTCCATTCCATACATAGAACTTATAAAGGATAGTGTTAATGAACTTTTGTAACATATATAAAATATGAAATTATACTGTAATTATAATATACCTAAGTATAATTTTATTTTTATTCCTTTAAATATGAAAAAATATATGAAAGTAGCGTTCATACGTACGTATGGCTTACAGTCTCCATGAATAGTGATTTTCATTTATTATATCCAAATGTTATGGAATATTAAAAATAAATATATAATGGATATATATTATATATATTATATCTAAATAATGAATAATATTCTGAATATAATGGAATTTTGATCACATGGACAATTTGTAATTACAACAAGTTCATTTTTGACTCAAATTCCGAACATCGATAAAATGTCTGATATGAACTCAAATAATTAACTAATTGTTATTGAAAGGTAATAAGTTATATAAGAGGAATAATAAAATTGAAAATGGTTCTGAATAAATTATAAATTAAAATAATTTTATTATTCTGGAAATTAAAGAACGAACATGTCAATTCGAACACGAGGTAAGGGGACTCCTTAAACCAATTTCCATTTTTTGGGTTAAAATTCTACTTCTTGATTATGTCATGCTATGATTATATGAGAAATAACTTTTTTATAATATCTTTTATTTATAATCTCTTTATGTGTACTTATAGTGAATACACATAATCTATCTATTCTATTTACAAAATGGTTTTTATAAGGGAACCTTTCACCCTCCTCTTTTTGTAAAAGACTTATTTTATGTTCTGTATTTTAATTTCCACTTTATTATGTCAAGATATGTTATTATATATCCTTATTGATGTATATTTTATTTCCAAGTGATGATATACCATTTTCTCTCTTATCAACACATTTTCTAAATTTTTAAGTGACGTTGTTATGCTGCTGAATTTTTTGTAAGGGAAATTCTTAACCCAATTTCAATTCTTTGGGTTAAACTTTTACTTATTAATTATTTCATGATATGAATAACATCTGATTTTTTTCACTTAATTTACAAATATATTTGGTGTATTTAAAATTTTCACACAATATTATTTCATTGATTTATCCTTATTCTAATGATACAATCTTTGTAAGGGACTACATCTCAATCTCCTTTCATTGAGGCATATCTTGATATTGTGCATATTTATTATCCTATAAGGTGTATATACAACCATTTTGACATTTTATATCATGAATGTATATATTCTAATGATATATATAGTTTTCTTTGATGTTATTATTTAATTATTTTTATTCAAGAGTTTCTCAAGTGGTAAAGCATTATTTAACTAAAACATAATTTTAAATGTTTTAAAGGTTTAATCTTCTAAATCCTTCTCTTTAATGTCCATGTTTTAGAAATTATTTAAATGTTTTATTTATATGTACATTAGTGTTTTAAAGACTAAAATTCTTTCAAAAGTTTCAAAGTGGTATGGGACACTTTGATTCAAAACTCTTCTTTTTGAATGTTTTAAATGAACTAATTATGTTAATATCATGAAATGGTATCTTGTGATTATAATGTGGAAATGTTAGCTTTCCTTTTTTCTTGTTTTATGTGTCATTATTATGTTATGGTTCTAGGGAATTTTTTATGCATATGGGTGTTTCTGCGATAAACCTAGGGCGGGTGAGCCCAAGATAGATCTCCAATGCATTGGGTAACATGACAGAGATAAACGTTAATGTTTCTCCTAAGAGATTTAGGGAATATATTATAATGGATATTCCAAACATAACTCTCTACATAGCTGTGAAAGCTACAATGTACTTATGTTATGGATTCCACAAGTGACCTTTATGATTTATGATTTGTGTATATGTGTTATTCGTAAATATTATGATTTCATGAGGTATATTAAAGATCTTATGTTTTGTATGTATTTATGGACTAATGTTTTATTTATATATTTTAAAACCCTTACTAAGATTTTTATTCTAATCCCAAGTTTTTTAAATGTTTTTCATAGGGTAAAAGGAAGGGTAATAGAAAGGAATAATTTAATAATATTTATATCAAGAAAATAATTCTTGTTTTCTTTTAAGAGTTTTTATTTTATGAAATAAATGGATAAGGAGTAGAGGTGTATAATTTTTAATATTTAATATGTAATGTAATAGTTATGGTCTAATTCTCTAAAACTCTAAAATTGAAAAGATCCTCAATGTTAATTCTTGATTTAACTCAATATTAAGTATTGTTTTAAGGTTGGGGACTTATACACATCTCCTCCTCCACTTATATAATAGTATGAGGGTACATGAGAGAGAGGAGAGGACACTAGTTCCCATCCCCTTTCTTGACCCAGTAGCCAAGGGGGTGAGGAGTAGTAGGAGTGAAACCTCTTACAAGAAAGGCTAGGGGATTACTTCCGAGGAGGATTCCTTGAAATCGGTTCCACAATAAGAGATGAGGATCTCATTCCATATTGAATGGAAAAGAAATCCTAATCCTCAGCCTCCCTTTCTGGAACTAGAGGCTCTAGGTATTAGGGATTAAAATGGGAGAACAAGGTCCTACACCATGTATCTAAGATCAAGAACTCCCTAACACCATCCTTGGGGTCCGGTTCCTCGTGATTAAAGGAATGAAAAACCATATGAAACTCGAGGACCCTAACCATTTGGTAGGAAAAGTGAGGGATACCTCTGACCAAAGGAATGAAAATACAAATTTGAGGCACACTAGGGTTCCTAACTTCAAGGTTTTTCAAGATCAGAGGCTTCGGTGGAGGTTTCAACTAGGTCCCTTTCATACAAGACAACTAAGGTAACATGAGTCCTACTATTGGTGGCTTGAAAGAGGACTCAAAGAGGGGCTCACACTGGTCCTAACATTGAGGTAAGAGGTTCTTCATGCAGGTCCTAGGAGGAACTGGAAGTACTTCACACATGGGTTATATGTCTTCATGAGCTGGGTATGCCTTGGGAAATGGATAACCTGGGAAATAACACATGGGAGATGCTTTTATCCTAGGCACTAGTGGTCGCCTTAAGTGTTCCTAAATGGGTCTCATACAGGTTCCTTGTTAAGGAAAGGGGACTCATGAAGGTGGTTTCTCACTAAGTTAGAATGGGTCCTTGTGCAGGTGTATTGTTTTTGGGACCCTGAAGGGACTTTGATCTCACTTATCACCCTTGAATTTATCTTCTCTAAAGGTTTAGAGGGCTACCTGAGAGGTTTTAAAAGATTTGGGTGAAGGGTTTTCTGACTATATATTGGAGGATTCTTCTGATTTTCCATTTGTGCAAATGAGGATCCCAAGGGTCCTATTTATAGGAAAATAGTGGACTCAGTTTAAAGGAGTTAATCCACATAGTTCCATGACATAGAATCCTGGTGTAGGTGCCCGACGTAGGGGTGGCCTGTCCTTTAGTGTGACACAAGGGGGATGTGTGGGACTTATAATGCATAGGAGTGTGTGCATAGGTTATCTAGGGATATTATTTTATATTATACATTAAGATATTTATCACTTTAACATTCTCAGGGTGCTCTTTGAAATCTTTTAATTACATCCACCATGCTATATTTTCTTCATTACTAACAATGATTGATCAATAATTTAATAATGAATATGATGAATATATTAAGTATCAACATGATAAAATTTAATAAGATTAATTTATGATCAAATAAGAATGAAAACATTTCAAACACATGGTTTTCCATTAATCAAACTCTCTTTTATAAAGTAATCCATCAAACATAAACTATAAATCAATAATGAATAAACCACACATTAGAGAAAATAACACATAATAAAAATAACTATGAAATAATTAAATAATAATATAAATCTTACTTGAATTCTAATTATACATTCAAATAATGAATTACTTGATTAAATAATTAAATATTAAATTAAAATTAAAAATTAAAAATAAATTACCATAGATCTTGGTCTTCTCCCCTGATTAAATAAACTAGAACCACCCCCTCCTTGGTTGGTATACTAAAATCAATTGTCTAGCCAAAGTATCCAATGATTCATCCTTAAAGGAAACTCTCATTTTATAGAGAAAAAACCATATTTGATATCATATATCATACCATATATTCTTTCCATTAATTGGATCTCAAATCAGATCAAAATAAGATTTAAATTTTGACTAAGACATTCTGGATGCCTCCCTAAAGTTTTCCAAAATATTTATTTCTTTTAGTAATATAAAACATTCAAAATAGGCCAAACTAGTAGGAAAAAACCTATTTAACTTCACCATATCTTAGTGACCTATCAATGGTGGAAATAATATTTAAAACCTTAATGCACAATGTAAAATGGCCATTATGTTTCCCAGATTACATGGTGGTTCCTTAATGAATCTTCATGTCCTCCAAAAGTTACTCAAATGGACTCTAATTTGTTTTAAAGTTTTTCAACAGTCACCTAACATTATTAATAACTTAATTTAACTAAAATGAACCCTTTTAATCCATAAAATCACCCTATAAAGGGTCCTCAAATTCAATTTACTTTTCACACTTTTTCTTCTGATTCTTCATAATCACAGTGTGTTCGGTGTCATTATGGTATAGTCACTTCATATCTTAAAATATAGAACCAAATCCCCTCAAATCATGGTGTTTTTATATATTTTTTCCAAGTACTTGTATATAATATATTTACTCCATGTCATAATGGACTTTAAACCATGACATGGTATCACACATTCTTATATCATCATCCACAATCAATGTACTCTAGTTGTGTTCATCAATATTTTACTCCTAAATAATAATCATCCACCATATATTTTAATCATGAATATTTTAGTCCTCATGGAATTTTAAAAAATTACTATAAGACACATCCAAGTTAATAATAATCATTGTTTCTTTTTTTATTCCTCATTCTATCATCTACACATACAACCAAGATGTTCCTCTTTCCTATGTGCATGGGAAAACATCTATCATAATCTAATTCCTTCCCAAAGTCATTATAATAAAAATAAATTTAATCGTAACAATAACCATGAAATGATAAATAATATTGAAAACATATATCATTAATCATATCAATAAATTTCCTTTTCAAAATTCCAATTTTCATTCTCTGGTATCAATAAATGTAAAACCCCCTATTTTCACAACATCTATTTTTTCAAAAAATCAATATTTCACACAAATCATTCATTTTTAATAATTTATTAATAACAATCAATAAAAAAAAGGACATTATATTAGAAAAAATAATAAATTCTATCAAATCTACTAACCGATAAAGTTTATTTTGGAAGGTTTTTAATCCCATGATCCAAGAATGATAATAATCAATAAAAAATGGATGGTCTCTTGAACTATATAGATAACCCATTCATCCCTGGTAAATTGCATGTTAAATTTCAATTAGTATAAGCATAGATTTTGTGATCTTTTTATAACAAATAAGCAATATAGAAGAAGTAAAATGTTTATATAAATTAAAAATGATTAATTTAGGGGTATGATTACTAATTGTTATACTATCACTATTTTATAAATGAATAATTCTCGACTTACTGTTGATTAATGAAAGATCCCATGATCATATTCCTCTTATTTTGGGTTGGTATGAATTGTTAGTTTTAGAATCAAAATGATCACTTTGATATTGTCCTCCTTCATATGTGCATGGGTAAATATTAAGAAATTACATAACACTTCAACAATGAACTCTCCACTAACTACTTTACTAACTCCCAATTGGGAGAGGGTGATCTAAAGCAATTGGGAGTTAGAAATTTTCATTCCAAAAACATACCAACAATCACCAAAAACTTCACCACCTAACCAACCTTATTCCATTGTATATATGATTGATAAAGTGTTGGGAGAAATTAATTAACAAGACAATAAATTGTTTGTAGAAATTCATAACATATAACAATCATATACTAATATAGAACACAACTTACTACTTACTAATATCAATATATAAGAGAATAATTTTAAAAGTATATTAAAACTTAATCATAAAAAAGTCACTCCCCCAAAAAATCAATTACTATAAAGGGTATTAGACTTACATGTGAAGGATAACATCTATAAATGAATAAAAATCAATAAAAATAAACAATAAAATTTAGGAAAATAAAAATATATCCCAAAATAAAGATATCCAACTCCTTAAATAACCTTTTATTCTTTTATTGATGAATCCATGTACCAATGAGCTATCCCATATTCCTTTCAAATGGAGTGTACATCTCTCTTTCCACAAGATTCCCTATAAATGTAAAACATCCATGGTTTCATTATTCTCTCTCAGATCAAGTGACATATGGAAATCTAGTTTTTACAGTGCTCAATTTAGTTAAGTAGTTCTTATTAAAATTATTTTGGTCCCCACACCCTGTGAATATTAGACTCATATAAATATAAATAAATAAAATTATTTTATTACTTTAATTCCCACTTCCTTCCTCTTGGAATGACCTAAAATTATTGGGTACTTTGTTTTCACACTTAAGGTTTGTTATAGACCATACTTTACAAAATTTAATACTTTAAATGTTATCTTGCATTGGATTGTTAATTATTTATGCATTATTAGTTAAGACAATATTGATAGACTATTTATGGATTCATTAACTTTGTGAATTGATTTGGTGGATGACACCATTTGTGCTCAAGATTGGGGAAGTATTGGAACTGTGATGATGGTTGTGTTATTGTATCTTCTTGACTCCCCTAACCAGAGTCTTGAAATACCTTATATATTAGAGTGCATTCACTCTATAGAAAAGTGCACACCAATAACATAGCTAATGATGTTTCATGGGATTCAAATACTACATGACATTGTATTGAGTTTTCTCTTTATGTTGTTATTGCTTAAGTTTTGGGATACATTCACAACCAGTGTTTATGACATAAATAACATTGTAATATAGCATTGTGTTTCCTCATGTGAACTTAGAATTGATTTTTATCATTGGATTAATAATTATTTGGTTTAAAATAATAAAAATAGATAATCTCAATATCTGTTAAATACTAAAATTTTCACTATATTGAGAAAATTTTCCACATAACATTTATATGGGTTTGTTGTCTCATGAAGTATGGATAGATAGTGTTGAGTTCAATAGACCTTATGCTATCTATAATTTTCCAGGAATCACTTGGAATCATTCCCTTTGTTGTCCTAAGTATTATATCTACATGTAATTGTATTCAATATATATTCTAATAAGTCAATGGATGTTGCATTCATGAATTACACTAACTTGAAGAAAATTTATTGGAAACATTGTCTTATGAAGAATCCTTAGGATTTAGCACATACAACATTTTCATTCCAATTATACCATCCATATTTATAATATAAGTAGCAAACTAATGATTCTAATTGGTAAAGTAATATCACAAATAGTTTTCGGTCCAATCACCTTATTCATTCCATAGTTTTTTCACTCGTATCTTTTTTAAATAGTTCTAAAATTTTCATTTTCTCCAATGTTTTGAGTGATCAAACCATTAAATGATTTTAGAATCATTTAAAATTTCTAATTAAATGATTTGTTAATTCCAAAACATCACAGAATGTATCTATTAATAAAATGTTGGAGAACAAAATGAATTTAATAAAAATAAATTATAATTAATAAATTGAACTTTCAAATTTCCCCATGCTCTCTAAAATTGTTTTTTTATTTTTTAGATGGGGATCCACATGTGTGGTTAAGTGGTAACCTTTAGAAAATACCTCAAAAATAATAATAAAACTATACTGCAAAGGAAACCATTAACCATTTTTAAAAAAGTTGAAGATCCCATTAGATGATAATGATGAAGTATTGTATTGATTTCTAGTAAATTGTGGAAACTTTAATGTGTAAGTTGAAGGTGAATATATTTAAGGATGTTTTATAAGTAAGATCACCATAGATAAAATATCTACTACCAGAATATGACACCCAAGATATATAGATATTCTGACCACATGAAAAAAGTAACTAGTGTCACTAAAAGTTAGAAATAGTTGTTAAGAATGTGCTACTGATGGATAGAAAAATAAATCATGGAGTTTATTCTATCCAAAAGTAGCTTAAATATTAGGTGATTGTTAAATTTTTCCTTAAGATAAAAACAAGTAATGAATATGAGGTAAAGTACTATCTATATAAATTTTTAAATAAAAGGGTTATTTAATATCGATCATTTATTGGTGAATCCAGTAGATGGAGAGATTGAAGACCTAATTGGAGAGATTTTAGATCTATGTTAGATCTAGATTAAATGAGTCCACCAAAAGATACACAATATACTTTCAAAGAATAATAGATGAAAAACTATAGTTATTGGAATTATAAGAAACTAGTGTTATCATAAGTATTAACCACACTAAATAATTAATAAATTACATGAGATCGATCCCCAAAGAATGTAAGGTGAACTTTACCATACAAAGAGAGTTTCTTCCAAAGAACTTTGTAAAGTAATAAAGTCTAGAAAAATTTAGCCTACACCTATGAAAGTATAACCACTAAAATATATTATAAAAACATTAAATGGGATGATATTTAAAAGATAAATCATCTAAGATAGTAAATATTCCTGGATTAACTTAATTACTTGGAATTTTAAGTCAAGCGATTCATGTGCTGTTAATACATTAGAATAAAATCATTGGTTTTTGAGTCAACTATGATTATAGATGAGTCAGTTAAAGTCTAAGTAATTTTAAGGAGCTGATACTAAAGTCTTCAAAAAAAGAAAAAAAAAAGAAAAATCAATCTATTAATACAATGGAATTCATATTAGTGAAAGAAGAGTATAAAAAAAGGCACTATAAAATTTGGGGGTTCTTGAAAATATTGATGTAGAGGTCATTCATTAGGCGAGTGACCATGATTTAAATCAAAAGAAGTTCAGGATATCATTCATGTTTATGCAATTGAGTTATAATAAGCTTATGTTTCAATGTTATGAATGAATTAATGAATTATATAATGAATGAGAATGATAAATTCCTTATGTTTGGAAACTAAAAGAATCAAAATATGGAGGCTGAGTCAATAAAAATAAATTATGATCATTAGTTGATATGATCAAAATTAGATGCTATAAAATGAAGTTTGAGTGAAACATAATTGAAATTAATTTACCCCACTATAAGCACAAGATTCATAACAAGTATATTTGAAGCACTGAGGGCTACATAAAAATTGATTTGATCTAAAGTAGAGGTAGAATTAGAAGAAAAATAAAGTGAAGTATATGGAAGTTCATTCACCAAAAGAGGTCGAGTAACTTCACATAAAAATTTTAAAGTCAAAATAATTGTTATGATGATGATATGGACATAAAAATAGTGATATTAAAGAAGGAAGTTCATAATTCAGATGAAATTTATAAATGAATTAAATATCAATGAAACTAAATTATGTGGGAATTTTGATTGATTTAAATACCAAAAATATCAAGACATTTAAGGTGGTTAACATAAGAATTTGTAAATCCACCCAATCTAAACATACATTAATCTCATGATTTAAATAATACATATCACAAATAGTCACACAACCCAAGTATCTAGTGTCATGATGTTTAGATACATAAATAACTTTTTTTACAACACTTGCAACCTTTTTTTCATAATTATACTCCTCTATACCCTATTCCATAAATCTAACATGATATAATCATCTTTATAACCTTTCCAATGGTAACATAATAAATGGATGATCTCTGACACTTAGTGAGGGAAAAACATATCATAATCTAAAGAAAAACTTGAGGAATACATAAAAGTCATAATAAAAGATCAAAACACGTTAGACGATAATCATGAAACATTTTGGAGTAACATAAGCTTTTAAAAATATCTTTAAGGAATCATAAAAGACAAGACCTATCGTAAAATACATCTCAATAATAATATAACATGTGTTGATGACATAAAATTGATGAATACTTTAAAAATAAGGTGTAATGATGAAAACAAATAATTTCATAGAAATGAAATGTATATTGAAAATTTTTCATAACTTGATAAACAACTTGAAAATGTGGCGTAGGAATAATCATAGGAAAAAATTTGTGAGAAACCCCATTATTTTGATACCTATGTGAAAAAAAATCTTTATACCAATGCCTAAAAATGTGATAAAATCAATCATTTCCATGCCTATGTAAACAAACTCATTATGTCCATGATTTAATATCTCATAAGATATAAAAATATCTAATGAATTGGAGGTTGATATACGACCCCTCTCATCATCGTTAATACATATGTGTGTCACTTAAATTCAATCATCATCACATATTAAAGAATATAGGAAAAAAATGGATTTCTTAAACATACCAATGGAAATCATTCATTTTCATAAAGAACACATTGAGATAAAATGGGTTTTATAAAACATTCAAATAGTATAAAATAACAACATGGAATAAATCATTTGATACCGAAAACAAGGTCACTAAAAATAATCACATAATAAAATAAAATATAGGATGAAACATAAAAAAAATAACTCCATTAGAGATAGATAATTATAAAATAATGAAAACAAAATCATGAAAATATATTTTTGAAATCATTTTCTATTCATCATTTTAAAAATCATAGTTATGAGTCTCTCTTCAAAAAAATTCCTTTATTATTTTAAAAATAAGTGAAAAGAAAATAATTAAATGAAATCTAATGAAATAAAAAAATATGTTTCCCCAAAAAATAAAGATATAACATTTTTTAAATTGAAAATGTATAGAACATAGGGTAATTATAATCAAGAAGAAATCATATAACTCAAAGGAAGAAGCTTGAGTTACCGAGTCCCTTACCTTTACCCCTTTTTTAAATAAAATTACATTAACTTATTATATCATAAAGATAAAAATCTAAAATAGATATTTAAGAACATTATCCATATACATTTCCATTTTTACTTCTTAATAACAACTTTATTCATGTATTATGTTGTTTTAATATATTTTCAACATTGAGTGTTAATAATATTGACCATTTTAAACTTTTTTCATAAAATCTCTGTCAATATTAATTTCCCTTCCAAAGATTATCATTTCCAAACCAGTAATGTAACATCTCCGCCAACCCATTGGATTTGGATGGATTGGAGGTGTTATTGACCTTAGGTGTAACACCCTGATATTTTGTAAAAAAATTTTGAATTAATTTTATCTTTTTGATATTTTTCATTTCATGCAACACTGTAAATAGTTTATTTTATATTAAATCACTATGTTTATCTTGCGTTATACACAACACCAAGTTAATAATGCACTAACCGCAGCATAATTTTTATCTATCTCTACATATAACATAGTGGTTATCTTTTTTACCTACAAAAAAGACTTTCCTCGACGGCTTGCGTAACACGCATGACCAATTTTTACCAAACAATAGCATATCATAAAAATGTTATAATTTAAAATAATAAGATAGAACCTAGCTATTAAATTAGAGATTATTAATAGTATAAAAAAATTTATGAAAATATATGTTTTAAACAAATATAATATAAATTAATAGTTTACTACTTAATTATAAATGAATATGAAAACTGATTGAATATAAAGGAAAATATTATTATTTTTATAGTCACAAAGCTTATTTAACCTAATAAATAAATTTAATTACAAATAGTGAGTGATATTAAGGTAATATATATGTAATATATTCAATAAAATATTTTTTATATTCATCCAATATATTCAAAAGACATAAGATAAGAACAAACTCAATTTTATGCATAAAAACCTATAATTTTTATATAGGTAGTTTTACCACCTTTTAAGGGAGAACCCATTTTAAATACCCATTTTGGAAACATAATAGACTAAATATGTCAAAATAAAATTAATATTTAAAATAAAAACATAAAAATTATGTTAGAATAATTTTTTGGAATTTTTCTGTAAGGTTTCATTGTTTAATGAATAGTTAAAAATACTGAATTTTAGTTCAAAACTTCTTTTTAATATAATTTATTGATAAGGTTAAATTATATTTTAAATTGGTTTAAAAGTTTAATTAGATGATAATTTTATCAATTAATTTAATTTAGGTCACTGAGATCAATTTCACTATGAAATTGGGTATAAAAACATAGCAAACTTTTGAATGTTTTTTACTTTAAAAACCCACATTGTCGACCCAACTGGAGGATTAATTTTAAATTAATTTTTCTTCCACTTATGTGATTAGAATTTAAAAAAATTATTAAATATTTGGGTTCATAATAATTTATAATTTCTAATAATATCACTTAGTTTTTGACCAAAAATATTAGTGAAAGTAATTAAAATTAATTACATCGATTATGGTAAAATGAAGCTTAACTAAGGACTAAACCTCAAAAGTAAGACCCAAAACGAAATAGAAACTTGTCCAAAACCCATTTTATGTCCATTTTTATTCAATTAAACATATATTATTTAGTTTTTTTGGTTTTTTATAAATTGGTTTAGGTAAAAATGTGGATACACCTAAAACGTTTTCAAAAATACCAAGTAAGTCATTTCCCTTCCCTATAAAAGGCAACCACCTCTCCCTATTCTTAACACCTATAAACCACTTAGGTTTCTCCAATATCTACCCAATAAAATTAAAAACATCCCTCCCTTCCTCATATCATCCTTCATTTTGTTATAAATCAATTCAAGGAATCCTTTTGGCACAAACCAAAAGGAGTTACCTGATTATGAGATAACGTCTTCTCTCAAGATCTTTTATTTTTATTTTCTTTCTCCACCCCCTCAAATATATTTATTACATGATTTTATAAAAAATAGTATCTTGAATATACTCGGATGTTTTTTCTAATATTTTTACCTAAAATTACGCAAACCTTCATCTAATGGGTAATGAACATATAGTTTACGTGTACTGTGAACTACCGCTTCACTAAATGATGATTGTTCATTTTTAATTTAACACCTCCCACTGTGGAAATTATGATAGAAAATATATTTATATATATTATATATTATATTTATTATGTATTTAAGCTTCTTTATTCTTTTTACAATACATATATTTTTTACTTTCCATTTGGTGTAAATACGATAATTTCGTTTGAGGAAGTGTGGACTACCACCCCCCTCAAAGCGATGTGATTCGTTCACACACTACATGGAATGTGTTGAAGATGAGTTTAATAAATTTATATGATATATATAACATTATAATTATACTTTAATTATATTATATACATATATACATATATGTCATTTTTGTTCTATCTTTCAATACGACAATAAAAACAGAAATAGCATTCAGGCGTACGTACGACTTACCGCCTTCATGAACGGTGTATTCCATTTTGTAATTATATATTATATATATTATTATAATAAAAATATACTGGATATAAATTATATTTATATCATGTTTTACATTTTTTAATAGTGATATAATAATAAGGACCAACGATATAACAAATTAAGTCACATGCAAAGAACAAAGTGAATATTATCTGAAGTGAAACCTTAACATAGGATGGTTTAAAAGTGGAAAAAATATGGTCATAATAAAACCATATATGATATTAGATATAAGAATATGGTTCTTTAAAATATTTATAATAAATACATATTTATTATACTGGTGTTTTTAAGGAGTACAACAAGAGTTAAGACACAAGGTAAGGGGATTTCAACTCACTTTTTCTTTCTGTGAGATACATGCTATGTTTTTCACTCTTTAATTTTGTGTGGTGTATGTAATTTACATTATTTTATTCTATGTATCTTATAATAAAATTTATTAGTATTAACATAACCATTTTATGATATTTCTTTCATGGGTTTTAAGTTTCAAAAGTTACCAAATCTGTGAAATAGTTTTGTCTCAATTTGCCTTCTTTGAGACAATTGTTTTATTATACAAATAAATAATATTTCAAGGTGTATATAATTCCATTTTACATGTTATATAATGAATTAACTTATTTTCATGATATTTTATGTTTCATGTAATTTCCTTTTCTTACATGTAGATTATGATCCCAAGTTACCAAGTTATAAGAGTTCATTGAGTCAATCTCATCACTTTTCAAGATTGTTTATGTTTATGATTCCTTTGATGAAATATTATGATCCATATCTCAAGAAAATTAGTGAATTTTATTATCCTATGTTTATTAATTATTTATTCATATATTGGTAGAATTTATTCTATTATTCGGTACATAAGATATCTAATAAAGTGTTTTTAAGAAAACCCGACCTTACCCGGCCTTACCCTCTCTTCGGTCAGAAATCTATGTTCCTTCAAAACCATGCTTTTTAAAATGGGTTTCCAACAATATTACACCATAATATTATAATCTTTAAAATAAAGTTTTAACAATTTTTTATTTTACCAGCATTTTTAAGGGAATCTTCTTGTCTCTTTCCGAACAAGTCATTTTTCTAACATTTTTACCATGAAAAAGGATTGTTCATTTTACCCAGTACGGCATGTACATATTTACCCACCATCCTTTCTATAAAGCTTCATTTTCATTTTTAAAAGGTTTATTTTTTTATAAAACGTTTCTAAAAGTGATTTTCAAGGAAAATTGTTTCCAAAATGTTTTTAACCCTCTTTTATAAATTTTCAAGGAAATTGTTTCCCAAAATTTCTTCATGACTTATTTATAATTTTTCAAAGTATTTTCAAAGAAATGGTTTTAAAAACATTTTTAATCTTTTTTAATATGTTTTCAAGTAAAATTTTTTTCAAAAAAAATTAAATCATTCCTTATATTTTTAAAAGTATCATTAAAGAAATGGTTTTCAAAATATTTTGAAGCTCCTTTCATATGTTTTCAAGTAAAAATGTTTTAAAAACATTTACAAATTTTCTTTATATATTTCGAAGTGTTTTCAAAGAAAAAGGTTTTTAAAATTTTTTAGATATTATTTTATAAGTTTTCAAGGAAAAATGTTTTAAAAATGATATCAAGTATTTTTTATAAGTATTCAAAGTATTTTTTTAAGAAAAATATTTTCAAATTGTTTTATGTATTATAAATCCATTTTAAAAGAATAAAGGAAATTTTCCTCAAGAAATGTTTTTGAAAGAGATTTAAAAATTATTTTCCATCAAAGATAACATCCATTGATGTTACTCATGACCTTATAGAAAAAGATCAAAAGTTTCCATTCATATTATTTCATGAATATTTTATGTTTTTATGGAATTATTATTAATACAACCATTTCACTTCCATAGGTTTTAAGATTTTGAAACCCACTTTTTTCATAGGTTATGCTTTCATGAAGTGATTGTGAAACCTATATATTTTCATAGGTTATGATGTGATGAAATGTTAATAATACCCATTTCATTTCCTGGGTTATGATTTGATTCTTATAAAACCCATCTCTTTTTATGAGTCATGATATGATGAAAGTTTTATTATCTTATGTCACATGTATGAACAATTTTATTATGAGATGTATAGGACCTATATATAACTTGAATGCATTGTTTAATCATAAGTTTTATACGAGCTCATAGGTTACACTAGTTGCATCCCAAGATCGAAAATAATAATGTACATGGTTTCTAGCCCAAGCCTAAAAGTAAGAGGGAGCATGGGTTATAGCCCAACCCCAAAAACTAGAAGGTATATGGGTTGTATCCCAATCCTAAAATTAAGAGGGAAAACAGGTTGTTATCCTAATACCTAAGAATTTACAAGGGTTATAGCCCAATATTAACATGTTATAAAGGTTTTGGTAGTTATTATTGACATAAAAGTTTCTATTCATATATATATGCCACAAATTCTATATTTTATTTCTATGTGGTGATTTAATTATTTATTATCTTAATTATATTATGATCCATGTCTTATGAATTTCAAATCTTTATTATGATCTCTAATATGTATGGTATGATATTTAAATGTTATGATCAAGTTACATGCCCTTTGTTCATGTTATGCTTACACATTTCCTTTATTTACCCTTACAGAGCATCTAAGCTCACCGCATCTTATGTGTCCTTTCACATAGTTATAAAGAAATTTTTTTGGTATAAGTACTAAAGGTGTAGATATTTATGGGATATATTGAAGATATTTCACTAGGATAGAAGAATTTGTTTCCATTTTTCCAAAGACACTAAACTATTATAGTCCTCAGGCATGCATTATTGTAATGTACAGAATATTCATCTAAAATAGTGTAATATCTATGTATGTTAAGCCTATATAACTATAGTTGGTATCAAAGGAAAGTCTTAGTAAACCTTTGAAAACTAGGATTATAAAACATTATTGATATCCCTAGGTATATTTCTAAGGATATGTATAGGGATTTATATAAGGATAAGTATAAGTATGATTTAACATTTATAAAAATTTCATAGAGTTTTTGTAAAGGATAGAGTGAGTGGTTTCATAGAAATAAATCCCTATCTCGATACTACAAATGGATGTTGCTCAAGAATAGATGTACCTATGAGTAACAACTCCAACAAGATGTTTCAGGCCTGACTCAGGGTAATCTAGTACATGACAATGGGCCATTTTTCACACTTGTTTTGACACTATTAGGGGATATGATTCGAGAATTCAAAAAATTCTTCATGATTATATGGATAATATTTATGATAATTGATTTATATTATTTTTTGATTTATTCCATGGCTAGAACCCGAATAAACTGCATTAATGGTGATTGTGATGGACAATGAAACAATTTTTCTCCTAAGTATCTAAATGATTTGGGATATGGAATGAGAAACCTAGTTTCTTTTCTCACAAATATTTCTCAAGTTATGAATCATGATTAAATTCCAAGAAATCAAAGAAGGGAACAATGTCTGTTGATTCCTTCATGAGGAAACATCTACCTCCTTTCAGTGGGTCTTCTAATCCACTTGTTTTTTAACACAAGATCAGTACCAATGACAAGATATTCCCTATTCTCCTGTGTTTGGATCATGAGAAAGTCATTCTAGCTGTTTATTGGTCAGAAGGTGAAGCATAAAAGTGGTGGAATCAAGTCAAGAATATGTGGAATCAAGATGAAATTGAATCCATGTATTAGGATGAGTTCAAGAACTTATTCTTCAATAAGTACTTTCCATGTGTTCTTCATACAAAAATTGAAAAGGAGTTCTATGAGTTGAAGTAAAAGTATAATGAATCTATCAGTGCCTATGAGGATAATTTCACAAGACTTATGAGGTATGCCTCTGGAAATATCATCCAACCAAAAAATAAGGTTGATAGGTTCTTTGGTGGCTTAAATCGAAGTCTCTGGAGGGAGTTGTCAATAAGATACTTTGGAATATATGAAAAGATAGTGCATTGTGAAATCAAATTTTAAATGAAGGTTGGAGTTATGTATCAAAATCATGGTTTTAACAAGAATAGGAATATAGAGTTCAAAGGACAATCAACAGACCATATATATAAGAAGATGAGACTTATTTTATGCTCTAATTGTGCAAAGAAGCATGTTTGGAATTGTCTTTATGGTACTAGTAAATGTTTTAAGTGTGGAAAGGAAGGAAATCTAGTGGCTGATTGATGAAGTTAATAGAAAAAGTTATATAATGATTCAAATAATGATAAAACTTCTCAAGATGAACCTCCCACACTTTAGTGTTTCAATTGCATAGAGTTTGGGTATTTCACCAAAAATGTTCCCAAATCCAAGGGTTAATAATTCTGATCAGCACCAACAACCTTTGAAGACAAAGGATAAATGGAAATCATATGAAATCACAATGAATTAAGTGAGCCATGGTAATTGGGGAACTCTATAGTGGGGAATTTCCTATGGTATTTTTTGAAAATAAGTTCTATAAAAATATTTTTGATCCTTTAGTGGGACTTTTTATGAGTATAAGAATTTATTATCTTTCTACATGAATTTTGGATTAATAAAATCGCATTGATTTTCTAAATTTACAAGGATGAACCCAATCTTCCAATATAAAACTTTTTTTAAATATAATATCCTATTTAAGTAATAAATGGTGAATTATCTTTTAGAATCATGTTTGTTTTCAATAAGGATTTATGGAAATATAGATTTTAAACATGTTTTAAGAGAATATATGATGAATTTGTTAACATGTTTAGTATTTGATGACGCATGGGGGTGAATGTTAAGCTGATTTCATGTCTTTATTTATAAATCTTTGAATTTCCTTTTTTTGGAATGGTTATAAGGTTAACTATTTATGGAAAGATTAAGTTAAAATTTGGATAAATTTTGTGAGAATATAGTATTATCTTACCACATAAGGATTTATGCATATTGGATAAACTTTTATAAAAATGTGGTGTTTATGATAACTGATGATATATGGGATATAATATCATGGATCTTTTGATCTATTATTTCTTTAAGAATGAAAAATTAACCTTCCTTTTTGGAGAAAGAGGTGAAGTGGATCAAGGAACAACAAAGTGTAAGGTTGTCCTTAAATCATTCAAGTATATCTTTCTATGAAAATTATTTATCTTTATTAAAATGGATCTTGAAACCAAAACAAATTATCCTAGTATCATTGTTTCTGATAAATCAGATGTTTCCTTAGTTCATCACAGATTTATGGCTTTCTGATTGTTAAATTTCAACTGACCTTTTTCTCTATCACTCTCCATCAGAACTTGATAGTTATATTTTTCTTCCATGTACATGTTTCCAGTTCTCAACTATGTTCCCCTATTAGGAATTCTAGTTATATGTTACTTTGGGTATTCATTATGGTTCTAACATTCCCTTTTTAAGGGAAGTTTTAATATTCATTTTTACGATGTGGGTTTCTATGAATGAAACTTTCAAGTATTAAGCCTATGATAACCCAGATGAATTTTAAGGGAGAAATTAATTTTAGGGGGGGTAGACTGTAACACCCCAATATTTTTTAAATTAGTTTTTTGAATTAATTTAATCTTTTTGATATTTTTCATTTCACACATCCCTAAATTTAGTTTATTTTATATTGAACTACTATGTTTGGATTGCATTATACGAAACACCATGTTAATCATTCACTACACGCAACATAAATTTATCTTGATCTACATATAACACCAATTTTATCTTATGTTACACATAATAATGACTTTACTTTATGCCTTGTGTAACACACATGACCGATTTTTACCAAATAATAATATATCATTAAAATATTATAATTTAAAATAACAAGATATAACCTAACCGTTAAATTAGTGGTTATGAATAGTATTAAATAATTTATGAAAATATATGGTTTACAAAAATATAATATGAATTCATAGGTTATCAATTAATTATAAATTAATATGAAAACCGATTGAATATAAAGGAAAATATTATTATTTTTATAGTTACAAAGTTATTTTAACCTAATAAATAAAATTAATTAAAACTATTTAGTGATATTAATATAATATATATATATATATATATATATTATATATTCAATCAAATATATTTTATATTCATCCAATAGATTCTATAGACATAAGATAAGAACAAACTCAATTTTATTCATAAAAACTTATGTTTTTTATAAAGGTAGTTTTGCCAACTTTTAATGGAGAAACCATTTTAGATTCTAATTTTGGAACTTTTATATACTTGATATGTCAAAATAAACTTCATATTTTAAATATAAACATAAAATTTAGGTTAGGATAATTTTTTGGTATTTTTTTATAAGGTTTCATTTTTTTAATGAATAGTAAAAAATACTAAATTTTAGTTCAAAACTACTTTTCCATCTAATTTATTTATAAGGATAAATTATATTTTAAATTGGTTTAAAAGTTTAATTGGATAATATTTTTATAAATTAATGTAAAATGGTTAATTGATATCAATTTCACTATGAAATTTGGTATAACAACTTCGCAAACATTTGGATGTGTTTACTCTAAAAACCTGCATTGTCGACCCCAACACATCAGGTTGACTGTGCAGTGAGTTTCTCGCTTGCACCGTCGGGTGGGCAGCTCGAAAGAGAGATAGTTGTGCTGGTACCTATTGTCTAGTACTCCTCTCATATTTCAGTGTCAGGTGGAGGAGTGCTTTTCCTGGATTGTGTTGCCAGCATGACACATTTCTTCGCAGAGGGGGTGACGCATTATCTTTGTTTGATTTCACTGTTGCATTTTCAGACAGGGGGGTGGAGAGATTTCTGGATTGTTCTTGTTATGATGTTTGTTTCTTTTCTAGAATTTGGATCACTGTTTTTACATTTTCCTTCTTGTTTAAGATGTTTTCATCTTTCATTTTAATGGGTTCCTCCTTTTCCCATCACTCAAAAGGAGTTCTTTATATTTCATTTTTAGGGGATTTCCCCTCTTAAAAAAACTTGCATTGTCGACCCGGCTACAGGATTAATTTTAAATTACTTTCAGCCACTTATGGGATTAGAATTTAGAAAATTTTATTCCATATTTTTAATCATCATAATTTATAATTTATAATAAGTTCAACTTATTTTTTGACCAAAAATATTAGTGAAAGTAATAAAAATTAATTACATTGATTAAGGTATAATTAAGCTTAACTAAGGACTAAACCTTAACATTAAGACCCAAAATGACTTATACACTTGTAAACACCCATTTTATGGATATTATTAAGCCGTGAACATTTAATTATTGAGTTTTGTTGGTTTTTATGACTTTTTTAGGTAAAATCATGGGTACCCTAACTTGTTTTTAAAAATACCAAGTGATACATTTCCCTTCCCTATAAAAGGCAATCACCACTCCCTCTTCTTCACACCTCTCAAACCACTTATTTTCGGCCAATATCTACCCAATAGATGTCCCAAAATTCCTCTATTACTCCTTTAATCATTACTTTGGTAAGAAATAAGTCCAAGGAATCATTTCGGCACAAACCAAAAGGAGTTACCCAATTAATAGGTAACATCTACTCTCAAGATCCTTTGTTTTATATTCTTTCTACACCCCTCCAATATATTTATTCCATGATCTTATAACAAAAACATTATAATAAATATACTAGGATGTTTTTATTCTAATGGTTTTACCTATACTTACACACACCTCCATCTAAAGGGTAATAAAAATAATTTTTATGTGTACGGTGAACTACCGCCCCACTAAAAGATGATTGTTCATTTTTCCTTTACTACCTATCTTGGTGGACATTATGATGTACAATAAGTTTATATATATATATATATTATATTTATTATGTATTTAATCTTATTTATTACTTTTATAACACATATTTTTTTACTTTCCATTTGGTGTAAATACAATAATTTCGTTTGAGGAAGTGTAGACAATCGCCCCCTCAAAACGATGTGATTCATTCGCACACTACATGGAATGTATTAAGGATGGTTTTAGTGAAATTATATGATATATATAACATTATAATTATAATTTAATGATATTATATACATATATACATAGATTTTATTTTCATTCTTTCTTCCAATATGATAATAAAAACGAAAACAATGTTCATGCGTATGTACGACTTACCATCTCCATAAATAGTGTATTCCATTTCATACTTAGATAATATATAGATTATTATAAAAAATATATATAATTTAAATACATGATATTTATATCATGTTTTATATCTGGAATCATGATATAATAATAAGTAACAATGATATAACAAATTACGACACATGCAAAGAACAAAGCGAATATTATCCTAAGTGAAACCGTAACCTAGGATGGTTAAAAAGTGGATAATATAGGGTCATAATAAAACCATATATGGTATTATATATAATAATATTATTCTTTAGAATATGTATAATAAATTTATATTTATTATACAGGTGGTTTGAATGAGTATTATGAGAGTCAATACACAAGGGAAGGGGATTTCATCTCACTTTTTATTTTCATGAGATACATGCTATGTTCGCCACTCTTTCCTTTTGTTTGGTGTATGTATTGCCCATGATTGTATTATATGTATATTATACTTAAATTTATGGTTACTTAAATATCAATTTTATGATCTCTCTTTTATAGGGATTATGTTTCAAAAGTTACGAAATTGGTGAAATAGTTTTGTCTTAATTTTCTTTCTTTGAGATTCATGTTTTGTTATGAAACTAAATTCTATTTTGAGGTGTATATACTAAAATTTACATTTTATATCAAGAATTTAATTATTTTCGTGATATTTTAATTTTCATTTAATTTCTTTTTATTACATGGATAGTATGATCCCAAGGTACCAAGTTATAAGAGTTCATCAAGAAAATCTCATCACTTTTCAAGATTATTTATGTTTATGCATCCTTTAATGAAATATTATGATCCATATCTCAATACATTTCATGAATTTTATTATAAAATGGTTATTAATTATTTATTTATATATTGTTACCATTTATTATACTCTTTGGTACATAATAGAGTTAAGAAAGTGTTTTTAAGAATGTTTGACTTGACCCTCTCTTCAGTCGTAAATCTATGTTCCTTAAAAACCAAGTTTTCTAAAAACGTTTTATAAGAATATTATAACATTATCCTACAATATTTAAAATAAATTTTTACCCTTTTTTGTATGTTTCCAATATTTTAAAATGAATATTCTTATCTCTTTCCAAATAAATCATTTTTCTAACCTTGTTACCGTGCAAAATGAATGTTTTTTTACCTCATACGAAATGTACGGATTTACCCGTCATCATTTATTTTAAGATTCCTTTTCATTTTTACAAGTTTAATTTTTATGAAAATTGTTTTAAATTTTATTTTAAAGGAAAATTGTTTTCAAAAAAATTTCAACCTTATTTTATAAGTTTTCAAGGGAATTTTTTTTTCAAAATGTCTTCAAGCCTTACTTATAAGTTTTTAGAGTATTTTCAAAGAAATGGTTTCCAAAACATTTTCAAGATCATTTAATAAGTTTTCAAGTAAAAAGGTTTTCAATACATTTCTAATCTCCTTTTATATGTTTTCAAGTAAAAAAAAAATTAAAACATTTACAATTTTTCTTTATATGTTTTTAAATAGTTTTCAAAGAACAAGGTTTTTAAAATTTTTTGATGTTTATTTTATAAGTTTTCAAGGAAAAAGGCTTTAAAAATGATTTTAAATATTATTTATATGTTTTCAATGTATTATTTTAAGAAAATTATTTTCAAATGTTTTTATGTATTAAAAATATTATTTCAAAAAAGAAAGGATTTTTCCTCAAGAAATGTTTTTGAAATATATTTCAAAATTATTTTCCATTTGAGATAACATCCATTGATGTTACTCATGCCCTTATAAGAAAATATCCAAAGGTTCTATTCATATTCTTTCTTGAATGTTTTATGTTTTGATTGAATGATTCTTAAGACACTCGTTTCACTTCCAGGGGTTTTATTCTTCTTAAACACTCTTCTTTTCATGGGTTATACTTTCCTATAGTTATTATGAAACCTATATATTTTCATAGGTTAAGATGTGATTAAGTGTTAATGATACCCATTTCATTTCATGGGTTATGATTTTATAAAACCAATCTATTTTTATGAGTCCTTCAATGATGAATGTTTTATTATCTTATAGAACATGTATGAATGATTTTATTATGAGATGGGTGGGACCTATATCTCCCTCAAATTAATTGGGTAATGATAAGTTTTATATGATCTTAGAGGTACATGGGTTTTATCCCAAGCCCAAAAATAGGATGGTACATGGGTTGTATCCCAAACCTAAAAGTAAGAGAGTGCTCGGGTTGTAGCCCAAACTCAAAAATAATAAGGTACATGGGTTGTATCCCAAGCCTAAACTTAAGAGGGTAAATAGTTTATTATCCCAAGCCCAAATTAGGTACAAAGTTAGTATCCCAATCCTAACATGTTATAAATGTCTTGGTTGTTTCCTTGACATAAAATTTTATATTCTTGTATCTATGCCACAAATTCCATGTTTTACTCCTATGTTGTTCTTTCATGACTTATGGTATTAATTATATTGTGATCTATGTACCAAGAATTTACAATATTTACTATGATCCCTAATATGCAAGGTATGATCTTTAAATGTTATGCTCAAGTTCCATACCCTTTTTTTATGTCATGCTTACACATTTCCTTTATTTTCCCTTACTGAGCATCTGAGCTCACCCCTTATTATATTTCCATTCCCAAAATTATGAATAAATTTTTTAGGTGGAAGTAATAAAGTTGGATATATTTATAGGATATGTTTAAGATCTTTCACCAGGATAGAATATTTTTTTCTAAGTTTCCAAATACACTAAACTATTATGGTCTGTGGGTATATATTATTATAATGTATTGAATATTCATCTAATATGGTGCAATATCCATGTATATTAAACCTGGGTCACTATAATAACTACATAGTAATTCATTATTTTTATTATTAGTATGTGAATGCCTCAGTGTAGTACCAAATATTCTCTCACTTCATACCCAAAAATTATAATTCCTTCGAAACACTCTATGTATTTAGCTTGAATTTCTCGTACATTAAATTCCTTGGATTCTCTCATTGATCTCCAATCATGCTTAGCCCAAAAAATACTATGGATGTGCACCATGAACTCAGTTAGACACTTTTCCTATGGAATTACTTAGGTTTTCCCCTTGGATTACACTTATAACATATTACCTGGTTGTAAAGTTATTTGTTAGAAGTTGTCTCAGCCTTCTAAGGAAAAGGATGTTTTTGTTTCACTTCAGGTCCAACTTTACTGTTATTTCTTCTTGAAATACTTGGTTTCTCCTTAGATCCTACATTATTGTTGATTTTAATTAGTCACCTTGATTATATTCTTTATAACTTGACCATTTATAGCAAAACTTGTTCAGACACATTCGTCTTAGACTGAAGCAGGTATGGTCGGTTGGGCATCCTATAAGGAGTCTGAGATGACATAATTATTAATTCCACTGCTTATTATTATACCTGTACACTATTATATTTATAATCACAGACTGGATTTGTATAGAATCCATTATTGGGGGTATTCTGAGTATATATTACACCTTTTTTGGGTCGTCGATTAGTACCCAGATAGATTCCATGGATTCAGGTGAGGGTAAAGTAAAGCACCAAGTCTTTGATGATTTATTTTTTTAATATGGGATCTTTGAACACATGATCAATCATAGGCTCGAAATGATATTAGAGATAGTTTTGGTCTTTTTGTTATTTTTATATACATGTATTGTATGTATATAATAATGATTCCATGTATGTATCCTTATTTTTTATAACATCATGACATAGACATCATGTTTTATACAGTGTTTATTATTATTGTTTGTTCTATTTATCTTTTCTATATTTTTAACAATTTATTTGTTATTATTGTTAATTGTTATTTGTTTTCATTGTTATTTCATTTTTTATCGTCCTTATATTTTTTTACTCTAATCGTGAAGGTGCAGTCTCCCCATTATACCACCTTAGTCCCTCACTACATGTTGAAAGTATCTAGTGTGCGGGGAGGAGCGATTGAGACAATGTGTCCAACTAGATTCAGTTACTTATGAGTGAAATGAGTTCAAGAAATCACAAAGTGGTGTCAGAGATTATTTTCCCTTATATTACTATTTTGGTTGGTAGAAAATAAACTTGGAATGTATAGGAATTTGGTAATGAGCATGTACCTAGGAGTAGTTATCCCATATATAGGAAAAAAGCTAAATTTCCTAAGACAGGATTTGATATTTTGAATTATACCTATTATAATTGTATTTATTTCACAATTATGTGACACACATGATTTATGACAATTACTACCATTATGAGTTTTCTTTTACCCTTAGACCTATAAGGAAAGGAATTATTATTTCATGTATCATGGTAGGAACTTTAGGTTTAACATTTCATGAATATTCCACGCCATATCTATTTTTTTGCATGCATTGCTTATAGCATGACTAGTGATTTTACTGCTATGTATGTTGTCTGAATAACATTTCTACATGATGAATGAAATTAATAATTGTATTAATTAAATTGTATGCATCAAACTGAACAGTTTTTCCCATATATATTGGTTGTGGAACCTTAATTAGACAATTATAGTGTGTTTAAGTCATGGACCACTATTCGTACAAGCTGGAATGTTAGTTGGTTACAATTAACTGGATTCCAATTTCAATTTAAAGAGTGTGTGTGCCTTTATAAATTAGTAAGAGTGATCTATCTGATTTAATCGTCATAAAATTTTGGGTTTAGTTACATGTATTTCTAATTATAACTTTTAAAGTGTAGAAATTTATAACTTGGGAATGGAAGATTCATCTAAATGAACCTTGATATATATATATATATATATATGGATATAAACTTTTACACACTTATAAAATTTTGATTTCTAAATCTAAACAGAACTGGGGATGCCAATTAAAACTTAAAGGTTATTTTCCTCTATAACATGTCATTGAAAATTCGTATATTGGAACCCTATGATTAATACTTGAAACCTGAATAATACCCTAACCTTAGATCTAGGGTATTTGGGTTAGTATGTTTTTGTTAGTGAACCCTTATGCCTATATTTTCCATGATAACTTATTTTTGCTTCTTATTTATTTTTGTGGTGTTTTCATGAAAATGGTACATATATGCCTCCATGATGCCTTGGTTCAAGCACCATGAAGGTGGAAAAAACCATGATGCTAAGGTAGTGGGACCTAACCCAGTAGTAGTGCAATTTTTGGCACCTCCTATTATAACTAACTTGGTCACAAATGCCCAGTTTCGAGAGGGATTTCTACGACTCATGAATACCATGCAGGGAGCCCCGTGACTTTCTCCTACCATGGAAGAGCTAACCTGAGAGTTACAGCAGTATAATCCACCTTCTTTCTCAAGGGATTGTGGCCCCTAGACTCTTGATACAAGGACAAAGTCTATGTTTTCTATCTTATATAATATGGACATGCCTCTAGAGATGAGGGTAAATCATGTATCTTATATGCTTCACGGTTCTATTAAGCATAGTGGTGTGTTATTACTCAAGAATAATAACATTAGGATTTGTTCTAGAGTGAATTATAGGATTCCTTATATGAATAATTATTTTCCAAGATATTGAGGTATGAATAAGCTAGAAAATTTATCCATTTGTAGTACAGATACCTATAAGTTATGGATTACTTATCTCACTTTACTGATCTTCAATGTTTTTTACCCTCTTTTGTTGTGGATGATATTTCAAATGTGGGATTATTTGAGGATGGGTTCAGATATTCCATCCAATCTTAGTAAAATATCTTATATCTCACTACCATTTGGGGATTTTGAACTAGTCCCAGATCACTAAGTTTAATTTGAGGGAAGAAGATGATATAGGGCATGGTGGTTCAACACCAAGTATGGTTGGTAGTTCATCTATTAGCAAGAAACATTGTTTGAAGGGTTATCAATAGAGAGGTAGTAGAAATAGTATCTTTATTGGTAGTTTTGTAATATGCCATCAGTATGGATAACAATTTCACGTAAAGGCTCAATGCAACCACAGACAAGTTGAATGCTGAGATCGCAATAGAATGGGTCATATTTAGAGGTTTTTTGAGATCTTTCCATATATTCTTATTAAAAGAGGATCTGCACCATCTATTTCTTCTATAGAAAGACTGATAACTCTATGTTAGGTTAGAAGTTAAACTACCACTATTCGTACATGACAAAGATATGGACATGGTCGAGGATACTAGAATCAAGATATGCAGTGCCAGCTGAGTGTAACCACTCTGGGTAGTCAGGTTACAGTTTAGGGTCATGGATGGGGCTAGATATACATATTAAATCCTATAACTAATTAGCATGGTGTCATACTGTTTACAGTATAAGGAAATATCTTGGTACCCTCCACTTTAGTATCTTCCCTTTTTAATACAAACGCTACACATTAATTTATCTTTCTCACTATTATGGAAACACTTGATCTCTAGATTCAGTATTTATATGGAGTGCTGAATTTGGATACACCATCTGGAGTACAATCAATTTTTTTTCCCAATGTAGATATTTCCCCCTCATGGTTGGTAGTTATCACTTCCTTTAGGACCTCGTCATCCTTGAGATTATGGGCTCTATTTCATTATTGGGATGAATTGGTTGGTTCCCTATCATGATAATATTGAATGTTATCATAGTATGGTTTTTTCTCATCACCCAAGGGAAGTAGCTATGTGTATAAGGGTGAGTGGGATGCCCAAGAAATTTGAGATGGACCCAAGCATCATGGGTTGGGTAGAGTGACAGCCCAGATTGTTGGACTTAATATAGATGATCGAGGAACACATTAGGCTGATTTCCCTCTTGTACTAGATCATTTTAGGTACATTGTCCCTAATGACTTTTCTAGACAACCTACTAAGAGAGAGTTAGAGTTTAATATTGGGATAGTTCTAGGAGTTTCACCAGTATCCATTACTCCTTACATTATATATAATATTAAATTGATGGAACTCAAGAGACAGCTATAGGATTTGGAAGCTAAGGGTTTTATATGACCTAGTACTTCTCCTTGGGGTTCACTCATGATTTTCTCTAAGAAGGTGGATGGTACCCTTAGGATTTCCATAGATTACTATAAATTGAATCAAATTATAGTTAAGAACCAGTATCCTTTACCTCGTATAGATGAACTCTTCGACTAGCTCCGAGGAAATTGGATTTTTCAAGGATTGATTTTAGGTTAAGTTATCATCATGTATGAGTTAGACCTTCAGACATACATTGTACAATGATTTGAAGAAAATATAGTATTTGTAAGTATATGGTTATGTTTTTCGGTCTCATGAACATATCCAAAGTATTTATGGCTCTAATGAATCAGTTTTTCACCTTTATATAGATTTATTTGTGGAAGTAATAATTAATGACACCTTGGTGTACTCATATACACAATTCAAACATGCCAAATATCTTGATATAATTTTGATCTCACTAAGAGTGCACCATATGTTTTCTAAGCTAAAAAATCCACTTTTGGATCGATAAGTTTCACTTACTCGGTTACATCCTATTTTAATTAAGAGTTCCTATGGATCTAGATAAGGTGAGTGCAGTGGTTTCCTAAGATCATCTCAAGAATTTTTTTTACATGAATAGTTTCTAAGGGATATATGAATATTATAAACAATTTATTTATGACTTCTCTCACCTATAATCACCTCTTATGATCTTGAATAAAAAGGGTGTTAAGTTTATGTGGTCTAAATCCTATGAAAAATCCTTTCAGGAGTTCAAAGTATAGTTTAATTCAGCACCAATATTAATTCCAACAGAGCTAGGAAAAAAGTTATACTGTTTTTTATAATGCTTCAGGCATTGAATAATATTTGTTATGATGAAGGAAGATTGAGTCTTGGCATATGGGTATTGAAATTTGAGGCCTCATGAGTGAAATTACCTGATTCACAATCTTGACTTAGTGGTTGTGGTTCATGCTTTGTGTTGTTGGAGGCATTATCTTCTAGGAGAGTAGTTTGTGGTGTATACATACCACAAAATCCTCAAATACATCTCTACAGAGTGTGAAAAGAATATAATATAGAGAATGTGGGTTGAATACCTACATACCTTCAATTTTGATCTTGCCTATATGCCTACTAAGGGAAATGTTTGGGTTGATTATTTGAGCTAGATGACTCAAACAAAGGTAGTTTAGGAAGACAATAGTGAGTGGTAATTGATGGCCCTATTTTCTAAAATAAACTTAGAGGTTTAGGATAATCATATGAATTATTTCTTTATAGCTTTATAAATCACATATTCACTCATATATAGAGTGAATATGAGAAAAATTTCAAAATCTTAGGGCTTATTGATAAGGGAGAGTGTTTCAGTTGAAGACCCACTACTAATTTTCATTGTTGATGGGGATTAGATATTGTGTATTCATGGATATTTCTATGTTCCTGAATATGTGTGAGATTAATTGATGTTAGAATATCATGATTATAGTTGGGAAGTTCTCCCAAGACTTATAAATATGTATTGTGACTTACGCCACCAGTGTTGGTGGTCGGTGATGAAAAGATAGATAGCAAGGTTTGTCATTAGCTATTCTGCCTATCAACAGGTGAAGGTAGAACACTAAATATTTAGTAAGGATTTTACTACCATTTGCTATTATATAGGGGAAATGGGATGATGTTAACATTGATTTTTTGACTATACTCCCAAGATCCCCTTGAGGTAGTGATGCAGCATGGGTGATCGTTGATAGGATAACGATGGTCACTCATTTTTAACATATCAAGTCGAGTTTTTTAGTGTATGAGATTGGGATGTTTTATGTTTGGTAAATTATATGAATTCATGGAGTTACATAGATTATTTTATCAAAAAGATATTCTAATTTTACTTTTTAGTTATAGCAGGGGTTGTAGAGGGTACTGGGTCCATAGGTACTTTTGAGTATAACCTATCACTCACAGAATGATTGATAGTTAAAACATACGATATAGGTGTTAGAGGAAATTATTAGAGTATTCATCTTTGATTTTGGAGATTTTTTGGAAAATCACATACCTATTTCCAAGTTTACTTAAAATAATATATTTAAGGATATGAAACATATGGATTCATATAAGGACTTATACAGTTGTCCATGATGATCACCACTATGATGGTTATAGGTAGGAGAGGCAGTGTTACTCGAACCTCATCACATTCAGAAGACATCAGAGAAGGTATAGCTAATCAATAAGCATATAGCATCAACTCAGTCTAGTAATATGTCTTATGTCAATCGTTATTGATGAACTTTGGAGTTCAAGGTTAGGTATTGTGTCTTTTTACATGTTTCTCCTAGGTAGGGGCATCAACAAATTCAGAGACTAGGCATTCTTTCACCTCATTATATCAGACTTTTCGAGATGTTGGAGAGAGTCTGGTTGGCAGCCTATCGGTTGCAGTTAACTCAGAGGTACTAATCTATGCATGAATTATTCCATGTATCTCAGTTATTTCGTTATCACCTATAATCATATTTTTTTAGCCTAGTAAGGTCAGATTGGATGTTAATGCTTCTTTTGTGGAGCACCCTATTTGTATTATTGATCAGATCATGAAGGATATCTAAGGTATGTCATTTACTTTATCCTAGGTTTTATGGTATCAAAACCTCATACAAGATGATACGTAGGAGAGGGATTCTAACATACATGCTCAGTGGCTCTAGTTATTATTATACAATGCCTTAGCACCCTCAGAAGGGAAACTCAGGGATGTATTTTCTTAAGTCGGGTATGTTGTCAGATCCCAGCTTTTATCTTGAGGTAAGAACCATTTAAATTTTCGTTTTAATTTCATTTTTCTTCTAATGGAAGTTATAAAGGATTTAAGGAATATTTCAGAAGCATATGGGGATCCTTCAGAGCCCGAAACTCTAGTTTCTAAATAGCTTGAGGCCCATGGTTGTTGTATGGTTAGTAGTAACCATGTGGCTCAACCGTACAGCCCAATAAGAGGAGGTGAAAAATTAGTTTAACCATTCATAGGAGGCCACATGGTCATGAGAGAAACTTCAGTGGAATTATAGAGTGGAACCACATGATCTATTCAATGTTTTCAAACCCTACACCAAGCTCGTATGGGTAGAGCCACTTAGGTAGTATACCTACATGCTTGGAACACTGTTTTTTAAAACCGTTTGATCAATCCATGAGACCCTTTAGAGAAGGGTAAAATTACCATATTTACCTTTATAGTTTATAACTTATTCTTCTCATTTTCTTTCTTCTCCACGCACAACTCCTCCTCTTTCATTATATCTCCCTTCGTCATTCAAGTTAGGCTTTTATCCAACTCATTCAATCAAACTCTATCCGAACTATCATAGTTTATCTTTCCATATTATCATAGTTTATCTTTCCATCTTTTGATTTATTTATAGGTAAGTAAATATTCTTTATTTTTAGGACTTTTATCTATTTTCTATTTTCTCCCAATCTAGGCTAAATTAGTGGATGATACTGGATGATTATTCCTCTACCACCATAAGGTAGGTGGTATATAGCTTTTACCTCAAGGTAGAATTTATTATATTTGCTTCCTATGTGCTTCAAGTTTGTTTCACTGCATGTTTCTCCTAAAATTTATATGTATCAAATTAGTTTCCTATCCTGTAACCTAAACACACTAACAGATCCCCTTTTCCATCATTGGAGGTTAATGAACTTAATGTGATCCACCCCATGTGTGTGTTGTGTATATGCCTATATAACCATCTAAATATTGTTAACCAAAACACCCTTTGGTTCATTTGGTTCAACCTTTCAAAGGGATTCAATTAATTTAAATAGATTAACTGATGAACTATAATTGGAAAGGTTTATTTTACTTGGATCCTATTAATTTACAATGAAATGTTATATGGTATGAAACCTTACATATACCTTTTTCATTTTTGAATGAAAAGCGGAAAACATGAATTAAATAAAGTGAATGAAATATCACGGTTATCACAATACCTTTGAATATTTATAAATATAAGGTTCTTATTATTACTATGTACTTTTTCCCATCAAATTAGTGTCCATACTTGAGAAATCCTTGGATTACTGAGGGAATTCCTTTAGAACTTAGAGGATTCCACCCTAATTCATTGAGTCGGTTTCCAAGGGAGGTACCCACCTTATAATTCAGTCTTTGTCTTATTAGTATATGAATTTTTCAACTTAATATCGATGATTCTCTCACTTCATATCCATAAATTATAATTCATTGGATACACTCTTTGAATTCAGCTTGATGTCCTTGGATACATGATGCCTTTGATTCTCTCCTTGGTCTCCAGTCATGCTTAGCATAGGTATTGCTATGAAAATTATTCATGGACTCATTTATAAACTTTTCCAAGGAAAATCCTTGGTAATTTCCCTTGGATTACACTTAGACCCCATATCTAGGCAGTATAGTTATTTGTTATGAGATGGCTCAAAATTCTAAGGTCAAGGAATTTGGTGTTTCACCTCGGGTCCTAGTTTACTATTATTCCTTCTTGGATGCCTTGGTTACACCTTGGATACTACATTATTATTTATTATAATTGGTCAATTTTGTTATATTATTTAAACACAAACCATTTATAGGGTGCCTATTTTGACACATCCATCCTAGTATGAAGCAGGCATAGTCAATTGGGCATCCTATGAGGAGTTTATGCCCAACGTAATTATTATTTCAAGATTTTATTTTCATTGTTTATTCTTAAACCTACACAATATTAAATTTATATTCATGAACTATATTTGTATATAAATTTTTGGTGGTGGACTACTGAGTATATATCACACCCTATTCAGACCACTGATTGGTACCCTGATAGATTTCATGGATATAGTTGGGGTAATGGAAAGTGCCCAGTCTTGGATGCTTGATTTTCTTATATCATGGGAGCTCAGAGCACAAGAGTGAGATTAGACTCATGATACTATTATAGATAGTTTTGGTATTTTTTTATTTGTTTATACATGTATTTTATGCATGACCGCTTCTATATATGCTCTTTTCATTTTTATAACATTATGACATAGAGATCATTTTGTATATAACAATGATTATTATAGTTCAGTCTATTTATATTATCTATATTTTTATCTCTTTCACTTTTATGGCTATTAATTTTTATATTTCTTGATTGTTCTTTAATTTATTATTATTTCAATGTGTTCTGCACTAATCATGAGGTTATAGTCTCCCCACCATACCACCTCAAACCATTGCTGCCAGTCGGCATCGTCTAGCATACAGGGAGGTGTGCTTGAGGGCGTGTGGCCAATCGGGTTTGGTTAATTATGAGTGAAATTGGTCTAGGAAATCACAAAAATAATTTGAGACTAACCAAGACATAACTTAGTCTAGTGGTAGGTCATTCACACTTATCACCCTTCGGTTCTGGGTTCAATCCCCACATCCTTATCGGATGTGACAAGTTTTCTCCTGGCCAACAGGTTGTCATTTTACTAAAACTATATTAATATAATTCATATAATATACCCAAAACATGATGAAAAACCTAAAAAATAACCTTAATGACTTCAAAAATAAAGAATATTTTAACCTCAATTGTTATTGATACCTTTTAGCATACATATCCAAAAGATGTAATAGGATTCTTCTAAAATAATCCTTAATGTTAAACCTAAGGGTTATATATACCTCAAACATATATTAAAACTCAAATAAATGTCTCCTAAAATATCATTAATCACATTAAAATACCATCAATTTAAACCTCAAAATGGTTTTATATGACTTTGAACTTATGATCAACCTTAAACTTACAAACCTATAATGGAATCCACAATTGTTAAGTTAGCCTCACATGAAAACATCTTAATCTAAAAAAGTTATCTAAACCTTTCCTCAAAATAACTATAAGGACTCATCCTTAAACATTAAATAATCTTGTGTTTTTATTAATGAATAAATTCTCTTACATTATAGGATTTTAGTAGTTAATAATTTTAGATAATTAGTTCATCACCCATATATAAATAAATATCACATCATAAAGTGGAAACTTCAGCTTAGTTTAAATTTTTCCCAAAAAAATAATATATAATGGGTTTTATTTTCATGAAATATCTTTACTATTTTTATCTTGACCAAATTTGTGTCCCTAATCATCCTTAAAATCCAAAAAATATATTTTAAAATGTGGGATGAGAACAAAAAAATCATTAAGTGATATAAAAGAAGAAATAAACTTGTTAGTCCATTTCAAAATCATGGAATCATAAATGAGATTTTCCCTTTAAAAAAATAAACTTTAATCTAAAATAATATTTTACTTCAACATTAAAGTGGATTCACTACCCAAAGTTTTTTATAAAACACTTAATAAGAAAATATAAAGGTAAAAATCATAGTTATTAGGATTTCTTAGAAAACATGAGAACCCATGAAAATGTTTCATTAAAAAAACATTTTTACCCTAAAAACAAATAATTCTTCCTTTAAAAAATACCATTAACTTACCTATTTAAATAAAATTATTTCCATAAAAACTTATTAGTAGTAATATAAAATTCATGTGGGAAACATGGGAGCATAATATAAATAACATTCTATCATAAGATCAAGGAAACATAGGAGATGTGGAGGAAACAAAAAACATGACATAAGAATAATTCAAGAATAACTACAAATTAAAAAATAACATGGTGAAAATATTTCTATAATGGATTATTTTTACTCCCTAACCCCTTTCATAACGTCTCATGAGATAAAAACTTTACCCAATACATTGAAGCACTATCTAGGTGCACCCATCATAACATGTTCATGATTATGTGTACCAAAACAATTAAAGGGGGTTTTTATTTGAACAAAAAATGAAATATTTTAAAGGAATCCAAAAATAAAATAACATTTATGGGGAGGTAAAAACCATTGATTTCATATACGTTAAAATAGAACATTCCTTTTATCCTTTGTGAAGAAAGTCAATAACATCCCGTATAAAACAAGTAAAATAGATTTATTTTTAAAACCTTTGAAATAAATTCCAAAGTAACATAAAATTAAATTTATAATTTATTTATATCTATATAAATACAAAAATAAAATAATTTTAAGAATATGTATATGGAATAAAATTATTTAGAAAATAAATCCTAAAAACATTTAAAATACATTTTTTAAGTGAAGTGTCCCTTACGTTGAGTCTAAATCATCAGGTACATTATTTATCTTTCTAAATAATAAAATTATGTTAATTATTTACTTTCTTAATAACCAATTTCAATTTTATAATTCCTTTTATTTTATCTATTCCATGTTATATACAGTTACTTAATTTTTTGTTAGATGTTTTGATGATATTCGACTCATATGTCCAAAATGACTATGGTAGGTTGATTGTCATCAATGAGATAATTAATACATAATATCCAGAATAATAATCATCAAATAATTATAAATTTTATAAATAAATTTTAATTTTAAAACTGAATATGAAATATGGTTATGAAAAATGAACTACATTACAATCATGGAGATGGTAGGCCGCACGTACGCCTGAGTAACGGTTTGATTTTTCTATAATAATTATGGAAAGAATGTAAATATTATTTTCACTCTATATAATGATAATTATATAATAAATACCATATTATTTCCTTAAATATACCATCCATGTGATGTGGTGACGAAAAAAAATCACATCACTTCGTATAGGTGGTAATCCTCACATATGCACGAATAATGTTATCATTTTTAAATGAGTGGAAAGGTAAGAAAATAGATTATGTATTTATTTTTATTAATGATAAATATTTCATGAATATAATATTTATACACTAAATCCATCATTATAACTAGCCATAAGAGGCACTGATCGAAAACTAATTTCATCGATTCGCGAGGTAGTAGTATTCTATGCACACAGACGACAGTTTGTTTCCCATTTGATAGAAGAGAAGATAGATATAGGTTATTACATTACATAGTAACATCCGAGTATATTTAATTTAATTATTTTATTTTCTAAAAATATGTAGAGAATATTTTATGGAGGTATAAGAATAAATAAAACTAAAACATTCAGTTAAAAGTTATACCTGTTCTTTGGACAACCTCCTTTGCTTTCCACCTTAAGGGCTATAAGGTTGGTATTCTACCCAAACTAAGACACTATTTGAGTAGGTATATTATTAATTGATTTTGGAAGGTATTGGTTGAACCAAAAGTCTTTTTATTTGTGAATAAAAATGGATTGGAAGTGTCCTTTTATAAGTGAGGAGAGGGGAACTATGGGAATTACATAAAATATTAATTTAATATAAATTAATTTTCATGTAAAAAAAGGATCCATGATGATATAATTATTATATAGGATCATTATGGGTTTAAATAATATCATAAAATAAAATTTTTATAAGTTTATTTTAGGTTTTTTACTCTTTGATTCTATGTTTTAACCCGTATTAACCATTTTTGACACTTACCGCAATAACTAAGTTTTTACCCTTTAGGGGTCAATATATTTACTATAAAAGGATAATTGGACAAAAAATGGACTATATTTGATATTTTAAAACATATACCAATCAATTGTATGAATATAGGGTTTTTATAAATTTTAAACCATTTAATAAAATATTATTTATTATAAAATATCATTAATGTCACTTTGGAAATACGTAAAATATTATAATATAATATGTGTAGAACTCATGTAAAATGGTTCAAAAATGATATGTATTATAATATAATTAGTATATAGTCTTAATATAATAATAAAATTAAATTTTTATAGGTTAAGATATCATTTTAATCCCAATATGTTTTGTTTAACCCCTTGGTTAACCAATTTCAACCTTACCTTTGGTGATGATTTTTCATTATTAAAGTGTAATAATTTTACTTATAAGGTGAAAATTGGATCATAAATGGATTTTGGATGAAACTTTAGACCATTTATCATCCTAAATTTCATGTTTCATGATTTTTATAATTTTTAAATAATTTAATAAAATATTATTTAACATTAAATATAATTAATGTCTTTTTTGATACTATTTATTTACTTTTTCTATGAAAACAGCATGAAAACAATAAAATTAAAATATAATATATTCAGAAAATATATTATATATAAAATTAATTATATACCTAGACTTACCCAAATAAGATGACTTTATATTTCTTAAAATCATTTACTATATTTCTTTACTGCTTGCACAAGCACTGATTCGGTATTGCGTAAGTATTTTAGGTAATTATTTCATCATTAAAAACTAAAAATAAATTAACATGATAAAAAAACATTTATATTTATAATAATTATTTATTACCAAAAATTATTTTCTTTCATCCCTGACACAAAATATTATAGATATTAAAAGCAAGAAAGTGACATTTTTTACTTTATCTTCTACTAATATATTATAAAGGTTCAAATTAAAGAAATATGGAACCAAGATTTAATATTTTTGAAATATGGATGTAAATTAATGAAATAAACTCTTATAAAATTATAAATAAAGTTTTAGGGTCATTTTATAGTCCTTATCGTATTTTTTTAAAATTTAATTACTTGATTTACCTTTACTGTTGTGATAATTATTTACTATGGTTATTATTCATAATGACTAAAATAAAAGGGACATATTTACCAAATTTGGACCTCATGATTATAAATATTTAATCAATTTTTAAATATTAAAATTATATAATTTTCATAAATTAATTTAATATTAAAACTCAAAACACAATGAAAAACAGTTTTTCAAAAAATGTATTTCTAAGTATAAAAATGTTATTATAATAAATTAAACCAAAAAATTGAATCCAAAAAACATAATTATATTATTAATAATATAATATAATTAATGTTATGTTGAAATTATTTTGAAATAAAATGTAACCTTGTAAATTCTTGAAACAAAAATATAGTTTTCAATAAAATTCAATATTTTTCACTATTCACTAGAAAATAAATCTTTTTAGAAAAATCCCCAAAAATAACTCCAATATAATTTTTACCTATGATACCAAAAATTACAACATTTTTAAAAAATATAATTTATGAAATTTTCAGAAATCAATTATAATATTTTCTCACAAAAATAAATAAATAACATTTTTTTAGAAAAATGCATTTTTGAAGAATAAAATGGATTTAATAGAAATTAAGTGATTATTTACTAAGATTTAATCAATAAATTTTAATTGATTAGGAAATTTATATATATTTCATAATTACATTAATACTATTAATACCCACTAATTTTATGACTATGTTATAATGCCCGTATTTAAACAATAATATTTTATGGTTTAATTAACATTGGTGTTGCGTGTTGTATACGTTGTCGAATATAATGTTATTCTTTTAAATTTTTTGGGTGTTACAAATTTCTTCTAATTATAAACCATTATATGAAATAATAATATACCATGTGCATAATATTCATTTTAATATGTGTGAATGTGTGTGGATTCTATGTTTGAGCGAGTAACACAAAATATGGGTTATGTAAAGAGTTACACATTAATATGGTTTGAAAATATTGATTTTGTGATTAGAATAGGATTTCATAATAAATTATTAGAATAAAACATACATAAAATCGAATTACATGAAAGAATATGTTGAGATCAAACCCCTTCAAAATACTAAGTGTTAGATTCCTTCCAAAATGACACTTGTGAAGACCTCAACCATTCTGTATGAGTAACCTTAACCACTAATTTTTTAGGGACTATATTGTTTAAGTAAAGTAATTAATTATGTGAATCTAACTATTAGGTGTATTTTTCTTGGTTTTTTCTTTTGGATTGTGATTATCTAAGAAACCCTAATAGTTAGCATAATAAAGGAATCAATTCGAGATAATCCACATGTTGGATTTGGGTAAAGAGTTAATGACTTCAAAATACAATAGTCATATATGATATGATATGGAAATATTTGTCTAATATATATAGTCATGGATTATTTATTTTCTTAAATAATTTTGATTCATGATAAACTATATGTTTGGGACTAATAATGGGTGTGATGAATTTAAAAGGGGTCAACATTTTATTGGGATAACATTTAATAAAATTTAATATTAAATGAATATAGAACACGATACTCATATGATAAAATATTATGTTGTATATATTAGAATCAATAACTTCAATATTGACCTTAATATATATATTAAATTAGGAAAAACTAAATAGTAGTAATTTCCTTGACTGTAATCAAAACATAAGAATATTTATTAAGCAAGAAGGTAAATTCAATGCATTAAAAGAAACCTTTCATAAGCAACTGAATAGTGATGTTGATCAAAAAAGGTATGTAGATTCCTATAATAAGAATCTAAAGGATTCACTATAAATATCTACAAACATTCTTGTGACCATCGAATCCAAGTTATAAAATCAATATGAGAACATGGATGATTAAATGATGATAGAAAACTTGAAAAGGATCTATCAAGGACAATATATATATCAGAGGTATGATGTGTTTAAGGCTCTCTTTAGGTGAAAGATAGTGTAAGGAACTTTAGTCTATAATCATTTTCTCGATATGATTGGTTATTTTAAGGACTTTTAGACACTGGGTTCACCTTTTAGGCTTGATCTAGCCATATAATTTATTCTAAAATCACTATAAGAAATATTTTGATAGTTCATTGTGAACTACAATAGGAATGAGTTCAAAAAAAAGTTTACATGGTCTTCTCACTATATTGATGATTACTAATTTTTTTATGTGAGGTCTAGTTTCATGTACCATCATGATGGTGCATAAGGAAAAGGGTAAAATTTTGGATCAAAAGATAAATAAAATAGATCGTGGAGAATCCATAATTTCAACTAAACTGAACAAAAGGAAGTAGAGATAGTTATTTTATTGTATAAAACTGACCATTAGAGAATGTATTTTCCAGAATACTTAAATCATTTCAAGGAACCTCATTGCGATTCCACCTTATGTATTAATGTTATCAACTAAAATTCATTATTTTTAAGGGTACAAGATACCAATTGTTTTATTTCCAAGTATTGTAAATATATAGGAGCATAGAAGTAACGAATTATTTAATAATGAGAGTTTAGAGTTTTCTTTAAAGTAATTAAGAAAGGATTTATTACATTAAGGACTTGGATACAATATTTTCTTCTAGATTAGATGAATTTGAATAAAAAAATATTTTTGGGTATCATTTTTCTTTCTCTTGATATTAACTTCTAAAAATTTATTTTCTAAATGAATGAGATAAAACAAATTATCCAATAATACGCGAAAATAAAATCCCACCACCAATAGTGGCATATTTGGTAAGTCATTTTTTCAGTAAATATTCCAAACACATAGAATACCATATATGATATGGAAAAATAGTTTTTTTAAGTATTCCCATTAAAATGAAATATGTTTTACTTCTACAAACAAAAGAGTTTTTATTTTATATATTATATTATGAATGGAATATAGTTTCTAAAATACTAGTGGGGGTATTCTTGGACTTATTGAAGTTCAAAGTGAACAAATATAAGATCCTATTATTAAATGTTTAAAGTAAATTTCACTTAATATTTTAAATAGTTTAGCGTATGTTATTAAATTTAAATGTAAATATTTTCATTTAGTTACCATTACAAAATTAATGAAATAGTATATCCTAAGTATTTTAGGATATTTTGGTAAATAAATAATATAAATAGTTACATTGAATTACCAAAATATTTCAAGGAAATAATTTTATGGAAAGGGTTCCAAGAATTATGATGATACACTTTTAATATTTATAAATATAAAATATAAGTTATTAACATCATAACATTAGATGTTTTAGGGTAAAGTATTTTGACTATGTTCAAGGAATTAAACATTAGGAATATGATTCCTATGTCTCAGCATTATTCAAATTGAATTTCTTTATAAATTTTTCTCACTAAATAGTTTAGTGGGAGGGTTTTATTTTATGTTCACATAGTTAAGTGATAGTAATCGATGTAATGAATTTAACAAATCCCTTAAAATGCAACAAACATATGGATGATCTAATATTTCATCATTTATCATATGTTAAATCATTTCTACTATAATGTTTTATTAAGAATTAATAAAGGATTTTATGAATATAAAATGTATCATAAAAGTAAATATCTAATTATCATTCTTTCATGTTGGTTTCATATATGTATATATCGATATATATTTCATGAATTTAAATAACAGTTTACCTCTAAAAGTATGAGTTTGATTTAACCCTAACTGATGTTTGTTATGAAGTATTATAGTTTATGATAAAATCTTAATGTTAGTGTAAGTAAGATTCTTGTATTAGGATAAAAAATATGTTCATAAGGTATAAAATGGGTTTTGCGGATTTGATGACCCACTAATTATACCACGTGGAGTGACATATGCTATGTATTTGGTATACTAGGGGTATATGTTTCTTATTTAATTCATATACATGAGGTTGTTGAAATAACTATGATGATAAATTTATTCTTGTATTCCTTATTCAATCCTTTAGGATTCAGAAATTATGGGTGGTTGGGTATATTGTTGGTCAGGTCATTAGTTAGAGCTCAACCAAGATAGGATTTGCCTTCTTATATGAATAGTATGACTTATGGACCCTCAATTGAGATACACTGGAAGAATGTATATATACGATTAGATAGTACATATAATGTACTAATATACTTGCGTAAGGGGCATGATATGTTCTCATCTATAAATATAAATGACATGTTATATGTTCATTGATGTATTAGATCTACAATCAGAGAATCAAGAATATACGAAGTGATAATCGGGATTGGCATACTTCATTTCCCATGGTAAATTTATGTCTTCGACAAAGGTATTATATGATTATGCATTATTTCATATGATACAGCTAATGGATACATGTATATAGATAAATGTGTTTGATAGAGATCACAACCAATCCCTTTGTGAGTAGCATTGATGCTTTGATATATTCAACTCTTTGCTTACAATTATAGATATGGTGATTCAAATTTATTATCAATACTACAAATGTACTATGTTTTAAATGGATCTTATAACACTTATTAGAGGTTACTGATGCAATTAAGAAACTCAAAACAAAATCTCTATGCAAGATAAATGAAACCATGCAAAATTATAAATGAAAAAACTATAAACTAGTGTACCTTTAATTAGATATACCACTACTCCACATTCAATAATCATCATATGAGGTTGATTAAGATCACATGAGTTGAAACCTAAGGATATATCACCTCAGGATATATCCACGGTTTTCTAAATTTTTCTTCATATGAGCATGATTCATCTCTTCACTATGGTGTGTTAGCACATCGCTGAGTAAAAGTAAAAGATGAAGAGAGCTTTGGGTGGGTGAGATTGGTACGGTAATGAAGAAGAAACCATATTTTAATCACATTTTAATGGGATATTTATAGGTTATTTATGGATTCTCCTTAGTTGTTTATACATTTACTCGTGCATTATAACACATGAGTAAATTCCACAGATGATCAATACAACCCCTTTCATGAATGTATCTACTCTTGAGCATTAAATATTATGAAATGGATAGTTTAAATATATCCTACATGGAAATATAAATTTAATATTAGCTATTAACATTTTTCTACCCATAAAATCAAATTCATTAATATGTATCACATGACTTATGATATGGTCAGTTATACACTACAACCACATGTGTGGTGGCCTTTATGATATGGCATTATCATATTATATAACTATCTAAAGGAAATATCATGATTTTACATACTTAACGATATCTATATATAATAGAATATGATATAAACCTTCTAAATCATATGTATTTTGGATTTTAGGCCTATCACCTTCAATACCCCACTTGCACTAAAGCCTAAATACTTTGTGCCATTTCACCTTATAATGTATCATATATAATAACTTATGAAATCATATCCAAAACTATTTTGGATATCTTCCAAAAAAAATTAAAACTATCATTAACCTCATTATTTATCATATCATATGAAATACCTTGTGAATACCCATCCAATACTCTTTTTTATTAACTCTAAAACTCTTTTAGATAAGATCTAAAATTCAAACCAGTCCACATTTAGTCAACTATGAAGTGTGACCACATGATCCTTTGTGGCATTGACAAAAAATAAAAATCTATGGATCTATAAATGTAATAAAAGGGATAATCTTAGAAAATCATTTTTGTTACTCAAGATACAAAGGTATCTAGCATGATCTCCATCAAAAACATATATCTATATATATGTGACCACCAGTCACATCACATAATAGCATTAATTCTCATACCTACCCTTTGTCTATGGAATCAAGTGACCATGGGACATGAATAATGTCAATCCCATATAGCCAACTCATATATTCTTGACTCTCTATGTATGGACTAACCAAGTCAATGATTAAATAACATGCCATTAACCATTATAGATGAGAACATAATAGTACCCTCATCTGAATAGATAAGCACATTATATGTATTATCTAGGTGCATAAATACACTCCCCTTTCTATCTTAATAAAGGGATCAAATGTCGTACTCATCATACAATGGAAAAAATACCATATTTGTTGAGCTCCAACCAACAACACAACCAAAAACCCCTGATTAGTTAAGCCTCAAGTATTTCATAAGAAAGTTATAAAATTATAAAGGCTATAATGCTAGGTATCTCACAAACCGTAAGTATTAAGGGCTCATATATGATCCATGAACCTCTAGTATATTAAATACATGGTGTGTATCACTCCATGTGGCATACTTCATGGTTTATCTGAGGTAAAAATAATAATTTATATACCTCATGAGAATATTACATATCTAGATACATGAATCATACTCACTCTAAGAATTAAATTTCATCATAACCAATAATACTCTACAATGAACAATGATTATGAATAACTCAAATTTGTAATTTAAGATGTTAATTATCAATAAATTTTATGAAATGTTTATCAATGTATATATTTATGTAGTTAATGTAAAATAATTATAAAATAGAGAATTAAATTTATATTATGCATTTTATATTCTTAAAACTATTTTAGGAATAGTTAACAAACCCCAACAAAATCACTTGTATAACTTATCACATATGTTAGACTGCCATATCAAACCTATATCTATTGTACTTTATAGAGTTTCATTAAATTGTTGCATCTATATGTAATTATAATCACATTAACATATAAACATATAATAAAACTTTCCAACTAAACTATTTAGTAAGTGACATCTATACAGAATTGATGTTTGAATAATAGTGGGATTTAGGAATAATATTTGAAATGATAAACTCCTTGAACATAATAAAACTCCTTAAATTGACAACATAACATGTTATGATTTTGATAACTTTTGTTTTATACTTGGGACTCTTTCTAAGTTTAATATGATCATCCTTGGAACCCCTTCCAACAAAATGTTTCCTAGAAATATTTTCATAAATAATGTAACAATTTATATTATTAATTACCATCACATATTGAACTCCTTTAGGATAAAGTTATATTCACTTTGTTATAGTAACTAAATGCAAATCTTTATATTTTTATTTACCTCCATAGCCTAAAACTATTTTAGGATATTATGTTAAATTCATTTTGTATCTTGACTGGAATAATCCTTCAAGAAATAGTGATATTCACTTTTTCACAAAAACTCTTTACATTTCTCATTACCATCACATATCCTAAACTTTATAGGATATTAAGTAGAAATAAATTTAATTTTATACCATTATAATCCTTTATTTGTTAACTTTGAAATTCCCTAACATCGAACATACTCCCACTAGCCTCTTAGATACTATATTGTCTTCAGAATATCAGGCTAAGACACACAAACTTATTTATTCTATAAAATAATACTTATTTTTTAATGATAATATTTAAAAAATAAACTATTGATTACATATCATATATGGTATTATATGTGTTTAGATCAATTTATCTTTCAAAATAAGTCTTTATTCTTTAAAATATACCACTAATGGGTGGAAGGAATGCCTTCCATTATATTTTAACAAAACATCTAGATAAAACACTTTTATCCTAGATAAAACAATTGGATATTTGTCTCCTTTTAAAAAAATGATATAAAATATGATGGATCATAAACCATGTGTGTTGAATTCATTTTCTAATATTGTTTATAGATCCTCCTTATTAATAAAGAATATCTTATCATATAAGATAAATGATATGAATATACACATCCATTGCATAGATCCATTTGAGCATGATATATTTATTACATTAAAATCTTTGATGAAAAAACTATATAATTTATCATTTCATTGAAAAAAATATCTATCAATAAGTTCCATGATTTTGAACTCATGTATACTTAAAACACTTGTAAAGTATATGTTTCATATCACATACCCTTAAAAACTAAAGAATCAATTTATATAATACTGACACATGACATGGAAATTCCCGGGAGTTTCAAAAAACCCTTTAGGTATCTCTCAAACAATTCAATACTATGAAATCATTACTCCTTAATTAATTATAACACCTTTAGGTTTCAATGACCTTGACTAGCTACTTGAAGAAACATTATTGGATTCTATTCTTCTGGTTTAAAATTTCACCCACTTGTACTTTCGACATGGTACCAAAACCTATACATCACATTCCTGAATCTTCTATTCTCAACACTTTGATAATATAGGGTAATATTTTCTTGAATTCAATCATATTTTTGGAAAATTTTCATTCATGAAAACATAATGAATTTATTTAACTAAAATAATCCTTAATAAACCCTTTTCTCTCACCAAATCATTATCATACTTAATTATATTCAGTACATCAAACTTGCGTAATTTTTTAATCTAATGCCTTTAAAACCCCAATAGAATCAGAATATACTTATAATAACCATATAGATTAACCTATTTGAAAACTTCAATACTTTGTTACTCAAGAAGTTCTTTCTCTAACATATATAATTTTCCCATACTTTAAGTTACCAATAATAGTAGTTTCTTATACTATGCTTCACATTTAAAGGATTGATCTTAAACCTAAGTTTGATGTTAATGGTGATCGTTTTACTTATCTACAATACATTATTTTATCATATGATTATTATGTATTACTACGATTTACTAAGTACTTTTATTAAATGGTTTCTCATTAAAATGATGACCTCTTTCGAGTTCATTGTACCCATTAGGGGTCCAAGATCCATATTTCACTAATATTTTGGTTAATTTATCATTTCTCTAATAAATTATCTATTTAGTTAAGGAATAATCATAATCATATCATGTATGAATCTAAGATGGTTAAGCAGACAACTCTTTATCCAATCCATTAAGTGGAAAATCCCAACACTATTCCACCATTAACAAAATCCTATTAGGTCCTCTCATCCAAGTGTGACCCAAAAAATGCCAATAATGGGCACCAAGTCCTATTAGGGTAACCCGTTACTTTCATATCTTATACAAGATACTCCATGGGCACCCAACTTTAGCATGAATTACCTAGTTAGATGATTGAGGTCTTGAAAATGACACTTTGAAAGGAATCTAAGACTTGGTATTTTTAAGGGGATTTGATATCACCATATTATCTTATGTTATTCCCTTTATATGTGCATGCTTCAAATGATTTTATTTGGAATCATAATCCTTCCACTGAATCAATAAGTTCAAACTATATTGATTTAGAACACTTTACATAACTCATTGTTTACGTTTCTCATGAAAAAATAGAATCTAAATATATCTTCACATATCTGAATTCATCCAATGAATAAGGTACATGAATTATATGAAATTTTCAATAACCTTATGAGTAAAATTGGATACATAGATAGACAACCCCTGCCTTTCTAGAAGAAGGTGTAAACCACTAGACTAATGGGGATACTTTACTCAAGAAAGGTTCCAATTCATCATAACTCTAAAACCAAGTATGTATAAAATATATTCCACAACTAAATTCAAGATATTAAATTTAATTAAAAATAAAATTCAAGGTAGATAGAAACTAAATTCATAATCATTCCTAGTATGTAACTCCATAGAGGCATGTATGATATTATTTAGAAGAATTTTAACATTTAAACTAAAACATACAAATATTCATACTATAAACAATTTTTATCAATGAATAATAAATAAAGGAATGTATTTTAAGTAAATAAATAATTCATAAATTTAAACATGAAATTAAGATTTAAAAACATTCCATGAATAAAATATAATTACAAACACTTTACTATTTGATATAGAGATTCCATAATATTTAATATAAACACTTAATATTTCTTTCATAATATGAACTCATTAATAATATTCATTATATGGAATTTCCTTTAAATATATGATATTTTATGAATTATAAACATATTTTTATTTAATTTCTAATATGTAAAAATTGTATACAATCTAAATATCATATACATAACATTATTTAAATATTGATCAAATCAATAATCAAAACTCTTTTGATTTTGTCTAAATAATATCCCAAATAATGATATTAATTTTAACAATTCAAATTAATTATTATAAACAATTAATAATTTTTAAAATATAAACACTTTATATTTTATCCTTATGTTTTAATTTATAAATTCTTTATAAATTACCCTTATGATGTCTAAATAATCACTTAATTTCTAAGCCATAATGAATTCCATGTATTTTTAATTGATATTTTTAATATTAACATTTAATATTGAGGAATATTTAATAAAAAAAAATTCAAAAACACTTTTTAATTAATTAAATAATATTTATAATTAATTAATTTATAAACACTTTATAAATGAATAAATATCACCAAAATACCTTTTATCATTATTTATAAAAAATTTATAGATAATATAATCAAATTAAAAATTAAAAATAAATAAAAATAATTTTTATTAACCTAAGTTTATTTAGAAATTCAATTTTTATTATAGGAGACAATTCAGATCATATTTAATGATCCATCATAAATCATAGGCTGTGATAGATAGGGCATGAATTTATGCACTATAAGTTTTACATTATTACTGATGATTGAATCATAAAATATGATAGATAAGTGAAATCCTATCATTCATATTCTATAACTTATAGTCCAATTGTTACCAATGACATCACATATCATATTTAATGATAGGCATCGGTATTGCAATAGTGATATGATGCCCTATTTTGTGAAAAAATACAACACGATCTATCATTACATATGATATCTTGATATCATATGTTATGATAAGTAAAAATTAGTAGATTTTTACTAAATCATGGTCTATGATATCCCCATATTGTAATCCACAATTCAGCAGGTATAACAATATAATATATCATTTTTTACGATAGGACTATGATATATTATACGATATTGTATAACTTTATTTATCACGTGATTTTAATAATATAAACACCTCGTAGGATTTGATACCATTTCTAGGTTTTAAAGGGATCTAATAAAAATTATTAGAGGCACCATAAGTTATTAAGAAACCCAGAAAAATATCTCTATGCAAGAAGAATGAAACGATGGGAAACTGGAAAAGAAGAAACTATAAACCAGTGTACCTTTCACTGAAGTTTTTTCTACTCCACCTTCAATAATAATCATATGAGTTTGATAAATATCACATGAGTGTAATCCTAAGTTCATCCAACCTATGAAGGTATTCACAGGTTGTTGAATCACCCATCGTATGAGCAGGATTTAAATCCTCATCATGGTGTGCTAATACCTCGCTCGATAAAGGTGAAAAATGGAGAGCGATTTGGGTGGGTGAGATTGAGCCATTAATTAATGAGAAACCATACTACCATAACATGGTAGTGGGATATTTATAGGCCCAATGAGGATTTTACTATGTTTTTCATGAATTTATTCATGTTTTATAATACAAGATTAAATTACTTATTCAAATCATACAACCCCTTTCATGGATGAATATACTCCCAAGTGTTAAATTTTATGAAATGAATAGTTTAACAATATCCTACATGAGAATATCAATTTAATTATAACTCTTAACATTCGGCCTCCTAGAAAATCAAAGTTAGTAACATTTATGTTTTTCCTTACTATATGGGTAGTCGCACACTATGATTGTATGGGATGTGTCCTTTACATTATGTTCTTATCATAACTTACAAATTGAAAAAGTAAATAACATGTTTTTAGATGATTTACGATATCCTTATATCATGGGATATGATATATCTCTTTTATATCATATATATTTAGGGGATTTTTTCAATATCTCCTCAAAAAGGCTCATGGGGACGCACATTGTGGTTGACTGATTAGTCACTGAAAGTGGATAATATTCATTGTTAATATATTAATATTATTTGTTTAAAAGTTCATAAACATCAATTTTAATCCAATTTAGAAACTGAACTTCATTTCCCATCATTGTGTAATTCATGCTTAAAGTGTCAATTTGGGCCCACTCAATAATTTGCTTGTGGAAATTACAATATTCATCATTTTAATTTGATATTTTTTTTATATGATTAATCACTTTATTTGGAACATTTTTTCTTTTAGTTCTGATGGATGAATCATAAGGAAAGATGGATATTTTTTCACCTGAATGCAGGAACTTGTTGGAAAAAGCATAATGGGTCTAAGGCCCATCAAACAAATGTGGGGCCCACAAAACAATCACAATGAAGCTCAAATTTATAAATTAGAACGATAAAAATATGAGGATCATTTTATTCAACTGTGGCCAGAGCTAATTATGAAGTTTTCATGATGATAAAGGGATCTGAAGTTGAGATTTAAATGGTGGGCCCGACATTAATGCACATAAATCTGTCCCACCATTCCGACCATAACTTCCAAACGGCTGCGCCAACATTCCTGAACCTTTTACAGATCATAGAGGATAGAAGTAAGAGAATATTTCTCTTCTAAGACCCCTCAGTATTCTGCATCCTTAAATTCCAAATTCACACGTCAAAATGGTGGACGAATCTGGACAGTTTTCCGGGTCAAATTCGAAACATCAATTTCGTTTTGATTATTCACCCTCATTTTGACTCTATTAATTTTTGGGGGTGAATTAATTATTGGGGGTGGACATAAGGCTCCTTATATGCCTATATAAGGAGCTGGTGAAGTTCCTTTGTAATGTTTTCAATTTACATGTAAGTTTTTTTTGTTCTTAATCAACATATTTCTCTTATATATTTTCCATTCATTTATTAAAACTAAATTTTCACAAAGCGCAGTGATATCTCTGCGTTGTGGTGAATTATTTCACACATAGGTGTGAATTTCATTCACACACACGGAGGAGTTCTCGTTATTTCCATGGTTTTAATTTCTTCAATCCAATTCTTGTAAGCCATCTTCCGCCCACCATTGAGAGTATACCATCAATGGAGGTCTAACCCTTTAATCAGTTGATCTTAGGAGGATGAAAAGGCTGGATTGAATGTTATTTTATGAACTAATTTTTGTTAATTGGATAATTAATTTAAGACATCCATTCTTCAGTTATTTCTACTCTTCATCTTTACTGTGTTTGAGCAAACTAAATTCAATTACTAAATGACCATATACCTCGAAGAGATCATGAATTTAGTTATTTAAGTGTATAGGGGATTATTAATTGTGTTTATTAAGCACCAAACCAAAAAATGATGAAGGTAGTGTTATTTTTGAAGAATGGATTCATCAAGAATTAATAAAACCAAAATTGTCTAAAGAAGTAAAATTCATTCTATCCACCCTGAGCATAATCCTAAGATCAACCCATTTTCTTTGAATTGAATTCACTTAGGTTTCTTAGTGTTCTTTAAAACCATCCAAAATCAAAACCAAAGTTGGCTACTTCATAGACCATCCTTCACCAAATCATAGCGTCTCATGGTTACTTCTTTGGTCCCTGTGGCCTCGACCCCTACATGTACTACATCGACCACTTTTTACCAGTAGGGTAAATTTGGGCACAAAAAAATTTTGGCGCCATTTCCGGGGACCAATTAAGTTCCATAGACCAAAAACCTTATTTTCTTACCCCCATTATTCTATTCTCATCCTAATTCTCTAATCTTTTCCCTTTCTCGCTTTTTTTTCTTTTAGCGCATGTCCACCTACACCTGCGATAACTCAAACAGATTAGTTAGGGTGGATACTCCTAGGGCTGGGGAGTCAAGCACTAAAAGAGGTCTATTTCCTTTAGATCCAAATCTTCCTAATACTCCAAATTCAGACGTTGAGTTCGATACAATGGAGAATCTCCCACAAAACCAAATCATAAACCGGGGAGGGAACCAAAATAACAGGAAAGACCCTAACTTGGGAATTGTTGCAGACCCGACCATGAATGACTACCTCACACCAACCTAGACCAATGCACCCTCATGAATTAGGCATGATAACATAGGATATGCCCAATAGGTTTTCAAACCCCATGTCCTGAACCACCTTCCAACATTTCATGGGATAGAGTCTGAGATGCCTTACCTTCATGTTAAAGAATTTAATGACATTGTCGAAACCATGTTCCCACCAAATCAAATTGAATCTGCTAAAATGAGAATTTTAGCTTTTTCTCTTAAGGACCGAGCAAAGAATTGGTTAAAAAAATTGAGACCAGCATCCATTCACTCTTGGGACCAACTTCAACAAGAATTTTATATAAAATACTTCCCCCATCACAAAACAATTTCACTTAAAAAGAGCATACAAAACTTTTTTGAAAGAGAGGTAGAAACATTATATGAAACATGGGAAAGGTTCAAGGACACATTAAACATAGTACCGCACCATGGTTTCTTAATCCCAGAACAAGTGAGAATTTTCTATAAAGGTTTGGGTCCCGAAAACAAACAATTCATTGATATGATGTGTAATGGAACCTTCAAAAACAAAGCCCCAAATGATGCTTACAAGTATCTAGAAAATCTTGCTGAACAAAACCAAAAATGGGAAACATCACCATACTATGAGAAGCCACCCAAATATGGTGGAATGTACAATCTTGGAGAAGAAGAAAATCTTAGAGAAAAACTTGTTGCACTCACAAGGAAAGTTGAGGAGATTGATCTTAGGAGGGTCCACAAAACCCAAATTGTTGAGCTTGTTTGTACAATTTGTGACAAACATGACCACAAAACTGATAATTTCCCAACCATTCCTTCTATCAAGGATGTTCTTTTAGGAGGACCACCAGAAGAAGTTAATGAAATGAACTTTCAAAATCCACAATTCACAAACACCTTCAATCCAAGGTATAATGACCATCCCAGATTTCGTTGGAAGGAAAATAAACAACCAACACAACAACAATGTATCAACTCATACCCTCAACAAAACTTTCAACCTCATAATTAGTTCCAAAAACAATTGGTTCAATTCCAACATCCTAATTTCCAATATCAAAAACCTATCCAACAACCCAATCAACAACCTATCCAACAACCAAAGTATCCTCCTGGGATAAACCCACAAGCTCAAGCACCAACCCAAATTGTTCCACAAAGCCTACTAGAACAACTGTGAAAACAAATTGACAAAATGAACTCATAATTCTTATCCATTAAACAAGAACTTCAAACCATCAAAACTGGAAAGGCACCCATTCCCACACAGACCATTCCACAACAAACATCAAGGGGAGAGACAAGTTTCACTCAAAAAACTCACGAACAACTAAAGTTTGTGACAGTTTTAAGAAGTGGGAAATAAATTGAAAAACCTAAACAAATAAGTCAGAAACCATGTGAAGCTTAAACCTATAATGAAAATTCAAGTTAACCACAAGATCAAACTGAAGAAACTGATAACAATGTGAAAGAAACAACACTTCAACAAACAACTCCACAACCTGCACCATTTCCTCAACGCATGAGGGGGAAAACCAAGACTGAATTGAGTGAAACATTGAGGGAAATCTTCTCACAAGTCAAGTTTAACATTCCCCTTCTCGATGACATCCAAACAATACCTTCCTACTCAAAGTACCTTAAGGACTTTTGCACTTTTAAAAGAAAATTTTCACATAAAAACCAAGTCCTTTTGGCTGATAATGTGAGTACCACCATTCAAGGGACCATTCCTCCTAAGTTGAAAGACCCAGGATGCCCTTACATAAATGTTGAACTATGAGAGAAAAAAGTTGTCAGAGCCTTGTGTGATCTAGGTTCCAGCGTGAACCTCATTCCTTATGCTATGTATTGTCAGTTAGGGCTCGAAGAACTCCAACCCACATCTGTCACTCTTCAACTTTTTGATCGTAGTGTTCGAGTTCCCAAGGGGGTCTTAAAAGATGTTTTGGTCAAAGTTGAAAATTTCATTTACCCAGCTGACTTCATTGTTCTGGACAATCACCCAAGATTAGGTCCTAGGTAGAAAACCCCAATCATCCTTGGTCATCCCTTCCTTGCAACAATCAACTCTGTTATCCGAGTCCGAAATAGGAACATGATCATCACCTTTGGAAACATGACTCTTGACTTGAACATCTACAATGAAAACTCTCAAATTGGGGATGATGAAGAGATCCATGAGGTTAATTGGATTTGTAGTGTTGATAATGAACTCAATGAACATCAATGAATTACCGAAGGATGGTTAAGTCAAGAAGAGATTGATTTTCTTTATTCACATGAGGTAAATTTGTCTCCTTGGATTGAATCTCTTTCAGATAGCTCTATTGATGAATTTCTAGAATCACCAATCAATGATACCATGGTTGAAATCAATAACATTGAGTCCATATCTATTCATGACACTACTCTAGAAAATTTAGTGGATGAAAATTTTGTTCACAAGGAACCAATTTTGTCAATAAATATAAACAAAGAAACTAAGTTCAATACAAGGCTCATCCTTTCTTGGAAAGTCATGACCAATACTGATATTTAATTTACTGTCTTACCTTCATCACTAAAGTATGTGTTCTTAGGGGACAATAAATCCTTTCCTGTTGTCATTTCTTCCTCTCTTGAAGCCAATCATGAGAGGATTCTTCTAGATGTCCTTAGGAGACACAAGAAAGCCATTGGATGGACCCTATCTGATATTCCTGGGATTATCCCACTTATCGAGACTCATAGAATTATTCTTGAATCCGAGTCAAAGCTATGTCATCAACCTCAGAGGAGAATCAATCCTAATCTTATGGAAGTAGTGAGAAAATAACTTTTAAAATTCTTAAAAGCTAGTATCATCTATCCTATAGCTGAGAGTGAGTGGGTTAGCCCAATCCATGTGGTTCTAAAGAAGGCTGGAATCACATTAATAACCAAAAAGGATGGAGAGATGCTTCCAACAAGGGTCAGTAGTGGATGGAGAGTTTGTATTGACTATAGGAATCTCAACTCTTGTACCAAGAAAGACCATTTCCCCTTACACTTTATTGATCAAGTCCTCGAGCGAGTGGCAGGTCATCAATTCTATTTCTTCTTAGATGGATTCTCAGTGTATAATCAAATCGAAGTCTCCTTAGAGGATCAATGAAAAACAACCTTCACTTGTCCATTCGGCACTTTTGCCTTCAAGCACAAACCCTTTGGGTTATGTAATTCCCCTGGTACCTTCCAGCGGTGCATGATGGGAATATTCTCGGATATGGTGGGTGATTTTTTAGAGGTCTTCATGGATGACTTCTCCATATTTGGGGATACTTTTGAGGGATTCATTATAAATGTTGAAAAGGTTTTGTCAAGGTGCGAGGATAATAATCTCATACTAAATTGGGAAAAATTCCATTTCATGGTAAGGGAAGGAATTGTTCTAGGTCATCTGGTATCTGGTAGAGGAATTGATGTTGATAAAGCTAAGGTTGACATCATTCGTCACCTTCCCTCTCCTAAAATTGTTAAGGAAGTGAGGTCCTTCTTAGGACATGCTGGTTTTTATAGAAGGTTTATTAGGAATTTCAGCTCTATTTCTCGACCACTTTGTGCTCTATTGGTAAAAGATGCTCCATTTTTATGGACAGAAAGCTGTGAGGAATCATTCTCTACACTCAAGTCAACTCTTATATCTCCACCTATCATGAAATCTCAAAATTGGAAACTTCCTTTTGAGCTCATGTGTGATGAAAGTGACTTCACTGTAGGAGCAGTCTTAGGACAACGGTGTGAGAAAACTACATGTGTCATTGCTTATGCAAGCAAATCTTTAAATGATGCACAATTAAACTACACCACAAATGAGAAAGAGTTTCTTGATATTGTATTTTCTTTAGAGATATTCAGGTCTTATCTCTTAGGATCACCCATCATTGTCTACACTAAACATTCATCCCTAAAATACCTTTTCCAAAAACAAGATGCCAATGCTAGATTGATTAGGTGGGTCCTCCTTCTTCAAGAGTTTTATTTAACCATTAAGGATAAAAAGGGAGTTGAAAATATTGTAGTTGATCACCTCTCTAGGATGGAATTCAAAGACAACTCACACCACCTCTCTGTGTCTGATTCATTTTCCGATGAGCACCTCTATTCAATAAGTGATTGCCCTTGGTATGATGACATAGCAAACCATTTGGTGACGGGTGACATTCCAAAATTCTTGGGGACCCAAGATAAGAGGAAATTCCTTTCTGATGTCAAACACTATTTGTTTGACGATCCATACCTCTTCATGTTCTGTCCTGATCAAATCATCAGGAGATGTATTCTCGAGTCTGAGCAAGAGTCCATTCTAAAATTTTGTCATGGAGAGGCATGTGGAGGACACTTTTCTAGAAAGTAAACCACTAAAAAGGTCCTCCAAAGTGGTTTCTACTGGACGAACCTCACTACAGATTCCTTCCAATTCTACAAAAGTTTAATTCAGTGTCAGCAATTAGGATCCATTACCAAAAGGAATCAAATGCCCCTCACTCCCATTCTGGTCGTTGAAATCTTTGATTATTGGGGAATTGATTTCATGGGACCCTTTCCAAACTATAAGGGATACCTCTACATCCTCTTAGATACTGATTATGTCTCAAAATGGGTTGAATCCATTCCCACCAAGTCCAATGACCACCATGTTGTGATCCGATTTCTGAAAGAGCATATATTTTCTTGATTTGGAATTCCTAGGGCTATAATTAGTGATCGTGGAACCCATTTATGCAACCGTCCATTCTCTTCACTCATGTCTATGTATGGTATTACTCATAAATTTTCCACTGCATACCATCCTTAAACCAACGGTCAAGATGAGTTGGAAAATAGAGAAATTAAGCTAATTCTTGAAAAAATTGTCATTCCCTCTAGGAAATATTGGTCTGAGAAACTCTTAGATTCTCTTTGGGCATATCGAACTGATTTCAAAACTATCTTAGGCATGTCACCATATAGATTGGTTTATGGAAAATCATGTCATTTACCTGTTGAAATTGATCATAAGGCCTTTTGGGAAATAAAAAAAATGAGCTTTGACATTTCATTGGCTGAAACAAAAAGGAAATTAGATCTTGATGAACTTGAGGAACTTAGGATGGAGTCTTATCAAAATTCAATGATCAATAAATCTAAAGTTCAAGCCTACCAATCTAGGAATCTCAAAGTCAAACACTTTGAAGTGGGAAAATTTGTTCTCTTGTATAGTTCAAAACTTCATCTACACCCAGGAAAGCTAAGGTCCAGATGGTCTGGTCCATACCTAGTGGATCATGTGTACCCTCATGGGGTAATAGAGATTCAGGATCCCACAAGTGGTCATGTCTTCAAAGTAAATGGTCATAGGTTAAAACCATTCATTGAATAATTCAATAAAAAAGAAACCAAGGAGAAGTTAACTGAGCCAACATATGAACCAGAGAAAAATTGATAGATTTTGGGTACAAGTTAGGCTAACGATGTTAAACAAAATCACTGCATGGGAGGCAACATGTGGTTTTCATGTTTCCAATCACTGTGAATCATCTTTTGTTTCCTTCTGCTTCATTTTGTTATTTTTTTATATCTACTGTTGACAAATTCTTCTTTTATGAGTAAGGATGGGTATGAAAGGGGAGAACCGTATTCATCTGTGTCACGCGGTGTGATCCCTGAGTAATACCTTACCCAGAAAATATAAAGAAGACAATGTATCATCAGTTTATTTTATTTTATTTATGTTTTTTTAGTTCAAAAAATAGACTCTTGACCTATTCTTCTTTTATGAGTATGGATGGTTATGAAAGGGGAGAACCATATCCATCCGTGTCACGCTGTGTGATCCCTGAGTAATACCTTACCCAGAAATTTAAAAGAAGACAATGTATCATTAGTTTGATTTAAAAAAAACATGGAAAACAATAAAAATGATGGTACTTGGAATTAAATAAATCATTGTGTTGTTTGTTTTTTCTTCTTTGTTATTCTTTGTATGGTTCAGGAACTATTTTGGGTGATACGTGTTCAATCAAGGAGGTTCCAACATCCCCCAAGAGATCAAAGGAGTAATCTAGAGCATCATGAACTTCAACTTCAAAAACTAGGTGAATTTGTTCCATGTTTATCATTTTCAATTTCCTCTTTGAACTCCTCTCCTACCCCCCATATAACTTTTCTTTTCTTTAAACACTGGGGACAGTGTTATTCTAT